>JAODXP020000028.1:20624709-20634709 GCA_027497455.2 Sardinella longiceps | reverse complement strand
CCCGGGGGCTACGCATGTGATATTGAAGACAATGTTGTGAGCAGTGTTGCTGGGCGATGGCCTGGGTTGCTGGGTTGCTGAGTGTTGTTTTGATGTTCAGTGTGGTTTGGTGCAAACTGATATCGAGGAACAGTTCTCACAGTTCACTGAGCGGAGAACTTTAATCATCTAATCACTAGGAAAATGACCACAATCGTCCAATCTGAATTCATGGAACTGATTAGGTCAAGCAAAAAACTATTCCATGTAGGCCCACTATTAGCCAATTCTGGGCTAATCCAGATTCTGCCCGATTCGTGTTACCAATCAACAGTGTTGGAAACTATGTTGGATTGATTGGGTGGTACCAGGGAACAGACACAAGCCACACAGACTCAAAGCAGGCTCTGGCTAGTTTCCACAGAGAACAACCACGTTTCTGGACTGGACCCATTTCAGTGAGTGGGTGGGCTGGGTGGGTGGTTGATAAACACTCACACACATAAATACATGGAGCCACGTGGATCAGCAACTGGGAAAAAACACATCTCCATAGAAGACGCATAAACAGAATCCCAATTCACTCCGGCTACTGCTTAGCCTTGCACCCTCAGAGAGGCAAGTGTCAAGACTCCGCCAATCAAGAACCAAGTTCAGTAGCACTTTATAATAACCGTCTTCTATAAATGGTTATTAAATGGCTTATCATCATCAGTAAGTATATTTAACTGTTAATAGATAACAGTTAACAGTTAGGTAACAGTAATTAACAGGAATTTTACAGCATAGTTAATTAGCTAGTAAGTTAACAGTTAGTTCATAGTTTGATATGGCTAAATGATCAAATGGAAAGACGATGAAATTAAATCATCTTATTGGATGAAACCACCAACTTTAAAATTAACTTCTTACTGACGTTAATAAGCTATTTAATAACCATTTATAGAAGACGGTTACTATGAAGTGGTACCGCAAGTTCATGCTGGCTCAGTCTTTGAGGGATCAGGGCTTAGTGCTTAGGGCGGTGATTGGAGTTGAGATCACAATGTCATCTTCCAGACAGAACTCATCTGGCGCCTTTTCTCCAGCAACGCCAGCCATTGTTTGGATGTTCTGTCTGTCATTTTGATCTGTTTACTCCAATCAAGGTCAACAAATAGATCCGTGCGGAGAAGGACAATTTCAGAGTGGAGAGATGTCAGACGCATTGGCCACTCTTGTTTTCCGTATGGAACAGCGAACAAAGCGTCTGCCGAGGATATGCTTGTCAGTTGTTTGGAAGGATGACAGGAGACATCCAAATCCTCTGTGGGTCGTTCCGTGTCGAAGAAAAAGAATAGACCTTTGATCTTGAATTCAAAGTAGATCTGACTATTAAATTGTTTATAAATCATGGAAACAAAGAACAATGACTGTTGAGACTGATGACACGCGATCATAAAGTAATGTGATAATATTACATTGTACTGGCAGTGAGGAAAACCAAGTTAATATTTCAATGTTTGTAAAAATTTGGTCTGAGGATGTTTCCAATCTGTACATCTTTTGAACTTCCGGTTCAATTGGACCAGTCCGGAAAGCTTTTTTTTCCTTTTTGAGCGGGAGGCTCCAGCTGAACAGCTGACGGTTCCGAGGCCCCTTTCCTTGTTCCGTGTCAGTCGGGCTGGTTAACCCGAGCTGTGCTCCAGGAAGGAATGCAGACCTGGCACGGAAGAGGCCCATTAAACCCATTTGAACCCAGCCAGCGGAGCGTTTCAGTCCCCCCCCCCCCCTCTTGCCAATCTCTTACCGGGCCTTTGGGCTCCTGAACAGCTAGTTGATCTCAGACAAGGCCCCATGCAAGAGAGACTACACACATTAGTAATTGCTCGGCTGCCACAATTACCCCAATGCTTTTCATGGCGGGGGAAGGAAAATGCTAGAGTTTGAGTTTAACTGTGTGGCTTATGTGTGTGTAAAGTGTGTGTCAGTGTGTGTGTGTGTGTGTGTGTGTGTGTGTGTGTGTGTGTGTGTGTGCGCGACTGCGCGTGTGTGTGTGTGTGCTTGCTTTTGGCATCAAAAACTCTGTGCTTTCCAGTCCTTTCAAATAAAATAACGCTAAGATTTTAAACAGGATTTGAGTGTGTGTGCAATGTATTTGTGTAATGACTAAATGTGCGCATCAGCCACCCAAGGGTGTGTGCGTATATGTGTGTGTGTGCGCGCACGTGTTGTTTACATCCCTTGACCAGATACTTGGACGTCGCTTTGGCTGCATCATCGTCTGACCATCCAGCTCTTTCTTTTCAACCCTTTAGATGAGGGAAGAGAGGGAGAACGAGAAGAGGCTGTGGTTGGGATGAAGTGCAGCCCCTTATTAAGATGGAGGGAGAGAGAGCGTGGGACGGCTTGACCAGGGGTGTGGATGGTTAGGGGACTACTGGCGCACGATGCTGGAGTGCGGCTCGTGATGTCACTGGGATGCAAGCTCACGCTGACATGGGGATGTGGTGATTAGGGCCACATTTCAGCCACCACAGGAGATAGAAACACACACACACATGCAGACACACACACGCACACACAAACATAGGCACACCCATACCCAAACGTGTGCAACACACACACACACACACACACACACACACAAATGCTATCACATGACACACACAAGGAGATTCAAACACATCCATTCTCTCTCACACACACACACACACACACACACACACACACACACACACACACACACACACAGACACTTGTCTTCAGAGGGCAGGGCTGAGAGGACCGAGAGTTCACATGAAGACTAGATTAGTAAAAGCCTCACACACACACAGACACACACACACAAAAAGCCTTACTCATGTTGACGTCTTTCAAAAGGATTTATGAGAAGGAATCTGCATGAAGGCTTACTGGCAGCAGCTGCAGATGTTTTCTCCCCATAGCTTTTTTTTTCCTCCCTTCTCTTAATTAGATTTCCTAAAAATTGGCTTGGAGGGCACAAGGCTTCGAGGCTTCCATATCATTTTTCGCCCAGTTTTTTGGGCTTGAAAGTCAACTTTCGATGAACGAAAACGCAAATCGGTTCCAGAAGCGGCACTCGAGAAAATGAATCCAAATTGCGAAGGCTTTTTAACATGTCAACTTGTCCATATCAAGTCTTTATCTATTTACAAAGACAAATACACAGCTAGAGGGAGTTGGTCTCTTGGTAACAGAGGGAAGGAGAGCCAGAGAGAAAAAAACAAACAAGTGAGAAAGGAAAAATTCAAATGGACTGGTCAAAAACACAGACAAAAACAGATAACAGAGCAAAGTGAAGAAATGAAGAGAAGGACTGAAGGAAGAAAGTAAGAAAAAAGGAATACAAAGGAAAAGAGAAAAATGAATAGAGAAAAGAAAAGAAGGAAAAAAGAAAGGTATTCTGATAGTCCCTGAATTGGCTGATTATTATATCAAAGAGTGACGCAAACAAATGAAACTGCTTTCTGATGCTTCCTTGTACAGCTCACCCATGAATAGAGAGAGAAAGGAGAGAGAGGGAATCAAACAACAGACTGACACAGAGAGAAAGAGATAGAAAGAGAGAGAGAAAGAGAGACCGAGTATGTGTATGTGTGTGTGTGTGTGTGTGTGTGTGTGTGCTCACCCATTGTGTGTGACGAGGCACTGTCTGAGCCCCAGCTTCCTGAAGATGTCCACCACAATCTCCATGGGCGTGTGGTCGGTGACGGTGAAGGGGCTCAGGTCCAGGATGGAGCGCAGTTTGAGCGCCGGAGGGCCGTTGGCCGCCTGGGGGGGAGCGGGGTCGCTGAACACCACCTGTGAGGCGCTCACCACGCCCTCCTGGTGCTTACGTGCGTTATCTATAGGGGACAGGGAGGGGAGGACAGTGAGCTGCAGGTAAGCATCAGCAGAATCTAGCAGCGGTTCTCAAAAGCATAGTTGCTAAGCGGTTGGTAACTTAGTTGGTTGGCAATGGAAAATTGCATTGTAACCAACATAGTGGTTAGTGCACCAAGGCCATTAGGAACACTGTGTGTGTGTGTGTGTGTGTGTGTGTGTGTGTGTGTGTGTGTGTGTGTGCGCGCGCATGTAAAAGCAATTTGCACTTTACGTTTACAAATATTTTTGTTCAAAGTACTGACCTTAATATAACCTTGGTGTTAGGAACACTGGAAGCGTGTGTGTGTGTGTGTGTGTGTGTGTGTGTGTATGTTTGTGTGTTTATAGGTCTTCATCCGCCAACCCCCCGCCACCACAACACACACACACACTTAAAACACACACAAGCTTCTAATCACAATCTCCACTCTTCACAAGGGCTGCAATTTCCAGCCTTGGTTTACAAATGTCCGTGCTAAATTACTGTCTTTGCTGTGGTTGGTGCGGTTCCCACTTGCTTTACACAAGACGACACAATTGGCCACAATTGCATGTTGAACACAGAGAAAAACAACAACGCTTTATGCAACGCATTATGACCACAGAGAATCACAAAATACACAACACACCTCTCCAGTTTGTTGATAGGAGCAGAGGATTTTGTAAACACATGCGTTTGTGTTTGTGTGTTCGGCTGGATAGGTAGGAGGTGCTTGGGACTTGGGGAAATCTCCAGACACACACACACACACACACACACACACACACACACACACTCCCCCCCCCTTTCCCTTTCTCTCCCTCTCTCTCTCTCTTTTCTGATATGAGCAGGCTACTGAAAATAATAAAACAGAAAACAAGATTCTACCATTCCCTCAACATGACCATGGTGAACCCGCTGTGCACAGTGTGTGTACACACACACACACACACACACACACACACACACACACACACACACACACACACACACACACACACACACACACGTCTAGTCTTCTCACCTATGGATATGAGCAGGTCTCGTCGGAGCACGAAGCCCACCAGTCTCTGGGACTCCTGTGAGACGACCACGGGGAAGCCGCTGTACTGGGTGCCACTGACCAGCGCCTCCACCTCCCCCAGGGTCATGCCCTCCTGAGACAGGGTGACGAGTGGGGGGTCCCCCCGCCGGCCACCACCCGCCCGCGGCCGCATCACGTCCATAGCCAGGGTCTGGTGAAGCAACCAAACAAGCAGGTCAGTTTTATGGAGTGCATGAACAAGGTCTTAAAGGAAGACAAATGTTTGTGTCTTAAAAGGACACTAAAGTTTTTGCAGTAAAATTAGTGAGATAGCTACATAAAAGCCTGACTATATTTTTCTTGATATTTGTCCACCCTTCAAATAACTATGTCATCAATTAATTTGGAGAGACCCTGTAAGTTCAAACATTCGCAGATGTATTTTGTGATTTTTTTTGAGAACTTCTGTATCATGAAAAAAAGTAGTTAAGCCCGCACATCCAAACTTGCCCTGGGAGCAGGACAATCAAATAAGTCTCTATAAGAATAAAAAAAAGTCCGCTGCAACCAGGATTTAATGCTCCCACAATTTTTTATTTTAAAAAACTTCTGTATCATGCCACAATACATGAACAATCCAGCTTAAACATAATTCATGGTCGGGGGCACTGAAACCCGCAGTCCTGTGGTCTCAGCTCACCAGGTGCTGGCGTTAGGAAAAGGAAAGAGAAAATGTTCCACATTCCTCATTCTGTTTCCTACTGACAACACACGGTTGGGCTCTGGTTTGAAGTGTTTCGCTCAGTCAGAGGGCACACATGGCAGAACTTTAAAGGAAGTCAATGCGGAGTCAAATAGTCCATATCCCTGTTCTTAGAGGCTACCGAGTGCTATTGATACGTATCAGAGAGGCAGCGCACGGTACGACGTAGACCAAATGTGCAAACTTATAGCTAACAGATGCAGGCAAATGAAAACAAAACTTAAATTCCCTTGTCTGTTAGTGTTATCGACAGCAATGTGTAACAACAGGTCTACGGGATGATTCACTTTGGATAATTCCTTTAATGTTGTGGAGCCTGGTTATCCATCAATGGCTGCGTCCGAAACGGGAAGGTAGTGGTTTGCTGCCTCGCTGTCTTCACTGTCTACAAAGTTACCTGCCATAGAAGGCATCAAGGCAGCTGCTAAAAATTTTGTTTCGGACGACCTAGCAAGTTAGCAATTTAGAACGGCGTCTTTTTGTTTATTTAATTGTCCAGGCGCCGTTGCCAAGAGATCGATAGATTCTATAGAATGTTGGGCGCTGAAGGCAGCATGAAGGAAGCATCGATGCTTCCTTCAAAATTGGGTAAAATGAAGGTACCTTTGCCACCAAATGCTTCCTTCAAAGGCAGTAATTTCCCCGTTTCGGACGCAGCCTATGTGCTGCCAATGCTCAGCCCGCCTCACCTTGTGTCCAAACTCCTCCTTTGCCTCCAGGAAGGGGTAGCCGTTGAGGCGGATATGGGCCTCGTAGATGCCCTCTCGGCCCAGCGCGTCCGCCACCCACTTGCTGGTCATGGTGGCCGCCATGAGGGGCACGATGTACTCCAGACCCCCCGTCAGCTCGAACATGATGACCACCAGAGACACGGTCATGCGCGTCACGCCACCTGCCACAACAGAAGAGGAGTTCGCTGGTTAAAGACAGAAGGCGAGTTTACATGGACACTTCTAATCTGATTAGAAAGATTCCATATGCAGTCTATAGAACAGTATCCATGGAGAAGCATTCATAAATGCCATCTGAAATGGAATATTGGGTTAAATAATCAGATTAGAGGTATCCATGTAGGCTCTAGGATCAGATGTTTTAGTAGCTATTCACTTCAAATCCAAGATATTTTATTAAACGAATTAAACAGAATTCAATAAGACTAGATAAGACTAGATTAAGCTGACTGACAATAGACGGGTCATGTCACCTGAGGGTGAGAGTTGGCGAGGGGGTGGGGGGTGTTGGGGGACTTTCATTGTGGTACCTGTCAGCACTACTCCCAATATGCTGGTTTTGTTAATGGAATTGTTCACTTGTTTTTGAAAAATCTTCCCTACTTGGGATGTATTTGTTCATTTCTTTTTTTTGCATGTGTGCCTTTGTGTGTGCGCTTACTGTATATGTGCATGCTAGCCTACTTGGACACCTCGATTTCCCTCTGCATAATCTATCCATCAATCTATGAAAGGTCATGCATCAACAACAGTGAAAACAACAGTTGAGCAACAGACAGACGGACAGAGCCAAGAAAGTAAATGCATGGAGAGGTTGGGAGGAGAGGCATTAAAAGAGACAGATACAGAGATAAGAGGAGAAAGAAAAGACGGGGAGATTTGTGGATAAAACGGTTAAAGACATTATGGCTGGGGGAGTGAAGCCGCCAAACCCGCAGCTTTTGTTTCCATCATTTTGGAGAGCGCGTGATGCAATCTGGAGTGTGAGGCTGGGATATCTGCTCGGAGTCATGCAAATTCTTATGTAATGTTACGGCTTTGAGATTTATTGAACCATGAATGAGAAATTTTAACAAGAACATTTGGGTGTAATGTTATCTTGGCATTGGATTTCTATTTTCCCCCCAATACAGATTGCGCATATTCCTCAATGTGCTTAAGTGCTTAGCCTACAACGTAATGGAGTACGTCTTTTCACACGTCCCAATTGATTAAATCAAGGGACCTCAGAAACCCATCAGGCCTCCCTGACAGAGAGGGAGGGAGAGAGAGAGAGAGAGAGAGAGAGAGAGAGAGAGAGAGAGAGATAGATAGAGAGATAGATAGATAGATAGAGAGAGAGAGACAGAGAGAGAGAGAGAGAGAGAGAGAGAGAGAGAGAGAGAGAGAGAGAGAGAGAGAGAGAGAGAGAGAGAGAGAGAGAGAGAGAGAGAGAGAGAGACAGAGAGAGAGAGAGAGAACCCATACACCATATAATGTGTTTTCTTACTCTAAACATGAGTGAGCTCATAAGTGACACTCATAAGTGATTGGCTGAAAAGTGTGAAAAGTGTCATAATTGCGAGAACACTAGAATGTTCAGGGGAATTTCAAGGGCCCAGGAAAAGTGAGGAAGCCTGCTTTCAATCTAACCAAAATGTCAACACAATATTTCATTCGCTAAACACAATGAAGTGCAAAGCAATTTTGAGTTTACAACATGGTGGCTTTACATAAGTGGAAACTGATTGGTGTTACTGTTTACAGAAATATGTTGGCCCTCATGGTCTGGTATATAAAATTCTGGATTTTCCCAAACTTGTCAAATAACGTCAATGCAAGTCCATTTGGAGGATTTTACAATCCTCTTGTAAAAACTTTGCAGTGACCAAAATATTTAGTTTCTCCACCTCTTATTTTTTTCTACAACACTGGATACAAGAAAACCTGAACACAGCTGGGCCAGTCATTCATCCAAACATCAAAAATCCACAATGTTTGAACCTAGAATTATTTTTCATGTACTTTCATGTACTTTTTGAAGAACCCACGCGAGAAAGCAAGTGTCAATCATTCCTGACATCCAATCACGTATTAAATACCAGAGTGAACTGGGATTCTAGGGCGGGTCTTGTGCGGCCATACCTAAACAGGCTGTAGCGCCCACCATGGCGTAGAGGCCCGGCGTGATGCAGTCGGCCCCTGGCGAGCACCAGCCCTTGAAGAGGGCCCAGTCGTGGTGGTAGTACGCCAGCTGCTCCATGGCCACGCCCAACAGACGCCCAGCGATGGCACCCACCGCCATGCTAGGGATGAACAGACCAGAGGGCACCTGAGAGAAAGAGAGAGAGAGAGAGAGAGAGAGAGAGAGATCATGAGAAAGAGAGAAATCAACAAAAGACAGAGACCATGTGTATGTGTGTGTGTGTGTGTGTGTGTGTGTGTGAGAGAGAGAGAGAGAGCAAGAGGAGAGACAAACAGACAAATGGCTGATGCAGTTTTCATGTTAAATCATGCAGACATCATTAGTCAATCAGCTGCTACTCACTGGTGTCACTTGGAGTTAAAGGTGGCTAAACTCCCTGCCCTGCCCTTCCCTCTAACACATTACTGAGTATCATGTGATAACACCATGTATTCACACAACAGCCTCTGTCCTTCCTGTGTTGGGTTTGGTTTGGGATTCTCAATGAATGTGAGTGCTGAGGGTGTGCAGTAGCAACAGTGTTGTATTCTACTAGTGTTGCACCGTGTCCTAACTGAAAGCGACTGTCGGCTTGTCGTGTAGCATTGACTTTCACTGTCTACATAGGATGCGTTAAATATGACGTTCTATTCGATTAGATTCTCTATTCAATCTGGCCGAGCAACGCGACTTGCGCGACTGAAATAGAAACGGACAGAGCGACTAAAAAGTCGCGTAGCAATGCGACTAGTCGCGTTGCATCGCATAGCATTCAGTTAGGACATTCCAATAGAAAACAAAGTGATGGAACTCTTTTTGACATACAAATGCAGTCGCATCGCGTTCAGTTAGGACACGGTGTTACACTCTCAGTGTTACACTATATGCTATTGTATGGCGTACAGTAACAGTTTTGTACCCCAAATCAGTGTTACACTGTTTATTACACACAACTGAAGACGCTGAAGAAGGCTTAGGCCGAAACGTCTGTCTTGTCATGCTAAACCCGTTAAAATAAAGTAAGAAAACTACATCTGGGAGTGCGGCTTTCCTACATCAAATGTTCTACAGATGTTCGCTCGCACCCGGAGACTCTGATAAAACGATCTGGAGTTGAGCGCACTTCCTAAAGAAAGCTTATTACACACAACACACACCCTCTCTGTCCACTTTACCTTCATGCCAAAGGTGAAGACGGTGAGCACCATCTTAAAGACCAGTGCCAGCGACAGCTGCCAGAGGGCGGTGTGGAGGCCGGCGCCCGCTGGCCGGTCGGGCAGCTCGTTGCTGGCCGCTTTGGTGATGTTGGTGGTGCCGTCCTGGCTCACGTAGTCGCACAGCTTGGACGAGTCGAGCAGACTGCAGTCGTTGAAGAGCTCAGAGATGAGTTCGGCGCCGCTCATGCGCGTGTACTCGTTGGGGAACGCCACCACGGCGGTGGCTAGGGTGACGGCGACCACTTCGAGGACCGGGTAGCGGCCCAGGCGCGTGG
>JAODXP020000028.1:20602209-20612209 GCA_027497455.2 Sardinella longiceps | reverse complement strand
ATAATCCCCAAACCCTCCTGCTCATTTAAGGATAATGTGATTTAATTTTTTCCGATATGGAGAATCGTACACTTTAATTCATTAGACACAATCATCAGTATATTAGTAGGGTGTTGGTCAACGCGAGTGAGTCACATTCTCAACATTGTGTTAGGTTAGATTTCATTGTTTTCAAGACAAGGCCGCACTCCAGTGTTGAAATCCGCTCTGCTGTGGCTGCAGTGTAAATTCTGATTCGGTTCTATTTCTGTTGGCTCTGCTCAATAATATCCATTGTTTATCACATGCTTATCAGTTTAACATTTTTGGCTATGCAGATACATGTATGTTAAATGGCAAATGACAGAAATTCTAAACACACTCAACACAGTACTTTTGTGCAGAGCATTTTAGATAGCATAGCAAACTATGAATTCTGTGACGGGCATATGGACACCAAAATCAATGAAAATGATTATCCAAATCCATCGCTCAGACTCTCTCCAGGTGTACACATCAGCCTAGAGCTGAGTATTGACCACTGATTTTCACAAACAGTTCAGAGTCAATTCAGGAAGAGGGTGAGACAGATTGTTTAAACAAACTGTTTAAATTTTCAGTTCAAAGGGGACCGTTTGTCACCAATAACAAAATCTAAAGGCCTCGCAAGTGTGGTCAGGAGTTTTGAGAGAGAGAGAGAGAGAGAGTGTGTGTGTGTGTGTGTGTGTGTGTGTGTGTGTGTGTGTGTGTGTGTGTGTGTGTGTGTCTGTGTGTGTGTGTGTGTGTGTGTGTGTGTGTGTGTGTGTGTGTGTGTGTGTGTGTGTGTGTGTGTGTGTGTGTGTGTGTGTGTGTGTGTGTGTCCTTACCTCACTAGCCCCCACCATGAGCTCAGCCCAGCTCCTCCACTGGGGACACTTGTCCCTCTCCAGGAAGGTGGTCTCCTTGGACGTCCAGCAGCAGTGCTCGTGGTTGAACCAGAAGCCGTCCAGACAGACCCCCTCCTTCAGGTCCGTCATCCAGTGGGCCGTGATGTCAATGAGACCCGCCAGCGCACCTGGAGGAGGAGGGGGGAGACACCAGTTCAACGTGTGACCCGTGTGTGTGTGTGTGTGGGGGAGAGAGAGAGAGAGAGAGAGAGACACCAGTTCAATACACACACAGATATTAATTTACATACTGATAGTATTAGTCTGATACTAGTGCAGGAGGAGTCGAGCATATGAGGGTGTGTGTGTGTGTGTGTGTGTGTGTGTGTCTTACAGTTTGATACACATATTAAATATACGCAGAAGTAAAACACACATGTTCAATGTACACACACTGAAAGAAGTACATACATGTGGCGTGCATGTGTGTGTGTGTGTGTGTGTGTGTGTGTGTGTGTGTGTGTGTGTGTGTGTGTGTGTGTGTGGGCCACTAGCCCATAAAGGTGGAAGTGCCTAGACAAATACACAGGGAGAAAGACCGGCAAGTTCCAGTAAACAGACAGAAAGATTAACAGACAGTTAGACAATCGGTCAATGGTGTTGGTAATGGGGGGTGGGTGGTGTTACAGAAAAAGAATGATCACTTAAATAAATAGAGACAGACAGAAATAGACACAGACAGCTAAATAAATCAAACAGACAGTCAGACCTACTAAAGGGTGAGAGATTATAGGTGAATCTGTTCAAAGAAAACAGATTAACATGCAGTTAAAAAGGCAGCCAGTCAGGCCTGAATGGATTAAGTGAGTGGACCAGACTACAGCTACACAGCTCCATAAATAAGCAGAGCCTAATTAAAAGCTGAAAGCCGTAACCAAAGGAGGGGTACAGTAATGGATGGTGATGAGAGAGAGAGAGAGAGAGAGAGAGAGAGAGAGAGAGAGAGAGAGAGAGAGAGAGAGAGAGAGAGAGAGAGAGAGAGAGAGAGAGAGATGGTTACAGTAAAAGACAGAAACTCAAAGAAAGAGTTGTGTGTGTGAGTGAGTATGTGTGTGTGTGTGTGAGTGAGTGAGTGTGTGTGTGTAGACAGAGAGAGAGAGAAAGAGAGAGAGTGTGTGTGTGAGAGTGAGATGATTACAGTGGCCACTGATGAGGGTCGGACAGCATGCAATAAAACACTTCTTCGCTACTGGCCAATCAGCCGCAGGTCATTGTGCAGCAGGCAGCTCACAGAGACCGGGGTGGTTAATCTGGTCACAGCCTCTGAGACACACTCACTCTGAGACGGACAGTTAAGCGAGCCAATCAGGGGTGTCGAGTTTCTTATGAAGAGGGACCAAACTTAAAGGAACACTAGAAATACTAAGGGAAACCTGACTTGTTACTAAATAACATGATGAAACATTACATCAGAAATTAAAAATCGCATTCACAATATGCAAGGGAAAAGCAACTTCATGTCGTAATGCCTTGGTCCTCTATTCAGAGATAAATCAGAATGGCCAAAGGCCATGTGAACATTTGGTCATGTCATGTGACTCAGGTGCTGTCAATCAGAATTGCACTTTTCACTGCCTGTCGGGTTCAGATGATTCACACAGGATTAATATTTAAAAGTGTGTGGTGGGTGTGTGTGTGTGTTGGCTTTTTCCTCTGGTCAACATCTGTTCACCATAACCCACAAAGCCTCTATCCCTTTAAAATCTCTCTCTCTCTCTCTCTCTCTCTCTCTCTCTCTCTCTCTCTCTCTCTCTCTCTCTCTCTCTCTCTCTCTCTCTCTCTCTCTCTCTCTCTCTCTCTCTCTCTCTCTCTCTCTCTCTCTCTCTCTCACACACACACACACACACACACAACTCTGGTTTGTAGAGATGGAATTCAGAGGCAAAGGCTGTGTCTAGGTTAGTTTAATAAGTAAGCCTATTTAATTGCATAAGGAACAGTGGCTTGGAGAGGGTTTCGTGAGTTTTGAAAGTAAACAACTTTTTTTCCACAATGTCAGGGAGAGCACAGAGCAGCACACAGGGCATACAGCACAGAATAATAAAAACATACTAAATAAAATGAAACACATGTGACCCAGTGTGTGTGTGTGTGTGTGTGTGTGTGTGTGTGTGTGTGTGTGTGTGTGTGTGTGGGTGTGTGTGTGTGTATGAGAAAGAGAGAGAGAGACCGTTCTCTGTGGCTTACTTAAACAGGATGAAGATGGTTGGTTAACCTCTCGTTGACAGTTCAAACATTCAGCCAAATATGTCATGGGCTTCTGTGCTTATGTATATGTGTGAGTTCATGTAAACAGTTATGTGTGTAATGTAAACAGTGTGAATAAGGACATCTGTTTGTATTTGAATGAGTGAGAAAAACTGTGTTTATGTTATTAGATGTATGTATGTTTGTGTGTGGAGTTTACAACAAAGCCAACAGGCCCATAAGTGACAGAGTAAACTGCCAGGCATAGGGCTGTGTGTGTGTGTGTGTGTGTGTGTGTGTGTGTGTGTGTGTGTGTGTGTGTGTGTGTGTGTGTGTGTGTGTGTGTGTACTGCAGTGTTGCAAAGGTGAATGACCAGCCACTAAGATAATATAAAACTTGACCAGAGTGAGCAAGCATTGGTGAATATCTGTGTGTGTGTGTGTGTGTGTGTGTGTGTGTGTGTGTGTGTGTGTGTGTGTGTGTGTGTGTGTGTGTGTGTGTGTGTGTGTGTGTTTTTCCATGTGGGGTCATAAAAAAATACAAAATCAGACAGCAGTAAAAACTGGCGGAGGATATAGAATGACAATCACATGGTTTTATAATGCTGTATCTGTGTGTGTGTGTGTGTGTGTGTGTGTGTGTGTGTGTGTGTGTGTGTGTGTCTAACCTGATAGCAGGCCAATGCAGAGCATGAGTAACCAGCCAGAGAAGGCATCATTTACACTGTGGAGAAGGGCCCAGGTGGACTGCTTACTCTTACTGGCAATCTGAGAGAGAGAGAGAGAGAGAGCGCAAGAGAGATCCAAAGAGAGAGAGAGAGAGAGAGAGAGAGAGAGAGAGAGAGAGAGAGAGAGAGAGAGAGAGAGAGAGAGAGAGAGAGAGAGAGAGAGAGAGAGAGAGAAAGAGAGAGAGAGGGAGGGTAGTCAACTCTGAGTCAAAGCTGTGACCTCACAAAATTGTATAATGCACTGACTGAATATCCACCAAGGTAGCACTCTACTACGGTAAGCCTACTGTCTGGTAAACTGTATTCAGATAAGTCGACTGTCAGGTAAACTGTGTTCAGGCAAGCCTGCTGTAAGGTAAACTTTGTTTAAGATGCCATCAGTGATGCTGGATGACGTCAATTTTGGTTAGTTTTGTTTGTGCTCGTGTTTACATTACATTTCTTAGCAGACACTTTTGTCCACCCCAACTTACAATGTATTGGAATGAGGGACCAATCAAAACACAACAAACATGTAGCCCCTCCCCCTCCACCCCCCCAATGCTTCCTGAGAAACTCTACAAAATGTTTTGTAATTGTCTGGGGGGACAAGCTGCCCACACAGTTCACAATCATGGACACAAAGAGCTAGTGGACTCTAAGGACATACTGTATCAAGAGAATGGTATATAGGCTAAACAGTGTTTAATTAAAAAGGCTACAATGGTGGCGCCGTGACTCAGTGGCTAGAGCGTCAGACCATTAAGCCGGGGACCCGGGTTCGATTCCAACCGGAGGTCATTTCCCGATCCCACCCCATCTCTCTCTCCCACATGTTTCCTGTCCATCTCTTCACTATCCTATCTGATTAAAGACAAAAAGCCCCCAAACAATATCTTAAAAAAAAAAAAAAAAAAGGCTACAAAACACTAGATATCACTGACTGTATATGTAGGCTACACCTACTGTCTCTCAATGATCAGTTCAAGGAGCTACAGGTGAAAGTTGCTATGGTTAGTCTGGTGCTAGTTGTGTTGCATGCTAACGATATTTAGACAACAGGGTTCTTTGATGTTGTTGACATTATGTCAATATGGTAGTTTCATCACATTTGGTGGCTGTTTTACGATAGATGCACATTTGATTGTTTGGTAAAACTTTATTTGAAGGTACCGCCAGTGTTTGGTAACACTTTATTTGAAGGTACCGTCATAAGACTGACATGACAGTGTCATTAACTATGACATGACATGTCAAAAATCTGTCATAAACATTATAAACCTGTCATGATTTCTGACATACCCTAGCTTACCCTTACCCTAACCCTGACAAATACTGGGTGACACTTAATGACAGAAGTCATGACAGGTGTATAAAGTTTATGACAGATTCATGAGAACGTCATGTCATAGTTCATGACAGTGTCATGTCAGTCTTATGATGGTACCTTCAAATAAAGTGTAACCGATTGTTTTTCCAAGCTAAAATGATTACTCAAAGAGTTCCCTCCTCACCTCTCTGTGTCGGTCGCGGTCTTTGGACTTCTCCCGCACCCAGTCGATGGTGTTGAAGTCCTCGTAGGTGCCCACGCCCGGCACGGCCTCATCCCACAGGTCCATCAGCTTGGCATGCCCATTGGTCGCCCCGGCGCTACCACACACTGTGAGGGACAAAAAGCACAAAAAGCGATCCTGAGAAAACAGTTACTTCCCACGAACAAACGACTATTGTATTCGCCTTTTTGTCCCGTCGTCATCCCGCAAATAATCTTTACGGCATGAATTCCTATTGTGCATATTCTGAAGCAGGCCGTAACACATTAAAATCAGAGTTTGTGTGTCAGGAAACTGTTTATTGTTGTTATTGTGACCCTGCACTGAACTCCATAATAAAAGTCCTGGAGAAAATACAATAGGAGTCCAGGCCCGCAGAGAACCATTGGAGGCCCAATAGGAAGCCGAGTAGCCGGAGCTGTTCACAGGAGTCAGACTGAACTCAGATCAGGATAATAAACTAGGCCTCTAGGTGTGTGTGTGTGTGTGTGTGTGTGTGTGTGTGTGTGTGTGTGTGTGTATGTACGTGTGTACGTGTGTGTGTGTGTGTACACATGTTCTACACAACATCTGCAATGAGGTGGAGGGGGGGCAGGGAGATGACCTTTCACAAAAGTCTCAGATACAGACACAGACAGTCACAACAAAGACACACACACACAACGTTTTCCCACACAGCCCCTGAGACCCAGTGAGCAGATTGCAAAATCTCCATCACAAACATTACACACATAATGTAATCAAACAGAACTAGAATTACAGTACACACACACACACACACACACACACACACACAGTTTGTCTCTCTTTTCCACAGTCAAAGTCATGTGTGATTGTAACCTTAGCAACTGAGGTTACCCTGAATTCTCTTATCACACTGTGTGTGTGTGTGTGTGTGTGTGTGTGTGTGTGTGTGTGTGTGTGTGTGTGTGTGTGTGTGTATACCATATGAACAGAGTGAAAGCGATATGGGTCAAACAGGCCATTCAGATAAGAATATGTACAAGCGCAGTGCTGGCTGAATGTAACCAAGTCAACAAACTTGTTGAGTTATCCAGAGAGCCTATATCCTGGGTGAACCCACACAAACCTGTTAGTAAATCTGAAGCTCCAAGCTTCATCTGGTTCCTTCATATTCAGTCACTTCTGTGTTTTGGCATGAAATTAAATGCTTACTAGTATTGGTGAATTCAATTCTTACCAATACTGATTGAATAAATATATATTTATTAAATGAAGGTTTTAAAAACATTTGCTTAGAGATGAAAAAATAATTATCAAGCATTTTAGCCAGGAGATACCCCATGGGAGTACCCATACTGCCTTTTGTGCTCAGTTTCATTTCGCCTTGCAAAGCAGCATGGCGTCCATGGCCGATCTCTAGCCCTGCTTTTGGGATCCAATCACAGAATGGCAAGGGACTAACCTGAGAGCACCCATGCGGCCTTGTCCACTCTATTTCATTTGACATCATCTGGTGTAATTGATAAGACTAGCTATGTACAGACACTTATGACAGACATTCGTAGCGTCCAATAAACGGCTTTGAACAAACATAAACCACACTTTCTCTACAATAAAATGAATAGGTGGTCTCCGGACTAAACATCACTTGTGATCATTTAGTTTGGTGTTAGCAGTTCACTTCAATTGAAAATGAGTCACATACCATGCCCAAGTAACCTATATCAGTACTAAGACTGACACAATACTGACACCAAAACACAAAATGGCCCTATCTCTATCTCTATTCTTGTCTAACGAGAAGTAAAGGCTTAACTTCCATAACTGTGTCTGCTTTCCAAGAGCACAATTGCCTCTGATTGCTGGATGGGGACAACTATGAGGAAATAAAGAACGAGAAAAAGCTCTCTTCCTCTACTGGAAAACCACATGCAATCATTGTAAAGACCAAAGTAACTTCTCTAAATAAACAAGTAAAAATAATAATAAAAAAAAATAAAACAAATACAAACAATTAGCCTAATTGAATAAATAAAACACTGTTTAGAGTGGCAATAAAATGTAAATCAAAACAGCAATGTAGGCCACATCAGTTACGTAAAAAAAAAAAAGAATTTCAACTTCAATTTCAAAAATAGAATTTCAACAAATCCTTAACATGGAAATTCCAATCAATATGTAAAATGTCAGAACATGCTGGAAAGGACAATGATTTATGATTAACTGTTGTGTAATGCATGCAAGGTGTTAATGTAAATGTGTAGGCTATTACTTTGTGGTCGACTGCTTGGGGATTAGGTCGCCCAAGTTAAACAGCAGAGAATTCTGACTTCAACTTCTGTGTAAGTCATTTTTGACGGAAACACTATTGCTCAAGCTGACCAAGACTTGCCAGTACCACAGAAATTTGATCCAACTCATATAGGCTAGGTTTCCTTGAACAGACATCTTACCATGCTCCTACAGCTCAATACAACAAAGGTGGGAAATTAACCTAAAATTCTTGCACATAGCCTAGGTCAAGTCACAATGAAGAAGCCATGTCTACTGTACTACCGCAAAATGACTAAGTTACTGCTCGTTCTTGCAACACAGGATATGACCTCAACAGTGACAGGAAGTGGAAGCATGATCAAACAGATCTGGGAAGATAACCCATGATGCCTAGCGACTCCCACAAGTGGAGCCCTGCTGGTAGGCAGGCATGAGTATGGGAAGTAAGTAAGCAAGTATATACTGTAAGTGTGAGCAAGAAGGCAACATGAGTGTGGGAAACTATGAGCTGGAGAAAGGGAGAGAAGATCAGCTGTATGGAGCACCATTGTGCATGACGTGGAAGGACAATGGATTGTATTTATAGAGCAGTTCTTATTCTTAATCATTACAGCATTCAAAGTAGTTCACAGCTGAATGCTTCACTCACACTCTTACTCAAACACACACACACACACACACACACACACACACACAAACAAACAGACAGACAGACAGACAGACAGACAGACACACACACACACACACACAGACAGACAGACACACACCGAGTAAGGCAGGTGTTTGCAATAATAGAATTTTATGACTGGTCAATGCCATACTCAACCCTATACTCAAGCCAAGTCTCCTGCCAAATGACCACCTGTGGACCTAAACATGCCCACAACACTATATCTTTATCTTACCCATCTTACCTAATTCTTCGCCTATTCTCTCACAAGTTACATTTCGGACACAACGGAGAGGTGTCTGAATTTCCAATAGTGGCAGCTTGTTGCTATGTTTAAGATACTGCTAACTGCAACATGATGCAGGAAATAAGAACTAAGCACAGTTGCCCAAGTGGCGTAAGTGTCACCAAGGACTCCATTCATAGGACCACGAGTGTTTCTAAAAGTCGAGGAAGCATGCTTGGAAGGCTGCTTTTTCGAGCATTCCACGTCATTGTCAGTCAACAAGTACTGTTCTAAAGTCGAGCATCCTTCTAAATTCTAGCATGGACAGAGGCCTCCTTTTCAAGGATGCACTGATAGAGCCTCATTTTTTAAGTGTACAACTTCCAAGGCCAGTGTGCTACCTAGGAAGCATTTTCGACTTTGAGAAACACTCCGCATGTGCCACCAGCAGCCTGAATGACCATACAAAGGCCCAAAGCCACAAGACAAGCGGAACCACCACTATCTTTCATGTGCCAATAAATAAATATAAATAAATAAACGAATGCATAAATAAAAATAAATGAAAACTCTGTCTCTAACAGAGCAGCCTTTGTGAACATATCACTGCAATCATCAAACAGGGTCCTTCTTTCTTTGTTGAATTAAGGAAACACCTCCTGGCAAAGAAAGTAAGGGAGTAAGTGAAAAAAAAGTGTAAAAAAGTGCCTTCTACTTGCCCTAAGGAAAACGTGTGGGAGGATTTATTTCTCAAGTGGTCTTCTTCCAGCAGTCTATGGACTTTTATGCCTTTATCTGATCTTTTATTTTAATTTAATTTATTACCTTTTGTTTACTAATTTTGTTCTTCTTTCCTTACCTATCTTTCTTCTCTCACATTTCACGACATTGTCTTTCAAAAATATTTCTATGTATGTGACAAATAAACACCTGAACTGAACTGAACTTAGCTTGTGGCATACACTGAACAGAACCGGAGTCCGTTTCCCAAAAGCATAGTTGCTAACCAGTTAGCAACTTAAGTTAGTTGGCAATGGGAAATTGCATTGTAACCAACATAGTTGCTGACTTAGTTAGCTACTATGCTTTTGAGAAACAGACCCCTGAACTCAAATTCATCATTGTCATTGCAGCAGGCGAACCATGATGAATGGCGTATACAACAGTGATGTTCCTGCTGGTTCCATTCTACTTCCCTAAGTGAAGAGGACATGGGACAAGGGAACAGAAACCGGCCTGGAGGGTGGGAGGTGGGTCCAAAATGTTTCTCGGAGAAACTTGGCATAGGAGTAGCACTTGAAAACAGTCTTGGCAAGGACAACCTGTGCAGACGGTTTGTTTTGATATGACTGAACGCCACCAGGAGATAAAGGGAGAGGGAGAGAAAGAAAGAGAGAGAGAGAGAGAGTGTGTGTTTGTGTGCTTCCTGGGAGAAGAACTCCAATTCGGCAAAAGTCTCCCATGCATGACCGTATCCATGGTGACTTGACATCCGACCCCCGTATCAGGCAGGC
>JAODXP020000028.1:20519709-20597209 GCA_027497455.2 Sardinella longiceps | reverse complement strand
GTGGGATGCTGGGGCTTTTTCATGATTCCTCTCCAAGCCTCTCAGTTAGTCAATAGTCATCAGCTCCATTTGGTTCCAATGCATTTGAACAATGTTAATGGGCCTGCTGTTGATGACCTTTATGGATTGAATGCTTCTAAGGTTCCTCCAGGAAATGAAACTGATATGTGAAGATAGTGATGGGGTGGAGAACACCCCCCCCACCCCAAACCTTCAACCCTGAACCCAACTTTATGAGCTTCTGAGTTCACCACTGAAACAAAGAAACAGGCTGCATGGCACACTGGAATTTTAGTAGACTTCATCTCCTTTATTGTTTTTTGTTGCTCTCCTAAGGATATCAGTAGGATAACACATGTGCTATGCTGTGACTGGCTTCAGCAGTTACAGTGGGGACAAACAACATTCGGAAGGACAACAGGGCAATACTTTACTGTGAGCAGCCTTATAGGTACAATACCAAATGCCTAATTGACTGATCGATTGCTTGATTGATTAGAGAAATGTACTTATTATTTTAAGTACATTGCATTGCTAAGGTGTGACAACATTATTCAATAAGATTTGTATTTCTGTCATTGTACCAATAAAGTTACTTTGAATACCTTTACGTTTTCAACTCAAGTATAAGCCCATACCATACCATACAATCATTGGTCATTCTGCTTGGCCTGGCCCTTCCAAATGTAGGCCTACAAAGTCATCATGTCCATTAAAATCAAGTTCTTTTTTTAAGTTCATCTTTAGGCTTTGCTTATGGACACAAATATAAGCAACCAGTAGTCCTAACAGCCACAATCATGCTTTTTAAAATTAATTTTGTTACATCAAGCAAAGCTTTGTTTGTTTTCTTCTTCTCCCTGCAGGCATACATTGGGAGCAAAGGGAGTTCATGGGCTGGAGTGATCACATACACACAGGAAAACACACACACACACACACACACACACACACACACACACACACACACACACACACACACACTGAACTGAGTTAAGGCAGTAGTCGAGAGAGGCTGTGAGGCAGAGAGGGTGTAGGAGAAGGCAGTATCGGAGGACAGTTTCAGTCAGCGTTTGCGTTGGCTGGGCTTGACTTGACTTGGCTTGTGAGAATACAGTGTGAGAGAACAAGTTTCCGTAGTGCGGACAGACAGAAGCAGCAGCACAGCAGACAGACAGACAGACAGACAGACAGCAGACATCATCACCAGTAAGGAAGTTACAGACTAACTGAGCCTGACAACAACAGAGGCACCATCAAGGCAGAGGAGGATGAGTCTTTTTGTTTAGCGAAGGGGACTGGATGCTGTAGCCCCTGTAACTAGTACGGCACAAAACAAACAAACACATGGTAAACACTCTACAGGCACCAAAAAACACGTCTACAATTCGTGATGCCATGGGAAAGGTTTCAGGAGTCAGACATTTTTTGGACCTGAAATGTGTACACTAAAATGTATTGGCACCCAAACCGATGTGCTTGAGATATCAATACCACAGCTGATGATAGAACTGAAGTTAACTGATGATCTAACTAACTCTCTGCCTCGCTACCGACCGTACACAGAGTCTGTTGGTCTAAAGGTCAAAGGTCACAGTGTATAATGTACGCCACGGCGACTGATTCTACTGTTGGCTTCTGTGTGTGTCTCTCATAGTGGTTTGATAAGGAAGACATTTGTCATGCTTTTGATCCCGTCTTGATAATGATGGCATTAAAAGTGAGACTTTGGTCAAGCGTTTGACCAGTGAGAATCTACACAGAGAGAATTTGCTGGTGTTCGGGTGAGGCTGTCTGAACTGGTCATCGAGGAGAATTTGGTCGAATAGGTTTGCACTAGAGGGTGGACAGGACACTATCACACACTGGTCCATACAGAGTGCACTGCGCTGAAACGTGTTTTGACGTTGAGTAACCACACCTACTCCTACAGGTTGTCAGAAGAACATGTTACGGAGGAAGTTTGCTAAATTCGATTGAAGACCGACTACCGGTACCAAACAACAGTGAAGGTTTCCCTACATTCACTCATCATCAACTACACCGAATATATAATTCATCACAATGGGGAGGACAAAGGCTTATGGACTTCTATTCTCAGTGCAGTGTACAGGTCGTTATGCTAACACTATGCCCTTGGGTTTAGCTCGAGTTAGGTGTGGGGTCAGGTGTGTGGGGTGAGTTAGGCTAACACAGGGTGGATTTTAGGGTGTATTTAGTCGTCAGGGGCGGCGATCTTCTCGAGGGACGGCTCCACTCCCCAGATTTCGCGGGCGTATTGAGCGATGGTGCGGTCGCTGGAGAACTTGCCACAGCCAGCAATGTTGAGCACCACCTTCTTTGTCCACTCTTTTGTGTTCTGGTTTTGGAGAGAAAAAAGTAAACAGGACAAGTAGATTAAACAACTAACCAGTTTTTATCTTTCCTGTGAAGAAGAAGACGTACAGTACAGTAAACATTTATGTGGTCTTTGTGACTGCATAATTTACGATGATGACTAAGCACCTTTCTCTGCTGTTCAGTTACAAAAAATGATTAGCATAGTAGAGCTTCTTTATGTTCGTCACAATATACTGTATGCAGTCTTAGACTGCAAATGAATAGCAATGTATGCTAATACTTTAAGGCCATACCTTGTACAGAGCACTGACTTGATCCTGGCATTTTATATAGTCTTCATAGTCGGCAAAGACCTTAAACCTTGAATAAACATACAGCAAACATAAAACTGAATCAACAGAGGAAGTCATGAGAAAGGGCAAAGCACATATAGTCTTTGTAGACTTTAAACCTTAAATAAACACAAAACAAATGCTACAGCAACTCAGCAGTCATGTCTACAGTAGTCATGTGAGGTTACACAGGGCTGTCACTGGGCATAAGAGACAAATAAATAACTGCCTCTTGGAAACTGCAGTGGAAATCCTGTTTTTCACAGAGCCTCAGGCACTGCATAGTTTACTTTAAAAGTGTATTGACCGCTAGGTATGTGAAGCACCCACAAGGATGCCCGGCTGTTTTCTTATTATTATTTTATTCTATTTACAATGTGCTATACTATATTAAAATGAACTCTCATTCAAATCATAAGCAGATTATTAAGTAGCCTATAGAGGGATATAGAATGTGTGTAAATAGTACTATACAAGTAGAGTCAAATCCTACCTGTCATGGTGCATGAGCATGTTGACCAGATCCTTGAAAAGGTCAGGTTCACCGGGGCTGAAGTGCCCTCCAGCGATCTGATCGATAGCCAGCTTCAACCCTGGAATGCGGTTGTAGAACTCACTTGCGTTGTATCTGTACAGTGAAGGGGAAAAATTAGGTTCAAACTATTATATGTTTTTTTTTATTATTACTATTGCAGTCCATGTAATAAAAGTGAAATGAAAGCTACAAATCCAAGGCCGGCAAAGAAAAACTACATTTCCCAAACTCACCCTGTCTTATCCATGGCCTCCACATCCTCCACCCTCATGCCAAAGATGAAGAGGTTCTCCTCCCCGGCCTCCTCGGCCATCTCCACATTGGCACCATCCATGGTACCGATGGTGAGGGCACCGTTCAGCATGAACTTCATGTTGCCTGTGCCAGACGCCTCAGTGCCCGCGGTTGAGATCTGCTCTGATAGGTCAGCAGCAGGGATGGCTGTGGAAAAGGAGGAAGTAAGAGAGAGAGAGAGAGAGAGAGAGAGAGAGAGAGAGAGAGAGAGAGAGAGAGAGAGAGAGAGAGAGAGAGAGGGAGGTAGGGAAAGTGAAAGGGAGCAGGAAGGAGAGGCAGAGAGGTTTGGGAGAGGTAATATTACATTTTGGGAGAGTTTGGGAGAGGTAATATTAAATTATTAAGTCTTAGAACTAAAATACATTTCTAAGCTCTTGATCTGTGACCTTTGTGACCCTCTGTGATCTTCTCCATCGCACCTGATCGCAAAAAGAGGTCTTTCTAAGTTGCCCTGCCCTACACCTACAATCTGTTTGACTCATGGCTGTGTTTGTGCGCTCATACTGTACGTGCATACCTTTCTCAGCCAAGGTGACCCGGTAATTCTCCAGGAAGATGACTTTGAGACGGTCACCAATCACAGGGTCATGGTTGACTACCTCACCAATGGCTGTGATGAGGCGAATGATCATCTTGGCGGTGTGATAACCAGGGGCCGCCTTAGATAAAATAGAGGAATAATGTGAACGTTAAAAGAAAATATAATAAAAAAATACCACTAAATGAGCTTTATTTGTATTTGTACCAAAAAATATGTGATACAATTGTGCAAATTGTACACTTTTACCATGATTGACCTTCCCCATAACATATTTTTCAATCATTTGCATGAGCAGTTTGTTTGAAATTAGTTAACCTTCAATAAGAAACTGGTTTCGTCTCATTTCTCACATGCAACAAAAAACACACTTCAAATTCTCTTAGCATATCTGAACTGCTAAACGAATTCAATAACTTACCTTTCCTCCAATCATGACTGTTCTGGGGGTCCACACCTTGTTAGGCTCTTTCTTAATGCCTGATTAAAAAAAAAAAACAAAAAAAAAACAGAGAGTCAGCTTTTCCAGGCTCTGGAGTTCAGTATGAAACCATCTTGTATAATGGGAACATGACATTGCTCATACTTGTAAAGCTAATTAAAAGTCAGAACAAAAACTATTTAAGCCAGACATGTACAAATGGGTTAAACTACAGAATAGGCTTGGCCAGCTTCCATTTGCTAGGTTCCGTGTTGCACACAAATTAGCCTGCAAGTACTAGGACAATCTCTGGACTGTGAATGTGAATCTGCACTGTTAGTGTATACTGTAATTGATGGAGGGAGACACTAACGGTTGTAGAGGGTGATGATGTGCAGACAGTTGAGCAGCTGCCTCTTGTACTCATGGATCCTCTTCACCTGCAGGTCAAACATGGAGTTGGGGTTGATCTTCACCTTGTAGTGATCCTCTAGGTGAACCGCGAACTTCATCTTGTTTTCCTGGAGACAAAACAGAATGGTATAGCCTTCAACTCAGAGAAGAAAAATAATGTGAAAGTTATTAAACTTTTCATATTAAACTTTTTCTAGTTTTCTAGTATGTGTTTTATTTGGGTTCTTAAACCTGTTAAATCCAAACCTGCTTAATTTTGGCGACATCACGGAGGAAAGCGTCATCATCCACAAACTCCCGCAGCTGCTGCAGCTGATCCAGATCACGAATAAAGTCCTCTCCGATTCTCTGAAACAGTTCACCAGGTAAAGGTCAAAAGGTCAGTAAGGGGCCATTACATTTGCATAGGGGGTGCATTCCACTGGTTATACTATTAGCAGGGACTCACTTATTGATTTCTGATTACTATCAATGAAAACAATGCTTGTTTTGTCAATACTTGAAATGTGAAAATAAAAAAAGAAGAAACTAAAAAACTATTCGGAGTGCGATCATCCGTTTGCTTATGAAAGGACATTCTCTGATTACGCACCCGGACACAAAAACAGAGGGGAGAGTGCGGTGAATCTGGCTTTTTTGTTAAAAGATTTTTGACTTACAAATTCAAGCAGTGGAAATTGTTGGCAACAGTCAAACTGAGAACACGTCATACCTCTGCGATGACCTCAGCAAGCCCAGGGTTGCACATGACCAGCCAGCGACGAGGGGTGATGCCATTGGTCTTGTTTTGGAACTTATGGGGATCAACCTCATAAAAATCTTTAAACCTGTAAAAAAAAAAAAAAAACAGATAAAACTGGTCAAGGGAATAATTCTAACATGTATAATGAGAATTATTATATGTCAAGCACATTACTAATAAGAAACGGGAACTAGAAGTCAAATTAGCAAAGCAGTCAGAGACAACAGTCCTCAGCCAAAGCAACAAGGTCACTAACATCAAACAATTTCCAGATGGTGTTTCAGATTACAGATCGCCACCAACATTGAAGTTCATTGAACTATCTATTATTTTTCACACAGACAGACAAACATAACCTCCTTGGCAAAGGTAATTATTTCAAGTTGTGAAACTCCATGATTTTCAGAATTGCTTGGAACACTGTGGCAGAAAACTTGTGCAAAGTCTGATAGGGCATTTAAAAGGACTTTGGGGGGACGTGGGAAGAACTGCATGGTTGGGAGGTCAGAGGACCACAGAGGAAGAAGTACTGGGACAAGTCATACACTGAGGATTTGATGATGTCGGAATGGATGCGGGCGACCCCGTTGACGGCGTGGGAGCCCACGATGCAGAGATGGGCCATATTGATCTTTTTCTGGTCGCCTTCCTCGATGAGGGACATGCGGCGCAGGCGGTCGTCGTCCCCAGGGAAGAGGGAGGCGATGCGCTAAGGGAACAGGAAGGAGAGGAACCAAGAGCTCAACCCCACTTCAGACGTCAGGCCATTAACAGACCTTGTAATGTCAATGTAATGAGATTATTATGTTTATCTTCTTTGAAGGTACTTTTATCCAAAGCAAAGTGGAATAAATATAATACAATAATAACAAAGAATGGATACAAACAAATAAATATATAAATAATTACAAAATAAAATGATAGGCAAAATAAGCACTGGTGTTGCAAAATGCCATGCAACAAAGTTACATTTTACAATTCAACTTCGATATATGAGGTGAAAAAGAACAACAGTGGCTGTGGCTATGATTGTTAAGTGCTGCTTTCTGAACTTGTCCTTCATGATGTGTAGGAACAGACCCATTCAGCGTATTCTTTGGGTCCCGTAAAACTTGTAATTAATTTAACTTAGTTTAACTTGGACTGGGTTTTGTTTTAGGATAAATATCATAGCGCAAATTTGCTGAAAATGCACAGGGACCCCCTACCTTCAACACACACAAGCACACACACACACACACACACACACACACACACACACACACACACACACACACACACACACACACACACACATTCTAGCCACATTCTTTATACCATTTACGGGCTGCAACTATTGTAATTGAGGTGTACTGGTTTAAATCAGTGTTCCAACTGGGGCGTTCCATGTCATATCAGGTAAAATCTAAAATACTTCTTGCAGTAAACTCTGGGTTCAATTTAATGTGCCAAAGACAAAGGTCTCGATATAAATTTCCATTACCATACATGTACAGAAAATGACAAGCAGATCAAGATTCCTAAACTCTAGCCAGACCTTTCTGGTCTCCTGAATCCTATTTTCCATCTTATTTTCCTACATATTCACCGACTGAATCATATTTTCCTGCATGAACTCAAGCCCCAGACACACAACCCATCTACTGTACATTATGTGTCGAACCTCCATGTGGCGGCGGTTGATCTCGTAGATGATCTCCATGTGGCGGGGCAGAAGGTTCTGGAAGAGGTCAATAGGCCAGCGCTCCAGAGCCTCTGGGAGGACAGTGTGGTTGGTGTAGGCACACGTGCGCACGCAGATATCCCAGGCCTGGGGCAGAGAGAGACAGACAGAGAGAATGACCAACAGAGGGTTGTATTATGATTCATGAATCATTATGATAAGTAAGTAAGATTACCTATACCTTTCTATCTGTCTGTCTTATCTATCTACGTATCTATCTATCTATCTATCTATCTATCTATCTATCTATATGTATCTATCTAACTATCTATATTGATAGATAAACAGTGTAAGCCCTTCATTGAGTTATTCTGTATCTATCTATGTATCTATCTATCTATTTATTTAGAGACAGATAGATGGAAAGAGAGAAAAACAGAGAAATATAGAAAGACAGACAGAGAGAGAGAGAGGGAGAGAGAGAGAGAGAGAGAGAGAGAGAGAGAGAGAGAGAGAGAGAGAGAGAGGATAGGATTTGCACTACTTTTCATCTACAGTTGAGTAGGATTACATCAGTTCTTCTCTCAGGGGAGCATTTATGATTCTCAGTCATTTTTAGCCTTGTGATAATAGCAGACTCTGATACCAGAAGAGTATCCGCATCATGTCTGTATGAATTAAATAACAGCAAGATAAAAAGCCTTGTGATGTGTGCTGCACTCTCACTGAAGGACCGGTACAGTGTAAATGCACACTAAATTAATAATCTATAAAGAACAACACCTGTTACACCATCATGCTCCTATTTTAAGATCCTTCAAGAAAAAGGGTTTGGCAGAAAGAGGCAAAGATGATGTAGCCTCACTCAGATCACAGTACTGTACTGTATTTCCCCCAAGGAAAACGCTGTTGCTGTTTCCAGAATGGCATGCTGCTGCGCTGTGTACTGCATGTGATGTGCCCCAGTTCACAATGCAGGACACACTACTGCCTCTCGCAATTAATTAATTGGCTGTCAGGTGATACATGAGTTTATTGGGCCCCATGCACTACTGCCCAGTGTGGTATGCAAGCAGCAGAAAAGGCCTACAGATACTTACCACATGATCTGTACTACGGTTGCTCTAACTGACTGAAAGTTAACCCTAACCTTATACTACCCCACACTTCTTTCTGCAGAGATAAGTACTGTATGAGTATTATGTAGTAGGTGTTTTTGGAAACAGCCGCCATTACCCGGCATTACCTGATTAAAGAGACATTCACACCAAAAACAATAACCATATAAGGACATATGAATATTGCTCCAAAAGGGACACTGTGCAGTTTTTTGTTCCTTGGATATCACATTCTGTGGTCCCTGTCTTTTAGCCTTGAACTCTAGACGTACCCCTATATAGTCTGGCGTGTCAGGCTACCTGTCTTTGCTTGTTGACAATCTTTGCACTGTGACACATTTTGACATTAGGTTAGGTCCCATTATGTAGCCTAAATGTCTCACCTTCTCCCAAAGGATTTTCTCATCATCCACAAGGATCCTCATGAGTTCTGGGATGGCCATGGCCGGGTGTGTGTCATTCAGCTGGATGGCCACCTATGGGTAGAGAAAGGCAGCAGAAGGTGAGGTGTCAGAAACAGCGGTTTTATAGCATTAAACTGACATTGGGAATGAGGGTCAAGACCAGACAGATCCAGAGTCCATGCTCCTAGTCCGAAGATTCATGGCAGCAATAACAAGCTAGCACACAACTTGTGTTAGGATAGTGGGGAATCACTGCAGGAAGGATCTTAGAAGTCCCGTACATTACTGTAAATATGTTGGTAGTGGAATTGGAATTTGGTTTTATCTGTTGTCATGTGCCTTTCACCGAGTAATGTGCCTTGCACTTAAGAAAGGCGGTTCTTGTTCTTGTTGTACCATCAGTCAGTGGTAACTAAACTGGGAAAATCAAGGATTCACTACAGTAGGTGTCACTCTTAGCAATATAATAGGAAATACAGGGACTGTTTTCTAATTTGAACTCTGGCCCCATCTAATGTACAGAGTGTGCACTGCAGCAAAGCAGATCATGTGCTGTTTTATCTCTGTGAGGGGTAATTCGCTTTCCCTGCCACTGTAATGAAATAGAGACAGCCAGGGGATTACATTTGCCCATATCCATTATCACACAGTATTAAATAGTCAAGGCGTGAGTCTCTTGTGAGCTACGCTACACACAGTGTTAGTAACACAGGTCCAGGTAGGCTAAATTAATTATCAGAGGGCCTGCTAAGCTAAATTGGATTTCATGAGGGTATGAGCCACTCTGTCCACGTAAAAGGTCTTTCACCTTTTCGGGGAGAGTGGACAAGTCCACGCGCACAAAATCTGTGGAGCCGAACTTGGAGGCTTTGAAACGGCGGATGATGTCTTGAAGAGTGGCGGCGACCACAAAGTACTCCTGCTTCAGACGCAGCTCTTTGCCTTCAAAGAACTGAGATACACACACACACACACACACACACACACACACACACACACACACACACACACACACACACACACACACACACACACACACACAAATTACTGATGAGGTGCAGTGATTTAGACTTGACCATCGGAAATGAAAATAGAAACACTGTCAGTCACAATAATCGTAATGAGTATAAAATATTAATGTAGATAAAAGTTTAAAAGCTTTTCCCAGGGTCGTTTTTTTTTTCCATCTGCATTGAGACTTCCTCCTGACTCACATTGTCATTGGGATAGAGGACACGGGAGATGTTCTCTGCCAAATTCCTGTCCAGCACCGCCTGAATGTAGCCTCCCACATTAACTGTTCAAACACACAGCACAAAAAACACAATGAGATACACAAACTGAGTGTGAAACAATCTACGCACACACTGTTGGCTATACTATTACAGTTGGAATAGAACTGTTTGCAATAAGAGAGTGTAGTAAAATCTGTGAAATATAGACACAATCGGTCATAACTACATCTCTATTGTAAAAATAGACTGTTTTGGCATGCTCCCTCGTTCTGAATAATGGATGAAAACAATCAATGCTGTTTAGATTCAGCCTAGAACTCTAGACGTACCCTAGCGGTAACAAATTGATTTGGTCAGCGAGTACGTCTAGCCATCAGCCATAGGGGAACCAGTGCCAAACAAAGCACTTTCTATTCTATCCTACTGCATGCAGAGGCAGTTTGAAAGATTCTGCCCCAAGGATACTGTATAGACCAGTGGTTGTCAAACTGGGGTACGAGTACCCCTGGGGGTACTTGGATGGGTTCTAGGGGTACACAAAACTAATCTGTGAATGGGTTTTCAGTTCTCACAGGCATAAAATAACATAGAGAAAGATCTAAAAACTATCCCCAATACCCCCTTTTGCATGTATGTGCTCACATTTTGTTAATTCAGCAATAACTAAGCAAAAACATTAAGGTGTTTTTGGTGCGGGGGGTACTCGGTAGGACCAGAGTGTCTCAGGGGGTATGCAACAGTAAAAAGTTGGCCAGATTATTCATTTTATATTACAGTCTGGCTTGTCAGGCTAGTTTAGAGTGTCATAGAAGTGAAAACAATCAATCAATCCATCAATCCATAAACAATCAATCAATCCATAAAACCATAAAACCTCCAACTACCCATCACAACACATACAGTATGTCCCACACGCAGGCACACTCACAGTCCTTGAGGTTGAAGTCGCAGGGAGCTTTGGCAGACCACAGTCTCATGGTGTTCACAATGTTGTTCCTATAGCCAGGAACCGGTGTGTCATAAGGCAAGGCCAGAACCACCTAAGAACAGAGTCCACATAGAATAGAATGAGGCTTAAGAACACTGCTGGTCAATTTAGCACACAATAGAGAGGTCAGGCTCAGAGATGTATTGTACTGTATCTCATTGCTGTCTTTGCACTTGGTAAAGTTGGTCAAGAGAATTTATTTCATAATAAATATGCATTTCTCTCTGTGCTTTTTTTGCTATAATGACATTTAATTTGGTTTTAAATCAGCCAAATGATTACATTTGATAATACATAAGCATTTGCGTGTGACGGTATAAACACATTACATCACATACAAATTAGAGCCATGAAGCATAAATATCTTCTGAGTAATATTATGGTCTGGAGGTCACCTCTTATTGCTGATTACACACTGTGACACACTGGTAAAGGACAGAATCATGCATTTGATATTCCATTATTTTTACCGATATTTGATACATTTTCTGTGTAATGGACTGCACAATGATATGTTTTCTTACTTTGTACACAGAATGACAGAAACCACACAGAATGTCCACTTAAAAAGATGCTATTATACTAAGGACTAAATTTTTCTAAATTATAATAATTGACATTAAAAAAGCACGTCACAGTTGTGTAATATATGCTGGAGACGGCCATAGAGAAAAGGGAAAAGACAAGACTTAATGGAGATGAAAATCTGTTGAGCAGTGGTAAGAAGCTGTGGACTCTCACCTGGGTGTCGACCCATTTCACTCCATCAGGGTGGTGCTCAGTCCGGCCATAAAAGTGCACTGGGCGCATGTACTCAGGGCGGGCCTTCTCCCAAGGGTTGCCATAGCGCAGCCAATCATCAGCTTCCTCAATCTGTGATAAGGTGTCAATCAAAACACTCTTTTCTCATCATCTTTTCTTGTTTATTGCTATTAAACTGTTATTGACATTTAAGCCATAGGCTACCTGCCAGCCATTAGAAATCTTCTGGTTGAAGATGCCAAACTCGTAGCGGATGCCGTAGCCATAGGCAGCAAGACCCAGAGATGCCATGGAGTCCAGGAAGCAAGCTGAGGTATACATGAAGAAAGGGTTGATGGGAAGGTGAGTCATCGCTAATTCAATACTGATTTTATCTGACTAGAATGTTCTTTACACCCATACACCAAAGATGAGGAAGCTGTGATCACTAAACTGTCCCAGCTGATTAGGCAATGATGTGTGAAATTCTTCTCACTGTATCACACTTTATCAACTCTCTCTCTCTCTCTCTCTCTCTCTCTCTCTCTCTCTCTCTCTCTCTCTCTCTCTCTGTGATTTGGTGCATGAGTGTGTGCATTCATGCATGCATGTGTTTGTGTCTGTCTATTTGTGTGTGTGTGTGTGTGTGTGTGTGTGTGTGTGTGCGTACGTGTGCGTGTGTGTGTGTGTGTGTGTGTGTGTGTGTGTGTGTGTGTGCGCGTGTGCATGAGAGAGAGCATTGTGTGTGTGTGTGTGTGTGTGTGTGTGTGTGTGTGTGTGTGTGTGTGTGTGTGTGTACACTGTAGATTTGGGGAGGGGTGTAGTTTACCTGCAAGACGGCCAAGGCCGCCATTTCCCAGGCCGGCATCCTCCTCCATCTCCTGCAGCTCCTCCATGTCAAGACCCAGCTTGAGAAACGCATCATCAATAAGCGTCAGCAAGCAAACACATCATCACTCAGCGCACTTCATCAGTCAGAAAGAGACTTCATAAATCATCTAGAAACTAGCCATCGACTAGTCTACACAAGAGGACATTTTGTACCAGACAACACATGTATCTGCCTATCATTTTTTATTATAAAACTAAATTCTCTTTACCATATTATTTACATCATAAAATATACAGCACTACATGGCATTTAATCTGGATTATGAATGTGACAACAAAAATGACCTTCGCATGTAATTGCCCAAAATTTTATTTCCGATTAAGCTGATACCTTAGTAAACATGAAATAAATACATGGATAATCTGGCTAAATGGCAAAAGAGAGAATAGCTGAAGAGCATTATGATGGCTAAGCAGAGAAAAAGAACAGTGGTGGTTTGCAAAAGCCCTGGCTCCGCCCTCATGGGCTCTCACTGAGGATTACATGAGATGGGACAGTTGGCCCTGCTTTATGACATCACTCAGAGCTGACAGCGTGAAGGGAGAGAGAGAGAGAGAGAGAGAGAGAGAGAGAGAGAGAGACCTCGGTCAGCCAGAGAGTCTCCTTCCACAGTGCGGAGCGTCAAAGCAAGCTAGCCTGCACCACTGGCCGCCATTCAGATTCACCCAGTGAGAGTGTTGAGGGAAAGATTACGGGTCACAGAGACTGTAACCATACATGGATAAGCATGGCTGGCTTGGAAGGTACTTAATGACTAACCAACCAAGATATTTCACAGAGCATTACAAGACTAAACTGAACCAAATAACCCACACTGTGAAGAACCTGGCATGTCATTTCTGCTGATCTGATGTTTTGATCCATTTTTCTTTCCAAGATGGAGGGAAATAGCAGTTCCTCTCCAAAAGGATTTGGCTAAGACTAACCAAAGAAATGTCTAATGGCTGATGCTAAGATACTGTCTGCTTATTTTCTTGTCATGAATAATATACCACCATATAAACATGTTTGGCGCTGATATTGTGTGGCTGTCATCTTCAATACCTTTTTAATAGGCCTCTGCTATGAGCATGTTTACAGCTTCTCATTGGGTTAACCCAGCTTTATCATTGGACCACAATCTGTACTTTACTGTAAGTGTAAGTCATTCCTGGAATGCTGGCTGAAGCAATCAGATTCTCACCTGGTAGATGGCCTCGTCACAGGCGTTCTCCAGCGCCAAGTTCACCATAGTGTTCTGCAGCGTGCGTCCCATGTAGAACTCCAGGGAGAGGTAGTACACGCGCTGCACGGACACAAACACAAACATAAACACATGAACTTGAACATGAACTTATTGGCCTCTAGGTTCCTTACACCCCCACTGTCTTCCTTCCTGTTCTCCTCTCTACATAACAGAACCATATATGGGGATATATCAGCATTCCTGCCTTTGGATAAGCTGGTGTGGAACTGCATTGTTGACTCAGGCCTGTTATAAATGTGTGCAGACAGACTGTAATTACAAAGTAGGGAGGTTCTGTATACAGATAGATACCATGTAGAAGAACTCTATTAACACAGCTTTTTGGCACACACCATGAGCTAGTGTTTGGAGTGTGTTGTGTGTTTATCTGTTGTGCTTTCCCTTCTCCACCAGGATATCAGAACTGCTGGTCTTGTTTACATGTAACTTTGAGGAGGTAGCACTGGTTGATTTGAATTAAGGACTGGACTGGATTGGAAAGGATTTAGGGAATTATGGATATGGTGTGATGGCTACACCATATCAGTGCCAGATGTATATATTTTTTCATTTTTTATAATATTGCAAAATACAGGGAATTTGACTGGTATTTAAATCAAATGCATGTTTGTACTTCTGTTTGTTTTCATGTCCTTTGACGTCATCTTATAAATGAAACCTCAGAGTTAGGAAGTAGGTGTTGGGTGTCATCTTTGGTATAATGAGCCCATACAAAGGCAAGGACAATGAAGGTCAAGGTCCTTCACCATGGCCTAAAATAGCATTCATTCCTCATTGCATAACTTTGGTAAGACAAAGCGTGGGGTTTGTACAGGTTTTAAGTAGCATAACCTACTGTATGCAAAAATACAACATATGAGCAACTATGGAAAGTCTACCTTAAATTCATTTTAGACCGAGTACATAATATGTTAATATATTTACGACTTTTTCAGCCATTTCTAAATTTTATATTTTGTTCAGTCTAAACCCTGTACACCACCATTTCAAGTGAATGGATAATGTACATGTACTGTATGTGTGTACAGTGCTATACCAGAAACTCCCAATCCCTGACATAGGAGCTGGACATTTTACAAACAGACTAAAACTCTTAAAGTGTCGGGTAGCAAGGTTTACTCCATGCATGCACTCACTCACTCTCTCTCTCTCTCTCTCTCTCTCTCTCTCTCTCTCTCTCTCTCTCTCACACACACACACACACACACACACACACACACACACACACACACACACACACACACACACAGACAAACAACACTCCTTTGTGGGTGAGTCGGGTGTACTGGCATTTGTAACTAAGTATAAATAGAAATACTGATTGGTCTTTGGAAAGGTTAGATAGGACTGTCAAAATGCCAGCCTCAGAAACAGGGGGCTTTGTTTAATACAGTCAACACAAAATGAAGAATCAACTTCCTGACTTGCAGTGAAGGATGTGCCTCTATGAGAAGACTTTATTACAATCAACAGTAGGCCTTTATTGCATGTAAAACCACTTTTTGGCTTTTGTGGTTTACTTACAGTACGAGGCCCACTGGGTAAAACAGAAAACACTGATGTTAAACTGTTACAAGATCCAGATTGACGACTGTCCAGATTATGACCAGATTAACCTGTAGCAGTTATACCAACAATTAACACAATAACACTGTAGCCATCTTTACTGCTACCTCACACAGATCAGATGCCTGGTTAACAGAGGCAGACATGTGAAGGTGCATTGCTAGACAGTGGATGACAGTGCAATGGATCAAACCTTTACTCAGTATGGGCCAGTTGGATCTATGCCAGAAGGTTGTTTGTGTGTGTGTGTGTGTGTGTGTGTGTGTATGTGTGTGTGCGCGCGCGCTGGCACACATGTGTGCTTGCGTGTGTGTGTGTGTGTGTGTGTGTGTGTGTGTGTCTGCGTGGGCATCTCTGTCTGTCTGTCTGCTTGCCAGCCTGCCTGTCTGACATTGTAAGTGTTAGCAGCTCCAGTGATGCAAACCACATGACACACAGGGTTCTGATTGAGTTATGTTTAAAAGGTAAAATCCAGTTTTATCATGACATTTTCAGTGCAACAGCACATTCAGTGTGACAAATGTGTTATTAAAGAGAACTATTTTGTTGCAAGAAAATTTAATTGGTCTAAGTAATAAACTATGTAGCAACAACAAAAATACTTCTAAAACATTCTGCATTAGCCTATCATAACATCTGCACGATCACATTAGAGTCAGTTTACGTGTTGGGATATAACCTGTTGACTGGAAAATTTATCTTCAGGTAGCGAAAAAGATATGAAATGCAACTAATTTCAGATGAAAATACAACTAAGAGAAGCATCATCTTGGATAGCTTTTGCATTAATGAATTAAAATCGCATCAGACAGACATGCATCACACGATTATGTAATGCATGAGGGCTTTGAAATCCACCGCACTGGATACAGCTGTCACACCGCACACTTCCAAAATCACTCTCTCTTTGGGCACAGAAAAGAGAGGAAAAATGACAATAGAGCAGCTAGGGAAAGATAAATATTTGTGCTCGAATAGCATCCGGATTGACAGCCTAAAAGTGTCGTGCTGACACCTTTTGTCATCGATTCTCTGAGAGTAACACTATGTACCCGACCGACTCGACCCCTCCCCCTCGTTCCCATGCACTGTCAGTGTGGTGTACGTGCGAGAGAGGAGAGAGGAGAGAACTGCCGCATCGCGGTGCTTACTTTGGGGTCCTTTTCGTAGTAGTGCTGTTGAGTGCGGATCCATCTTCCAACAAGGTGGTCGCGAACCGTGTGGGCCAGTGCGAAATAATAATCGCGTTTGGTTGCCACATTGCGGTCTTTCACAAGCGTGAAATGCAGATGACGGTTGAAATTGGTCTTCAGATCTGCAACATTTTCCACTCCGGCCAGCCCTCGCACAGAAATTTGTTTCCTCTTCTCTTGATCTGTCAGAGGCTTCGGCATCTTGCTTTGATGTACTTTACTGCTTTATCTTCTGAAGGTAGCCTGTGCGTCAGGAAAGCGCGCAGTGATGCCAAACTGACAGTTCTTGACAGTGCGCACCACTATGCTCACTTTCAGACAACACCGTCCGTAGCTACAGCACCGGCTGTAGTTTATGTTCAGCCTATCTTTTATATGGAGGAGTAATTTATTTCGGTGGAGGGCGGGTCTAGGCAAACTTCAGCCAATTGACCTCCAGTGATGTAGCGTAGGCCTAATCGCAAATCTCAAAGGAGACAGTAGCCTATGAGACAACTTTTCCAAAAATGTATTTCTTCTGTATCTAGTTGCCTACGGTAATTTCAATAATAGCTTATGGTTTATCCAGTTAAATATATTTTTTTATGTTTCAAAATTTAGCCTACAAGATACCGCAGACTATTGCATAGACTTGTTGCACAGATATAGGCTCGGTTAACTGTTTAAATGTGAACTTGCATGAGCTTGCACAAAAGTTCTGTTCCATGCTCTCTGTGTTAAACCATGAAAACAGAATCTATATTTAGACCCTTTTGTTTTCCCCTGGTAGGCTATAAGGCCAGGAAGCGTGTTTAGCCAAACTGCATTCAGTGGCTATAGGCGTCTGGGTGACAGGCGCAAAAAGTCGAACTGGTCCGTATAAATAATTTCTAAACTAGGTAGCTCTCCCACTCAGTTAGCCCACATACTTTGCCTTGCGACTTGATCTTGATCTTAACTTCAAAACATATAATTTCCATCCCCTCAAAACTCAACAGCTGCTAAGTGTGTATGTGTGTGTGTGTGTGTGTGTGTATAAAAACAAGGCACCCAAGTGTCCTTGTGTGCGTCTACATGAACAGGGAACTCAGACAAGGGAAAGACGACACCACACCACAAGCGACCTAGGGAGACCTGCATGCATGGCTGCTTTGCTGCAATCGCTCCGCCTCAGCCGTGTGTCGCAGCGGGCTGCAAACTGCACTCATCTGGCTGGCCAAGCCACATGCACTGACCGGATAGAACTGCGCAGCGACGCTTTACACGCAGCCAAAAAATATGCTGACGCACTGTACGCTACTGACTTGAGTGTAGACCTCAACATGTCAAGAGATGTGTGACAAAAGGCACGTAGATTTCAGAATCACTTCCATCGTCGGCTGTTACCCAGTTCTACAAAGATTTGCGGGGGAGAGGGAAGGGAGAAAATGCGTGTCATTCTAAGGATACCGAGGCGTTGAGGGGGTGTCCCAGGCGATTAACATCACAACCCCCTTATGCGACCAAAATAAACCACATCAGCACCCCATCGTGAGGAGGCAGTACCTGCACCAGATCCAAATTTTAGAACGCTCATAAAGAATGCACACACACACAAATGCTAGAGATGAGGTTAGCGTTTAGGTCAGAGAAAATGCAGAAGAAATTCTTTTTTACTGCAGCATAGAGAAATCATCAGAGGAAGTGAGGCAGCAAAAGGTCAGAGGAACATTAGGGTACAGTCTCAAAAGTAAGAATACACCCCTCACATATTTAGCAAATATTCTTTCATATCTTTTCATGGGACAACAGAATAGAAATAAAACTTGATACAATTAAAGTAGTAATTGTGTAGCTTGTATACCTACCTGTAGCTTGTATAGATTCATTGTCCTCTGAAAATACTCAACTAATACAGCAATTAACGTCTGACAACAAGTACACCCCACTGCAAACACGTCCAAATTGTGTAAGCACCATTGCTGCCTTGACGTCTGTCAACTTGAATTCCACTAACTGCAAAGATCAGTCACGAGGTTTATTATTGTCATTTCATGTAGCCTACACTGTAAGACAGAGGTGTCAAACTCATTTTTGTAAAGGGCCACATGAGCAATGGGATTTTGGATGGGATAAAAAAAAAAAATGCACATTTCCTCATGTTTCTGACCATCACTAATACAGTTCTAATGTGCCACCTCTTAATTTTGCATCCCTTTCCTGTTGGTAAGCAGGTCTAAGACAAAGATCTTTTAACAGTGACCTCTCTGTCTAAGATGCACCTCATAGGGAGTTGCCATGATTGTGTTGCAGAAAGTGCATCGCTTCAACCAGAGAGGATTCAAGCGGAGCTCAGTATTCCATGATCTTTGCTTCAACTGTTTTTAAAAAGGCAACATACACCTACACCTCTTTTCAAGCTTCTTAGGCGGGCCACATGAAATTATGTAAAGGGCCGCATCCGGCCCCCGGGCCTTATGTTTGACACCCCTGCTGTAAGATGAAACAAAGTCAAGTGGTGTTACATTTAAAACTATATAATTATACTACATATTTAGTGCATCAAAAGAGGCTACATAGTGCACACATGAAGGTAAACCTAACCTAAACATAACCTGCAGTGACTACTTTAGCATAAGAGAGCCAAGGGACAGGACAGAAAACAAAAGATGGGGAATACTGTAAGTAGACTTGTAACGCATCAGTGGCTATAGTAAGTTAAGTTCACAGTGGCACAAGTAAACATGTAACAGAGTATTGGAATCCTCTCCCACTTCCGCATGATTAGGGTTGCCAACTTTCAAAAATCAAATTAAGGAACGCCAGAACACCAAAAGCAGTTTTCCGTAAGCCATAACATTTCTCATCTCAAAATAACGCAGTGTAGAATAATTTTCTGAGTGTGACCTAAACATACTAATACTCGGGTAGATGAAAGTCATCACAATTCTGATATACCAATATACAGTATGTATACTAATTAACTTTTTGCATAGCGTGTAATGCCCCTAAGACAGCAAGCTTGGAAATGCTACAAATTATTGTTCTTAATATCACAATCTGACTGAGTGCATAGCACTCCACTCTAGGAGGGTCATAGAAAGTTCAGAGAGGTTACTCGAGGTCTATAATGCAGGTGTGATGGCTGACCTCCAAGTGAACCAGACAAAAAACTCCTCCTCCACTCCATTTTTTTTATTTACCACTCCAATCAGTTAATATCTCATGATTACTGTCCTCCTCCATGACTTAAGGATTACGCTTTTGTACCGAATGGAGACCACATATATAGGGATGAGTTATTAAGGTGTAACCATAAGAGCATTGAAGATATCAAGGATTAATAATGATTGCCTACTCAGCAGGCTAGATTTCAGCTTTGTTCTAAGTTCTTCAACAATATCTCACATGTTACATACCTCTTTGATGAAATATGTCACCTCTTATTCAGCAGAATGTTGTGCAGAACGGCTGACTATTTGATATTGCTGTATGATAGTTCCAAAAGCAGTAGTAAGAGATTTGTGTTTCCAGCATTGAAAAAAACAAAGCACCCTGCGTGTATAAAAGGCAAGCACTTTCTGTGTTCGGGAGCGGCATCTTCGGATCCTTGCTCCAGTTTATGATGTTGGTTCTCTGACAGAATAAACTGTACTTTTTGCACTCAACTTTGCCCGGACTCTTATCCTTTTGGAAGAAGTTTGATTTCAACGTTTATAATGGTGTATTTTTGTAAAGTCGTGGGCAAGGTATGCGACTCTCATTTCTGGCCCAGAGATCGTAAATCTGACACGACAACTCATAGCTCTCTGATCCTACATTTTTTTCTCCCTGGGCCTCTAAAACACGGAACAAACTGTGTTCCTTATGACTTCAATAAGGAACGCGTCATTTCTCACTGGAATACGGAACAAATCCGTATTTTAAGGAACGGTTGGCAACCCTACTCATGATGACATCACAGAGTTGGTGGATGTTAGGGACCTTGCTCTCCACCCTCCACTTAAAAGTACTAGATGCCATTTAGTCATAGTCCCATTCTATGAGATTGCAGACTGCTGCTAATAGCAAGGAGAACTAAAGAATTGGGTACAACATAGACCAAACGTGAACAAGAGCAGTTAATCTCCAGTCAATGGAGATTGGAAAATATAATTGGTGCCACCACACTTGACTTTAGGGATCGGAAAATTGTCTTGGTGCTGCTCAGGAGGGTGGTGCCACACCGGACACCGTCTGGGCCAAACAACTTGGTCCTGACCTTGGTCTTGTGTGCTGAAGTCGGTGCGGTTCAAGAGCACATTACTGAAACAATGCCCTGTTGTCTGAAGAGGCCGAGATAAACTTCCAGGTGGTGCCCAGTATGAGTCATGGCACCCTAGTAAGCACAAAGACAACTGTCCATTCCCTAAAGCAGGGGTTCTCTAAGTTTTGATCGGTGAGGGCCAACTTAGGGATCCAACATTGAACTGAGGACCGCCAAAGGGGTGGGGGGGCGAAAATTTCATTTGCTATTATTTTAATGCCCTGGTTACATCTCTTCAGTTTACATTACTTGCAATCAGGGGCGTATCAAGCTTTCCAAAAGTGGGAGGGTTCTAAGATGGGGAAGTAAAATAGCCACTGAAATTATCACAGCCAAAATTATAATTAGGCCTATAGTCTTGCGACCAATTGGAATTTCTGTTTTATAATAGGCCTACTAGAGTTGCCATCACATGCAGTAGTCACAAGTAGTATTTGCAAATTTTCTCAGCCATTAGCCTTGTCTTAGACGTAGGTTTATTACAAATGTTGGTCTGGTGGATGAGGAATTGGGCTTTATGAACATCACATTACTAATGTCACAGAACAGGTCTACCAAGCAGTTGTGAATCAAAGGTGTTATAATATTTGATAAGTGGGGTAGACAGACACATAGGGGGGTCAGGGGGTCCCCCCCCCCTGGAGATTTTGGAATAGTTAGATGTTATTTCCTGCATTCTGGTGCATTTTAACATTAGATATTTTTTTTAATTAGCTGAATGATGTAATCCTGTCCCTACCCCAAACCCAAATTCTGAGCCAAAAACTAAACTGGTATTTGGTTGATCCAGGGACACTGAGATTCAGCACTGTCATCTATGATTTTTAGAAGTCTAGAAGTCTAGAAGTTTAGAAGTTTCATGGAAAGTATGGGGCTCATTCAGCACTGTCATCTATGATTTTTAGAAGTTTCATGGAAAGTATGGGGCAATAGCCTAGCCTATAGGCCTACTGAGGATGGTGGCCCTGAGGCCTACATGGAGGAATTTGTTTCACCAATTGAGCGTAGGGTGTCTTAATTCAAGTCTAGCCTACAATCTTTTATTTTTCTTCTGAAAGCCCATGGATCTGGAGGCCTCTGCTCTGTTCACTCTCACGCACTTTCTTAACTTTGAAATACGTGGCTCCTGTTATCACTGATAGGAGGGGAAAAAGTGAAAATATATTACACTATATACAGTATTCCTGTGTCTCTAGTGGAAATATTTTCTACATATTTCTACCAAGCAAAAAATTAAGTTGAAATATATTACACTATACAGTATTCCAGTGTCTCTGTGGAAATATTTGGTATTGTTAAAATCTTACAAAAGTGAAGGGGATGGAATCATATTTATGTGGGCATGTCAAAACACCCAAAATCCCCCCCTATGCAACGTCCCTGTGTACAGTAACCTATCTTATCAGAGCAATGGTAACATCATTAGCGCCCACTGAATTAAATTCAATAATTTAGATGGGCATCTTGTCCCAGATTACCCTCTCTCTAATGACTGCATAGAGTTGTTCATGTACTGTAAGTGATAGGGTGGCTGAACAGCTTGGATTATGACATTTACAGTGAGTGTAGAGCATTTCCGACCATTGTTTCTCTCTCTCTGTTTAAAATATAATTTTAATTTCATATAGGTGGGGGGATGGATTGATAAAAATGCAAAAGTGGGGATGTCGTATCCCCCCCATCCCCCCCGTTTGAAACGTCCCTGCTTGCAATAAATAAATCCCTATAGATGCCACTGAACACCACTATACAGTATGGAGATTCATTCTTACAAAGCAATGTACAGCTTTACAGACATCACGGGCCGCACTTTGAGAACCTAACGCTCTAAAGTCAAGCATGGTGGTGGTAGCGAATGCTGGTGGTCTAGAGCTACACAAGCGTTGCTGGCACTGTGGAGTAGTGGATCATAGGGGAACATGAAGTCCATGAAGATTTAAAACATTTACTATTCTTAACAGTATCAATTAACAATGGCAAAACCATCAATACAAGTGGAATAAGCTTTTCCAGTGCAGACTAGGTTGCTGGAAGATCTGAGTGTTTATTGGTCATTGGTCATGGTTAATGACATAACCACAACTTAAGGGTTGGAGCTTAAGCCTGGATATGAATGGACATTAATGTGGGGGAAAAAAACAAAACACTAACCACACATTTAAGAAGGATGGGTTTAATTACAAGCATTCAACCTCCAATAGATTTTTTCATCTTCTCAGTCTAGACTTCACAATTTAGGCCGGACACAGACGCCATGACAGCAGTAAGCAAAATGCAGATATTGTAGGTTTTTTTCTTCTTCTTCTTTAGATCATGTAATCAAACTAATTTTTGGCTTTTAAAAGAATCAAAAAATCAAAACAGAACCACTACTACAGGATGTATGACCATAAAACAAGGAAGCTGAGGCTGCCATAGCAAGGTGGGTATATGGGATCAATCCATACTCTGCCAGAATTCAAGTACTACACCGGGCCCATTCATGGCAGTCCAACCAACACTTACTCAACTCCAATCAAGACACATGCGTTAAGTTTTCAAAACAAATTTACAGAAAGAAAAATATTACTAAAAAAAAAATAATAACCTGAAACCTGTATTTACATAACAACCAATGGCATGTGAGCTAGGTGCAGTAAGCATGACAAAGCCATACCCCCCCTTTTTTTTCTTTTAGTAGGTTTTCACTATACCTCCAGTTTTTATGTATCATTTTATTTCAACCTCTTTACAAAAATATTTAGTAAAACTTCCAGGAAGGCAGTGAACATGGCAGATGAGGTGTTAATCCGAGTGAGCTTGTGATCAGGAACAGAAAGCAGCAGTTTTATACAGCTAGTGTGGATCAGTAAAATTAGAAACATCTGAAGCATTTGTCGAGAATAATATTATACAATAAATGTAATTTCTTTAAGCAAGAAAATAAATTCTGCACTGCTTTGATATAAAATGATAATTTACTGGTTGGAATGTCAGATCTGTATTTTAAAGAGACTCACTATTCACGGGACAGGAGGATTCGATGAAGCTTAAATGCACCTTCACCAGTAGAGAGGAAGAAAAATAATAATAATAATAATTATTATGAAGGTATCACATGCCATTCCTTCCCAGTCAAGGACAATTAATGGAAATCAAGACTAAGATCAAAAACATTGCAATATATAAATGGAGGGGGGAAAAAAAACAAACATCGTATGGGAACACAAATTAAGTTAAACAGATTTACAAGAGTCAACCACACAATCCAAAAAATCTGAAACCTTTTTTTTTTCCTCAATAAAAGCAGCAACCTGACACAGCAGAGTTGCCTGCAGCTACACAGCCACAGACTAATCAAGTCAAAGTCCTGCAGTGGAGCCTTCCCGCGTGGTTGACATGGAGATGGGAGGGGGGGGTTATATTCTGGGATGGCAAGGTGGGCACATGTGTGTGTTGTGTGGTGATGGGACGTCATCTTAATTCTGCGGTGGTGGGGGAGGGGGTGCAGGAGGCATTCCGAAAGGCGGCATTCCCGGGACCCCCATGCCCATCATGGTGACGAAGTTGGAGGGGTCCATTGGAGGAGGCGGGGGAGGGGGTGCGTACATCATACCCGCAGAGCCAGGAGGGGGTGGGGGAGGGGGAGGCGGCGCGCCAGGGGGCAGAGGTGGCTGGACGCCAGGAGGAGGGGGCACCATGGATGGTGTGCCCATCGGGGGAGGCGGCTGGGCAGCCGAGGCTGGCGATGGCTGAGGCTGCTGCCATGGGGGCAGGTTCCCTGTGCCGGGGGTGGACGTGGTGACGGTGTCTGGAGAGAGAACAGGAGGGAGAGAGAAATTGTTATTGTTGGGAGCTATAGTTCTCAACTTCTTTTGAGTCATGACCTCCCAAGAATTATCAAGTTGGTTGTCTGCCCCAGCTGTTTACAAAACACAGGCAAACCATGGTGTTTATACAATTTCCAAATAGTCATGCTGTAAAAAAAAAAAAATGAGATGTAAATAAATGGCTATTTAACACAAATAATCTTCATTCAAAAGGCCACTAGTGCAAACATTAGTTTAACTACACATAATCTACCAAGACTACTTGCGTATAAAATTCCACTGAAGTACTCCATCTAACTATAATTCACTCAACACACAGTGATGTATCAAAGAACTGCAGGTGACGCTGTTTCATTGTGCTGTGCATCACAAGAACATTGTGTTCAGGACATCTGAAGTCTGTGCACTCACTCTGTTGCCACGGCAGCGGTGCGCTGGTCGCCATGCTGCTGGTGGGAGGGGGTGGGGGGGCCTGCTGTTGCCATGGCGGCAGGGGTCCAGAGGGAGGCGGTGGAGGCTGACCGTTGGGTGGGGGAGGAGGAGGCGGCATCATGCCCATGGGTGGAGGGAGGAGACCTACAGGATGAGAGGTAGAGTACAGGTAAGAACACAAACCCACTGACACAGCAGAATGAATGACCTTGTAGAGAGTCAAAGATTCAAAGAATCAAGAGAATAATAAGGTAGTGACGGCAGGGAGTCAAGAATCGACACTAGCCATGTTTTCATGGACACTTCTAATCTGATTATTTAACCCAATATTCCATTTCAGAAGGCATTGATAAATACATCTCTTTGGATACTGTTCTAGAGAATGCATATGGACTCTTTCTAATCAGATTAGAAGTGTCCATGTAAACCCGCCTACTCACCCATTGGGTGGCCGGGAGGTGCAGGTCCCTGGCCCATAGGTGGGGGTGGGGGCTGCATCCATGGAGGGGGCATGCCGTTGGGATTGGGGGGCATGGGGGGAGCGCCCATGTTGGGCATGGGTGGCGGGAAGTTGTGGTGCCCGCCGTGCCCGCCATGGCCGCCTGGGCCCCCGTGCATGTTGTGGAAGTTCCTGTTCTCCGACGGGCCAGAGTTCATCCAGGGAGGTCGGCTCTGCACAGATGGAGAGAACCACCACAACAACAGAAGTCAGAAAAAGGGGACACATCTCATTCCTTAATACATCTTAAATCATTTGAAGAATCATTATTTGTTAAAAAAAATAAAAAAATAAATAAATCTATATTATTTTCCAAATGTTGAACTGATAAAAATGCAACAAAATAGGTTGTTTTGAAAGGAAAGGGCTCAAGGGTTCAAGCGCAAGAACCTATTTTTTCCAACCCATGAACAAACACCATATAAGAAACCACTGGCTAAATGAAAACTCTACAGCAAGTGGGGTTTAAGGGCAAATGTTTTGTTTGTGGATGAGGCCGATTGACACACCAAGACACTAACTAACTGAACGTCACACAAACGCAATTACAGGGAAGTATTTGTACTACAGCAATTGACAGCTGAAGAGACTCAATCCAAACTGAAATGGTCCAAATCCGAGTATTTTGCATGCTGTGTTTCAGCAGACTCAGCATACAAACATAAAACCGACCAGGGGTCTGTTTCCCAAAAGCATAGTTGCTAACTAAGTTAGCAACTATGTTGGTTGCAATGCAACTTCCCATTGACAACTAACTGGTTAGCAACTATGCTTTTGGGAAACGGACACCAGGATAAACAGTCGCTATTATTTATCCGTAATTTTTAACTCTATGACCTTTGACATAGGGTACAAAGTCAACAGCTTTTTATAGACCCTAGTACTGATCACATAACCCTTGGGCTACTTGGCTCAAGATTTAGCATGTGTTCACCAATAGCAAAATCAACTGCTGTGGACTCAAAGCGCATTTCATGTCTCTCCCACAGGGGGCATCTAACCATTTCTGACACTTTTCAGAGCCTGGAGGAACAGCTGGAAGGCCTCCAATACATGGAAATGACATGACAATGCAACTCTTAGCAGCAGAAGTAAACAAGGCCGACTCGACAAACAGACTGACAAGCCAGGCTGTGGTATTGACAAAGTAGAGAAGTGGGCTCATCTCAGAACAGCTGAGGGTACAACTCTTAGCAGCAGTAAACAAAACAAAACCAAACCAAAATAGAAATACAAGTGAAAGCCACGATGCTCAGATGAGAACCAACATGAGCATTGATGGGACAAGCTATTGAGGGGAGCAAGGTTACTGGTTTATTAAGGTCACTTTAAAAGAGAGAACTACTGATCTCCAAAGAATGACAAGCACTTTTAAGATCAGGGCTTAATCCAGAAGGTACCAGGGCCAGACAGTTACCTCACTTCAAATGACTAGGCTTCTCAAGCTCGTCGTAACAACAGTTTGAAACAAGTGCCCAAGCGCATGCTCATGGGTGAGTTCTACAATGAAACTGAATGTGGAGTCTAACTCAAGACCAGAGACAAAGTCGAGAATGCTTCCAAGGTAGCACACTCGCCTTGGAAGTCGTACACTTCAAAAACGAGGTTCCATCAGTGCATCCTTGAAAGATATATGCACAAAGGCCTGTCCTCACTAGAATTAAGAAGGATGCTTGACTTTGGAACAGTACTTGGCGACAGATAATAACGTGGAATGCTCGAAAAAGCTGCCTTCCAATCCAAGCATGCTTCCTCGACTTTGAGAAACACTCTTGGAGCAAGGACACAAGAAACAACAGTAACCACAGCAGACTCACCGGCGGGCCTTGGTTGTTGCTGGGTCCGGAGCCGCGGGGGCCAGAGTTGGGGTTGTTGGAGTGGCCCCCTCCAGAGGAGGGAACGGGGGCCTCCCCGAGCTCGGCCATCAGCGACAGGTACTCCTTGTCCATGCGGGCCTTATCCTGAGCAGACTGGGGCGGCTCGCCCGGTCGCGGGGCGTAGTTGCTGCACACACACACACACACACACACGGAGGAGAGGGACTGGGTCAGACCAGGCAATCGAATGTGTATCGGATAGTGTTAGAACCATGTATGATAATACAGTCACCAGTGGGCTGCATCAGGGATTGCCTCAGAAATTATATTGACGGCATACAACTGTGTCTATCGATTTCATTTGAAATGCAATCACTGAGCACAGTGGGGGTAAGTTTTAGCAATGGGGGGTATAACCAAGGTGAGTGAGTGTGTGTGTGTGTGTTGGAGGGAGTGCTCAAAAGTACTTAAAGTAGCCTAAAAATTGTACTACCAACAATATGTATGTCGCTTTGGGTAAAAGCATCTGCTAAATACTTAAATTTTAATGTAAAATGTAAATATCATTTTTCATCACTGCATTGATATAATATACCACAGATGTCTATGCTTGTGTATTTACCTGGTGAACTTGCAGTCGGAGGAGATGTGGCCGGCTCCCCCACACTTGGTGCAGAGGGTGGTGTTGGTGACACTGCGCTGCTCTGTGCTCTGCCAGGGGCGCAGGATCCTGACGAAGGGGGGCGGGGTGGGGGCAGGGGGAGGGGGAAGGGCAAGAAGATAGTCAGTCAGATTTCATTCCACTTCATTATCTAATCTACAACAGCCACAAAGGAAATCTATTGTCTTAGCCCACGTCAGCGTCTCTGACGCACCTCAAATCATGCTTAGATCAAATCAAGATTTACCAATTGTTTAAAATAGTATAAAAGGGAAGGGTAAGTGGCTTGACCTGCAGGGTATTCCCACTGCAAAAGGTCTCAATGTTTTCCATTTATGATTCCTAAACAATTGGCAGGTCAAAAATAATAAAAAAATATGTCTGTCTGGATACAAGGGAGCTAAAAGCCCTGCTCCATCTTCACCTTTAATGCCAGCAGTACAGAGGCACAGACTGAGACAGCCGCAGAGAGGAGAGGGGTTACGTAACTAGCAAATGTGTCAGTGCACAAGTGAGAGAGAGAGAGAGAGAGAGAGAGAGAGAGAGAGAGAGAGAGAGAGAGAGAGAGAGAGAGAGCAGTGTGTGTCTGAATATACAAGTGGATGTGATTGCGCAGGCACACACACACAAGCACACGGACACACGCACATGTGCATCAAGTTTCGTTACCACTTTGTGTGAATAGAACAGTTACAGAGGGTAGCGAGAGCAAACGTATGCATGTGACGAGATACTATAGGTCGAGATACAGGGAGATAAAAGTGTGTATGTGTGTGCATAGATACACTACTGGTTATATAGCAGATCAAAGAGTGTGTTTGATCTCCCCTACAACATACGGTATAGTGAGTGGGTGTACAAAGGGTGCGTGTTGAAAGTGAATGCATGGTGTGTGCATAGATATAGACACACGCAAATATAGGACAACATGGAGATAAGAGAGTGCTTTTTACTGTGTGTGTGTGGGTGTACCTGTTGTCATCCTCTCTCAGGGTGCCATTGAGCCTGGCAAGTTCCCTGAGCTGCATTTTCCGCAGGTCATTCTGGTCTTCAGGCGTCTCAATGCCCTGCTTCAGGATGTTGCGGATCTACACAAGCGCACACACACACACACACAAAAGATTATCTATGGGGTGGATCCACTAATTAACCAAAGGAATGCAATTTTGGCCTGACAATTACTTGCATTAATGGCTTAAAACTGAAAAAGACTTGTTTAGGAATTTACATTGTCTAAATGTTACAGTGGTTGGGGCCATTAAGACCCATTAGTACAGAGCACAACCCACTGTTTCTCAATACAAAGGCTCTTGACTGGCTTTTAAGTTTTTTTTTTTTTTGTTTTGTTTTGGGATAAAAATGAATTAAACTCTGCTAAATGAACATGATTTACAATCCTTGTGTTCATGATGTGCTAGTATTTGTACAGCTTCGTGGTCATATCAACCCACCTGCTCCACGGCCTTCTTGACGTTCTCCATGGTATTGGCTGTGACGAGGGCGTGCAGTGGCTCGTCCTCACCTGGCAGCATCTGGCCGTCCTTACGGCCCACCTTGCCCTCCTTCACCGAACCCTTGCCACGGATCATGATCTTGGCACAGCACTCCTTCTCAATGTTCTTCAGAGTGTTGCCACTGAAAATGGCCAAGGGAGGGAGAAAGCAGGGTTAGATTACTTTAAGTTTTTAAAGCACAGGTATCGTATTGACCACCAGCACTAAGGACTAGGGCTAAGGAAACCCAACTCCGTTTTACGAAGGGTCTACCACGACCACAATCCTTTACGATAACATGCCTGCTCTGCTTGTACACGCGAGTTTGAGACCATAGAGACTTATGCATACTTTCACTACTTGACTGTAAAGTCATGCTTCCAGTGCTGTTTGTCCAAAACATTCTGAGCTATCTACATGTATGATTTTGATGAAAAAGGGAACCTATAATATTTAATTTCCTCTATTTGCAAAGGTTGTGGCTCAGGGATGCTTCTGGGTAGCCAATGCCTAGTGTGAAACCAAACCACTGCTGAAATTTCACCAATCACATTTTAAAAGATAACATAAGTTTTGTTAGCGCCATGCAGGGGTGCTTGTGTCAATGGCCTTACCGTGGTCCAATCAGCAGTCCGACAAAGTTAATTTCTGGGTATTCATCCTGAGGGATCATGACCTTGTCACTCACTCTGGTGGCAGGAGGCCTGTTGATGCAGAGAATGACGGTTGATTAGCAGAGAACAAAGAACACTTACATAAATAAAACAACCGCAAGGATCCAGAGTAGGGATTCATCAGACATCAGACTATTCAACATCCATTAGAGGAAACTGTAGATGGAAGTTAGCTAACAGCAAACAAAAAGGGCTAAAGGTGAAACACATTCACGTGTGGAGTAACTTTGCCAAAAAGGAAACCGGTTGCAAAAGTTATGTTCACCAGTGCTGAAGTACAATACGAGCATATCTCCTATGGGAAAGCTGGCTACATCTAGCACTTGAAAGTAGAAGTAGAATTAACATTTGCTGATCTGTTAATTGAGTGATTGAACACTTGTCTAACACAATTTAAACTACACATGGAGTGATAATTTAAAAAGCATCCCAGCACTCTTTTCAGCACTTCTCCAAAAAAGACCAGATAATTTTTTCTTTCTACTGTTTGGAGAATAGTCTGTGCCTAATATATTTCCAATCCTAGAAGAAGTGCATTGATGAAGGTAACGTGCCACAGATATAAAGGAAAAAGCCGGAGTGAATTAAAGCATAGCCCTGCCGAACGAGACTGCTAAACGCAGTAGTTAGCGAGTGGAACAAAATAATTTGGAACAGCATAGACCGAACGCGAACGCAGAAACTAACAAGCACTTCTACACTGGATCAATGGGACCTGACTATTCGAAGCCGAAAGTAAGGTCTGAGGTGCCTTTGACTCAATGTAACGTGTTTCGGTTTCGCGTTAAGTCCATGCTGTTCGAAATTCTTTCATTCCATGTGAATAGGGTGACCACCTCCAAACAGACAAAATGTGGGACATGTAGCATGTTTAAGTGGGACAATGTGGGACAGACGTATTAACTTAAATAAAGGGCATACGTTAGGCCGATGGTCATGTTTGGGCCAGGACTGTCTTAATTTGTTCAGGATGTTGGGCTAGTCCAATTAAATCTATCATGTTAAAGCCACCACATGCAACATTTAGGTAAAATTTCGACGTTTCCTATTCATTACACCTTTATGTAAATTGGCTAGAACTAGAACTAGAACTTGCCTAGACTTGATAAATGACATGTTCCGGAGTAAAACGAGCCCCTTCACGAGATTGTCCGACCCTCCTAGAGGCAGATACCGCCTATGCAAGATCAGGGAGCGCGTCCCGGCTATCATAAGTTTTGGTTAGCAAGCAAGCTAGGTCACGTGACTTAACCAGAGTTTACTGTTTGAATTACAACGCGATTTGTGACTTCTCAGCGCATTCAACTGTCGATACATTTTGTTAGCGGCGATCACCATTGACTATGCAATTCTAAATGGAGGATTATTGGCAGAAACGCTTAATAACTGCTTTGTTTGGTTGTTAGCTTACTGGATGACGCCACCGGATCCTGCATAGGTTCTCTTTAATGCAATGTGTCTAATCCAAAGTGTTATTCTAGTGGTCATTAAGTTATTACTGAATAGAATCATGCTGGGCCACCATGGCCAAAAATACCATGCCAGTTTTTGGTCCCAGTCCAGCCCTGATCATCTCCACAGACCAAATGATAGGCTACAGATGCTGACAGGTTGACAGCTTAAAGTATATATATATAAAAAAAAAAAAAAAAAAACACTATCATTATTCTCTAAAAGATCCGGCATTATGCAATTAAAAGTAAGCTCTCAGAAATTAGGTATAGAATCAAACTCAAATATGCAAGACACAAAAAATTATTAAGCCTTGGCTTCAAGTTTAACTAGGCTATTTCTGTGCAAAATAATATGCCAGGTCTAAATCTGCATGTTTGATCATTATTTTCAAAAGAAATGGTAACGTCTCACCAAGTTCCATGAAAATGCCATTGCAAAAATAGATGAGGTAAGATAAGTATTTTTTTCATATTGTGGGAAATTCAAGAAGTAGCGGGCTACATTACCTTGTCTTCTCGAGTTGCAGCTTTTATTAAATGAATGTAGCTAATGATAAAGCTTTTATCCTTTGGCGCACATATGCATAAAACCATAATAAGCTCGTGCCCACAGCGCAGAAACTCTCTCTCTCTCTCCATCCACTGACAACCAAGAGGCTTTCAACCGTAACTGAAACCGTGTATTCTTTTTCGTGGCAACATATCCGAAATCCGAACTGAAGTCGGACTTGACAGTGCGCTCTCAGATTCGAGAATTACTTTCAAAGTTGTGAAGGTGTTTGTGCGCTTTAATAGCTTGGTGATATAGGGGTCAAACTGTCAACTTGCGCTTCTCTGAACAGAAACAAAAGGTCGACGTATCGGTGTGTCGAACGAACATGCGGGACTGATGTTCAATTTGCGTGACACGGGACAAAGGGTAAATTTGCTGTACAATCCAACGCAAAGCGGGACAGGTGGTCACCCTACATGTGAAATATATTGCTGTTAGAAGGCTCGTACAACAGGGCTATGCTTAAACTTACTCCGGAGCTACCCTTTAAAAAATGCTTATGATTGCAGAGTAAACCCATCAGAAAAACCCAAGAAAACCCCCCAAAAGTTGTGGAGTTGTGGTCTTACTTGTAGTCTGCTGGAGGCTTGAATTCAGGGTTGAGGCCAACCATCTCTGTGATGAGGGCATGGCGCTCCTCTTCAATCTTCTTCCGCGTGCGGTACTCACGGGTGTTCAGCCTCTTGCCCTCGCTGTTGTAGATGGGCTCTGGCGAAGGAGACCTGGGAGAGCGAGAGAAGAGAAAGAGCACAGGGAGGGAAATACGAACAACCAGCATGAGAATCCCTCACAGGCTTGTCTGTCTAACAGCAGACACACCCGCAAACACACATAGCTAGTCTCAGCACATTTTCTTCAACTGACTGGGGATTTTTTGTTTGTTTGTTTGTTTGTTTTTTTCTAAGGTTATTTAAAAGTCACTTCTGCCCACACAAAACTCGAGGGATGTGACAGTGGAAATCGGAATTGGAAAGCGCCAATGGACAACAAAGCCAATTTTTGTGGTAAATCCAGTTGTTGTTTTTTGCAGTTAGTGGTCTACCACATACAATCTATATTTTGCAGATTATCCATCAAATCCTGGAGGGGTGAAAAAAAGGGGTGAAGTTTGTTACGCCATCCTATATGGCTTTTGAATGGGCTAATATAAGGGTCGCAATGGGTTTTCTGAGGGTCTACGCGACCTCATTTTTGGACATTTCTGACAGCGGGTTAGGCTAAAGGAAAACAAAAACAGCTAGCTTCAGTCTATGAGCTCAAGGTTCGGTGGCAAGCTTCCTTTTCTTGGAAGAGGCGATGGTGGCGTTGGGGGGAGATCTAAGTCCAGTCCGAGTGTTACCTGCCCCTGGGGGTCGCCGTGAGAACCTGTTATGCTGTTGGAGGAGGCTCTGTGCTTAAAAAAAGGTTAAAGGTCACCAAAAGAGGGGTAGTGGGGGGTGGGGGGGTTCATGTCTGGGTTAGAGAGAATGAATCAGGATTATACGTTTCCCCGCACACCCCAACCAAACGCTCTCTGAAGAGTGAGTTGAGAGAGAGCGTGAGAGCTGCTTCAGTGAGGGTAGGCTCGCAAGGAACCAACCAGGAAAGCAGAAAAGATTAGCGAATGTATAAAATATATATGCACTTTTCTTTGTAAAGAAAAATGTTGGACAGAGAAAGGAATCTCTCTCAGGCTTGGAAACTCCAACGTTGACCACCTGGAACACTCCCTGATGGTGTTAAACTTCCCCCCCTGTGTAGGGGTCTGGTGGAAGGCCCAAGGGAGGAGCAAAGCATGGATCCTGAGGGTGAGCTTCTGAAAGACTTGGGGCATTTTTTTTAGGCTTTGCTGCAAAAATGTAATTATGCTGTTGAGCCTACAGGAGTGAAGAGGAAGTGGGACTGTAAGCTAGCACAGAAACACTCACACTCCCATAAAACAGTACACTTCCTGCTTCGGGGGATCAGTGAGCTATATATATCTTAAAAGGTATACATGTAAATAGCGTATTAAAAAAATAAAAATAAAAAAAGGACATAATCCTTAGGCAGACTAGGGTTAGGAGCGAGTCAATTCAGTTATGTTCTGGTTATTTCTGGATTATGAAGTTCCAGTGGGTTCTCCTCCTAGATCACTTCCAGGGCGCAAATCTGGAATACTGCAGAATAACTCATGATCTAAAGGGGACAGTCAGCGCCCAGCTATGGAAAACCATTAGTGACCATGATAAAACAATAAAATCAATCAAGTCAGGCTTCAGACAAACTTGGGAGGAAATTTAGATCACTCAGGAGCGAAAATTGGACTGACAAGTGAGATGATGAACAATACTAAGAGCTAACTGGTCATCAGAGATGTTCTAATATAATATGACCACTGGAAAAAGAAATCCTTGCTGGAATGGTTAATTCATTTTGAAAGTCACAGCCGTCCTAACACTTACCACAAAATAAGCGAAGTCACAATTTTTGATAAGGTTAGCTTTATAAATTTCTGCTACTCTAGTAACATGGAAATCTTTACATTTCCATTTAGCATAAAGCATCAGATGTTTCAGAGTTTTTGACTTTGAAATAGAACTATAAAATAACATTATCTCCATTTCACTCATGCAAACATTTACACAACACATTGGGAAAAAACTAACATAGAAAAAGATTGAAGAGAGTTACAACTAAGTATTGAAACTAAAGAAAATCACACTATCACGCAAATGCCAGTAACGTCTGTTTAGGACAGTACAAGTGCTATTGTTCTACACAGAGCCCAATGGCTCAACAGTGGTATTGTTTCCCCAGAGATAATCTTCCTGTCAAAACAAGATGACCGCATGAAAACCGGAGGATCAAACCTGCGACTAGACAATTTGCTTTACTTTACACATCACACAACATCAAACTAACCCTCAAATGTGCAATAATATTCCTGATGCATTTCACTTACTGAGCTACGGTAATATATAGGATATATAAATATATATATCAAGGACTAAATGTATGAAATTCTCATTTTGTTCCTCAACTATCCTAACTTACTGTATATACAGTAATAGTTGCTTCAACAGTTGTATCTGACAAACAATTTTGAAGCAGTTTACCACTAGTTCAAGACAAACGTGTCTACAAAAACCCCTCTTTACTTAATATAGGCTAATTTTACATCACAATTAGTCAATAACTTAAATTCGTTCAGTGATTCAATGTTTGAATCCCAGTGTCTTCTTTAACACCAAGTCCCAAATCCTCAACAAATTAACCGGCATGAGTTAGTGATTGGAGAGGCCAATTATTTCCAGTAAAGCTTGAAGGGCTAGGGGCTCAGGGCTTGGAGGAGGCCAAACACTGGGATTCATTCCATTAGCTGCTCCACTTGTCAAATTAAGTGTGTGCCAACATACCATGTATACAAATCTAATGCTTAGTTCCCTATCAGTACTTTAAGTATACGCTAAACCACTGCTAACAACTCAAATCCTCACAGCTTCCTATAAATAAACAGTGTAATACTATGGACCAGTAAAATGATTTAACTAGATCTGTTGATAATGTTACTAATGCATTCTACATAGCATTGCCCAGGTCTAAACCCAACCGTCTCAAGCTAGATTTCCACATAATGATGCCAGAGAGACGTAAAGCATTCAGGCTTCACAGAGGATGATTCAGAAAAGGTAAAGAAAATGTTACTGTTTTTGTGGGGGTTTAAAACTTTATCCGACCTGTCCTCAGGGTTTACAGGGATTCCCAGGTCTCCCGTACGCAGTTTACGAGTCAGGTCTTCAATCTGCAGTTGGACTGGAAGAAATCAGGTTAGGAAAGAAAAAAAAAGAAGGACGGAGAAAGTTGTGGTTACCAGCAAAAAAACAAGGGCGAGAACAAGTGCATTTAATTTAGACGAATGCCTTTTTGTCATTCAAATCAGTCAGTCAAATGAGAGAGAGGAATAAAATTACCATTACCGTCACATTAAAACAAGGTTAACACAACAAAATGCAGATCATTTACACAAAACCCACGCAAAAAGAAAGACAATTACTGTAGTGAATATGCTATAACAAGGAAACCCTTCATCTTGTTTAAAGGATAAGGATTCATGAGATTAATATATCCTCCCAATCAATAACATCACAACTGGGCCTGGATTGGTGGCCTCAGCACAATGCTGCAAACATGGCTAGTCTTGTTCAACAAAGTGAACAATTTAGCATCCTAACAAGATAGAAGGGTTACATCAAATAAAACTTGTAGGGCAATAGAGAAATAAATACGAATCAATCCAGGTTTCCATTGTGTGCCAACATTTTGCATCATTTCAGCAGCAACTTTGTGCATGTGGGAATAGGTTTGATATCAGTCTAGTTGTGGCAAAAACAAGGGAAACCTTTGAAACAATTGAAAACAGTCCTTGACTGAAAATAATTGTAAACTGGATTCAAAACTATGCCCAGCCCACCACACTGCAGAAGGGGAATAGGCTAGACAGGAAGTAAATAATTAGTATGTTCCCACTTTAATGTTTTGTGCTTGTAAAAAAACTATGGTGGTTTCGCCTTCAACATTACAACTGTTGCTTAACAATATGTTTTACTCTCTGTTGGGAATGCACAAAGGATGAGAAAACTTATCCAACGCAAGACAGACATCAACAAAAATTTCAACATCACAAAAACATCTACACAAGGGGGTGTGGGTGGTTGTGTCAAATTGGAGATGTCAATAACACGCTGGTTATTGACAAGTCACACTTGATTTTGCCACAGGCCTCCTTCACTGAAAAGCAGTAGAGCTATGGGCCATTTATAAGAGCCTTAAAATGTGCTCTACACAGTTCTAAGTTCTACAAAATGACTAGAACTAATGACTAGAACTAAAAGCAGAGCAAACAGAGATAATGTAAGACTTTGAACTTCAGCTCTGAATCTACTGAGCTCTCTGTAGTAAGGCGAATGCAATGCTGTAACCAAATCAGCATGTGCACTATACAGTATTGGCAATAGGCCTAGTTTTGTCAACTTCCTGGATGACACTCTATGCAAATGACAAACAAATATACAGTATGTCAGCTACAGTAGAAAAAATGAAGTTGGGGGTTTAAACACACAAATGAGCTAACTCAAAGATGATTTTACAATCCAAGTACCCAAATAGCCGAGCATCCAAATATGTGACATACATTTCATTAGACACCCAAGATGTAGCCATAAGGCGCTCTAAATATTCTTAGAATGTGTAGACTGACTCATGACCACAGTTGGATTTAAACCAAGGACAAGTGCATATGTTATTACAATAATTCTTGAAAATTATTGAGATATTGTGAAAAGATTTAGTTACTGGATGAAGCAAACCACAGTGATGCTGATGATTCTGATAGAAAACATCAGCACCTCCAGGGCTTTCATCAATGGCCTGTACATTAAATGTTAGTAAATTCAAGAGTGAACTTCAGGCTGAGGAACTGAGGGTGGAATGGCTGAATTTCATTAGCAAGAGTGAGAAAATAATAATAATAATAATAATAATAATAATAATAATAAACCAAACCATAAACACCCAATAGGCTTTTGTTTACTTTCATGACTGCAAATTAAATACATGAATTACACATTTTTGTTTTTTTCTGAAATCAAGAAATATTCTTTTTTATATATATATATCTGTAAACAAGGATAAAGTTTAGGAGAATGCTCAAGTTTTTACTTGAGAAGGAAGGGGAAAAAACTGTTATGCTAGGCACATAATCATCCGGTTACCCCAACTAATGGAATTCAGCAATTATGAGCTCTTTTCAACAGTTTCATAGACAAACTAAGTTACAAGGAGATATCTCATAACTCAAACCACAAATAACTTCAATAGTACCATAAGCTCAGACCAAATTCATCATACTTTGTTCATGTCATTTTCTTTTCTTACTTTACAAGAGTGTTGATGGGAGATTTGAAATAATTACCTATATAAGCTCTCTCTTGGTCACGAGTCAGTCCAGGAGGGATGACTGTTGGCATTCCAGGGATGACCGTCTTCTGATCAGGAGTCTCGCTGCTCCAACGACTCTTTTTCCTCTGTTTCTTCTGACCGAAGTCTGTCAGGTCAGAGTAAAGCGGGAAACAAACACACAAAACAAAAACATCAGCCAGCCTTTGACGCAGCCAAAGCTTGGAGTTCCATGTACGTTTACACTAAAAGAACTCTGGTTTATTGATAGTCTCTAGCTTCCAAAAGAAAAGGTAAATAAACTAGGTTATAGCTTACTAGGCTAAATATGATACAGGAATGAACGAGGCAGCAAAACTATGCTCAAACTTCCCATGAGAAAGCATTGGCCATCATAACCAACTCACGCCATAACACTCACGGTTTTGACCTTGCACAGCTGCATCGCAGGCTAAACAAGTAACGTTGAACGAGACGGATAAAACTTATATGCTAGCCATTCCTGCTGGCCACTTAACGTTAGCTTCTTTATAATGAAATGTACATAAAAGTTACTGTACATGTATTTATCCGGTGTTCCTGACTCGTGAGTGTCCAAATAAGCCTTAAAACACACAACTTCACGGTGTCTGTAGCACCAGTCGTGAATGAAATTAATCTTCCTCTATGCAAAAGGGATAGAGCTAGACGTTACCCAGCTAACATTAGCTAGCTAACGGTAAATGATTGCCCTGGACACTGCTATCGATACTTATCCAAGCTCATATTAACAGCTAATCCCTGAAGATTGGTCAGTAACGGGCTGATATTTTGCCATCGGGGGAGATTTAGTAATCCAGAAGAAGACATTCTCACAGTTTTTGACAAGACACCGGCAATTTTCGGTACATCACATTACGAAGATGCCCTTTCTTGACTGACAATAGCAACGACCAGGGCCTATCCACGTTGCGGCCTTACCTCCACCTGGCGGTTTCATCCCGGGTCCTGGCTGTTGGATTGAGGGTGAAAAGGTTGTGACTGCAGCAGATGGGAATTGGAGGGCTTGGGGAAAAGAGACATTGGGCACCTGAGGTTGCTGAAAATTTTGAATAGAAGGAAATGACACCGGAGGCCCTGGCGGAGCCATTAGCCCCGCACCCGGCCCGGCGTCGAAGCCTCGTTTAGCGCCAATGCTAGGGTGCAACTTCCCCAAAGGAGTTGCATTTGCTCCTGTTGCCATATCCGACCAAAAATCTTCCGGGCGCTTTTAAACTATCTCTGGTGTCCCTCTATATTTCAACGAATTCTGAAAAATTACTAAAGTAACCTCCTTCAGATTACCGAAACCATCAACTTAAGATGGCGTTTGGGGAGCTTGACAAAGGAGGACTGCCTGTAACGACGTTCTCTGCTATTGGTCTGAAGCAGCGTCATTGAAACAGCTGAGACATTTGATTGGCTTGCGCCGAGACCCACCCCTTTACCATCCTTACCTATGATTGGCTGGCTGGCAGTGCAGGACTTTTTCACTGGGCAAAAGCAAAATAAAAGTCCATCCCGTCTTTTTTCACGTAGAGTTACGTCAACTCAGGAACACCGCTCCTCTCCGCCGTTTTTTTGAGTTATGCCTTGGCCTGGCCTAAAATGTACACAAGTGCTATGCATAACTAAGTACGTTTTTCAAGTATCTGTACATTACCTCTAAGTAGATTTTTTTTGTGAGCATGGAGTATTCATTACACTGAGATATCGGCTTGTTTTGAAGTGATTTTGCCAATATTTGTTTGTATCTGTGTGTGTGTGTGTGTGTGTGTGTGTCATTGAGTGTGAACTTGGAATCATGACATTGAAATCTATATTTTTTGAAAACTGGGTTTGTTATAACATCTTGTTTATTTCTCAGTTAATTAATAATCAAGGTTTTTTACTTACATACACTGAATTTCTAAATAAATTTGCTGTCCCAATACAGCCTAGAGAGTACAGCTATTGTTTTTGACGCCATTCCTAATGGTTTTATTAGAATAATATCTCAAGCTCCCTGTGAACAGCCCCTTACACATATTTATGGTAATATATTTCTTAATGGTGTAAACATTAGAGATAGAAAATGTAATAACAAATGGCTGAGACAGATAATACAGGCACCTGCTACTCCAAGGTGTAAAAGTTATTGGAATGTTTTTTTTGATGATATTGATTGGGATAAGGTTTGGCTTGGCTTTAGTGATTATGTACTGCATAAAGTCATGGAAGTTTCTTTTAAAATATTACATTTGATTTACCCCACTAACACGCTTTTACAAAGATTTAAAATTGATCTGTCAGATTTATGTGTTTTTTGTGGTACCACATCTGAGTCTGTTTGTCATTTATTTTATGAGTGTTTTTTCTCAAGATTTTTTTGGATTGAGGTTGAGCGTCTGTGTTGTGAGGTATGGTCTTGTCATGTTTCATTCAGTATGAAAGATATTTTACTGATCTTTCAAAGGGATGATTTGTGTGATTCTTATATATTCATTGCGAATCTTATTATTCTTTTGGGTAAATACCATATACATAAATGCAAATGGAGTAAAAGGAAACCTTCATTTATTGCCTTCAGTAATGAGATGAAATGCTATCTGAAATGTCTCCAAGGACTAAACAGCCGCAAAGCGGTAAGGACAATTGTTTTAATGTCAACTTATCATTTTATTTCCTCTTTAATTTAATTTTTGTAATGTAACCCCTCCTTCCAATGTATTTGACAATGTTTGTTATACAATAAAAAAAAAAAAAAAAAAAAACATTGCCCATACATTTCATTTCAATTAGGCCTACATGCTACACAATTCTCTAGAACTCAGAGTAGTGTGCCATGCACACCAAGGTCTTTTTATTCAGTAATGTATCCTGTACTACCGCCCCACAATAGTAAAAGCTCCTCTCTAAATCAAATATGTAAATGAGATTTTCAAAAACTGCCAAAATGTCATTATTTCAGTATGTTTCTATAGTAAATATAAACATGAGGCTACCTTTAAAACCCTTGATAATACTGTTGGTTCACTGATATATGGCTTTTCATCTAGTCCCAGAATACAAACATACTCCTCAGACTTCATTGCAAAGGCAACAGAAGACAATTAAAAAGACAAAAAATCTAGAAAGTCAGCAACAGTCAATATATTTCATCTAAAATTATATTTTTTATCACCTGACATGCTTATTAATGTACCTACAATAATAATAATAAAAAAAAATAGTTTAATAGGCTTGGACTTGACAATGATTACCATTAATGTTATGACTTTTTTTTTTTTTAGCTAACCACTCAAACCGATCTGTCCACTGTAAGTGTTCATCATAATTAAAGACACTAAAATGGTGATATCATGACAGATAACACATTCATGCTGCAATTCATGATAACATACTATGGTGCATTGCATTTTTTATTAGACTTTATTTTCACTTGCGAGAAACTCCATTATGGTGGATTGCTTGATCTGCCATATTGTAGTCATGGAAAAAAAAGAAAATGAAACAATGAAGACTTTAGTCCAGAGTTAAAAGTATTGCAGATTGGTTTATTATGGTGGATTGTTTGTTTCACAGGTACGCTATTTACCATATCAGATCTGCCATTAGATCCTCCCAAGATAACTTCACATCAAAACGTAATGACAGTATGTCCAATTGTCACACAAGATAGCAATCAGTCTTTAACAATGGCCTTCCCACACACACACACACAAAAAAACCTGCCAGCTTCCATAAGAAAGAAGGGCTTGGGTTTTTCGGGACCTGATGATGTGCTAAGTTGTGTCAGCAAGTGTTCCCTTGAGAAAATATTGACATAAAATATAGGGGACAGAGTAAAACACATATGCAGCAGTTTTCTGAGGAATGAAATGATGAATCATTTCTTGTAATATAACACTGACGCTCCTTTGGAGTCGAGGTAAATATCAACTGGTGTGAGTGGTAAGTTTCTGCCTATTAGAACATGATTAATACAAAGACATGTTTCCACAAATGTAAAATGTCTAAATAGTGACTACTGAAAAATCTATCTATAAGCATTTTGTACACCTATATTTAAATCTACACTATTGTGCGAGAAAAGCATGGAGTCTAGATATAAGCAGCTATACAGAGTAAAAATAGGCTGTGTCAGGACAAACACCGAAACGTGGGACCATCGACGCATCAAAGAAACGCGTCCGCGATATTCACCGCCCCGCGAATACGCTGACGTTGGGAACGCGTCACGAGCTGTAAAACAGAACAATGACAGAAACTTGACCGAGTCAGAGAAAGCACGACAATACAAAACCTGTAAGAGAGAGCACACCACATCACAACAGTAAATTAACTTGTGACATGGGGACAATTTTACAAACATGCACCTTATTTCACTTTCTAATATGTATAGCCAGTTTAGGACAGGATGTGAATTCTGGGAGCAAACCACTGCCCTTTAACAGACATGTGTACAAAAATGATTAACTAAATATCGGAAGTGGCTGCAAGAGACAGATTGTGACTTAAAAGTCTGCATTTGTATAATTCTACACCACATAGATCAGAGACAAACCTGTTTAAAAAAACACCACATTAGAATGTAGATCTTATAGAAAAATATTGGTCAAATTAAAATTTAACAGATTGCTGCTTTCTGTTAAATATCCATACATTTTTCTTTGTGCACCCTAACATATTTAATTGCAGCATTCAGAATGCAAACAGCATTCTATTCGATGTAATGAAGCTGTACTAAATTAATACTGTAGCCATCCAAAGATAACAGAGTGGGCACATTGGAGATCTGTAATTGTTTTGATTATTGTTGTCACTTATTCATGTTTTGATCTTGTAGCTCCACAGTCTAGTATTCTCACAGTATGAATAAGCATGTACTGTACAGCTCTTGCCATCTTAACTAAAAAACAAATTTTCATACAATATATTGACTGCAACACAAATAATATGGAGGATTAATTCCATACATTTGTCTGTGCCTAAATATGGAATGACCTGACCATGAAAATCTAACCTCTTGACCTTAAAGATGCAAAAACACATGTTAGTGGCTGAGCTACAGTGCAGCTGGTAAGAGTTACAGTCAACTAGTATATTTGGGGCCTTTGCCAATGAAGGTTGTCCATGCATGGCACTTTAGTCACGGAAGCCTTGAAAGTATCAATTCAGACAAGTGATTACCCATCCATTAATACTGAACAATACCCATGCCCTATAACCTGGAGAGAAGTCGAGGTAGTTCTCACCTGCTAAAAGGTGCTAATAAGCGTAGCGCGCCCGATCTGCATAGGGATCCCGCGGCAGGTCATACGCGGAGGTCCGAGGAAGCGAGGAGACCGGGGAGAGCCGCGAGCGTTCGTATGAGTAGCCCTCCGCTTCAGGGGGCACGCGTCGGATCGGGCTTCGATCGCGGGAGTAGTACGAGGAACCAGGAGCCGGTGGAGGGGGTAGGGGTCGCCGTTCATACGGGTCAAGGCTAGATGAGGACAAGCGATCCCTCATGATGGAGGAGGCGGCGGGAGGAGGAGGAGGTGGAGGGGTGGGCATGGGAACAGCGCGTCGATCTTCGAAATAACTGGCCCCGTACGGACGCGCCCGATACTTCTCGTAGAAGTCCACCACGCCATACGGATCTCGCTCGTCATAGGCAGAGCGGCGAGCGCCAGGATATCCCGGCATTGAGGCACCATAACTGGCAGCTGTGCCCCCGTAAGCCGCTGCTTCGCTTCCGTATGCACGGGCCAGGCTGGGGTCCGCCGCCATGCCATAACCCGGAGGCACGCCGTAACCCATAGCACCCTCGTAGCCCGTGGCGCCCCGGCCATAACCAGCTCCGCCACCGTAAGCCCCGCCCCTGCCAATGCCGTGAGAGGGCACAAAGCTGCCACCAAAGCCCGGGTCAGCCCCGTTGAAGCCACGATGGAACCCGCGGCCGCGACCGCCGAATCTCGGGGGACCGAATCCATTGGAGCCGCCGGGCCCCATGGCACCACCGTCACGATAGGAGCCATTCTGGTCCAAAGGGCATTCTTTAGACCAGTGGCCTTCCTGCCCGCACCGATAACAACCCGTCCTCTCTCCCATTCCCGGCACGGTGCGCAGGCGGCTAGTCGAAAGCTTCACACTCATCAGTTTGCCTTGGAAACAGAGAGATGTAAAACAATTTGCCACTATGCCAGGTGATTCAAAGGTTCTTATAGAAATCACATAAAGCTTGTGCTACACTCTGACACCCTGTCAAATGAGTGGCTTATCTGTTTCATACATTGTCAACATTGTTGCCAATAGACGGTTGTGAAAGGTTAAATTGATGCAAACTTGCCCATTTACTTTTTATATGAGCTTATTCTGTTATACACACACACACCAACATACCTTGTAGCGGGTTACGTGTATATCATGGCTAGTGGAAAGTTCCAGTCAATGCCAAACCTTTCTGACTGCTACAAACAAAACCCTATGACATACAGTTAGCATACCTCCCCTTGCCATTGACCTTTTAAAACTTACTTACCCACAGGCCTACATTTTTGCATGGATGCTATTACTTTCACACCTAGGTTAAGAAGACACAGACCATTTTAGCTTGCAGTGTGAGGTCACCTTGAAAGGCAGTGTTGTCGAGGCCACTGATAGCCTCCATGGCATCCTCAACTCGTTCCATGTGCACAAATGCATAGTCCTTCACAATATCACACTCTACCACAGGGCCGTACTCTTCAAACTTGGCGCGCAGCTCCTGATTTGTACAGCTGCTGCTGATGTTGCCCACATGGAGCTTTGTTGAGGCCCGAGGCTTCCCTCGGCTCAGCTCTACATTCATGGCCTGACCATTCAACTCGTAGTGGTGAAGGTTGCGGATGGCCTCCTCTGCCTCTGCCTTGTCATCCATGTGGACAAAGCCAAAGTTTTTGACAATGTCGCACTCTGAGATCTTGCCATATTGAGAGAAGAGGGCTCGGAGTTCCTCGGTTGTTGTGTTGGGGGACAGGTTGCCTATGAATATCTTCACCATTTTGCTTGGCCTTTTCAACACCCCCTAAGAGCAAAAAGTCAACCAACATATTGAATGACAAGTCAGTTCTAGCTTTTTTTTAGTCCTTGAACCAGATGATCAGTATCCCCTGAGGGAAGGAAAGCACAGTGATTTTTGTGATGGTACACCACCCTAGAGTAAGAACATTGCATTGCTGGTAGCTTTCTGTGCATCATCACCCTCTTTACTATATGTCTATTATAAGCCTATGGAGGGGCATATTATGGGTGAATAGGGTAGATATCCACTCAAACCACTGGTTATTTACATTAAGCCAATAGTTTTTTTTTTTTTAATTGCAAGTTTGAATACTTTTTGTTGTGAAATACACATAGATATGATCCATGCAATAATTTGCATTCATTTTAGGCTATGGGCTAAAGAGGATTACAGTGCACCTCTGCAAATCAAAAAAACATTTTGTGAAAAGTTAAGACTATACTGAGTTGAATGCGAACATGGACGATTTTAGAATGCATTACTAGCCTAAAGCCCCATGTACATTGGTGCACATTGTAAATCTCAGTAAATTAAAACTAGTGTAGTTTTCTAGAAAATATACTGGTTAGACTGTTAAACTTGCAACTCCTTATGATACAGGGTAAATTCAGGTAATTTTGCCTATTTAGGTGTATGACGCCTAATTTGCCTAGTTATACATGGCATTTACAAAACCTCGCAATACAAACAAAAGTGTTCCTCTAATTAAACAACCAGTTCAGGAAGTTTTGTGGGCATATCAAGGGCTGACAGATTCTGACCTGTAACAAAAACCTCCATAGACTTAAGAGATGATCATAAAAGCTTACTCCTAATATCCTAAATTGAATGCAATCACATAAAATACTTTTTAATTCCAGGGTGGCACACTTTGCCTAAAACACATTGAGCCTTACTACACTTCAATGGTACCGACGGGCCAAATCGATGGGTCTGGCTCTAGGACTATTTCTTTAACATTCAGTGACATCAGATGTTGTCGTAATCCCTCCCAGAAGATTGGACCAGTGTCTGATTGGGCCCCTTGCATTAACGGAGACTATCAAGGCCATGGAGAGAGACTCTGACTGAGACCATCAAGGCCATAGACGATCAGGACAACGTGTGCTTTGAGCAGTACCAGAACAATGCCAGCCAGTGCATGTCGTGAAAAATGTCCAGATTAAGGATGATTAGGCTACACTGTCCTCTATTAAAAAATACCACCAGACACAATCAGCCCTCATGTTTTCTAAATGTTTGGTTAGTGTAATACACTATACTTTGTTAACACAGCTTCTTTCATTCAAGGGAGAGCTTTCCTCAGGTGGTCAGGTCAAGCCTGAACTAGCCTTGCCACTACAGGAGTGTGCTGGACCAACGATGGAAAGCTAGCTTGCTAGCTGCTCCGATATTTTAAGAAACAACGCTACCGTAACCAGACAACTTTCTCTGAGGTGATCTAAGCGTGCAAAAGACAATCAGCAATGCACGTCACGTGCAGATACTTCAAAGAATACTGAAACGTCAACTAAATCCAGCAAAATCATTCATCAGTCTTGCAATAACCAAGACCATGTTAGCAAGGTGCTAGGAAGGAATCGTACCATTTCTACACTCAAGCTAACGCCGTCTACGTTTAAAGTTAAACGCTTAATAACTATACAGCGAGTCAGCTACAACCGCGTAGTTACAAACCAAGTAACAACCAATTCTATGCACAAGGGCACTCCTTATTTATGAAAAGCTTCACTCGTACCTCAGAATGGCATCCGTGGACTTCCAAGACTGAAATGGCGTCACATGCACCACCAATGATGGCTAATGCTTACCATTGGTTCGCAAAAGCACTTGCAGAAACCAAGACGCACAAGGGGGTGTGCGCCGCGCAGGTTGAAAGATAGTGCTCCACCCTGTCCACGCCGCTCAAAATAGTGTAGATCAATGTTATTTAATGTTAGAACCAAATGATATTACTAAATGCATCTTTAAATAATGGTCTAAACTAGATGACAAGAATAACCAGTCAAGACGTATTTCACCAAAATATTTTGGTTTATTACAAAAAATAGTTCAAAAGCACACGCTCTGAAACTGGTAAGAAATTTACAAACTACAGAAAACCACTGCGAACGGATCCACGGCGATTACCAAGGCACCCATCCAACAAGCCCGTTGGTGCAAAGTTGACAGTCCTGAGTGACATCTCCATTTATATTGCTATAAAACTCATTACTTTCAAAGTCAACAATGCCAACACATTGACAAGCTGTTGATGCAAATCTGCCGTTACTCCTGTCGGGGAGAAAAAATTGCGCCATCCGTTTTGGAGGAGTCGCTTCTTCACGAGCAGTAGTTCTTGGTTTCTGCAGTCAGACAGAACACACAATATGCAGACAGTCCCCATAAAACAAGTGTCCCAAAAATCAAACGGCCAAATAAGTTGACGGGCACAAACAATCAATCATTACTTCTAATTACCAAAAGAGCTACAACGCGCAGCAGCGGTTGTGTCAATTCAAACTGGTATGTAACTTCGACTGTTCACATTTTGAGGGCACACAGCAGGGGAAATCTTTGAATTGGAATGTTTTTGCCGTTTTCAAATTGATAGCAGCTAACCATCCTCTCGTAAAATCTCTAGAGCTTGAAATCAAGCAGATTGTCCTCACAACACAAAGCTCACACAAGCCATCACATGGACTGTCTGCACACACACACACACACACACACACACACACACACACACACACACACCCAAGCCACAATTATCATAGAACAGCAAAGAAAAATGGCAGAACTCAATTTAAACATATTGGTGACATTTTCTGACAATATTAATGTGTAATATGAGCGCCAGAGTGGACGTTAATTTCACTGTATCATTACACAAACAAAACGCCCCAAAATAACCAATTTTACAAAATCATGTTCAGTATGTGCCAGATTTAAAATAAAACAAAATATTAAAAAAAAAAAGAAAAGAAAAGAAAAAGAACGCACATAGGAAGTATTCTTAGATACACACCAACACTTGCGATTTTAATTCCATAAATGATCAATGAACTGAACAATTAAATGGCAAAAAAAAAAACTCAGGGGGGGAAAACAGCAGATTGAAAGATGTTTCCTGTTAAACAACAGCATCAAAGAAATTACTGAATATATCAGCGGCAATTGCATGTGTGAAAGAGCAGGTCTATAAAGTCGACTAAAATAACCATCCACCTGTCAAAGACCAACATTCTATGCCTACAAGAGGCACCTTTGCCGAAATCCACCGGGCACCTCTCAACGCAATTCCAACACTAAACTATTTTAGTCGGGTTCACGCCAACGGGCCACGGGAATGGTCGCGACAGAAATTCCTGCAGATTCAACACACCTAGGAAAAGAGCAAAGCATTTTCTGATGAGTAATGGGGCTTTTAGAATTTCGCTTGTTTCAAAACGGCATTCATTGTGGCCAGCTCTGTAAATTTAACAGATTTTTCTGTTGTTGTTGGTTTTTTTTTTTTGTGCAACTAATGCAATCTCTGGTGCATTCTCTGATGGTACCTATGAGTTTGGGCATTAAATCACTGTCTGACCACCTGAGCATCCTTGTTGGCTCACCTTAGCGTGCATGCTTGACATTAGTATGCATAGCGTGCCCGCTCCCCGTAGGCCTCCCTGGGTCGCGGCACAGCGTAGGCCGAACTCCTGGACACCGGGGAGAGGCGGGAGCGCTCGTACGCGTAGCTCGAAGAGGCACCACCGCCGCCACCACCGGACACACGCCTTATAGGACTGCGGTCCCGTGCGTAGTAGGACACAGAAGCTGCAGAGGCCGCGGATGCAGCACCGGCCAGGGGGCGGTCGTACGCATTGAGGCTGGAGGACAGCCTCATCCGTGACAGGGCAGCTGAGGAAGGAGGCGGAGGAGGAGGAGGAATGGAGAGACGTCGTTCGTCCGCATAGCTGGAACTGTACGGACGAGCCCTGTACTTTTCATAGTAGTCGATGGTTGCCGAGTAGCGGTCACGCTCATAGGCCGCAGACCTGTCTGGATAAGACATTGCTGATCTACCGCCGTACTGGTCTCTGCCGTCAGTACCGTAGTCCCGCGCTGCTGCATAGCCAGGGTGGCGGCTCATGGGGGATGCCCCAGGGTAGCCCGCCACTCGGCCATACATTGGACTTCCCATGTAATCAGGTGGGACACGAAGCATGCCAGGGCCACCGCCATACCCGGGGCCGCCCCTGCCAAAGCCTGGAGGTCCCGGAGGGTACCCCCGGCCACCACGGAAACCGCCTCCGTCGCCATAGCTACCGTTCTGCCCTCGTGGGCAGTCTTTGGACCAGTGGCCCGGTTTCCCGCAGACGTAACACCCAGCGTGGTCTCCCATTCCGGGCACGGTACGCAGCCGACTGGTGGACAGCTGTACGTTCATCAGCTTGCCTTTTGAGAGGAAAAAGAAGACAGGCATTTTCAGGACACGTTTTCGCTTTTCTTTTCTCTCCTGCATAACCACTCCAGCTCATGTCAGTTAAAAGCGTAGGGATGACTGACAAGTTTACCTTAAAGAACTGAAATTGCGAGACAAGGCTGTCAGGGAGCACTACATAGGCTTGATTGGTAAAGCATTTCAGAACTGCTCGAAAAGGTTCATCAGATGAGGTTAAGATGCCGAGACACCTCTGCCAGTCAATTCATAAAAAGTAGAGTACAATGCTTCAGCACTGGACCTAGGTTGTATATCACTATAAAGCATTGGTCTCATCTGAGTGTTTTACAAAGGTTGAAAGCTGAGTCAAATGCTTTACTAGGGGATGCAAACAGGACGACGGCACTTGAACACTACTGTATTCTCACTGCTACACAACACGGTGCTTCTACAAGTCTCATATGAACCGACTAGCCACCCTGTGCTTACAGTTTGTTCACCTTGGAAAGCAGAGTTGTCCAAGCCTTTGATGGCGGTCATGGCATCATCCTCTCGCTCCATATGTACAAATGCGTAGTCCTTGACAATGTCACACTCCAACACTGGACCATACTCCTCAAACTTTGCCCGAAGCTCCTGGTTGGTACATGTGGTGCTGATATTACTCACGTAAAGCTTTGTTGAGCCCCTGGCCCTGTTCTTCGGTTTACCCTTGCTTAGCTCCACATTGATGGCCTGGCCATTCAACATGTGATGGTGGAGGTTGCTAATGGCCTCGTCGGCCTCAGACTGTTCCTCCATGTGAACAAAGCCGTAGTTTTTCACAATGTCACATTCTGTGATTTTGCCATACTCGGAGAAGAGAGAGTGTAGCTCCTCCTTGGTGGTACTTTCAGACAGGTTGCCCACAAATATCTTCACCATTTTTACTTCCCTTTTTCGTTATCCCTGTGGTTAAAGAAAGAAATATCAATCACCAACTTTGCATTACAATGGACACAATTTGCAGCCTAAAAGCACCCTACACCTCATCATGTTAAACTAGGACAGGCTGTACATTTCCAGTGCCCAAGTAAAACAGTCCCCCGAATTGTTCGCAATTCAGGAAAATAAAAGAGCCCTTTAACTAATAGAGAAAATTCAGGAATAGCGTTACTTAATTGTTTACTACGCGTTCATGAGAGAATTTAAGCCTATATAAAATGACGTGAAGTGTCCTTGATCCAACGTTGCCCTAGAAAATTAACGTTATTCCTCTAGATTTCCTACCTGGAACCACCTTTACTTCTACCAATCACGGGTTCACAATTATATCTTCGCTTCCACGTTAATGCAAAGTTATAACTAGAGACACTTATAACTTAACACGAAGGAATTGTATCTGCAAATTGTCAAATAATGTTAGGACGACAACCTAAAAATGCCAGTCTTGACCATGTCACGCGGAATATTAGCTACAACTAAAGTTAGCATAACATTATCGCAAAGTAATGGCTAATGTTAGGTAGCATTGGTACAAGTTAAAGTTGCAGTGAAATGTTCAACAATATCATTGATAGACTCAATTTGATCATTTTTTTAAATCCCACTCGCTAAAACAATCATTTCCAATTACGGTAGTGAACTACGCAAGTTATCCCACTTGACTTGTTACATAATAGATAGCCATCATAGCCATAGCTTGCTAGCTTCGTAGCAAGTGCATAACACTAGCAGGGCATGCTAGCTGGCTTGAAATAGGTTAGCCAACACGATGCAAAGTTGTGAGAACGCAACTATCATGAGTACTTCAGATGTATCAGTTCATTTAACACCATCCCAAACGGTACAGTAATTGTTGAGTATTATCGTATTATGCACAAACTTGACAAAACTGGCCTATACATAACAATAATCTACGAGTCTTACCCAAAATACGAATGCGGCCGCAAATTCAAATGAATGAAACATGAAATGGCGTCGTTACCGCTTGCTTCGCATTTCCGGATAGGACAACAGAGCATTTCCGCTCTGAGTTAGATTTAAGGATCATCTCCTTACCACATACAAACAATATATATATTTTTTAATCAAAACAATACTTTAAAGCTAAAAAGTCAGAAAGAAAATTACAAATTGTACCCAGTACATCATCATTCTCCCATTGGTGTACTTTTATTTTGAACTTCCTTAAATATGCACTTCCGGAAATGTCAGTCTAAATTTCTCTTTTACTTTTACCTCCCCCGTTTTAAAATATTTTTAACTTCAGAGACATTTATATAGTGTACGTAGAAGGACTTTGCTTCAGTAACGTCACTCCATCTTAATATAATCTGCATTTGTGTACGTCAGGGCAAGGCTTTGTTATTTATTATTTTCTGTTTTATTTATCAAGTACTATCCAATGACTATATAAAAGGTAGTATCAAAGATCATGGAATAGTGAATCAGCTTGAATCCTCTCTGGTAATATACAAAAGTGTCTCTCTTACTAATTACAGTAATGGCTCAGTGAATACTAATGCTCGTTTTACTGTCCTGTTCCAGAATCCAGATTCACCGTGTCTCTGCCACAACTTCCTCACAATGCTATAAGGTTTATAAGTTTCAATTCACATGGTATGCCCGTGGTCCATGTCGCTAATTGTCCCATGTTCAGATATAGATTATTTATTTATTGACCCCCAAGAGGAAATTCAAGGGGTTCACCTTCAGAGAAAAAGGATAATGACCATGGATTACAATGAAGAGGTAAATAATGAAACTCAACTCAAACATCTTGTTATTTTGTCTTTATTAAGATAAAAATTCACAAATCCAAAAACGGAATCTGTAAAGTCTGCCCCTCATACTGTGTATCTATCTGGGCCAAGGCCAGATAACTATTTCACCCCAAAAGCTAAAGTTCATTTCTAGGAAATCATGTGACTCTCAGTAAACTAAAACTGAAAATAACCTGTTCAGCAGGCCTGTTCAGTATTGCATCATACATAAGGGCAGACTTCTAGTGTAGAAAACTGGCCACACACAAGCAGATATATCACTCAATCATTCTTGTGTAACCTTGGTATAGAGGCACATGCATGCAATATGGTGAACTTTGTCAGGACACATTAGAACTCATTCAGTGCATGTCAATTACACAAACAACTTACCTGGTAATAGCCCTTTCCATGACTAGTCTAACTGAATCCACATACAACCTTGACTGAAAAATCCTGACCTACAATATTCTATGAGCATGATTGTGTCTACATGAATTGGTGGGTAATGCCAAGCTTAATATGGCAAATAAGGTTGGGTGGAGCTTTATGGACCAAGGTTAAGACTGCATGGGACGCTCTGACGTCGGCGTAAAATGGCTTAAAACAGGCGACAAGTGGGAATCGAATAGCAGTGATGAGAATATAATTCGCTTCAGAGCCACACGTTTGTGCAACCAACTTTGCTTCACCATTCACATAGAGGGCAATATGTTTTTGCCATGGCATTGAGCAATAATGGGACTCTCAACAAATATCAAGCGACGCTGCATTTCAAGTCAGTTTTATTTAAAAAAGAAAAAAAAGGGACCTTAGCCAAACTGGTGTAAAGGAAAATACGTACATTTCACTACTTTTAGATTATTAAGTATCTACCGGTTCACACCAACACACTCAAATCATTTCGAACTATTGTACAAAACTCCAAAGGCCTATTTAGCATTCCTTTGCCAGATTATGAAATTAGCAATATGCAATAGACTGACAAAACGAATGTTGTGAAAACAAAAGTAATTTATTTTAAACGAATATACAACCACGGATGTACCAAATTAAAAACCATATAGCCCATTACATTTAAAAGAATGTTAATTATCCTTAAATTAAACTGAAATCGATCTGTTTCAGCTCACACAGTTAAGATATTGAATCTCAATGATGCAGAATGAAAACTCTCGTCTTGAGCGACATTCAGCTTACATTTTATGCTTTAAGGATTCAACCCGTCTTGCGGCATTTCAGATTCAAACAAGTATAGGTATTCTAATAAGGACAAGCAGGCAGAACAAAAGATGCAGTTTGTACAAGTTTTAGCCAGTTGACGAAACGTGACGAGACTAAAAGCGTGTTTTAAGGACGGGAGGTCCGTATTACAAACTCTTCCACTATGAGTTGTCGCCGAACGGAACGCACGTCGCCAGACGTAGATGCGTTATGCGCCGTGTGCATCAGGAGACGACGACGACCTGGTCGAATAATTTAAACCTGGAAAGAGAGCAAATCACACAAGTCAAAGCTAGTACTATACATAAAATGGTTAATACAGTTTACCTGAAACATTAGTTCCTGATGTTTACATTCCTTCTTGGTTCAAGTTTTAGTTTAAAACGATCTTGAGGCAATTCATATTGTCTTTTTCCAACCACAGAATACTAGAACACATTCTTTACGTCGGCAAAGCTTTAAAAGAGTGGTTTCACTCCTACATAACTTTGATTTTACTGTAGGGCAATCACTTTCAAGGCCACTACCAGTTCCTGGGAGTAATGTGTAAACCCAGTCTTTATGGCACGGAGGGAGTGAGCCTTCCGGCACACTTAACGCTTATCGTGTCGTAGACCTATCCTCACCTTGAGCACAAGAGTGGCGCTGGCTGTAATCTTTAGTATGAGTAGCGCGCAGGAGGTGGGGGTGGCACCCTGTCTGCATAGGGGTCCCGGGTTCTGGGCATTCCGTACGCACTCCGGGACATGGACAGCGGTGAGAGTCGGGAGCGCTCATACGAATAGCCGTTGCCTGTCGGTGCCGCTGCAGTGGGTGGCGCCCGTCGGATGGGGCTGCGGTCTCGGGCAGCATAGTAAGCGGACGGCGGAGGAGGAAGGGGACGACGCTCGTAGGGGTCAAGTGTACTGGCGCCCAGACGCTCCCTCATCAGGGCAGACGAAGGGGGTGGCGGGGGCGGGGGCACAGAGCTGACACGCCGGTCATCATAGGACGTGATGCCATATGGCCGGGCACGGTACTTTTCATAGTAGTCAACAACCCCATAGCCATCGCGATCGTACGAGGATGTGCGATCGGGGTACGGGGCGCGTCTGGGGGGAGGTGGGGGAGGGGGAGGGGCAGGGGGATAGCCGTGAGAGACTGGGGGGCCAAATCGGCCCCTGGGATAACCAGGCGGGCCGGGTTCGGGGCGGTCACCAGGGAAACGAGGACCCCAATAGCCTGCTCTGTCTGGGGGGCCATGTCCGTACTCCTCATCGCCACCCCTAGGGCGGCTCTTTGAGATCTGAACGTGAATCCTTTTGCCTAAATAAACAAGAAATTTATAATTAACAGAAATTTTTAAAAAACGCTTATAGCTCAATTTACCCAAAAACTTAGCTGATATAATATTTTTAAATTAAGTTTTTCACACTGCTAATTTACCTTGGAACTCAGCATTCGCCAAGCCCTTCATTGCGTCCATAGCCTCCTCTGAATTGGGCATATGAACAAAAGCGAAGTTTTTGACGACAGAACACTCAGATACCGTGCCGTATTCTTCAAATAGTGCCCGCAATGCATCTGCTGAGCCCTTCTCGACATTAGCCACATGCAATTTAACTGGGCCCTGGTTCTTTCCATGGCTAGCCTCTACATTTATGGGTACACCGTGCAACTTGTATAAATGCAAATTGCGAATGGCTTTGGTTGCACTCTTGCGATCATCCATATGAACAAACGCGAAGTTCTTGATGATTGCACACTCAGTCACTGTACCATACTGAGCAAAGAGGGCCTGGATCTCATCTGTTTCCGCCTGAGGCGGAAGGTTCCCAACAAAAATCTTCACCATCTTTGGTGCCAAATCACCTGTAACAACACAAAAAAAATGACAATTAGAAAGCTGAAGGAGAACCTTAAACCATCACGTCGTGAAAGAAACGTCTTTTTTCTTAATCACAGTATGTAATTTCACACAAAAACACTGTAGTTGAAATGTACATTAGTAAACAATTCAGTTGAAAATCAAACAAACATTATGACTTGTTCATCGACAGACAAGCTTAACTCAAACAGCAGAATCTCTTCATGATTAAAGGATTAGATAGAGTAGCATATAACCTTGACGTTAGTGGACTTCTACCTCATTCCAGGAACTAAATGTTAAAACCGAAAGCGGAAGAATGAAAAACCGATCAAACTTGTTCTACAAAACCAGGAAATCGTTGACAAAACTGAGCGTTTCTGCAATAATCAAAAGCGACGATTATCCATGTTGATTACCAAGGCCTACATTGTTGTACCGGTCACTATGGGAAACCCTGAAGTTTCGTCTTGTACAACTCCCGCCGGCAGTCCCTCAGAGAAACTATTAGCCATTAGCTATACTTTAGCTAACGAGCTAACAAGACGACGACAGCTGCCTGGCGCCAATGCAACTGTACACAGACTAGCGACACGGAGACCCAACAACAAAAGGAACGAATATTGATAATTTACTCCATTGGTGTGTCTTAAATTTTACAGAATTATTTACGTAGCGACAAATAAGGCACATATTCGTCTGTTTCCGACTCATGAAGACCGCGTGCAACTCCCCATGTTGCTAGCTTGCTATCCGTTTTGATAACGTGAGCTAGCATGCTAAATTATCCATCATCCATTAACGTCACCTCAACCAAAAAAAAAACGAAACCACTCTGAGTAACGCGAGTTTAACTAGTCATCAAAACACCACAAAGTGACTTACCACTTATGCTTAAAACATTAACAAATTAAGAATAAAGTTAAGTTAATTTTCACACAAAATCTCCTCAAAGAATGAATGGAACAGGCAGGTCACCGCGCGAACCTTGTGTTAGCTAATGTTAATTTGCTAGTTAGCTATATTTTGAGGAACTACGCAAGCTAACCGACAAGATGCCTTACTGAATTACAGTTGCAACAGAACAAACGTATCGATACGGCTGGTTAACAAACAACAACGATAGTCAATGCTGCTATTACATGACTATCGAAACTAAATGTACGTCAATACTGTAGTAACTACTAACCTTTCCAAAGATATGTGTCTCGGTCAAGATGGCCTCGGTCTATAGTACACTATTGCGAATCCGTCAACCTTTCACCAGTCACCAAGTCGCTCAGAGTCCGCCCCTTTCACAAAACTAACCAATCTGGCAGTGAAAAATTGAAAGGCTTGACCAATGAACACGGAACTGGGCGCGTTGCAAAATGCGATTGGATCAGCCATTTTTGCCCCGACATTTGCTTGTATTTGCAATTTACAAGGAAATTGTTGTTTTGTTGCAGTATTGTTGTAATTTTAATTTGCCACAAATTGAGCACTTTCACCATCAGGGTATCCTTAGATTAAGAGTAGTGATACAATGAGAGTTTGAAGTGGTAGATGCCCATTAAAAACAAAACACACACACACACACACACACACACACAAAATAAACAAACAAATATGGGTCTAGTCTAATGCACAAAACTCATGTCAGACAAATGGTCTTGCTTTGGTCAGTTTTTGAATCTGTGTTGCCTGAATTTTGGCATGAACAAATGAAAGAGAAAACAGCCGCTGTCTGATAGGCCCACTGTTGCGTAATGCTGGAGTTTCCAGCTTTCTGTTGTTATTGGTAGGTTGGTCCGCAGCTCATGCTCATTCTCGCTCAAGTGCTCACAGCCTGCAACTGTCACAAGGAACTACAAAGTCTGTGAAACTACATCTCTTGAAGAAATAGAAACGACACTGGTATGTAATCAATGATGCCAATCATTTTCATTGTAAGCGAGGATTAGCATTAGGCTACTTTAATTTAGGAATCTTGCTTCAGCAATGCCTAACGCTATGTCCGTTATTGCTGATGCTATAGTATATGCGGCTTATAATGGCCTGAAGGTCTGACAAATGAGTAGGATAGGGTAGCTTTGATATGCAGCTGCCAAACAAACCAAAAAACGAAAGAAAAAACGAAAGAAAGTTAAAAAGAATGAAAGCAAAAGCGACTTTTGTTCTTAGACTTAGACTTAGTTTCACCATTTTCATCTGGGGTGTGCTATCCGGTTTCTTCAGTAGGCCTAGCTCAAGCATGGACCATGATGTCAAAATAGCTATACTTTTAAGTTCATCAAAAACCTTCCGGCTTTATGAAGTGTAGCCTACAGAATGGGGTTGGGCATGACATTGTTCCTTGGACTGAAAGAAAACACTTTCAGGATGCTAGGATTGTGATTTTGTGTCGACTACTACATCTGTTTTAGGTTGGTGGAAGCAAAGAGGCTGAGGCAAGTAAACGGAACATGGCAGTATCTCAGACAGAAGAGACTGAAGAGCTATTGACCTGCCTACGTCTTCAGGTGTACCACCCTGAGCCCCAGAACATCCTTATGCATCTACCCCTGAATCAGAGACTCAAGCAGGAGGCAGAGGACCCAGTGAGGCTGGGTCGGGCAGCAGATGCATGCCCGTTTGTATTGAACGACCCCAAGGCCTCTCGTAAACAGTTGTCCCTGATGGCTTTCCGTGCACCTGGCAGCACTGAAATGCGCTTCAAAGTGCAGAACCTGAGTCGGAAAGTCCGTTTGCAGGTTAACGGCATTGAACTGGGACACCTTGTTGGAGCCGAATTACCCGACAAGGCTCTAATTCGCTTTGGCCGGTACGAACTGCTAGTTTTGCAGGAGCCTGGGGACTGTGAGACTCACTTTGAGGTGTTGTTCGAGTGGCGAGGTGTGCCACCATCACAGGAAATGGGTGTTGGGGTGGCCAACACTGTGCCCGTCATGGACTCTGGAGATGCTACCCTTTCCTGGAGAGGGCCCACTAATGTACCATCAGAATCAGATGAGAGTGAGAGTATGTAAATACATTCATCGTGCACATTATTCAGTTGGTGCTACTGCTTAGGCCAAGTTCCAAAAAACTTGAGTTTTTTTTATATCAAATCTGTATTTATTCTATCATTTTTAAATGTGAATACTTTGGAGCAGAAATGGATGAGGTCAAATCACAGATTGAACAGAAGTTAGTCTTAAACAGACTTACTAGTAGTCATTAATAGACTGAAGAAACAAGTAGCATTGTCTTTCAAATACCTGTGAATGTGAATCATGTCTGTCTGATATCAATTAGACAAAAAAGAAAAGCTGTATTATCTTTTTTTGTGATTTTTTTTTATTTGTATTTTTTATGTCTAGGAATGTTACTTTTTGTGCCTTAACTCAAACGATTGACAAATAAAATAGGGTATTTGTTCAGTTTTTTTTTTTTTTTTTTTTTTTTTTTTTTTTGTCTGTGTGTATGTATAGGCTTAATCTTGTCTACAAGGGTGCTTTGAACCAGAATGTTTTACCAATTGTTGTTCCAAACAGAAACTTTTACTTTATACAAGGTGCAATCACTGTCTCAAAGCCATATGTGACTAATTTTCCAGTCACACACAAAAACAAATGCAAAGGGTGTGGGGCCTAGGCCTAAAAGGATTGTTACAATACATTCCATCTGTAAAAATGAGAACTATTCAGTTTTATCAAATAATTTACACAGTGAGAAAACATATATATATATATATATATATATATATATATATATATATATATATATATATATATATATATATATATATATATATATAATCATGATTATCCCCCTGCATTTACCCCTAATGAAGTCATTGAGACTTGGATACGGCATAGACCATAGGCAAATTGCTCTCTCTCTATGCTTTCAGTGAACAACAGAAGGTGAACCTCACAATTTCATTGCAGACACAAACCTTCTCAGGAATGAATGAATAAAAAAAAGACCAGTATTAAGTTCTGTTCTTAAAAATTGTTCCAAAAACCAGTTCAAAGCCTTGCTAGGGTGTACTCTAAGGGTTCAGATTTCCCGCTTAGCCGGTTTTATCAAGATCAAGTTTTATCACAGACACTACACATTGGACTGAAATACGCAACAGAGTTAATTATTTAAAAAATGCAATTGATCAGACTAGATAAAGGTTGCACAAATATGTGCCTCACATTCTTGAAATGTCATGTAGTCATACTACTTCAGGAGAAAGCTAGAAATATAATTTATTTCCAGACATATCAACTTATCTCAAGTTTTATGATGGTTTTCTGCTCATAGCTCTTATCATCTTATCATTCTCTTACAGTATCTATTGTCTTTTTCATCTACCATCCCCCACCACTACTCACAACCCCCACCCCACCCCAGTCCTTCTGAGGTCAGAGAAAGTCTGGAAAGTCCTCTCTTCTCTCCGCTCCACTGATTCTTATTTGGGGATTTCCCTCTGTCCAGCAGCAAACAAGCTCAAGATTCCAAGAACCTGAAGCAGCTGACTTGATTTTAACAGCTATGGCAGGATGGTAAAGACGGTGTCACATAAAAAATGCCATTCCAATACTGATATCGGAATCTTTTACTGCATGATATTCATTTAATTCTTCAAACAACGTTCTTTGGGTTGGGGGGGTTGGTCGGTATCATCTGAGGATACCACTATAGTTAGAGAACAAAGCATAGTGGTGGCTTTTTGTTCATTAGTTATCAAACAGTTTATTAATACAATGTTACAATGAAAGAATACAATGTTAATACCTAGCCAAAAACACACAGGCAAATATGGGGGCCTTGCATAAGTATAGACTGTTAGTAGTAGTGTCTCATATCTTATCAGTTTAATCAGAGGATTGAAGTAGAGTGAGGAAATAAACAAATCTTTGTTTCAACTCATCTGAAACATTTCAAGGCCATAGGCCATTAAATGCAATATACACACAGCATGAATAGGCCTATCTGATCTCAGACTATTGAGTAGTTGGAATCTGTTTGCAAGCACTATGGGGAGTATGTTGTGTTCTGGGGAGTATGTCACATTCACTTGGACGCAGCCTTGGACATAGTTATTTGCTGACACAGATTTCCTCCTTTGTCACTTCCTGACCCGTTTGCTGGTTTAGTTCATCTGTGGACAGCTATAGTTCCCTCCCAAGAAGATACTCCCTGCTAATTTTCTGATGAAATTGCAGTTTGATACAGTAAGTTCATTATGTGTGGAAACTCCCCCTGACTTCCAAGCATTCATGTGACAGAATGTCCTCAGATTTAATTCACTGACAGTAAATCTATTTCAAAAAATATATGAGGCTCTGAAGCAAAACTGAAAGAGAGAAGCAAAGACTTTATTGAATGAGATTGTATGCTTGTGTTTTATGTGTAACAGTCACATTTAAACGTGTGATAAATTAGCTATTATGCAGCAAAGCTTGTGTAATCTCATATTGTAGCCACTGATTCAAGGTTGTATGGGGGAGTTATCTACAAAAATAACAAACAAAATTCCTTGCTTTCTTTGTTTCAGGGCTTCAGTGCAAATTAATTCTACATGTACAGTATGTTTTATGGTTAAAGGGACACTGTGCAGTTTTTGTAAAACTATGAACTAACTTCATATAAAGTATACAAAAGAGTGTTTTTGGCACTACTACCCACCCACCCAGAACTACACAGTGCGACTGGTGGGAATAATAATATATTTAATTGTATTTTGTCAAAAACAAGATCAAGTGATACTTTACAAGCCTAATTAACACCTCATATTTCAGATGTGCATTGAAATATATATATTTTTTTTTTTGCCTAAACAACGACCCGCTCTGGCAACCTCAGTTGAACTGCACTGGCTTTGTGCTATTTGACATCACTTGTGGGCTTTGTTGTGATTCGCCCATGTTTTAGTGGCTATTTCTAAATTGAAGATTTCCATATGAAAGTGGGCAGAACCATGCATCATGTTCATGATAGCTCTTTGACCATGCAACCTCTCTTAATTCATCAAAGCCAATGTAAAAGTGGTTTTCCATTCTATGTCTCCTTTAATTTTGAGATGGTAACAAAGGAAATTATCTGATAAAAGGACACCTCCAATAGCGGAGAAAAGTTGCCTAGTGTTCCTTTAATCCACCTATGCACTTTGGCAGCCCAAAGCAACAGTGGGGGGAAGCCATATGCCGCTGAATGCAGAAAGCAAACCATCATGTCACTGTGGATAGGGCGGATACACTGGCACGTGTACAGGAAGCACTGCAGGTGGTTGGCTATAATGGGCTGTTCCCTGAGGTGGTGCGGTGGCTATCTGGCTGTTGAGGAGTGGGCGTTTTTTCATCCTGACCTCGCGGGCCATCTGACACCAGACACACCACGTGCAACAGGTGACCATGCAGCAATCATCACACACAGAACCCTGGGGAGGTAAGAAAAATGAGCTGATGGGAGGATGGGAGAGAGGAGCCTGAGCATAACAAATGTTATGGACAAAAACCAACGAGACAGTCTAACCTTAACTTAGCTAAACATAATCATTGGAAGTGTATGGGAGCAACAAGCTTTGCTCAAGCGTATACAGTAATTTCCCGCATACACTGTATAAGCCGCATTATGTATAAGCCGCAGGACAGTGTTTTATGCAAGTAAAAAAACAACAACAACATATTAACACCATAATTAACTGCTCCCCTGTTTTAACCTCATAGTGGAAGAAATTTAGCAAAAAATCAATGCATAAGCTGCGGCTAATAGTCGGGAAATTACAGTAGTACCAGGTGCTACAGGATAAGTAGTCACTTCCACTGCAAAATGGTCACCACTCATAACAAAATGGCGTATGAGAAGACAATAAGCTCTGATGAGAAAAAAGGGAGGAGAGGAGGATGGGAGGAGAGTCTCCAGAATGTTCCAGGACAAGGCCTTGTGGGATTGACTAGGCATTCCTAAGATCATTGAGCATGTTTATTAAATTACTTGTAACCTTTACAGCAGAATGACAGATTTTCAAATTTCATATAGGCCTTAACATTCACTTCATATACTATCTGCCATTTAGATCTTATGGATATGACAAAAAGTCCACTTGCTTGCTTGGCCTTGCTTGACTTTGTGAGAACAACCAACCAATCCCTTATAGCAGTCACCCTACATTAAAAAGGATTAGGCCACTGAAGTTTATCATGTGTAATAAATGTGTAGTCACACCCAACTGCGGTGTGATATCAGCTGCTTTTCATATTTTAGTGGAAGATACTTGGCAATGATCAATAAACTTTTGCTCATCAAGCAAATGCCTTTGGAAAGACTGAAAAACAGTTACCTATAAACTGTTGCCACATATCTCCCTTGAACAACTTTATACAAGCATACAGGAAGAGAGAAAGTTCCAAATACTGTAGCCTAAATGTGAAACTGCATCACTTCAGTAAATTGCTACATTAAAAATGTTGCAAACTTGGATGATGCAATTGTGGAAAAAAAATGTTGCCTCCAATTGCAAAAATGACTTTGAGGCACATAATAAACTAAGTCTGAGGTTCAAAGGAAACATGACAGTCATTTGTTTTCAAAAAGAACATACTGATTCATTATACTCCAAAATAATTTATTTATTTCACATTGAGTCATTTGTTTTTCCTCTGATGGCATGAACAATAGTCTACTGTACTATGTAAAGTAGATATAAAGTAGAGTAAATGACCACAATTATAGTTATACTTAATTATACTTACGTGAATGCGGTTCCTCTCCCTCAGGGAGACCCTTAGGGCTAAGGCGATTGGGGAGACTGGTGCGGAACAGAATATGTCCACCAGGGGGAGACAAAGACCCTCACCCATCTCCTGGGACGTACGGCACATGAGACAAGGAGGGCACCAGAAGCCAAAGCAACCTGTCACAACAAAATTAATATGCAAACAGGTGTGTGTGTGTGTGTGTGTGTGTGTGTAGCGGTCTGGCACACTTTAAAAAAACTATGATATTGTTTCATGAACCAATGGAATGAATGGCCGACTGTCACAATAAAGAAGAATTTCATTACACTTTCAAATAATGTATCAATACTTGATAAATAATATAATAATTCTCTAACACACAGAAAAGTTGCTATTTCATTTGTCCAATGTTGAAATGACTCTGAAATGGCTGTTATACATACAGATGCCCATGTCCTCACAGCAGTCAAAGAGCCCACTTGCCCAGGCTTCTGTCTTGAGATGCTCTGGGGAGATGAAGGTGCCCGGCTGCACTGTGACTGCTGGGTACACTGCCATGCCTATCTATGGAGGAAGTCCTCTGGGAGCCCTGACTGATGGTGGAGCTGCAACTCTGTACGGACTTATAGCACAACATGTAACAACTTTATTAGACAATTTAAAACAGAAAATAGAAGAGTATTCTGAGGTCATAACAGAGGTTTATGAGGAATGTTGGCACACTGAAAGTACAATGCACAGCAGAATGAATCCCCTTCATGCATGAAATGTAAAAAAAAAAAAAAAAAAAAAATGAGGTGGGTTATTTTCTGGATTGTTATACCATTTTATATTCCAAATCGAACAAAATACAGCTTTGACAGAGTACGCCATTTTGTGAAGCCACTGGATGAAATATAAACAACTGGTTTGACATGATTTCTTGACTTCTTGCTGAAAAGTTTAGCCTAAGGGACCGTAACGAATCTTCAAAAAAAAAAAAAAAAAAAACATGACAACATGCCTCATGTGGTGGAATATGGTGGTCCATTCTGATTGGCCATTGTGATATCATGTTCCCAAGTTCTATATAGTACTGATTTACCCACACTCATGGATATGGACTGCAATATAGCTTACCATAATGATTCACTTCATGTGTTTTAAAAAAAACTGGGCATGCAGGGTACTCAAAAAAATCATTCAAATATAACCCCTCATGCTTTTGACTCCTTTCATGCGTTCCTCTATGTGGGCTGTTCCACCTGTTACATTCCCGCACATAAAAAAAGAAAGTAAAAATATTGATACCTTGCATGGTAAATCATACTTCATAACTAATCAGGAAACAAAATGTATCTTTTTAAAGATTTGGGGGATGTTGTGTATCATTTGGCTAAGATGCCGCACCATAAGGTCGATGTCATTTCCTGGTCCCTCCACATCTCTCTCCCTCTGATTTCCTGTCTCTCTATACTTTGCTATCACAAAAGTGAAAAAGTTTTTAAGAGAAACTCTAGAAGTAAATTACTATACTACTCTTTTATCCGTCATCTTTGAGTTGTGGAGTAATAATAATACAAGATAATGGTCATGCAACAAAAAAGGCTAGGACAATGTAGTGTAAAATAGTGTTTTAATAGCCTAGCTGTCCACTCATGCATTAAATGAATTTTACATTTTCATTCTTAGTTGTGCATTAAAAATGTATTATTTTGCTGTCAGTGCTAGCACATTCCTGTTGCAACATGCATATCATAAGTTGAAAATAATTCTGATCTCTATTTTGATCTCTTCTCTTCGTCCTCTTATTTTACCGAACATGTCGCTGTAGCATATTGTGTCTAAGCCAGAATAACCAAAAGTTTTCAAGGATGCCTCAAGACCAGCTCAACAATGCATATTTTGTTTTTTTGGGTCACATCATCACATTCTAAAGTAGTCTGACAAGCATAAATAGTTCAGACTGAAACACTAGCTGGGCCCTACAGTTCCCCTGACGGCACTTCACCAGCCAGTCTGTCTGTCTGTCTGTCCCGCTTTTCACATCATCAACGCTACATATTTCCTTCCCTTATTCATTGGAAGAGAAACAGCAAACACACACACACACACACACACAGCGAAGTGGAAATTGAGAGGGTAACACACAGAATTGGGTCTTCTCTCTCTCTCTCTCTCTCACTCACACACTCACACACACACACACACAATGGGCCGAGCATGTGATCAACAATTGTTTCCCCAGGACAGTTTCACTGTAGAATGCTTTTGATCTCTGAGTTTGACATAGATATTGGGTTGAAAGTTTCAGAAAATCGTGTGATCAAGATCCATTTAGAAAATATTTACGATTAAATAAACTTGAGTTAGTCTTATAATAATTGTAATACCCAGGGTGAATGCAGATTGTTACTCAAATTTTAAACAGCCTCCCATATAAACATTTGACCCACAAATCTAATGCCAAATCAACCAAGTCACCCATAAACATTTGACCCACAAATCTAATGCCAAATCAACCAAGTCACCCAATCTGTTTGGATTTCAGTTCATGAATACCACATCATCATGATGAAAAATGGAAACTAGAAAGCACGAGAAATCAGAAGTAATCTCACCACGGGATGCAATCAGGTGATAAGAAGTCCAGGCTGCAGCACAGGTAAGTGGATACAAACAGGTGCAGGTAGATGCACACCTGAGGAGGGAGGGAGGGAGGGGTGTTGGTCCTCCTGTGGGACTTAGAGACCCAATTCCCACAGTCCCCACCTCCCTATTGTCACTACATTTGTACATAGTTTCAAGTTTGATTTAGTGAGCCAGATGCATGGATGATGTCTTTAAGCTGTGTTTAATGGAAAAGATGTTACTATTGTCTAAACAGACAACCTGATTGTTGCCAAAACATACAACCTGAATATTGTCAAAACATACAGCCTTAGCCTACCTCATGAGATATTAATCATGGTCAGCTTGATGCTTTCCTAGACAACCTATGACTGATCTGAGATCAGCAAATCAAGTCTGCCGGAACCCCAGCTGTAAACAATGATGGAAGCATATTTATGTTAGCCTGACATAGCCCGCCCATAATACAGATGTTTATCCGTATTCATGGTCTGGGGACGGTCTTCTGGGGAGGGGTTACATCGGTAAAGAGACAACCGACCAATAAGCGAAGCTGATTAGACGAGACGAGCTGTCCAACCGTTTCAAACCAGAACTGAATTACCCTCCCTATAATCGCGTCAGGTTCAAGAATCTCCAGACCTGAACACGGATGAACAGCAGTATTATGGGCGGGCTATGTCAGGCTGTATTTATGTAGGGCCAGACAGGTTTTTTACCAACCAGAAGGTGGTGCTGTTGACTAACTTTTTACATATTCCATACTACTCTCCTCATGCAGTGTGTGACCACATGGATTGACCACTCAACCTCTACTTAACTAAATGATTTCTTCTCTGGCCTTTTCGGAGACTAGCCTGACAAAGCCCGCCCATAATAGGAATGTTCATACGTATCACGGTCTGGGCACGGTCCTCTGGGGCGTGTTTACATCGGTAAAGAGTCTACCGGCCAATAAGTGAAGCTGATTAGACAAGCTGTCCAATCTTTTCAAACCAGAAGTGAATGCCCTCCCCCCCTTAGTATAATCACGTCAGGTTAAAGAACCTCCAGACCATGAATACGGATGACCAGCAGTATTATGGTCAGGCTATGTCAGGCTATTCGGAGACAGCAGTGGAAAATGAATGAAGGAATACAATAAATTTATAGGCTCATTCGCTCCCATGGGGTTTCATTATAAAGCTTAATTCTTCCCTTTTTGGTAGCATCAACTAAAATGTATGAAGGGGATCCGTGAAAAGAGATGAAGAAAGTAGGAGCACACAGACCCACACAAAGCAAAGTCGATTTAATTCCCATTTTATTCATTTTTCTATGATGTGGAAAGAACAACCAAAAAAAAAAAAAAAGTTGAGAGCAGAAAATCAAGATGACAGTTAGAACATGAGCCGTTTTATTTGAGAAGGGTGGGGGTGGAGGTGGGAGGGGGCAATTAAGCGACCCCCACCAGAACCTCCCCTCATACCCCTTCAACACTCCCATTTAACGCCCCGACCAAACAGAACCGCGACCACTCCCTCCCCTCCCTGTCCACGGTCACAGCTGTCCGGCCGCTGATGCGACTGTATTCACTGCTACCTTGCTCCAGTACAACCCAAGAATACACATTTGAGAGGCTCCAGCAGTGTCCCGGCGAAAATCTGTCACGTCAAGTCCCGTGTTTCATGTTTTGTTATTTATTTGTCTATATTACTTTATTTCTTTATTTTTTTTTTTGCTATAGACGAGCACAGGCACTCCTCTCCTCTCTGTCTCCGTTCTCGTCTCCGTGGCTACCCTGCACACTCGCTCACGCTGCAAGCCCTCTCTTATTTTCTCTAGGCGTGACCTTTGACACGAGGGCACAGGTGCGCCCAGGCAGCTGAACCGGACCGAGCTGAGCTAAGCCAAGGCAAAGAGATAAGTCCCCCCCCCCCCCCAACCCCACACCTCAAATAACACCCTCAGCTTTCTCGTTCTGTCCAGAAACTAGTTCCGCTGTGAGTTATTGAAGAAGGCATTAGTGATGCTGAAAGCCAGAGCTCAGACTTATTCCTTTACCCCCTCTTGCGGCGCCTTGACACCCATGGGCCCCCAATGCTTCAGACCTCTTCTGCGAGTCTATACATTGATGTTAGTGGGGGTCAGGCAGTAGGGTGGGGGAATGGGGGGGGGATTGTAGAGGCACTGAACGTCTCTGTTGTGTGTGTGTGTGTGTGTGTGTGTGTGTGTGTGTGTGTGTGTGTGTGGTTTGATTTTGTCGTTTCTAGGAGTCTAAAAGGCAGAGGGGTCACAGTTTTGACCAGTGGTACCAGATCTGACTAGCCCCAGCAGGGTTTTTGGGAGGGGGAGTTGGGTGGTGGGTGGGGCTAGAGTGGGGGGAGGAGTGTTGTGTGATTGGGCTGGTCAGAGACGGGCACCTGTCAATTCACCAATGAAAATACAAGGCTCTCTGGGGGGCCCCCACCCCTTCACAGATCGGAAGGAGGAGGGTCTACTTTCAGACCCCCCCAGTCCCTGACTACGCTCTCAAGTCACCTCTCTCAACTGTACACATGAACTAACTCGCACTCACACAAACGCGCAAACAAAGACATAACGGACATTATAACACTGTCTTTCACTCGCTTGCACACACACACGCGCACACACACGCACGCACGCAAACAATACAAACACTGTACTGCCCACATCATCTCCTCTTGCCCCAACAAATGAGTACAAGTGCTCCTGTTTAACACTGTCCCTGTCTACAATTCATACTGAGGACCAGTGCCCTTTAAATTCTCTTTTGGCATCACACTTTCCTGTTCTGTGAACCGCAGACTCCATCCATCCATCCATCCATCCATCCATCCCTCCCTCTGTGCCACCGTGGACTTCAGCATTTACTCTCTCTCTCGCTCTCTTTCTCCTCAACCCCTTGAGACAAAAACAAAACGAAAAACTACAACGGAAAAAAAACACACTAAAAGCAATTCCATCCGTCTGTCTGTGGAAAACAAAACCAAAACAAAACAAACAAAAAAAATCTCAAGTTTTCTTTTTTTTTTTTTTTTTTTCAAATTCAAGGCACAATGTCTCTCCGTACAACCCAATCTCTCATGCCTGGCTAACACCATCGTAACTGCACCGCACAGCCTGACGGAAACCTGTCAGTCATTTTTGTTGGGGGTTCTGCTTACCCCACGCCTCATCGACAACCACCACTGATCTCCCTTTATATGTCCTGCCATTTTCTTTTTTTTTCTTTTTTTTTTTTTATTTCTCCTGCTAACATTGTTTCAACGATGTGTCTATTTATGACCAAATGTGATCACAAGCCTATAAACCAGTGAAACAAAACAGAAAAACAAACAAACAACAAATAAGGACAAAAACAAAACAAAAAAAAGTTAACAATAACAATAGTCACGTCCTGTTTCTGAGTTCGGTATGTCATTAAAGATCGAGTCGTATCCACCAGCTTATGTTTGGCAAGCTAGTCTTAAATAAGCACTAAGTACTGATAGATAGGATAAACATACACCATTAATGGGTGGTTTGTAATTAGATGCGTTTGTCGTTTTTTTGTGGTTTTTAAAATTCTTTTTAAACATCTCTCGTATGGATTCAGGTTTTTGAAAGTCGATTTTTCGCACTCATCTGTTTGAAAGGATTTCTTTTTTTTTCTCTTTGTTACGCAAATGCAAGCAGGGACAGATAGTTTGCCGTGATGTCTTGCTCTAGACGCTGGTCGTGACGCGGCGGGCAAGCGCTCTACGAGACGCCGTTGACCAGGGCCTCGCCCGCTTTGGCCACGCCGTTGCTAGGAGAGCGCTTGGAGGCCGTGCGCTCTTCCTTCTTGCTGGCCGTCCCATTCTCCTGCAGGAAGGGTGGTGGTGGGGGGGGTTGAGAGAGAGAGAGAGAGAGAGAGAGAGAGAGAGAGAGAGAGAGAGAGAGAGAGAGAGAGAGAGAGAGAGAGAGAGACAAAGAGAGAGAGAGAGAGACTTGGATGAGAACTGGTTTACATGCATTACATCAACCTCGTTACCATAATACAGGTCATGACAAATTAATGAATTAATTCATTAATGAATACAATTAATTAATAATGTCCAAACTTTTGCCAAACTGCAAAATCATTCACATTGCCCCAATACATGTTATGATACAGCCACACAGCTGCTAAATTACATTTTCTGACCAAAGATTCTATCACATTAAATATATTTCAAAAGAATTCCCATATGAGGATTCTGAATGTAAAAATATCGACTAGGATTCATATCCTCTACATGTAGCACAGGACATAGCTTGCCTGGGAAATATTCATTAATACATAAGTGTAAGGCTCAGTCATTAGCATGGGCAAGTGAGGGTTGCAGAGTAGTCACTAAAACTGAGCAGTGAGTTTATGCATGCGTATGTCAGGGTGTGTGTGTGTGTGTGTGTGTGTGTGTGTGTGTGAGTGAGTGAACGTGCGTACTATAGGGCGTATACCTTAGGGTGCGGGGCAGGCTGTGTCTCCTTCTCCTTTGGGGGGAGATTCTGTCGACTCTGAGACTCCGGGCGAGAGATGAGGTCTGCCACAGTGACTATGGAGCAGAGAGCGCGCGGGCACACACACACACACACACACACACACACACACACAGAGAGAGAGGGAGAGACTCAGTATTGGCAAAGATGAGGGTGCAATCCACAGCCATTAAGACCTCTCTAGCATTCTTTCCCCTGAAGCGTCCGGATGTCTCTCGGTCTGCACTGACCTAGCGCGACACACGCATCAGCCCTGATCAACTCAGCCGCCACCATTTTCTCTTCATAAAATAACCTCTGCGGATTTTGTTCGACGTGCCGATAGCTTTTCCTAAATATACCACATTCCTAGCCTGACATAGCCCGCCCATAATACGAATGTTCATCCGTATCCATGGTCTGGGGACGGTCTTCTGGGGCGGGTTTACATCGGTAGAGAGACAACCGGCCAATAAGCGAAGCTGATTAGACGAGCTATCCAATCTTTTCAAACCAGAAGTGAATGCCCTCCCCCCCGCCCTATAATCGCGCCAGGTTAAAGAACCTCCAGACCATGAATACGGATGAACAGCAGTATTATGGTCGGGCTATGTCAGGCTACCACATTCCCTCCTCTTAAGTTCAATTACTGTAGATGCACATCCTCAAACTGAAATGGCTGAATTTCCTCAAACAAACATGCATCCGAACAGGAACGTTGGCTTTCTCTCGTTCTGTGCTGTGCAATGCAAGGGTGAAACGCGTAATAGTTGTGTGAGTATCCGTCTTAAATGTGTTAAATGAGTCGCTCGGTGCGCTTAGTCAATTAGTCCAAGATCATAGAAGGGAAGACAGCACACAAGAGCCAAATGTTACCGAAAAACTGTATCAAAAGTTAATGGTGAAATAATACTAGCAAGAAAAAAAATAAAGAATGGGAGACGAGCATTTCAGGTCTGGCCCATTATCAGGATTCCCATTGGTTTGTGCCTTTCATTATGTCAGCACAAACTTTCAATACAGTTTTCTGTTATCGCTTCGCTCTTGTGTGCGGTCGGTCTCGCCAAACTGGAATTCCCTACTCAAGACGGGAGATGGGAACACACTAGCCAAAGAGTCGCTAAAACAGCTCATTCCCCAACATCTCCCTCATCCAGTCATTCCATAACTCTCTCTCTCTCTCTCTCTCCTCTCAACCCCTCCCTCTCTCTATCCCTCATCCCTCACTCTCTCCCTCTTCTCACCTTGCTGTCTGTCACGGCTAGTGGATCCACCCTCGGGACGGTTGGCACGGTTACGGCGGCGGCGGCTCCTGTTTCGGCGCTGGGGCTTGCCGTCCTCCTCTGTAAACATGGAGGTTGGTAGGAGGACATGTTAATGGCATAGCACCACCACCCACTGATACTGATACTGATGTCTGCCTTCATGCTACGCCTACAACTGCCCCTTCATTTTCAACATCTATTTCATAGGATCTTGTGGCTTTCCCCCAATCCACTGAGCTGTGCTTTTCTTCAGTGAAACTACTTTGTGAAATGTTGAGGACTGTTTGGCTAAGCTCAAGAGTGATGCCCTCCCAATGCCTTCTTTGTGTGGACAAAAGGCATTTAGCTTGCCCGTGTAGATGAGTGACCAAAGGAGGAAGCTGCAGTGTGTGTGTGTGTGTTAAATAGATAGAATGTCAAAACAAAAAAACAAAAAAAAAGAAAAAGTTGTTGTGATCTCTGACTCTGATCCGACTGATCTCACCATGTCCATTCTCACTGGTAGCGGCCTGTCCATCAGACTCGTTGGCAGCGGCGTCCATGACGCTGGGATCCTGGTCGGTACGGCGACGGCGTGAGCGCCTCCTGCGGTCATTACCAGCACCGGGTCCCTCGCTGGCATCCGTGTCACCCCCGGGCTCGCCTTCACCCTCCAGCAGAGAGTAGGGGTTACTGTCAGGGTCCCTCAGCACTAATGGGGGGGAGAGAGAGAGAGAGAGAGAGAGAGAGAGAGAGAGAGAGAGAGAGAGAGAGAGAGAGAGAGAGAGAGAGAGAGAGAGAGAGAGAGAGAGAGAGAGAGAGAGAGAGAGAGAGAGGGGGGGGGGGGGTAGGTGTTACCACAGGAAGGAACCGCATTTCTCGCATAGGCCGTTCTCAACTTTTGTGAGTATGTGTGTCTGAAAACTGGAAATGTTAGCAGATGGAGATGATGGATTACAGTGTGTGTGTGTGTGTGTGTGTGTGTGTGTGTGTGTGTGTGTGTGTGTGTACACATATGAACACATGGCCATGAGAAAACAGCAATAGATAAGTGGTGCCAAAATTAAAGCTTTAACTCAATTGATTAATCCAGAAAAAGTAGAACTCAGAGAACGTGTCGGGCTAATTCTGATTGATATGGTTCCAGATTCCCACTTTCCTGACATGCACAATAAGCTCAATACTACAACTACAAAATGGCTGAGCTATTAAGTGAAACTAGACACGTGTTGGATTCACTCCTGTAAATCCAACAACAGTGATGGGTGAAGTAAACATGCAACAAAGTGGACTAACGATGACCAAATCTCGCCTTTAAAGCCTTGGCTGAATTTCTCCTTCACCTGATCTTTTTTATATTGAGCTGATTTAGCCATTTTGCTGTGTGTGTCTGTGTGTGTGTCTGAGTGTGTGTGTGTGTGTGTGTGCTCACCTGAACCGATGCTGGTATTCTGGCGTGGGCCAGCCCCTCCGCGTCCTCTGCCCGCGCTCGAGCCACGTCCTCGGCCGCCCCGGCGGGCCCCGCGCTCCTCTCCGCCGCCCCTCTCCACGCCGCGGGGCCGCACGTCCCGCTCCGCCACCTCTTCCGACTCTGAAGCGTTGGAGAGCTCGGAGTTAGTGCCTGCTGGGCGACCATCCGTGCCAAGACAGACAGAGAGGCAGGCAGGCAGACAGGGAGAGAGAGAGAGAGAGAGAGACAGAGGCGGGCAGAAAGACAGACAGACAGACAGACAGACAGAAAGTCGGATTGAGACGTACAGACACATACAAGCAAGTCGTAATAAACATGACACTAAACAACAAAGAGGTCTGTGGTCAAGCTAAAAACAACCCTGTAGACCAGTTGGGTTATCCTGCATCTGCTGCTATTGAATGGATGCACACACAGACCCAATATGGGGCACTGTACAGAGAATCCTTTGCCAAATGCTGCAAACCATCCCAATGATCAGCCAGCATGACCGTTAGACAAACTGAAAAAACTGACTGGATCATGAGAACAGACAGAGGCTTTGTGATTTGCATCTCAAAATCACTGCGGCTTCTTTAACTGCTGCAGATACTTGAAAAGATACACAAATCCTTTCGAGTGAATTGTTCTGCCTATGAATAACATGGGAGCTGGACTGCTACAGGGACAAGATAATCATGAATCAAAAACAGACAGATGTCTTTCAGGGCACTTATCTTTACATTACAGGCCTCCCAAGTACCATGCACTTCACACAACAGTACACATGACAAAAGACCAGCAACTCCATGGAGGGTACACACAATAGGACACAAACTCTTTCCATTCACCCACAGGCAATAAACAGATATTACTTTATGTCAGGGCACTTTAAACCACAGACAGCCAAGAAACAAGTAAGGACAGGAGTCGTCGAACACAGAATCCTAACTCAATGGCTCAATGGTGTTTTTTGCCCCCAACGGCACCTTCCAGGCAGCACAGCCTAAAAGGCACTACCCTTACCCTATTCCTAACCCTAACCCCCTCAACCCTCATCCTAACCCTAAACTGAGGGGAGTCATGCCTTGAAGGCAGTGATGCCTGAAAGGCACCGTTGAGGGCAAAAAATACCAAAGACCAACTCAATGGCAGGGACAAACTTGATTTGTTGCTTTTTTGTTTTGTTTACATGGGACCGTTGCATGTGGTTGAATACTTAAATGAAGGTTCCGTGTAGTTCACGTATAGCCCTGTTGCACGAGCCTGCTGACAGCACTAGATAACGAGTAGAACAAAAGAATTTTACACAACATTGACTGACTGCTAGGCAAAAGCAAACAAACACTATACGTCGAGTCAATGGCACCTCACATTTTACTTATGGTTTCGAAATGTTGTATGATCCATTGACTCAATGTAAAGTGCTTGCTCACTAGGGATGGGTATTGGTAAGATTTTATCAATATCAATGCCATTATCAATTCTGCCTATCAATCCAATTCCTTATCAATACTCTTATCGATTCTTCAGTAGCCTAGTTCATGCCAAAAAAAGGCAGTCTTCATAGGCTTGAGAACAGCTATGTGTCTGTCTCCTCAATATGGCAGGCTATGTGAATCACTGGAGTTAATGTGATAGCTTGCTATGAAAATTGCAGTTAGCACCTGGCACTAATGCACCACGACGTGCAGACAGGGAAACTAAAGAATTGATAAGAGAATTGATAACGTTTGGAGACATACAATATCGATGGAATTGATGATTTTGAACCGGTTCTGAATTGGAATTGGTTCTCGATACCCAACCCTATTGCTCTCATTTGCGTTTACATTCGACCTATGTTGTTCCGCATTCTTTCACTCCACTTACTATCTACTGCAGTCCGCAGACTCGTGCAACAGCACTATATTTGAACTACATTGAATCCTCACTTTAATTTCTCTTTAAAAAGTGGGATCTTGACAGAGGAGATCTGGTGGGAAATATACCATGGATAAGCATGTGGCTCCTGAGAGAGAAAGGCCTCATGGGAAATGTAGTTTCCTCACCATAGCCAGAGTACTGGGAGTTGGAGGCCCTGCGCCCACGGCCCCTGCCCCCGTAGGTGCGCGAGGTGTGCAGAGAGGCAGAGTTGGTGCTCTCGTCGGTCAGGTAGCCTCGCTCGCGGTCGCCCGTTGCGCCACCAGGTCCGGAGCGGCTCTGGGGAGCGCGGTAGCCAACGCCGATCTGGCGGAGCTGCTCGTCGATCTGGAGCCGCTCTTGACGCAGTTGTTCCACTTCCTGTCAAACAGGAAACAGCAAGGAGGAAGGAAGTGGTCATGGGGGTCTGGGGTTTGTATGCTCAGACGCTACGTGAACAAACAAACACATTTTATATACTTTACTGTATTTGATTCCACCTTACAATCCACTTTCCATCAGGAAACACATATTCTCACACACACACACACACAAACCTGAAGAAGTAGCACGAGAACATGTAGCATACTGACTGACAGTGAACAGCACCATTTCTAGATGTAGCCACTACTGTAGCCATCCAAGCAAAATATCAGTCTTAATATGAGACACAGGGTCAGTGCAGAGGCGCTTGAGAATGGTGTTTATGAAACCTCCTGCTGACAGACAGGACAGCAGCTGGTGTTTGTAAACTGGAGCAGAAGGCCAGAGAGACCCAACTGGCACAGACACTGGCAGTGTGTGGAGTAAACCTGAAGAACACAACCATTTACCCTCTGGGCACTCATGACTAGCCCAACAGAGGCTCTCCAGTACACTGGTTCTCAAACTGGGGTCCGTGGGACATTGCCAGGGGGTCCTTGAAAAAGTTTGCTATAAAAAATAAACTGATCTTATAGGGATAGAAATAGTACTTAAGCATTTTTAAAACAGTATGCCTACAGAGAACCACTTCTGCACTGTCAGGTTTTGCCACATGCAATTACATGCCTATTTAAAACTGTTGCATCTGAAACAACAAATAGCTATATTTTTTCCTGCGACCAAGAGGGGTCCTTGGGGAAAAAAAAAAAAAAAAAAAAAAAATCGGCTCCATAAGGGGTCCCCAGCCCAATAAAGTTTGAGAACCCCTGCTCTAGTAGACCTACAGGCCTTGGCCATCTTAGCCATGTGAGGAGAACAGAGTAGGTCAATGCATACCTATTACAAGGTACAATGATCTTGTTTGTGTAACATTAAACAGGATAGAATATACCTATAGGGCCAGGTCAGATCATGGACTCTATGTGTAAGTGAATAGGTCAGTGTACAGTATATCTATAGAGCCTGATCCTAACTGTGAGTAACTGGGTCCCTAGATTTTTTGTGTAACTCTGTGAGCAGGTCAATATATAACAAAAGGACGTGATCATCTCATCTACAGTATGTGGAACTCCTGATCATCTCATTCATGTGTGCTCCTAAGAAGTCTGTCATCACTGTCCATTTGATCACCTTATCTGTGTGTGTGTGTGTGTGTGTGTGTGTGTGTGTGTGTGTTAACTGCCAGCATGATGAGATGGGGGCAGGTGATACAAGGATTAAGGATGTGTATGAAAGTGTGCTAGTTTGCATATCAATAAGGTGTGTGTGTGTGTGTGTGTATATATATATATATTTAAACACACACAAGTGTTACTCGATGTAAACTCACACTATATGTAAGAGAGGGAGAGTGTGAGTGCAAAGTGGGGGGCGGGTGGAGGAGGGTGTGTGTGTGTGGGGGGGGGGGGTCACATAAGAATGCAACAGCTGCGGGTCCTACCAACAGCTGAAGGGAGGGGGGGTTAGAGCCCGGCTGGTTGGGCAAGTCTTGGGGTGGAGGCTGATTGACGCTGGGGGCTATTTCTGGAAGCCCAAGCGGCTCTGATAGGCCTGAGATCCACACTTCACATGGCCCCAACCCAACACCCAACACCCCACGCCCCCTACCCCCAAAGTGGGGCTGTTAACAGGGGCTATTTTTACCCCGCTGGTGGGGGCGAGGGCAAATCAGACTCGCTCAGCACCTTTCCTCCTGCGAGAGTGCCGAGTCAGGTGACCCTTCTAGAATGTTCCGACGTTTCCTCCCCCCTCTCTCCATTTAGAATCAGAATGCAGCTTTTGCTCCATGTGCTGCTCAACTGTCCTGACCCTGAAGTCTTCACAACCACTGACACTCACTAATTGCCTTATAATTCACAATTTATATAAATCTAATAACTAATTTTAAGTAACTGTATACTATGGCACTGTAGTCGTATACTATTGCAGCTATGTTATTGATGATGGTGGTTGTAAGAGGAGATGGCTGCCCCCTAATGGGCACAAATTCAAACACAAGAACACACACACACACACACACACACACACACACACACACACACACGCCTAAAAAGAAAAAAAAACACTCCACTAAATAAATACATACATACATACACACACACACACACACACACACCTTGAAAAAAAAAAAAAAAAAAAAAAAGTTTTTAAACACACACACACACACACACACACACCTACCTGTAAGTAAGCCACA
>JAODXP020000028.1:20402209-20514709 GCA_027497455.2 Sardinella longiceps | reverse complement strand
ACTTAAAATATATATTGTGCTAATCCCTGTTTATATCTGAATCAAGCAATCTCCAAGTCTACCTGTAGATTGCTCAAATAAAGCTAAAACACTTCACTTGACTTGCTCACCACGCCTGCAACAAATTCACAATATGGCTATCCCCATGGTGATGACTGGCAGTCAACTTTTTGTTTGCTGTATCAGTCATACCACTTGCAACAATGTGACAGGACCTCCAGTTTCTCAACTCTGCGATCTTTGCGTTACAGACGGCTAAAACGCATTTCTATGGAAGGACTTTTGTGCTGCACTTCCTCCTATTAAAACAGTCTGTGCCTCTACACACTCCTACATGCACAGATGGGTGAGGTAGGCCTATTACATAAACATACTTAGGGTAGATCACTGCAGGCAATACTAGCCTGCAAAAATGATTATGCAGCAGGATTGTTTTTTTTCCCTTTCTTTTCCAATAGAGCGCATGAGTGTGTACACCTACATTCACCGTGAGACTAAATATACAGTATGCATAGAATTATTACAATTATTTCACCCCAAGAGAAACACACGTGCAATCACACAGCAACAAATGTTTGTGCCTTCATGCTTTTAAGACTACAAGTTTTTTTTTTCTGTGTGTGTATGTTTCTTTCCTAGTTTTGTTCTCTTTCACTAGTGCCACCAATGATACACTGATTGTGGAGGGGCTTCTATGTGTGTGTGTGTGTGTGTGTGTGTGTGTGTGTGTGTGTGTGTGTGTGTTTCCTACCTCCACCAAGGAGGTTATGTTTTCACCAGCATCTGTGTGTGTGTGTCTGTACAAAATAACTCAAAAAGTACTGCACGGGTTTGAATTAAATTTTCAGACAATGTGTGTATTCGGACAAGTAACGACTGATTAAATTTTCGTGGTGATCGGTGATCCAGAACACCATCTGGAATTTATATTGTCTTTGTGACCACATTGCCTTGGCGGAGGTCTGTGCTCTCTGAGTGCATTTCTAGTGTTTATGTGTTTGTGTGTCTGTGTGTGTGTGTGTGTGTGCGTGTGTGCACAAACTCACATGTCTCTCAGGTCTTCGGGGACGGCAACGCGGACTTTGTGGAAGGAGTTCCGTGATGAGGGGCTGTTAGGGTTGACTGGCCGGATGCGTTCCGATGTGACAATCTCGTTGTATGACGGTTCGCACGCCGCATACTCGATCACGTAGAACTGGGGGAGGGAGAGGTGGGAGAGAGACCAAAACCAATCAAAATTGACGCCATCGCAAACACTAAAACTTCTTACATCCCCCCCACAATACCAAGGTGTCATTACACTGGCTTCTTCAATCGATCCACAAGTCATGCCTTTACGAACTGAAAGTGACATCTTCAGCTGCCGTCTTGCGTAACACTTTACAAGGAGGTGCCATAATAAACTGTGCAATAGCCATTAACTAATAGTTTATTGATTGTAAAAAGGCCTTATGAGGCTGCTTTGCATTACAAAATAGTTGTAAATAATTACTAGTTACTTTTTCAGGTACAAGGTGTCAGAAGGTTAAGCACATCTATGAACAGCAACATTAGTTGGTATACATGAAGTATTGCACAGCTTCTTGCTATAGCCGACAGCTTTGCAACATCATCTTATAAAGTGTACAAAGTGTTATCCAACACCACCACCACCAATGCCAAGGCATCAGATTCACATTATGATCATCAGAGAAGTCTTGAACTGAGCCTTGGCATTTGGCATTGGTTCTACCTACTGAAAGATGCAAAGTACTGTACATCTGGAGTGCAGAGGGTTGCTAGGAGCAACAACGGTAATTGCTAAGCACATGCTGTCTGAAACGGTCTCAACAAAACATGCAAGTCAGACAACGGGTGGGGAGAAGGCAAAGGTGTGCCATAGAGAAGAACCAAGTCTCATTCAACTGTACTGCATTTATCAACTAAACAAGACGGGGAAATAGGAAAGATTCTTCATTCCAAAAGATATTTCGGTTTCTTTACTTTAAAAAAATAAAATAAAATAAAAAAATTGCAGCACATTCAATTCCAACATACAACAGTAATCCAACTGAGCTTTCATTTTCTGATAGATGGAACCTTTTCTGTGAGCGAGCCAACACACAAACACACAAATCACACACATACAAATCACACAGTGCCTTACTCCCAAACAACACAGAATTAACACAATCAATCACCACGACACAGCTTCATAACCACACACACACACACACACACTCTTCCTCCATTTCCTCCATAGCGGGACGCTCTTCTGGAGCCCTGGTGCTAAGGCGTAGATGGGCCATATAGCGCATCTGTGTGAACTGATGGCAGTTGTGCTGATGCCTGTGGCTACAATGTCAGCCTCATGAGCACGGACCCTACTCTGCTCTCGTCTCCCTCACCAGCTCAGACTCAACTCCTGTCCTTGGACCCTGGGCCACTCACACTTGTCGGTTGGCTTGACTACAACAGGCAGAGCACTGCAGTTTCCTACTTACTGGAATGATTTCTTCAAAAAATAAATGAATAAAAACGAGCTAGGATAGAATGCTTCTGTTATTCAAGCTTGGAGTTCAGGCTAACTTGCAAGACATTTCTGAGTCCTCTGAATCTTGCAAAGGTATGGTCCATGGGGGTAACACAGCAAATGCTTTGGAATAGGTGTCAGACCTGCTTCTATACTATACTACCTTCGATCCGGGGAACTTGAGGATGCTCACAGACTATTCTCAAGGGGGGAAAGCATACATAGCCCACCCAGACAGGAGCGCGGTACATACACCTCGCACACTCAAATCTTTGTGATTCCGGGGGCGCCGTGGCTCAGTGGCTAGAGTGTCAGACCATTACTCCGGGGACCCTGGTTCGATTCCGACCCAAGGTCATTTCCCGATCCCACCCCATCTCTCTCTCCCACTTGTTTTCTGTCATCTCTACACTATCCTATCTGATTAAAGGCAAAAAAGCCCAAAAAATATCTTAAAAAAAAAAATAAATAAAAAAAATCTTTGTGATTCCCACCTGAGGGCCGTGCTGTCCACCACCAATCAGCAGACTACTAAGAGCTCTAGCTGAGCATGGCTCCAGTCACAGAGGCAGGTGACTGACTGCTGCTGCTGCTTAGGCTCACGTAATAGGAGAAGGCCTATAGGTTGGCGCTGAATAAAAAGTGCCTGCTACATGAAAAACCTCCACCCTACCGATGCACCTTCAACTCAAGAGCGGCATTTGGAGCCGCAAGCATAAACAGACGAGGGAAAATTAAGAGAAACACATCACTGATGACGAACACATCATACAGTAACTAAGACCAATGCACCTAAAGATGGACTAATTCAATGTGCCCAACACTGCACTGGTTGTAATTAAATGGTTCTGCAACAACAACCTACTAAAACTATTTACAAAAACAATGTGAGAATAAAAGCTATTGTTGCATTGACAATGATGTAAAAGAAGAAAAGGTTCAGAATAAAACACCGTCTTTTCATCACAGTAGTGCTTTGCAGGCTACAAACAAGTAATGTAAACACACAGACTAACATACAGGACAAATATCCTTACTTTGGCATGCTCTATGATTAAGTGCGGATGACAAGCTTTGGTGTGGTAACTAGATTTTCTTGCAGTGTAATGACACCAGGCAGACAGAACAGAAAATGCAAACCTGCTACAATCTTTACATCCAACACTAATTGTAACATACAGCAGGCTAGCTATCTATCTAACACAGGCAATACAGGCTGTGGGTACAGGCAATACAGGCTACAATAAAACTGGACCCCCTGTGAATGATGGAAGTAAAACATCAGTATTGAAGATGGTCATGTAGACAGCAAAGACCAACGTGAACACGACAGGGTCAGAAATCTATTGAGGCCGTGGGCAAAAATGCCTCACAACCCTGTTACAAAAACACCACCGAGGTTAACTCCAGAGTAAGTTACCAACTGGGTTAGCAGTTGTTGTCAAGTTGTTTGTCAAACCTTTGTTAGCCAATTTGTTTTTTTTTTGCTGACATGTCAGTTACATGAAATAAGTGCAGCAAACGAGGTAAATTGTGATTTACAAGTGAAGGACTACACACTTTAATAAAAATGCATTATTACAACAAAGGTTACTGGTGATGAGTGACTACTACCTAAAAAAAAAATCAAGATTTCTGACAGTGGCACATTCTCATGGTACTCACAAAGGACACGAGGAGTGACGGGAGGGGAGAGGAGGGGAGTGGGTGCTGGGACAAGTGGAGGGGGAGGGGGGACAAGTGGACAAGTGGATAATGTGACAAGTGGTGAGCTTGAAGCCCCATTCATACCTCACGTAAAAGACAGATACGGATACGTGTAGATTGTTTCACACATACTTTCCGTCAATTTCATCCGTAGTTTGACACGAAAATGGGGAGCTCATGATTACGGACGACGGACGAAACGGATGAAATTCATTAGGAATAATGGGGGCGGGGGCGGGGTTTAGCTAGCCTGGGCGAAAGCAACTGTTGACTATGTCATACAGTTTGGCCCAACGCAATTGAAATAGGTTTCCGTTTGGATATGACGCATTTCCTGGCTCTCACGCCTACAACTTTCGCTTTCAGTATTAACAGATCTCTGGCCAGTTCTGATCTATTTTGACATCATAGTGGCAATAAATCCTCAACATAATGGATACTAATGTGAAGTACCAATTTTGTGAATGTAATTCGAAAGTGTGTGTGTGGGGGGGAATAACAAAAGCGTTCCTATCCTGTAGGACTACAAAAATTTGAGACATCGCTCTAAACTGTGTGCTGATTGGCTAAACCGTAGAGTAACCGAGGGAAAGGCAGCTAGGGGGGCTTGGTCCAGACTACGTACGGAGATAAAATGTTTAGCGGAGGTCATGGCATCGCCAGGCTAGGGGTTTAGCGTATGGAAGTACTGTATGAAGACACAGAAATTCAGACGTACAGTAAGGACACATGTAGAGTATGAATGGGCCTTGAGTGGCAGTGGCAGTGTGAGTGGTGAGTGTGAGTGTGTGGAGCGGCCCCATGCCGGCTTCCCTGAGCCCCAAGTTGTTCCCCTTGACTCACCAGGCCCTGACTCACCTCTCCCTTCATCATACGGACTCGGGCCAGCCACCAACCACAGGGCTCCTGGTCGTTCGCCCGCGAGTACACCTACCGGAGAGGAGAGAGAGAAGAGAAGAGGGAGAGAGAAGGAGAGAGAGGGGGGGAGGGGGGGGTGATGGGAGAGAAAGCAAGAGAAAAAGGGATGGAGGGAGTAAGAGAGATGTGACAGATTAGAGAGAAGGATGGGAGGGACGGAATGAGGGAGAGAATGCATGAGAGAGAAGGAGAAGAAAGAGAGTCGGAAGGGGACAAGGGAATGGATAAGAATGGAAGAGAGAAGAAGAGGTAGAGAAATGTATAAATAGGCAGCAACAGCAAAAAGATGGACAGGCACAGTGTGTCAAGTGAAAACCAAAACAGAATAATAAAAGGCAGGAAGAGGCGAAAGAGAGAAAGGAGAGAATGGTGTGGGGGAAAGAATGGAGTGATAGAGTGAGAAGAGCGGAGAAAAGAAGAGAAGAGAGAAGATACATACTGAGTAAAGAGACAACGAGAGAGAGGACTGCTACTCTCAGAGAGAATGGATGCTGTGTAAAGGGTATGAAAAATAAATAAATAAATAAATAAAAAAAATATGACAACTACATTATGGGGACCTCAAACAGAGTGGCGCTGGCTACATCCCAATTTCTCCCCTAAACCTAATCCTAATCCTAAACCCTGAGCCCTCCAAGATCCTGACTGGCATGAAGCAGCCTATTCTGAAGCACATTCAGGCCAGCTGAGTCTCTGAAGGGTCTGGGTTTATTGGAGACTTTGGGTGGAATTCAGCCAGTGGACATGTATTTCCAATGATGCAAAGTGATAGGTCAAATGAGTGGACTTGTTGTTGTTGTTGTGGCGTTTTGGTTGGCCTGGTCTGTGTAGCAAAGCTGAGATGAGGAGACAATAAAATAATAATAACTCAATCGTCAGTAACCTCACCTCGGGGGGCACTGACGTAGGTGGGAGGTGTGTGTGAGGCGGCCTGTGCGGGAGCGTGTGTGTGGGGGTGGGGGTGTGTGCGTGTGTGTGGTGCTGCGGGACATGGTAAGGTGCGTATCTAGCGATGCCAGGGGCCTGAGAATACACCTGAGAGTGTGAAGGAGGGAAGCCAGTGGGAGGGAAAGAGAGAAAGAGAGAGAGAGAGAGAGAGAGAGAGAGAGAGAGAGAGAGAGAGAGAGAGAGAGAGAGAGAGAGAGAGAGAGAGAGAGAGAGAGAGTGTGTGTAGGGAAGAATAAAAAAGAAAGTGAAGAAACAGGAGAACAAACAGAACAGGAGTAGAGAAGATGGCATGAGATGGACAGTAAGTTGAGAAGAGAAGAGGAGAGAGAGAGAGCAAGAGATGAAATAAGAAAAAAAGAGAGCGCAAGAGAAAGACAGGAGATGACGAGCAAGAGTGAATGAGAGGGATAGAGAGAGAGAGAGATAGAGAGATAAATAGACAGAGAGAGAGAGGATAAAGTCAGCCAGGTGGTTTGCATGTGGTTGGGACATGAAGAATGAAGTGGGAGTGTGTGTTCTCAAATGACCTCTGGTCTTGCTAGCAGAGCCAAATGTATATCATACCTTCGGTAAGGTTCATATTTAATATTCAGACACATGTCTCATGAAACCATGGGGAAATCGGATTAAAATGTGTGTGAGAGTCATTAATGAATTTGTGGTGTGTGTGTGTGTGTGTGTGTGTGTGTGTATTTCTGTGTGTCAGGCTTCATTAAGGAGAATGCAGTGAGTATCTTCTTTGAAGCCTCTTCACTTCTTTGAAGAATGTGATGTGTGTGGCGCGGGCCGTCATTGTTTGTGTGTGTGTGTGTGTGTGTGTGTGTGTGTGTGTGTGTGTGTGTGTGTGTGTTGCACTGGGGGCTAGCTGTCTTACCTCCACCTCTTCTCCCTCAGCAATGTCCTTGTGGTAGTCTGTTGGGGGCGGCAGCCGAACATCACTGAAAGGCATCTGTCTCTCTGGCTGCCAGCTGGACAGAGGAAGAGAGACAGGGAGAGAAGGAGGAAGGGAGGGAGAGAAATGAAGGGAGAGACAGCAGGGGTGGGGGGAGGGAGGGGAGGGGGAGAGAGAGAGAGAGAGAGAGAGAGAGAGAGAGAGAGAGAGAGAGAGAGAGAGAGAGAGAGAGAGAATGGCGGAAAAGAGGATGATAGAAAATATGGTATAGATAGAGAGTGAGAAAGAGGAACAGGGATAAGAGCAACAGTGGGTAGGAGAGAGGCAGAACAGAGAGGTGTAGGAAGGAGGGAGAGAACGCATGTGTGTGAGAGAGAGAGAGAGAGAGAGAGAGAGAGAGAGAGAGAGAGAGAGAGAGAGAGAGAGAGAGAGTCAGTGATACTGTAATCGCTCACAAACACACACCTCAGACAGCTTTCTAATAACTGTGAAACCTACTACTAAGAGCACCTAACACCATCTACCCCCCGCCCTCTCCTGCGAACCCTTCTCTCTGATGCCAACACACACACACACACACACACACACACACACACACAGTTAGCGCATGGTCAAAGGTTACTGACCCAGGTACTCCAACTGGTCAATGGTGCACTGTCCAGCAAAACAACAATACAATGTATTTATAAAGTCTTTATTACACATTAATTACCCAATAAAGTCTAGTTCAGGAGCACCTTTAGTAATGAACTCTGACAGAACATAACTTCACATCTACACCAGTGTATTGCTCTCCTCATCCAACCTGTCTTATAACTATGGTAAAAACGGGGGGGCCGTAACTCAGTGGGCTACAGCGTCATAACATTACTCCGGGGACCCGGGTTCGAGTCCGACCCGAGGTCATTTCCCGATCCCATCCCATCTCTCTCTCCCACTTAGGCTACTTCCTGTCCATCTCTACACTGTCCTATCCGATTAAAGGCAAAAAAAGCCAAAAAATATCTTTAAAAAAAAACTACGGTAAAAACTATGAGCATAGATGCATATTAGGCCCAATAAAGCCAAATGTAGGTACATTGGTCACATTGCACAGCTACAGAAGCTGGCAATAAGCTTAGATGTACCAGATCCCTTTCAGCACATTTCTGTTACCTTCACTGACTGACACAGAGAAGGTAACTGACTCAATGTGCCATCAAAACAAGCATTAAAAAATAAATAAATAAATAAATAAATCTATAGGCCTAACTGTCTATCTGTTTTATACTGTGTATTTATGTATCACTCACACACACACACACTTACACAGTGAGCAACTATTTTTGTTTCTAGGCCAAGAGTGCACAATCATACAGATAGGTCACAAACTATAGAATACACTTACAGGTTCAGGCAATGAAGCGCAACAGTACTTGAGGCGATACACCCAAAAACAAAAAACTTGCCACCATCTTTCGTTTCCCTGATTTAGCTTAAAAGTTACCAGCATTTCCTCTCCCTTTCAGCGACATGAAACGAAACACGGTCTGCAGAGACACTTCTAAAGTATCTGGTGTATGGTTTTGGATGGACAGCTAGGCTACTTAATCAGAGTCACTGTGATAACTCGTCTGGCAGCCTAGCCGAAGCTAATGAAGACGCTCAGGGACGTGAGTGACTCTGCCAATGCTGACGTCTTTGATAAGCTTTAAAAACACAAAAGCCGAAGCGGGACGGCTTTTCTCCAGTGGAAAGTCCCCAGATTCGGCGCCAATAAAGTGCGCTGGATTATCTTGCCATAAATATGGGGGAAACAGGAGAAGCTTGACGGTAGTCTCATGAGAATGGGCCGAGTTTGTGTCGGGGACGGAGATTAGGTTGATTGCTTTAAATTACACTCGGATCGGATCACATTTCTCCCAACTGCCACTACAGACACGGGTCTGGTGGTGTCTCTACTCTCTCAACATTGGAAACGTGGGGTGTAAACAACCTTCCCTGAAGACTAAAAGTCAACTTAGTCATACAGTGAGCATCTGGGTCAGTCGGTAAATCTGTCAGTCGAAAGAGTGCTGGCCAGTTATGTGGTCAGGGATGAGGTCAGGTCCAGCATCCACTTGTGGTAGTGCTGCACATATACATCAACTTTTACCAACATATCACTACTGATGTAGGTGCACATACATTACTGCGTTCACAAAAAGTTTTACAAAGTATTTCAGTAGATGACCTCTGTCAGAATAATACTTTTTAGGGGGTGGCATAGCTCAGCGGGCTAGTGCGTCATACCGCAAATCCGGGGAACCGGGTTCGATTCCGACCCGAGGTCATTTCCCAATCCATACCCTTCTCTCTCTCCCACTCATTTCCTGTCATACTCTTCACTGTCCTATCAAATTAAAGGCATAAAAGCCCTAAAAAAAAAAAATACTTTTTATGGGGAAGGCATGGCATGATGGCTTTACTGTAGTAGCAGTACGTATACATACTGTATAGGTTACGGTTTTTAGGCTGTTCCTCCACCCACTGACAGACATCTTACACAAGCTCATGCATTTCACAGCATGTGGGGCGTAGCGTCGAGTAGGCCTACTTGTGTCGAGATTTCCGCAAGGACTGAAAGGTTAGTGGGGGAGGAGGTGGGAGCAGAGGTGGAGGTAGCGGTGGCGGTGGCTTTGGCCGCTTGGTTGAGGGACAACAACCATCCCAAGAATGGCAGGGGCCACCGTCATGCTCAACGCCACACCGCCCCCCTCCCCTCCCCTCCCCTCCTCCCCGTAGCCTGCATGCCTCTGGAGGATATTTTTAGAAGGAGCTGGAGCTGGCAGGCCAAGCCAAATAGATAAAGAGGAGTGTGGGATAGGTGGAGGGGGTGGTAGTGAGATTTTGGGAAAGGGGGGGGGGGGCAGAGGCTGGGCAAAGGGGATCAGACAGGGGCGACGTGTGTGTGTGTGTGTGTGTGTGGGTGTGTGTGGTGGAGTGTGTAGATAGTGACGTGTGTGTGTGTGTGTGTGTGTGTGTGAAGGGAGTTTAGATAGTGACAGAGTGTGGGTTCTGGAACAGTAAAAGGAAAGTGTGTGTGTGTGTGTGTGTGTGTGTGTGTGTGTACGTGGCGGGGTGGGAATCTGATGGGTGAACTATAAAGGGCTTTGTGACAGCTGGGTCACAGACACAGGTGCTGACTGGGGGTGGGGAAGAGGAGACAAGGGGGTTGATATGGGGGCAGCAAATGCTAACTTCTGCACAGGAAGTGGATAGGTCAACAGTGCAAGTGATTGACCAGGGCTTTCCGTGCGTCTGTGTTCGTGTGTGCGTGTGTGTGTGTGTGTGTGTGTGTGTTAGCGATAGAAAGGATCAAGAGCAGTGTAATCCATACTCAGATAGGGACATTAAAAAAAACGATTCTTTGTGTCCAGCCATCCATTTCAACTCCACTTCAGACTAGCTGGTGGTTTAACTGTTCAACTGAGCCCTCTTCCCATTAACCAAGTCTGGCCCACAACATTTTACTGAGTCCGATGCTGCCACACTTACTTGTTTTCGAAGGCTATTGTGAGTGTTTCTTCATGGACATCCTTGATGAACCCCTGGGAAAGCAGAGTGATAGAAACAGAGGAAAACGAGAGAGAGAGAGAGAGAGATGGGGAGAGAGAGTGGGAGAGAAAGAAAGACAGAAAGAATTAAAATGGGTGATTTCCTCATGCTCTATTTCTGTGTATTATAACATGAGAACAGGACAGATGGCTGTTCGGGCCTTGCCAGGTCAGAATTAAAAGGTAGGGTCCCTTACTAAACCAATTCTTTTTTTGTCAAGTTGACATTTAAGTTCACTCTACAGGGTTGCTGAACAGGGCTGACCCTGTATCTGGTATGGCCAGAGCCTACAGAGCATCTATACATTATTGTATTTTTAAATGAAATTCAAAACGGATGCAATCGTTATCCATTTTGACCCACTGATTTCAGCGTGACAGCCTACCTTGGATTAATCTGAAAACGAGTCAAAGCAAACACTTTTGGACAGCCGATGTGAAACCAAATGAATAGCCCTGTCCTGATTGGTAATGTGCCAGTCACATGACTCTTATACGTGTTCTCTACATGAAAGCCACAGGGAACCAACTTTGAGAAACGAGTGGCCTAATTTTTCATTATTACAAATGTTAGCAGCGCGAATGTCAAATTAGACACGTTTTTAACCTTGCTGCCATGTAGTTTAGGCAGTATTGCTTGTATGATGCAACAGTGAGCAAAATATGCAGAGGAAGGGCTAAACGATTATTTAACCAGTGGAAATGGGCAAGTACTGTCAGGAGTAACGCAGACATGGAGTCAAGACCTGTGCTTGGACAGAGATTCTCATTGTTCAGCATATCGCAAATTCATTCGATTTTGGCTTAATGTGTACATAGCTTAAAAAAACTCTTCGGCCCAATCAAATCAGTGCTTCAGGTGGATGGAACAAAGGAGTGCAGTTTGATTGGCTTCAGAGCACCAGTGTCACCACTCTTTGACCATATATGCAGACCTCAAAGCTACATACATCTTAAGCTATGAAGCTTATGCGATGTAGCTTTTTTTTGTATTTTAAACAATCAACTAAAATTAACACCAGTAGATATAGATTTGATTAGAAGGCAGAAAGCAGAGTTACAGTAGTTAAAAAGTTAGTTAAATCCTTCCCGCTCCATGTGTGACGCCTTGGGCTATGCCCATCTCCGTTTCCCTAAAGTGAGGCCACATGGCCGCACAGGGCAGTATGACTGCAGTGGGGGGTTAGGCTAGCCCTCTGGTAGTCCCACGTGTCCCAGAGAACAGAAATCAGTGATAACATTCTAAGTACCATGTTGACTGAACAATGATGGGACTATTGTGTGTGTTAACGTTAATGGGAAACCAACAAAAGCTGCAAGGCTTTCTTTGTCCCCACATTAGATATAATATAAATACAGGTACGATTGGTATGCCATTCTCCTTATTCTCCATAAAGCTGTTGTGAAAAGCTTGCATAGAACACATTGAAGGCCTAGAGTAGACTACACCAATGTAATTTTGGCACTGTTTTAACCCAGACTCAACAAACTTTTGACAGCCAAAGTACTTGTTTAATTTGTTGAGCAGCTTAAGCAGACTCGACGATGATCAATTCGAAAACGGAGCACTTGAAAGTTACAGCTGCTGGATTTTTGGCATGTGGGCCTGGCGTACGGGGCATCCTTGAAGACTTTGGTGCTGAATGATAAGCGGGAGGCCTTCAGTTGAGGGTGCGGTGGCCATTTCTGAGGGCACTGGAGCAGAAATGGCTCCATGACACTTGCTGTTTGATATCCAGCAGCCAGTAAGAGAAGACTCAGGGGGATTCTCTCTCTCTCTCTCTCTGTGTGTGTGTGTGTGTGTGTGTGTGTGTGTGTGTGTGTGTGTGTGTGTGTGTGAGCCCAACGAACCCCGGTCAAAAGGCTTCTGACAGCTCAGTCGGCCCTGGCCAAGTTTCACACCGCTAGAAAACACACACACACACACACACACACACACACAGAACTGTGGCAAAACAATAAGACTGCACTGAACTGAGTGCCTCTCACCAAAACAGGTAGACTACATAAGAGAATGTTAATTTAACTGTGTACTGTACATTTGCATCGGCACCTATGTGCTCACACATCAACGCACGCACACACACACACACACGCTTGTGCACATATTAAGCCAACCTGACACGCCTGCCTCAGCCAGTCAACTCACACTGGATAAAAGTGACGTGTGTGTGTGTGTGTGTGTGTGTGTGTGTGTGTGTGTGTGTGTGTGTGTGTGTGTGTGCTTGTGTGTCAGTGTCAGCTGGGCTGTCTAGGGCCGTTATGAGATGGACAGGCGTAAGACGACCCCCACATCCACCCATCCTTGTCCACCGACCCCTCCTCCCTATGTGAAATCTGTTCCTAGTCCATCACTGGATTCTACAAATCTATCAAGTGGTGCTGTAACTCCACCCCCCCTCCCTAACACACACACACACACACACACACACACACACACACACACCTCTTACTCAAAGCCCTCTCCAGTCAGTGGGAGGAAGGGGGTTGGCATGCGTGTGTGTTTTGGGGAGTGACAGATCTGGACCTGTGTGTAGTGTCGCACTGCCTTATTTGGAATACAGGGGTCAGAAGGGGAGGGGGTATAATGGATAGAGTCAGAGAGGCATGGAAAAAAAGAGTATGGGTGAGAGAGAGAGAGAGAGAGAGAGAGAGAGAGAGAGAGAGAGAGAGAGAGAGAGAGAGAGAGAGAGAGAGAGAGAGAGAGAGAGAGAGAGAGAGAGAGAGAGAGAGAGACTCGGTGAGAGTGAACTAGTTACAGTGTGACCCAGGAACTAGGGAATTTCACCTGCTTGGAACAGCATGGCTTCTCCTTGGAAGCAGAACGATGGCTGCAGTTGCCATCCACTCCTATGCGGGACCCAGCCCGATATCAACACACTTCGCCACTGACAGACAACTAGCCTAGGCCTACAGTACAGCAAGCACTTCAGAGCACACAAGTCCATGCTACAACATGACACGCACACTCCATTTTTACTGGCCAGGACTCAGCCCAACCAGCTGCTTTTTGAGATCACAGACACATACACCAAGTCTGTGTAAAGACCTTTCATTCCGATATATGATAGGCTAAAGTGTGCACTAGGTGAGTGTGTATTCTCTAGGCGTTTGTACGCCCACAAGCACACAAGTGCGCGCAAACGCACACACACAGCACTGATCGAACTGCACTGACTTTCAGCACTCTCCGATTCCTAGTTTCTCGTTCCTGAACCCGTCTCTTGCAGTCACTGTGAGATTACTGGACAGAAGAAACAACAAGAACGATGGCATTAGCCAGCTTGCCCATCACACTCCCCCAAAGACTAAAGGGCACTATGTCTAATTTAAGGCAGGCAAAGGGCAAAGTCATTCAATACACAATGTGTCTTGTGAATTAACTAAATCTAAAGCTCTGGTATGGGGAGAGGGTCCATTGAGCTGATCCACTGTACACACTACTGGTGCTTGAGCGTCATCCTAAACCTTGCTCAGGGTATGACAGTACTTCGGCAAGTAGCCATCATATCGCTTCATTACCACTTAGGGGTTATGATAATGGTGGTGATTAAGACAATAAATATATTTTTTTAACGGCAAGCCATTTGTATTAAGGTCCTACAAGGAGAGTCCTGTACTATAAGTTGGGCCAATAGCCTACTAGGCTACATGTACATGGCCACGTGGAGTTTTCATGGCGGACGGTGAGGTAATAGCCTAGTGACGAGTATGGGTATCTCCCTGTCCGTTTCAGTGGCAACCCCCCCCTCATCCCCATCCCCACCCCCCCGCTGCCAATAAGGCATATCTTCTGACTTGTCAGCAAAAGGAACGTGACACCCAAAAGGAGTGGTGGTGGTGGCTCATGGGGGGTCTAGTGACGTTGTACTCCATTTCACTCCATAGTCCATGCTGCAGTGAAACACCATGTGCTAGCCCCAAGTGTGGCAACCCTGTCCACCCATCCTTGGCATGGTCAGGTTAGAGGAACCAAGATAGAAAAGATCCCCATAACGTCGTCGCTGTCAGCTTGGCCGACTGTAAATATCATGTTTGGGAATCACATGGGAAATAAGGGGAGACGACCATGGAACCGAAACACTTTAGAGTAATGGGCTAAATGTCTGCCATTTATTTCCTCTCTGTTCTTGGTAATTAAAATGGGCCTAACAGAAAAAAACTGTACAGCATTAAAGGAATGTTTTTTATTACCTTTCCAGGATCTGTGGCTTCAAAAGCTAAGAATGGGTCACAAAATGGCCGCTCTTCCATTTGAAAGTCAGAGCGCCTCCATCATTGCACAGCAGGTCTGTTTCTTGTTTGAAACACTGCCATCACTAACCAGAGCGCTCACTACTAAGCTGGACATCAAACCAGCAACTAGCTTTCGTGTATATCCATGTGTGTTCGAAAGAAGAGCAACAACAAAGGGGAAGTACTGTAGACTACAAAAAACAGGCACCTGGGATGGGCACAAGATGATCATCAGAGAGAACTTCAGGTAGAGATATAGCCTAGTCTAGTGTGTGTACAAGGATGGATAGGGAAGGGAAGGACAGGAAGACCTCACTTTGAGCAGGCAACATTACACACAAACACACACACACACTCACTCTATGGGGAAGATGGAGACGTGAACAGGCAGGATGGCTTCACTAGACTACAGTGATTATGAAAGCAGGCATCTCTGTCTATATGTGTGTGTGTGTGTGTGTGTATTTCGAGTGAATGAGTGTGTGCCTGTGAAGCGGGTGTCGAGTGTTGAGTGTCAAGATTAGGATCACCTGTTGCTTGCACACACCTGCTTCAGCTTCTCAGCTCTTTCAACTTCACAGCTAGCACACTCACACAGGGCTACAGCCTTGTGCAGAAAACCAATTGGCCACCATTAACATATGACCATATGATTCAAGATTTGTATTCACTGACTCTAGAACAATCCAGAAACTCAGTGCTACTGGCTTTCTGTTTTAGGATTTGCAACTGTCAATGTTCCCATAGCACAACTTCAAGCACCAGTGACTTTAACACCGCTTCAGACGACACAGACACATAGGCTACTATGCTTTGCTTTCCATATACTAAGCCCACTGTTCCAGTTAGGAGAGTGACCTTAATTGTGGATAAGTTACAACGATATGCTACGTTTCTGGGAAAGGTTTCATTTTATAAGAATGCTCCGGGCAAAGGGCCTTGGTGTCTTTTGAGGAGCCGAGCATTAAAGGGCTGGAGTAACCAGCCATGTGACTGGAGTTTGTAACGTAGCCTAATGTTGGTTCAATTGAATTGGCCTGATTTTTGGCAAATATCGCCGGTCATCATGTGATTCCAAACAGTAATGTTAACAACTGCGATGAGGTTGAAGCACAAAGAGAGCTAGCAAATCTGATGTTTACATACTGTAAGTTCGTTTCACTTCTGCATATGAACGCATACAGATCCCTCTGTCCCAAGCCGAGCGGAATCTGGCCTATTTATGAGGCTGGGAAATGCAATATGACTTTTGGTAATGGCTAATTCAATGTTTTTTGTAACCTGTAACGACATTGCTATTATGAGACGGTTGATTAATAAATACCATTACCTGTCAAGTAAAATGCATCAATGTTTGGTAACGTCACAAGCCGTCTTGACTAACATGCGTGCTAGTTAGCTGGGATAGCTACCAATAAAGTAATAACAGGCCCAGTCATTAGGACGACAACAACCTACAATCAATGTATATACGGCAATTTAATGTCCCCCTACTCGGACAAACCGCTGAAACCCATAGCAAACATGCTAGACAATGGCTAACCCTGACCTGTCGAGCATGAAAACAAGCTATCAACACAACAGCGACCTTATCGTTTGTCAAGGCCTCGTTGCGAATGATGCGACTGAAATATCTTGCAAGATCCCATTTCAGAGACAAAGCATGATGCTAAACGACAGCTTCAAATAAACTTGAGCGGTCGAAGTGGCAATGACAGTTCACTAACTGCTGGATATTATTTTCTTTACCTTGTAGAAGGCCCCGTTCGAGCCTCGGACCTCCACCGCCAGTCCGTCCATAGTCGTCTTCACGTCCCCACGACTATGCCTCTCTGTCGGCGCACCGATAAGGTGGGAGTCCGAAACCACCCCCAGCTTCGCTGGCTCGACGCCGTTCTCCGGCCGCTTGTGGATTTCCAGGGTGTCGGGTGGAAGGGAAAGGGGCAGAGGTGATGGGGGACCTGGGAGTGATGGTTCGCAGTATCAATGGGTAGCCACAGACCGTTTCCAGCGGCCAGGCTCACTCGTAACGCTAACGTTAGCTCAAACTATTAAATGAGAAAAACGTGCTCGCTAATAGCACGGAATACTGTCGTTGTTAGAGATCAGAGGTATCAAACGGAACTGCTTAGGTCGCGAGGATGATTGTTTGCTAATGAAAATGCAACTTAGCAATGCTAGCTATAGAAGAGGTGTTGGCTAACTGCTAGCTGTATCGCTAATTAGCGATCTTCGACACCTTAATTCTCCCGACTGCCAGTGTGCTGAAGGTGAAGAGTATAAGTCGTCTTGGTGTTAAGTTAGGAGACTTGTGATTTTCTCTTGTTTTGAAATGGCAGATAGCGTCAAAAGCCTCCTCCCAAACGCCGTGTATGCTTTGCTAACGCCCGGCAACTCCTTTTACCCCTACCGCCCGTCCCCTCAAACGCACGCCGTCAGAGTGAAACAGAGAGGGTGTGAATGACCTCAAAAACCCCACCCCCCAATGCGTATAGACCCGCCTAAAATGACACATGCCCTTTCTATTGGTCTCTTACCATGCCATTCTGGAAAATCATATGCTATTATTGGTTCTTCCATTAAGGACTGGTCAACGAGGTCCATTAACATTTCAGCTCTTTTATTGACAAGAACCTATGTACAAGAAATTCTACTGTTTCGATTCAGGCTCAATTCGGTTTGTCTATGATTACGGTCCTTTGCTATCAAGTAGGCCTAATTTAACGCAGAAGCACATAGAAAGAGAACACTCAGAGATAACAAGATAAGCCCATGGTTAAATAAATTAACTGTTACAGTATAGACCCACGGGACAAAATGTTAATCAACCATGAAATTCCAAAGCGTGTCTGGAGAACTTCAGTCGATAGGAAGAAAGAATAAAGAAGAGAGAATTTGGAATAACATAGAATTCTAGACCGTACGTCTTAAACTGAATGGTGACAAAGAGATTAAACTGAATGAGTTTATAGGTACTGTTCAGTTAGCTGATAGCAGATCTATGTTGTAGATCTACTTTAATTTTTCAGTTCTTCACTGCCAGTCATTGAGCTCAAACAACAGGGTTGTGGGTGTATTCGAACATTCAAAGATGTCATTCATTAGGTTCGTAGCAAAATGCAAATAATAAGAGTTTTTAGTGATTTAAAATGATCAATCCTTGTGTTACAAAAGTGTTACAAAAGCATGTGATTGATGGGCCTGCTGTGTCTTGCACAACTGGACTCACATTTGGGGGGTTGCCTTAGTTGATTGAGAGGGTGGAGTGGTTAGGTTTGGAGGGGTTGGGGGTGATACTCGCATGGTGTAATAAACGGAAAGCAGGTCTCTTCTGAATTCTTTGCCATTCATTACCCACACAAATATGAACATGCAGGCTAAAGAAATTTAAGTTTTCCACAAGCCTCACAGCATACTTCTACATCTCATCCACCATCTAAGAGAAGGTTGTGAGATGATTCTTTTTTACAGATTACAATGGTTCTGTTTGCCTTGAGTCCAGAACACACAGGACACAAACTTGTAGCTGTGAGTGGACAAATCACAGACACAGTTAGACCATGCAAGGACAGTTAGCAGAAATGACAAATCCTGAATAGCAAGCCTTTGGTTCTTGAATTGATTGCCTGCTGTAAGGAGCCTTGTGCAGTTTCACTGACAGCAGGGGGAGAACACATGGGGATACAATTTAGGTCCGCGCAAAGATAGCACAGGTGACACAAATGACAGCTGTTCTGACCAGGTGACATCACAAATCTGGTCCGCCGTCTTGAATAATCATCAGAGCTGGGGGGAAAAGCCAACATTTTTGTAGCTCCTCACACAGTGCCTAGGTTTTAATTTAAAGGAAAGTACCGGAGTGAATTCAAGCACAGCCCTGTTGAAAGAGCTTGCTAAATGCGCTAGTTACCGAGTGGAACAAAATAATTTGGTACAGCACAGACCGAACGCGAACGCAGAAGCGAACAGGCACTTTACACTGAATCAATGGGACCTGACTGTTGGAAACCGAAAGTAAGATCTGAGGTTACATTGACTCAATGTAATGTGTTTCGCACTCGCGTTAGGTCTATGCTGTTCGATGCAAAATATATTGCTGTTAGAAAGCTCGTGCAGCAGGGCTATGCTTGAATTCACCAGTATATTCCTTTAATGCCATGGCCCCGGTTCTAAACATCTGAGTGTGATTCCTTGCCTTATCTTTGATTTTCTGGCCTAGCTTCTGAAAGATTTCTCAAGCAAACATCACCATTTTCTCAATAAGTCATTGCAAGACTGGAATACATTCTGTAATTCATACTTAGCATATGTTTATGTCATGTTTTAATGGTCAATGCAAAATCAGACAAATTTGAGGCACTCCTACAGGTAGAATTTAAAAAGCCTTTATTAAGTACTGGACATAATTTAAGCCCTGTTGTACTCTCTTTTTTTTTAAACAATTTCTGACCCAGTGAAGCAATCCCTTCCCTTTTATGTCTTTTATGTTTGTAATAAATTATTTTGCATATATGCTTTTATCCAAAGCAAAATATAGAACAAAAAATCACTACAATCACTACATTTCTAACAAAAATACCAGGATGTCTTCAAAAAATGTTATAATTGGAAGAGACTACTGAAAAAAGCATGGAGTACATGGAATACCGATACAATTTTTCTGTTTCGTAGTTCAAGTTGTGCAAGTGTGACTGAACATGTTGTGCATAGGGTTGTGTTTCGTTTAGCCCCCCCCCCCCTCATTATGGAAACAGTGTGTGGAAATCATTACTTTAGTGTGCACACATCCAGCATTTCTACAATTTACTGAGTAGCCCACTGTCCTGCACATATTGTGGCTCTGATTCACTCCAGTAGGAACAAGAAGTGAAAGCTTCCCCTTACGGAAAGAATCTGTTGTTTTGTCATTCATTGTTTGCCCAATCACATTCGCTCACCTGTCTTTTACAGACTTGTCTAACATATCTGCTCTTGCTGCTCTAGGAGGTTGGCTGTTCCATGGACTGTCCTGCGGTACTCGTAATCTTATGACTCTTGCTTTCCTACAGTAGAGGGACATATGACTCTTACTTTCCTACAGTAGAGGGACCTATGACTCTTACTTTCCTACAGTAGAGGGACCCTCTGTCTTATGTGACTTACTGAACTTACTATATTGTTGTTAGTCTTGTGCACTGGCCTGTCTCATGTATTGTCTTGCGCCAGGCATGGACTGGCCATAGGGCATACAGGGCAATGCCCAGTGGGCCGACGGTCATTTTTGGGCCGGGGCTGTCATTTACTCATAATTTTCATAAAGGATATTGGGCTAGTTTTATTAAATCTCTCATATTCATGCAATATGTCAGACCTACAGTGTTATTTGAGCTAGCCACAACGTTAATGCCCGGGCCATTTTTTGGTCCCAGTCCGGCCCTGTCTTGCGCCACAGGCCTACTGTCCTGTCTACTGTCCTGCACCACTCTGTCTTGTAGCACCTACTGTTTTGTGTGACGTGCCTAATGTGTTATGCTCAGGTTGGTAACAATTGGCAAATGTAACGGGACAATTGATGACTGGTGCATGTCAGTACTATAGGTGAGTGGACCAGGTCAAAACAGTTGGCAAGTGGACCAGAATAGTGCACAGGACAGCAGGTGAATGGCAAGAGCCACCAGTAACAACACTATATTTTTTTACTCCTTCTGCCAGTCTTTGGAAGAGCAGTATAGAGTTTTGCTGGATTTTACCACCCCCTAGTGGTCATAAGATACTTTTAAAAAAAGGGAACATAATGGATTTAAGAAAAGCTTTCACACTGGTTTATTTAAGCAAATAAGATAACTGAGAATTTTATAATTAGGCTACTTTATAATAACTATTCAGATTTCTGTGTTTGTAATCTGTGCTTAATTTCTTGATCCCCCCACCCCCCCACCTAATTTTGTTTTTATAATTTTACAATCTTTTTTCAATGGCATGTTAGAGCTGGGTGTTGTTAACTCAACAGAGGGTGGCGCCCTAGACTAGGATAAGCACTCCACCATCATTTTGGTTACTTCAGTTCACAGGTGCTTCCTCTTGGCTATATTTTTAATTATTTTGACAGAAGTTCTGTGATTTTCAAAATCAGGGAACATATTTTGTTAAAAGGAGAATTGTGAAAGCAACTGTGGTATGTAGCCCACAAACGGCGTGGACAAGAGAAAGGAGGAAGGTGTCTTAGCTAGCCCAGGGGCTAACCAGGGCAGACGTTGGATCAAAAGTGATTTGTAAGTAATGCTAATACTTCTGGCTAACTTCTCAAATGTCTACTGAATGCTACAGCATGGTTTAAAAAGGCCCAACTTAACACGCTCCCTGATGCTGTTAAAGAGTCTTTTTCTCCTTTTAATCAGTACTTCATCACATGAAACACATAAAGAGCAGTCTAGCCAAGAAAACCTGGCACAATGCCCAATTTTCTTCTAGAAGTAGGCTAGGTTAATGTAACGATTTTTGTGACAAAAAATAAATTGTCAGGGCAGAGGGCCTGTAGGCCTACAGTAGTTTTAGTATCATATCCAGGTTTAGTCTGGCTTAGTTTTGTATCACAGTCTGCAGGTGGCGCCCTTGAGTTTCTTTAAGTCATGTCACACAGAGTTTGGGATGATGAAAAGCCAGGTTTACTTGTAACAAATATTCCTCTCAACGGTCTACTTTACCAAGTAAACAGATTGGTCTCTCATAGATAAACTGTGTTAATTAAAAAAGTAGATCCATATACCACCTTTTCAGCTTCAAAAGCCCCTATTTTCTTTCATTACAGCTGTCTGTTGGGCATGTGCATTGTGTGAGTGGATTATAAATTTGTTTTTAACCTGCCCACACAGAATACAATTTCAGGAATGAAGTTTCAGTCCTAATGAATGCACTTGATAGAATCAGTTACCAGACACTGATAGCACAGGTTTGTTCCAAAGGGGCTCAGAACCTGTCGCTTGTAAATCCTGCACCCTGCACATGCGGTTCTCTCTCTCGTGTTGTGTGTCCCAAAGATAAGCATCTGCAGCGCGCATAGGAGACCCAGCCTGTCTCTTTGTCTCTCCTGCCGGTTCTGTCGCCTTACACGCTGTCACTCTGGTCAACCTGTCTGGTGTGTCCCCCCCCACCACCACCACCACCACTACCCCTGGCAGTGACCTTCAGGTTGACCTTTGGCTTGACGTGGACGCCTTTCCGGTGTCTCTGTGCCTTGCTCAGGCAGGGCATGGAGCGGCGTAGCTCGTGACGCGCATTGTGGCACAGGAAGATGTAGAAGAGTGGGTCCAGGAGGGTGTTGAGACTGGTGAGGCCATAACAGATACGGTAGTAGAGGTAGAGAGAGCGCTCCAGGTGGCAAGGGTCCTCGGTGAGCAGCAGGGCCACGAAGCGGTACCCGCCAACCATGTGGTATGGCCCGAACACCACGATGAAGATGACGGTGATAACGACAAGGGTCCCCACAATGCGGTGGCGCTCCTGGGTGGAGACGGACGGTGAATTCCGTAGGGTCACCCCGATCCTGGCAGATGTGAATCTGTAAGAAGCCGACAGAAGAGGAGCTCTCAAACAGTTTGGATCAGATGTGCCCCACTTTTGGCCTAATTATACTGGTGATACGCGGCCAATAATAATAATAATAATAATAATAATAATAATAATAATAAAAAAACGTGAAAATGCTGAAAAATGCTTGCCACCAAGTTACTAATTGCTAGTAAAGTAAATAATATGAAAATAAATTAAATCAATAAGTTAAGAATAAAATAATGATATAATTACTGTACTGTATGTATAATAGAATTAAACAGTGTAGCTACTCAACAACTTCTCCTGATCATTTAAAGACAAAATTGTAAAGTTTGGAAAATCGTAAATCACAAAATTAAAAATCGAACAAATCAGAGTTAAATTAATTGGAGGGAGTTAGTGCAATATGGGTCTGACATTTGGTGCAGTATGTCAAGTATCCATGTAGATATGGATTCTTAGCAGAACTAATGTGCAGAATGTATGCCAGACTGAGTCAAAGGCCATGGCAGGGGACGTCATTATCTGTGGAGATTACGAGAAGTATGTGTCTTCACTGCTGAAGAATGAACAGTGGAGCTACTCAACAACTTCTCCTGATCATTTAAAGATAAAATTGTAAAGTTCGGAAAATCGTAAATCACAAAATTAAAAATCAAACAAATCAGAGTTAAATTAATTTGAGGGATTTAGTGCAATATGGGTCTGACATTTGGTGCAGTATGTCAAGTATCCATGTAGATATGGATTCTTAGCAGAACCAATGTGCTGAATGTATGCCAGACTGAGGCAAAGGCCATGGCAGGGGACGTCATTATCTGTGGAGATTACGAGAAGTATGTGTCTTCACTGCTGAAGAATGCACAGATCTATCTGATGAGCCGATCTTAGGCGAGACGTGCGTATTGTCTGTCAGTTGCACGTCACTGGGTTAGAGTCAGTGCTGCAGGTGCGAACTGAACTATAATTGATCCCTCTCACATACCGTTTGTATGTGCACGCAAGCCTATAGGACTACAGATTGAAACTCATGAAACACACACACACACACACACACACACACACACAAACACAGCCACACAATTACTGCCTTTTTTGAATTTGTTCCACTTCAACCTTTGGAAATTTTAAAGACTGACTAATACAGTCTTACTAAAAACACAGGTTCAGAGAGAACTATCAAAAATACTCAGTATCCATGAAGATACTCTGTAATTGAAGGCTTCTGTCTGTAATCACAGTAATTTTTAGATACACCTAGAGTCATGCATGAAAACAAACCACAGTCAAGCATGAAAACATACCCCTAACCCAGAGACACGCCTTCCTCATCATTGGAACAGACAGACAGATAGACTCACTGATTGGGAAATTTTCTCTTGGTTGCTCCACCCACAGGCTCAAACTCAAACACACACACACACACACACACACACACACACACACACACACACACACACACACACACACACACACACATTCATATACACACAGACACACACTCAAACTCAAACACAGGCACACTCACACACACACACACACACACACACACACACACACACACATTCAAACACAGGCACATACACACACAAGCACACACACTCAATAGAAGCACACACACCGCCCCTCACCCCAGAATGCAGCAGGGCAAAAGAAAGCCCAAGCCCACAGTTGTGATCTTGAAGGAGGCATAGCGAGTGCTGACCGGGTACTGCTCCAGACACAGGCCTCTTTCGGGCACAAACACAGACGGGTACAGGCCCGTCAGACAGAACAAGAACGTTAGCGTCCACACCACCACCCCGGACAGCGCCGCCACCCGCACCTTCCGGAACCTTCTGCTGCTCAGCGGGTACACAATGGCCAGGCAGCGGTCCAGCGCAATCAGGCACAGGAACACCACACTGGCATAGACGTTGACATAGAAGACGTAGCCCACTAGTTGGCAGGCGGCCGAGCCGTACGCCCAACGGTGCCCTCTCTGCAGGTAGATGATCCACAGGGGCAGGGTGAGAAGCTGCAGCAGGTCGGACAGGAGCAGGTTGAGGATGTAGACCAACTGGCAGCCACCCCCGCCTGAGCGGCCCAGTTGGTACAGTCCCCACAGGGAGAGCAGGTTGGCAGGGAGGCCAAGGGAGAAGGCCAGGCTGTAGATGTAGGTCAGACCATCGCGGTCGGTCTCCAGGGGGATGTGGCAACTCCCATTAGTCAAGTCTAGTGGACACAAGTCAAGTTGAGAATGTCATCATAACCTTAAATCTCAGCAGTGCCACTAGATGCTCACTATCCCTATCTATCCCATAGTAATGTTGAACATCACTGCTACCATGTCAAGCTGGCAAAGAAAATGTAGCTAAACAGAATACAGTAAAGGCAGTTGTATATTAGTACAGTGGTTGTATGACAGTTACATAAAGAAACAAACAATCAAGCATGCTAGTAGTCCAAAAAGTTGTGGGTTTGATGTTCAAATTTGATGTTCAAAAAGACTAACAGGCCCTGATAGATGAGAGTTTGTATAGTAAGATAAGGCTAATGACTAGTAATAAATAAAATGTTACAACGTGCACTTTGTAGATGGACAACATGTTTAAAGGTTCTGTGGTTGTAGGAGATCCTTACTTATCATCATATTTGATCCAGAGAGGAGTTGTCCATTTCAGCACAGGCTATGCTTCAGGGCAGGTGCGGCCACATTCAATGCCACTAGCCTCGTTCATTTAGCTTCCAAAATCTTCCGAGGGGAGAAGGGCAGAAAGAAACTTCATTAGTATATGTATATATTTATACACGTACAGTATGCATATACTATACAGTAGTGTCAACAGAATTTACCAAGCCTGATTACTCAACCATAATTAACCACCTTTACAAGTAAATCTGGCACTCTTTCCAATGTACATTTAAAACTGTACATGCCCCCCCCCCAGGAATGCTTTGAAACAGCCGGTAGGCCTACACACACAATACTGGGTAAGAGAAATTAACTTAATTGACTTAATCAACCAACATATTTCAATAACAAAGTAACTCCCTGACAGGCAGGCTGAAATACATGGACTATTTTGAAAGAGACAACTGCAACAAACTTGAAAGAATTTACTCGAAACTAAAGATTTCTTTTTTAATTTACTGGAAATGTCTGTACTTACCCCAGATGTCGAAAGATGAGGGTTGCCTTCTCAGAATAGCTCATAGCCAGTCTGTGTATGGGCGACTGTGAGTGTGTGTGTGTACGTGTGTGTGTGTGGAGTGAAAGGCTACAGACCTGTGAATAGCTCGGAGGGAACACAGTGGCCTGAAACAAGACTTGGGGGCTTGTCTGGCGTTTTGATCGTTTTCCGCTGCAGGAAGTTGTCCTCTCGCCACAGGAAGTCGTCCTCTCCTGCTCCCACTGACTCACTCACTTCCTTTAGGCCTGAGAGAACGCCTTTATCCCCCAAGAACAAAAACAGTCCTGGCCTCCAGGATCATGGGCCATTATGTGGGAGAGTGATACGAGATGTGTACCTAGCACCAGACACACACACACACACACACACACACGCGCGCACACACGTATTCACAGAAGTCTGTATGTGCATACAAAGCTAACTAACTTACTCACTTATAAAACATGAGCATACTTAAGAGCATACCCTGACATACTGGACTGTGGCACATGCACAACTCAAACACACATCGACTAATGCAGGTACGAAAACACTCAAGCACTCAAGCATAAGCACACACACACACACACACACATGTTCATGCACAAACACATACATTCACATGTTTCAGGAAACACAGCCAAAGAATGACAACACACTAATACACACTTGCAGAAACACACACACACACACACACACACACACACACACACACACACACACACACACACACACACACACACACACACACACACACAAGGATTCCATGTAAATCCTTGTTTGGGTTTGCCCCTTTTACAACTCCCTTTGAAACAATAGTGTTTTTAAACAGCGCCTGGACTCATTTCGGAGACACAGCCTGTTCCAGGCCTCCAGGCCTCCATGCTCCGTTCCGATAAAGCCCCAGAAGCCTGAATCATCTTTGCCCTGCTCTTACCTAGGTGACCTTTTGACCTCTTGTACCTACCTGGCTCTAATGAGGCGTGACGACGACACGCCACCCTGATTGATACATGCCGCCAGGATTGAAACTGGATTACTGGTGAGACGTCTTTATCTACAGTAGTACATTGTGTGTGTGTGTGTGTGTGTGTGTGTGTGTGTGTGTGTGTGTGTGTGTGTGTGTGTGTGTGTGTGTGTGTGTGTGTGTGTCTGTGTAAAAATATTCACGTGTACATTGTTTCAGCCACCATGATAGCCACACAAACGGGACCTCAGACTACAGTCAATGAGATATGCATCTGGGTGATAACAGTCCAGTGCTCTGAAACCTAGATTAGGCCTGTACGTGAGGGCCATTTGAAATAAGACAACAGGTTTTTCTTTGGTTTCTATTACAGTAATGAAATACACACACTGAATAGGAACCAATCCAACATTTTTTTTTTTTTTTGCTTAGAGAAATTAACCATGTCCCTTTTGTCATTAAAAAATGTGCATTTTTGGTGGTTTGCCCTCATTCAGTACAATAATGAGGGAGAGACAGGAAGGGAGAGGGTGATGGGGTGGGATCAGGAAATGGCCACAGGTTGCATACAAACCTGAGTCCCCATGGGCGCTTGGGCCTTAATGTGGGGTGTGAGCACTGCATCCACTTGTACCTCAGTGTTCTCATACCCATACCTTTTTTTGTCCTTGCTGACAGGCATGCAATCTCTCCAAATGAGCTGAAAAATGCAGCACACAGGGCAAGCCATTGAAAGCCAAATTGTGTGTGGATAATAGACCAGAGACAATGGCAAGCAGCGGTATGTATTTTTGTCCTCTTACTTCAGAGAACTGTATGTTTCAGTCAAACCACACACACACACACACAAACTACACATAAACAGGAAACAATGTAAGTTATTTTACTTTTAATCAAACAAAAGAATGTTTGGGAATCCAATCAACATGAACAGAGGAAAGCTGAAAGTACTTTACTGCTACATTTACTGCTGCTATGAAATCATCCTGCAGTAAATCCAAATTACTGAATATTTGGACCTGTTAACTACAGGAAAAACATTGACGAGTTGACGATAACATTGACGATAGTTAAGGTTATCAAAATGATGATCAAAACACACATAAAGCATTTCATTATGTAACAGAAAATAAACAGGATATAAAATACACACCTAAAATCTGTCATAATATTTTGCACTTTCAACTTTCTGTACACATTGTGACTTGTCGCACCACATAAATGTTATACAATGTTTTTTTTTTTTTTTTTACTTTATTTCTGCCCATCAACCTCTGGGTAGTGGATAACCAGTCTTGCAAGGCTCTAATATTGACAACCTTTAACCCTAAACTGGTACTTTGTACCAAACAAAACAAAAAAACTATTTCTGTCTCAGTCGTCATCCTAAAAAAAAAAAATGTTTTACCCTACTTCAATGACATAAAAACAACAGCCCATTTTGATTTTCTCTAAAAAAAAAAAAAAAAAAACAACGCAAAATTTTACTCCACTTTCCTCTTTTTCTTGAGAACCGCCCGACACATAGCCCTGCATGTGATGAGAGGGACCACCACTGAGAGAACAGCTAGAACCACAAGTAGCAGAACCACATCCACGCTGTGATAGACGTACCAGGGCATGTCCCAGGACTCAGGCCGCAGGTGGGCCGCACCCTTGTTTCGTATGACGAACTCAATCCAGAAAGCGGCGGTGTCGAGTGGTGAGACGAGCCGGTCCCGGTGCTGGCGCGAGAGGGTGCGCATGGCCTCACGGTACATAGGGTTCCCAATGACGTCCTCAAGCGCCTCTTTGAAGATGTCAACGGTGAGGGTGGCAGCGTTGACCACACGGGCCTTGCCACGCACCTGCAGCCGCAGCAGGTTGTCGTACTGGTCGAAGAGCAGCGGCATCCCCACAATGGGCACGCCATGGTAGATAGCCTCGTACATGCTGTTGCCACCACCATGTGATACAAAGAGACGTGTCTTGGGGTGGCCCAAGACGTCATTCTGAGGGAACCACTCCACTAGCTTGGTGTTGCTGCCCAAACTTGCCGGTGGCTCACCCAGATGGCGCCATAGGACCTTCTGAGGGAGCTGGGCGAAAGCTGTGGCGATGGTCTCAGTGATTTCCTTTGGCACAGTAGTAATTAGCACGCCTAAGGACATCACAATGACCCCATGCTCACCGGAGCTATTCATGAACGCCTCAAGGTCGTCGGGAAGTGGCTGTGGAGGTCTACATTGGAAACCGCCGATGTAAACGATGTTGGGCATAGTCGGACGTGGAAAGTCGAACACAAAGTCCATCCGAAAGAGCCAGATGTCGGCCTTGCGCTGCATGGAGAGGAGATTGGAGCCTGGGGGAAAGTGGCGCTCAATCAGCTTGTCGTACATGGGTAGTAAGATGAAGCGTTCTTGCAGTAGGCCGCATACATAGCGCAACATATTATGCATTCGTTGCCACAGAGTCATGTTGGCTGTCAGATAGGAGCTGTACGTGGGCACGAAGGATGGTGGAGATGGTGCAATGGCCATGTGGGCATCACCTGTATTTACCCAGCGCACATTGTAGACGAGTGGCAAATTCAGGTAGTTTCCTAGGAGCACGCCAGCAGGGAATGCAGGATCGGTTAATAGCAGGTCGAAACCTTCCTCTCGTAGCTGGGTGGTGAGCGCAGTGTCCTCCAGTATAGTTGAGATGATCTGAAGTACGTTGGTGTGCAGGGCGTACAAAGTTTGAGTCACATCGCTTTGCTGCTCCACGAAGTGACGCAGTGACGACATTGTCTGCATGTGCAGCGCACGCTGGAGTAAGGTGCTGAACGTCTCGGCGGTGAAACCCTCAGACGGCGGCGGGTTGATGTTGATGGATTTGTACAATGCTGGGTTCTCTCGGATGTACCAGCTGCGCTCGGAACGCACCACGGTCATGGTGTGGCCGCGGGCGTGCAGCTCACGGAGAATCACCTGCATGTTCAGCCAGTGGCTACCATCCTCTGGAAACACCAGGATTTTCCCTGGACAAATTTTCCCAGGGAAGAGGATAAGGACGGCGAAAATGTATAAGACGGGCAGGAATGCATCTTTTCCCGGCGGTGCAGCCATCACAATAGACGCCTGAGAGAGAGAGATAGGGAAAGAGAGAGAGAGAGAGAGAGAGAGAGAGAGAGAGAGAGAGAGAGAGAGAGAGACAGAAAGAGAGGGTCAAACGGAGAAAGAGCAAGCAAGGAACAGCAAGCCATTAGATTGTTTTCAGAAAACAACATTGCAACATAAAGTATGCATTCACAATATAACAATTGTTCTGCATCTATATACATACCAAATGTGGAGATTAAAGAAAGAATGGGAGAACCATAAGGAGATAAGAGGAGATATCAGAGCCGCTTGGTAAACGCTTGGTCTTCAGTGCAAGGCATTTTGAGGCACTAAAGTACATTTTTTTGACACACACTGGCCATTGGCCAAAGCATTACATAAAAACCACCCTGAAGATTTCCACTGCTGACCCTATCTCCACTCTGCAGGCGGTGGAAGCCATTTCTTAGAAATGCATTTAGAAAGCAAAAAGTAGGCCTACTATATGCGTAAAGGTCATCCAAGGTTAAATCCTTAGCTAATTTCACAGAGACAAGTTTTACAGCTTGCTTGCCTGGGAATAATTGCCTGATGAATCATTAAAAAGATGGAAGTTACAGTTCAAAATCTGCCCTAGTTTTTTTATGTAGTCAGAGAGCGCCCAATGATCATATACCTACATAACATACCCTCTCTATCAAATGACATAAACCCATATATGTATCATTTATACAGTATTTGACCATAGCATTGGTAGACTTTCTCAGGTCACATATGCTACTGATAGAAGCATACTGAACCTGGGGCACCTTGGATAAGAGAGCCTTCTAAAGAAGGAAACACAATCATAAAGTTATACTGTAAGATGCAGTGTATGAACATAATTGTATGAAATATCTGTATTTTAATGTAGAATAGGAGCCATAAAAGGGAATGTTCAGAATGTAACAAAGTGTGCCCTCACTGATAGTGCTGTGCCAGCCAAAGGCCCAATGGCTGTTGATTTAAAGGGCGTTGCCTGGCCTTGTTCCCAAAGCCCACTCATGTTTTTCTATGCCCCCACCATCGTCCTCTCTTCTGTTCTGACCCACAATATACCAGACTTGGTTGGTTTTAGGGATGAAGGTATCTAAGGATTTTGGTCACTCTGGTTTTAAAATTATAATTGCTTGATTGGCTGGTTTTATTATAATTCTATTTGAATAATGTAAAACTGTACACTGTAGGTTACTCTAACTTTGTTGCATGTCATTTTGCATATCTTCAAGCAATTGTTTTTCCTATAACATTCCATAATCACATGTATTCTGCTGTATGTCTGAATAACATGTCAGCCTGAACAGGGAGCTAATTTCAGTTTTGATGGAAGAGGAAGTCTGTGCTTAGGAGGATAATAGCCTTGAGAGATAACATTGACTAATAGCAGAGTGAATGTCCAGAACCAGTTTCTCAGCTTGACCAGAGAAAAGCACTGTTCATTGTTTGCTAGTGCCATAGAGGAGTAAGGTCAGATTTTTTGCTAATCATATCTACAGTAAATCACATCTAACTATATGCTGTTTCATGATATTATGCAACTCATAGACTCCAAAAATCATAGTCCTGTTGTATTTCATTAATGCAGAGTCATTGGATCATATCACTCATGACTGCATCGTGATTTTTAATATTTCAGTAAGTACATATATCAATGTAGTTTGCATTTTCAAGTCAGTATTAATACAGTAGCCTAGGTTTGTTTGTTTACCTGCATTATGAAACACCTGTCACTTTGACAGTAACAGCTGTTTCGATGATGACGTACAAAAGAGGTCATGAGGTTCAGCATGGCTGACGGGAGCTTTCTAAGAACTGGTTTACGTTGACGCAGTATGACATTCAAATGACACCTGCAGAAGATCTGATTGCCAAGTATGTGTGAAATATAGGCAGCCAGAAGTGGATCTGTAGGTGAGATAACTTAGCAATGCATAGTATCACGTAGGCCATCTGTGACATACAGTTCAGTGGCCTGTTCAGTTCTGCACGTTGGCTCTCCTTGTGTGCAATGGTGTGATCTTGTGCATGATGATAGGTGGCATGTTTTTACAGCAAGTGGCATGTTTTTACAGCAAGTGGCATGTTTTTACAGCAAGTGGCATGTTTTTATTGGAGGGTGCGCTCAACTCCTAAAGTTGGATAAATAACGACTTTGGGTGCGTGAAAAAAAAGAAAACTGTAACTTAGAGAAAAATCTGCACTCACGGGCAAACCACCATGACAAACCACTATGTCCATAGCAAACGCGTTTCGGCCCTTAAGCCATCACGCACTGATGATGGCTTAAGGGCCGAAACGCGTTTGCTATGGACATAGTGGTTTCTCATAAATAAATAGTTAGACACAGCCCATGAGTGCGGATTTTTCTCTAAGTTATGTTTTTACAGCAAGCCTGTGTTCAAATGCTAAAGAACTAACCCAGTTAGCAATCCTTTTCCCCTCCTTAAATTCTGTATGTGTAAAATGGCAAGACTTTGTTTAGGTTTGCATGGCAGCTTTTTCACTATCCCACCCTAAACTCTTTCCGTTGTGGTGTGTGTACTCTGCTATCACAACGCATGATCTGTGATAAGCTGTTTTCTTTATGCAACAGGGTAAGCATATGCAGCCAAAAATATAGGCTTTGTGTATGCTTGTTTGTATGTATGTGTGTGTGTGTGTGTGTGTGTGTGTGTGTGTGTGTGTGTGTGTGTGTGTGTGTTTGGGGGTATCTGCAACACAACACAAAGGATAGAGCTCTGTATGATTCAGTGAGCGTGGACTAATATGAACTCACCACATGATATCGAGAGAGGGATCAACACAGGCATCAGACGCCATCTCTCACCAAATGAACAAGCACAACCAGTTTTTTAAGGAGAAAAAAAAACAGATAATCATCTGTAAAAGGGTGAGGCGGCAGAGCTCCATGACCTGAGGGGCACCAAGCAACTTGCAGTCATGTATTTAGATGATGTGATGTTCAAGTCCGCCATGCCCGGCATTTTGTTTCTGCCATCTTAACTCCTAGTATGTCGCAGATATGTGAAATTCAACAGTGAAGCCTTTTATTTTTGCCTCTCTTTGATGAAAGTAAGTTTGAAAACAATTATGTTATGCTGGCCACCAAAGTTTGATCAAAGATTAGGTTTTAACAAGTGTCCTGCTAACACTGCAGACTGAACCGCCATTTGTCTGGTACGCAATCTTTTCCCCATCTGCATCGTCTATCCTGACAACATCCTTTCTTTACACTTGTTGGAAAGTTATCGTCACAGAAGATATTAGGCAAATAAAAATAACACTTACCTAATTGTGATAAGCCTGATGGCTTACTTTTCTGACACCCCTGTAGCAGATCCAGGAGTTGGTATTTTATGCAACCAACCCACAGAAAAGCTACGTCAGCTCTTTATCAGCAGTCAGTTCTGCAGCTTTGGACAGACAGTGTGAATCAGATTGAAGCCTCTCTCTCTCTCTCTCTCTCTCTCTCTCTCTCTCTCTCTCTCTCTCCCTCTCTCCCGAAGCAGTTAAGCAGCAGGAAATGCTGAACAATGTGTCACTCCTTTTTCTGGTGGGGTGGAAATTAGAGGAACAATTTTGGTCAGGCATGTGGTTAACAGTCTGGGCATGAAGATGGGAAGGGCCCCTGATAACCCACTTCCTATGCGAGGGAGCATAAAGATGAAAGGTCCCGATACCTTTCTCAATATCTAAATATGAGACAAGTCCTTAAGGATCTACTTAAAAGTGCTTAAAGTTATCCTCACTTTAAATGAAAAAACTTTTTAAAGATAGCATTAAAGCATGTTTAGAATACATGCATCAGCAGGATGTTTGTCATGCAAATATTTTTGTGCATGTATGTATTTAGAAGGGCGATTTGAAGTGCTTTACAGAGAAAAGTAAGGAATGTTGAATAGAAAAGAGAAAAAAATAAGGACACTACTCAACCTAAGGGAAGGTTCCATGCCAGACTCAATTTCTATGTGTTAAGAACACCCTCGTGAAGTGTGTTTCTGTGTGTTGGATGGCATGTTTTGAATGTAAAAAGATGGATTGGCTACCCCAAAGTCATTGGAAAAAAGTTACAGGGATATATGATTGGATACTAGCATTGTTTACAGAGGAACCATGTGCTCCAGATAGTACACATGGTTCCTCTGCTCTGATCTGCTCTGTGTGTGTGTGTGTGTGTGTGTGTGTGTGTGTGTGTGTGTGTGTGTGTGTGTGTGTGTGTGTGTGTGTGGGATGGGGGGGGGACTTTTGAGCAGGCAGTGTTATCAGATGGGATGTTACAGTCCAGATGACTTGATTTGTTTCCCCCAAGATCTCTTCCTTTTCCTATCTTTACTCCCTAAATCAGTAGCTCTCACTAGTTGTGTTTTAAGCTTCCTTTTGTTAAAGGAGAATTCGAGTGTTATTTGAGGTCACCAATTGCTGTCTGTAGGAAAACAAATGGGAAATGTTATGCAACATAGACTGAATAACAGAACAACAGCTAACATGGACTTAATGGGGCATGGAAAAATGAAACTGGTGTTAGAACAAAATGTTGCTGGTTCACTATCAGATCTTTTTTTGTACCAGATTTTCTCATTATTTTTATAAGTAATAACCCTTTATAAGTTATAACCCTTTGTGAATTCTCCAATGATACTGAACTGAATATTTGCGTGAATATTTGTGTGGTGAAGCATTCATAGTGCCTCACAACTGTAGCCATTCAAAAATGGGTAAGATTGAACTTTGACAGGTGGGAACCAAACTCAAGAGGTATCTCTTGGTTTGGAACACAGCCAGAGATTGGTGCTCTGATATGTTCTGGAACAGGATGTGGTTGTTCCATAGACTGTCTGGCTTTGGTTGACTTGTGGAAGTCCTTGGACGAATAATGATGGTTTTTTTCGTGTCTCCTTACTTAACACATTGACATTATGCAACTTAATGGTTACTCTATTGTGTCTCAAAGTGGGTGTTTCTACTTCTGACATCTTGAGAAATGATTAGTGTTTAAGTAGCCACAACATGCTAGGATTGCAGCTGAGTGTTTGTTAGTTGCTCTTCAACTTAGGACCCCAAATGATTCTTCATGCATAAAAAATGTGATCAAGAATTATAATTTCTTTATGTGTACTGTATGTATGATAAAGATTAGAGACCCAGAGACCCAATGGCATTAATGCAATGGCATTAAGGATAGTATTGTATTTACCCTCTGTCTGATTATTACAGTATGTCTGTGTGATTACTGTACCTGGGTGGAATTCATGCTTGACTATTGCCCCTAGTTCTATTCCTTAAAGGAAAAATTCGGAGGAAATCAACACGTAGCCCTACTGTTTTATAGTGGCAAGCGCTATTGATAGCCACCTCAATCAATGGATTTCATGCAACGCAGACTGAGATAGCGAAACGCCAGTTAACAGTAACAGAATGGGGCATTTCAAAACGAAAGCAAATCGGTTAGGTTTCGTTTTTGACATGCCTCATTCAGTTAGTGTTAGCTGGCGTTTCGCAAACTCGGTCTACGATGCACGAAATTTTATCATTGAGGTGCCTTTCAATAGCGCTTAACAGTATAAAACTGATCATACCTTTAAGGAAGTTGGTAGACGTTAATGTGCATTGATGGGCTTATAATGAGTGCCCAAGTGCAGGTTACCCAACAGTTTGAGATGCAGCTTTTATTGTTCTCTTAGCTAACAAACAAACAACAAACAAAGAAGGACAAGGTGGACAAGGAGGCATTATAGATAAGAACAGTAGATATCTCAGGGGTGGAAATAAACAATGGACATTGGGTGGAGCATCTGACAGCTGCATCAACTGGCATGACTGTGAGATCTATAGTGACAGATACTGTTGACAGGCCTGGGTCAAACAAACAAAATTACATCCTCTATAAAAAAAAGAAGGAATAAAACAATTAAATCTAACATTTATGTATTTGAAGTCCACCAGGAAGGATGTAGAGAAAATGTCAGAAAGGAAATGGGCCTGATCACTTAGAAAAGAGAGAGAGACTCACTGGATCTCAATAGAGAGACAATTAGACAAAGCCATTATAGCTGTTACACTCAAAGCACTTTAAGAGCTAAAATGTTATATTAATAGTTTATAAAGAAATTGGCCTCAAATAAATGAATTAATTGAAAGAAAGAAAGAATAAATGGATGAATGAATTAAGTAATAATTATAGTTTTATTAGTGTAGCCAGATATTAAGCATGTGAATTTTGTCAGTGTCTGAGTCTGGTAAAAAATGGCAGAGGGCCAGCATTGGTACATGCTCAATGACATGATGATCTTGCATGATTTATTTGTGCAATAGGGCACCTATGCGTATGATGAGAACTCATTGAGTTAAAGGGGAAGTTTGGTTTTTAACATGTTTAGCCCCTTTTCTGGAGTGTCTAGCATGAAATAGAATCATCATCACCAAAATTTTGACAACTGATCCTGTCTCTGATATTTGGCTCATTTAGAATCCTCCCTTTTCTGCTTCAGAATACCTTGCTTTATGCATGTCCGATAATGGCCTTAAAAGAACCTTAAACCTTTGTTTTAAAACGTGCAGCTCACCAAGTGGTTAGTGGAGTTCGTTGATGTTCCACAACAATTATCATAGCGAAATACAGTTCCTATCCAGCTTTATTTGTATTCATGCTGTGCTAGTTGGTATTGCTACGCCGAAGAAATAGTTCCGGAATGTTCAAAATACCATATAAAATGTGACCAAAACTGTACTTTGCTACTATAATTGTTTCGGAACATCAATGGACACCACTAAACACTTGGTGAGTTTTAAAATAAAGGTTTAAGGTTGTTTTAAGGACATTATCGGACATGCACAAAGGAAGCCATTCTGAAGCAGGAAAGGGGGGATTCTAAATGAGCCAAATATCAGAGACAGGAGCAATCATCAAAATTTTGGTGATGATGATTCTATTTCATCCTAGGCACTCTAGAAAAGGGGCTAAACATGTTAAAAACCAAACTTCCCCTTTAAAGAAAAGAATGTGCACGGCACCCATGTGCTTAGGTCATACGTATGCACTGGCCTGAAAAAGTCAGCTCACAGTATAGTAACGTGAAGCATTCCATTGACGGTAACGGGAACAGCGTTATGACTATGGAAACAGTAATTCATTTGATTACTCGTTACTGCAAAAAATAGCGCTGTTATACTCTAACACTGTTATTACCATCACTGGTCGTATTCTACAGGTATTAAAATAAACATTTAATTTAATTACCTCCGCCAAGGAAGTTATGTTGTCGCCGGCGTGTGTGTCTGCGTGTGTGTGTCTGTGTACAACATAACTCGAAAAGTACTGCACGGATTTGGATGAAATTTTCGGAAAATGTGTGTATTGGGACAAGGAAGAACTGATTGGTGACCCAGAACACCATCTGTGACCACATTGTCTTGGCGGAGCTCTGCACTCTCCGAGCGCTTTTTTAGTTAATGTAATAGAGTTAAAGAATTTTCAATATCAAATGTCACTCAACCTTTATCTTTCTCTTGCAAACCAAACGCCACATAAACCTGCAGACAGAGATGAACATCCAAACAATGATACAGGAAACAGTCAAAAGCAGTAGTGCGATATCCACACCGTGGTAGATGTACCAAGGAAGGTCGTAGCCCACTGAATGCAAATGCATAGCTCCTTTGTTCCGTAACACATATTCAATCCAGTAGATGGCACTATCAAGTGGTTCAATGGGCCGATCCCTATGCAGGCCAGAGAGTCGCTGCATTGCCGTTTGGTACGAAGGGTTCTCAAGGACGTCCAGCAAGGCCTCCTTGAATACCTCTGAAGTCAGTGAGCTAATCTCTAGGACTCGAGCTGCCCCTCGCACCTGAAGCCGAATTATGTTGTCAAACTGATCGAAGAGCAAAGGCAACCCTACAATGGGCACGCCATGGTAGATGGCCTCATATATGCCATTGGTCCCACCGTGTGCCACAAAAGCACGCGTCTTTGGGTGGCCTAACAGGTCATTCTGGGGAAACCAGTCCACCAGCAGGGTGTTGTTGCCCAGAGTCGCTGGTCGCTCTCCTAAATACTTCCATATGACCTTCTGGGGAAGCTGAGCAAAAACTGCCGCAATCGCCTCTGTCGTTTGTTTGGGGAGCGCCGTAATGAGGGTTCCTAGAGACATGATCACAACCCCGTGCTCTCCAGAGCTTTGCATGAAGGTCTCAAAGTCCTCAGGCAAAGGCTTGGCTGGACGGCACTGGAAGCCACCAACGTAAACCACGTTGGGCATAGTAGGCCTGGGGAACTCAAAGACAAAATCAGCCCGCACAAGCCACAAGTCTGCTGCAAACTCCAAGGACAACAGATCTGTCCCAGGCGGGAAGTATTGGTCAAGCACTTCCCGATAAGTAGGTTCCATAATGAAATAAAATTGCAAAGACTGGCTGATGTGCACCAACATGTTCAGGATTCGCTCAAAGAAGTCCATTTGGTCGCTCAGCTCGGAGCCTGTGGTGGGGATATAAGACAGCGGGGAAGGGGCGAAGGTAAAGTGGCTGTCTCCCATGTTGATCCAGCGCACATTCAATACCATTGGAAGCTGGAGGTAGCGGCCAAGGAAGACCCCATTTGGCAGACCAGGGTCAGTCAGCACCATGTCAAATTTGGTGTCTCTCATCTTGGACATGAAGACAGGATCCTCAAACATAATCTTGACGGATCTGGCGAGAGTGTCATGCCCTTCAACCATCATTTTGGCCATGTCTGCTTGGAGGCAGAGGGTGCGTAGGAGACGGTTGTACTTCCGGCACTCTAGTTGGCGCTGTACCATGTCGTCATAGTGGCTTAGGTCAAACTCATCTTCCAGAGATTTCATGGATATGGAGGTGTACATGGGGGATTTTTCAGGGATGTACCAGCTTTTTGGAGAACGTATGACTGTCAGGTTGTGACCTCTGGCATGAAGCTCTTTCAGAATCACTGCCATGTTCACCCAGTGGCTACCATCCAGTGGAACCACGAGAATATTGCTTTTAGTTTGGCATTTCCCTGGCAGAATAAATAATCCCCAAAGGATTATTGATATAAGGGTGCTCATATTTGTCAAGACCATCCTAGAGGAGAAATAAAAATAGGCATGTTACACATGAGAATCTCTCATTTGACCAAAAACACAGTTGTGGAGGATAAATCATTAGGATAATGTTTTCATCAACTTTTCCCATCAGTCTCACTGTTTTTGTTCATCTTAATCTGCATGTACTGCAAATATGTACAACTCTTTAAACTTTTATTAACATGATTGATGAGCTTCAGTAAAATATGATATACTGTAAGTAACCTAAAGATATGACAACAGTTAACACAGAACAAAGGTCTTCACTCAAGCTTCAAGTTGTAGTGGTATCCAAGAATTTATCAATGGCCAAATAAGTACTTGTTGCAGTAAGGTAGAAAACATAAGTGATCTCTACCAAGTTTATCAATAGATATTGATATTGATATCAAGTGCAAAACAAAAGAGTTGCACATTTTTAAATTGGATCATGCATTTTCCATCATTTTGAATAATGTAAATTAAGCTGATTTTAAGAAAACAGAAGGAACAGAAAACAAGTGACTTTGCTAAGGTCACCATGACTTGACTGTCATAAAAAAACTGGGTTAGTTTGATATGGTGAAATGGCTGTCATTCCACCTGTCACCCTGTAGATATTGGAAAGTAATTATTCTCTTGAAATTTGTAGAACTTTTCCCAGAAAGCTATTTAATCACAGTTGTTGTTTGGATTACATCCACACACACATTTCCTATTCACCAATCACAGTTTCAACAACTCACCTGGTTGTTTTGTTCCGAACAATCCGTAAGCCGGCATTAGTTTACTCTATCCTCATGCCCACAAGTATATTGCATACTGGTCAAGGTTCAATGTACTGGCAGCTTTATCTGCAAAGGTGAGCAGAGTTCACAAATATGACATGTCCAGCAAGAGCAAACCAGTCAGATGTGTAGTCACCCCTGCATCCTAGTTGGCCCAAGGTGTCTGTGAATTCTTTCCAGTACACCAAGAACTTCCCAAGGGATTCAAGGTCTACACAAAGTTTCACAGCGTTCTTCAGTCCATCATTGATTGATCCATCATTCACAACACTTCCTTTTGTTTTACACCCTCCCAAACTACCCACGCTGTCACATGCTCCTGTGTTGTAAGGCTTTCCACCTCACATCACCCCCCCTCCTATTTTACTATTAACTTTAAGCTTTTCCATAGAGGGGCACCAGGGCACATGATCTCAGCTTTTGGTACCCCAGACACAAACCTTGCATTGAAAAGTTTTGATTGTTACCTCAAACGTTTTAAGTGTACCTTCAATCCCAGTCTTTGCAATACCCTGAACCCATAATGTTGATACTTTTTTATGTTTTTTCTTCACTCTTTGTACTAATATCAACTTAATGAGGACATATGCCCCTTTTTTGTTTTGTAGTTCTGCCATGTGATAACAGATCTGGGGCCATATTCCCAAAGAATCATAAGCCTAAAAGTAGCTCTTAAAAGCCAGATTTAGGAGAAACTCCTTAAAAAAAATGGGCATGCCAGTCGTAAGTTTAAGACTTTTTTTGCGAAAGTAATTCACAAAGAAATTTAGCACTAAAAGTAGCATGTATGTCTGGTACAGCTTAGGTGTAGTTAGGTGTAGGAGGACTTCTAACTCCTAACATATCGTGATTGTATGCAAAACATCCTTAATCTTCGGAAATGCCCATGTAATGCCATTTATTCCAGTATCTTTCATCAAGGAATATATCCAGCAGCTTATATGGAATGCAATAACGCCACCAAATCCTGTGTTGAAGTATATGTAATTTATTCACGGTCAATTTTAATTTGTGTACTTCCTCTCTTTCTAAACATGCTCTCAAAAATGCAGTAAAAATGGTGCAAAGATCTTTTATTAAATCTCGTTTACCGTTTTATTTCTAGCTTTTTATTTCTAGCAATCTCTGTTCGCACTATCTCTACGGGAGCAGCGCAGCATGCAGTGCAGATGAGGCCCCCCTATCACTCATCAACCAATCTCCAATGTAAATGCAAGCAGGCTTGTGCATTAGAGCTGACGTCAACCATAGTAACGGAGGTTTAATTTTAGCCGAAGAGTTGCCATTTATCCTAACTATACTAGGTATCAGAGGCATTATGAATTACTTTTACATAACAACTTTTAGTGCAGTTACCTAGCCTAGTTTTTTCAGACTGATGGAGGCATATCGGTTAAGGAACCTGGCTAGTATGCTAGTAGCCTGGAAGTTGTGGTTTGGAATCCCGGGTGCCACTGTTGTGCCCTCGAGCAAGGTATTCTCCTAGGTGATTGTCCAAAAAAGTGCTATTGCGGAGATAGGGAATATGCAAGATTCGGGCGAAGGGACGGTGGAACATTCTTGTGGACCTGTAGGGGGAGCTGCTCTACCTGTGAAAATGCGAGCACAACTCCAATAACGAAGGTGCGTAACGGGCAGCACTTGGGTCTGCTTTCTAAATGCATATATGCTAATTTGGTTGGTAATGGGCAACTGCAGAGCAACCAACAAAGTTGTAAACTTGTGAGCAATGCTTTAGGCCAGGGAAATGGAAGCTCTGTGGCGAATAAACCGAAAGTAAAGGCCGGTCTTGCATAGTTCCTCTTTAATGAATAAGAGATTCGTTTACTGGTTAGATAGTGTTGTGGAAGATAAATACTTCTCTAAATAGGCTACCACAGCGGTTGAGGATGGAATAAGAAGAAAAAAACAAGTTGTTTCAGACCATGTAGATTATTAACACTTATACTTACTCACAAGGTCAGGTGATCGCCGTATGATTGATGTAACAACATGCTTAACAATGTAACATGCTGAAAGAAGTTTTGTTTTAGGGAGGGAAAGTCGAGGAAATGTTGCAAAACTTTGATTTATTCTCTGAATTTATTTGTATATTTTGGTGCTAGTATGCCATTTTAGACTAGTCTGCATATATACTTTAGCTGAGATGTAATTTGATATATCACAGCTTCATTGGCATGACACATGAAATAAACGATTAGAAAACAGCTTGTTACAAGTGTTTTAACTACCACCACTCCAACATTCTGCTATCTTTGGGCAATGCTTTGGGGTCTCGTCTGTTTGTTGAAGATGCCCGACAAATGTGAAAACACACCAGCAATCTCCAAATTCTCTATGCAAAAAACGACAACAGTTGTTGACCTCTATAGAGCATAGAAAGTAGGCGTGTTATTCAGGTATTTGGAAAACTGCACTTTTGTCATTGAGAATGTAAACAATGATTTGTTATCAGCTTCATTTGCATAGCATGGAGTAAATTACTGAAAAATGAAATGAAAAATGAAAAAGAATTGTGTATGGGATTCCAGAGGAGAGTGCGGCCTTTGAAAATGGTGGCTCTTTGTCTTCCACAACACATCATATGCTAATCATTCCCCTCTCTGATTGGCTGGAGTGCTATCCAATGATATGCAGAGGGATTTGAAAGACCGTGGTTCATCCTGCCCTCCAATAATGGAGATTCCCCAGAACCTGAACCTCCATATTAAAAGAAAATAAAGATTACAAATATTTAGTGTATATTAACTCAGAAATATTGCCTCTACTGTAAGTTTCAACTAACACAGACCCACAACTCTTGATCACGCAAGAATTATTTTTTTGTGATCGATTTTATTTCATATTAAAATAAAACAATAAAAAAAAAATCACAGGGCAAGTTCCCAATAAATACAGTGCATCAACTTGCCTTATCAGTGAAACAAAACATGCAATGGTCATCTCAAGGAATTCAAGTCGAGTTATATCGATGAATACACAACGACAAACATCAATAACTACAAACTGACAAGAGTTTCATTTCCGTTCACTGCTTGTCATGTCCCAATGATGCCACAATGAGCTGCTAACCAGCACTCACAGAGGCTTAAGTATGCTAGCGCAGACTTGGAACATTACATACTTCTACACTGTTCAAATCAGACAGGGGAAGTATATAAGATCATATATGATCACTGTGCACTGAGCCCAGTCTGTTGGCAGCTAAAAGAGAATCAATGATTACAGTAAACAAGACAAAGATTAGACAGAAGGAGCTTATAAACAGAAAAAGAAGACAGGTACACTGCATTTCTAGATGCAGATGCCATTTCCATGGTCCTTCAGTTAAAAATTATGTGTATGCAGCATAATCAGTGGAGCGTCTCAATTAGTCCTGCACGAGGTTTAAAGGTTGTCTGTGCAAGAGAACAGTTAAAGGGACTATGTGTAAAACATTAAAAAATGACCAGGGAGAAATTGCAAAAGTCTATGATTGATACTGCCCAGATATCCACAACAGTTTTTACTAAACACCTCAAACAGCCCCTGTTGTGCTACCTCCCAATGCTGTTTCAATTTTGCAATGCAAGTCAAAAGATGAGTGATGTCACATTTCAAATGGACACAACTAGATTTATACAGAATTTAACACACAGCTGCTTTAAAGAAGAAAATGAGGTGTGAATCAGTCAATAACCCTGTTGTTCCAAATCACTGAATGCTGTCTGTAGGAACAAGATCCAGAAAATTTGATACAACACAGAACAGAATAATGACCAAGAAATAGCTAATGTTAGCTGGAACTGTGCCCCATTTACTAAGGTGCTAGTTGCTGGTTCACTCTTTGCTCTGTGTTGTATTAAATTTTTCCGTTGTTTTTCCTACTAACATCACTTGCTGGCTACTAACAACAGGCAGACAGTATGGATTGATTCACACTGAACTTCTCCCTTAACTCTACACTAACACTACAGAAATCTGAAAACAGCCCCTTTAAAAAGCCAAGAGTCTTCATGCATGAGCGACTAGGAATCAGCCACAGCACCTGCATTCTTCAGGCCCATTATCAGACCTTTGGCTGATCTAGAAGCAGTGACTTGCAATGATTGACTGGCCCTCGGGTGCTACGTGAATGCTAAGGCAGCTGATAGAAGATCAGTCGAGATGGCAGGAGAGAACAAAATGATTGATGGTGACAGCGATGGAGATGATTTTTAAATTTTTTCCGTTTTTTTTTTTTTTTCTTCGAGAGATGCGATGGACGATGACAGTTCTTAAGAGGGTGGAATTTCCAGACACGTGTGCGTGAGCCGGAAAGGAATGCGAAGCATCCTCAGTGCGTGGTCTCAGAGACAATCTACAGTGTGATCACAACTGCAGTGATGGTGGTGATGAAGATTTTGATGATGATTGGCAGGGGTGAGGATCGGAAGAGAAGGTTGATTTGGAACAATGATGATGACCATGGTGTGATCAATGATGAAGACCAAAATGACTGCTGATGATGATGATGATGGTGATGACGATGTCGACAGCGATGGTGATGATGAAACTACACATGAATTAACCCGATTTGTTGCAGAAGAGGGAGACGGGGTGCAGGCGAGCCTTCATCTCTCGCCTCATCTGACACCAGGAGCAGGGTCCGCAGCAGCAGGCGTACACACAGTCATTACACATGGTGTCCTAATGGGGACAGGGACAAATTATTATGTACCTTTCTCAATAGAATGTCAGTATAATCAATACATACTTTTTTTGCTAGGTTCCGTTACAAACCTGAAGTACTTTAAGACATTTCTACAAAACTCAGGGGCATAGGCCATAGAATTCTCTCATTTTTTTGGCATAAATACATGAAATACAGTCTTATAGAATGTGCACTTTCATATAACTGAAATCCAATATGATGCATCCACCTTATAGTTGAATAATACACAAACAGAGTGATCAGTCATAGTCTGTTGGTATTGTGTCTTATGAGTACGTACATCAATATTGTAACGCCTTCGCATGGAGACCCTCATAGCCATTGTGATTGGTGGGATGATGCCAAAACTGTCCAATAGTGGCAGACAGAGACACTCGCCGTGATCTCTTGCCGTGATGCAGGCAAAACAAGGGAAGCACCACACAGAGAAGCAGCCTGCACACATTCAGAGAGAGGGAGAGAGAGAGAGAGAGAGAGAGAGAGAGAGAGAGAGAGAGAGAGAGAGAGAGTTACTCAAAGAAATAATAGAATAAAAGTAGGCAACAAATGCTGCCCTGGCTTGTCAAAACAAAAATTCCAAAGCTGTTTCTTCTGACTGAAATATGTACTGTACTTGCTTTGGTGAATGGTTTAGACCTGGTGTTAAAATGTAAATGGTGTGGTTGTACTGTATAATATTATTGCTTACATTCATGGAGGCTGTCACATTCACAGATGCTGGTATTCCACTGATCTGAGCCTGCAGCCATGACGACTGGCTTCGGCTGTTGAACTACCATTTTACTCGCCATGATGAACACCTAGATGCATCAACGTCAACATTAAAATATTACTGTTGATTATTACCAAATTATGTAATAGTATGAGTAACTCTCATCAATTAACTCAGACTACCATTATTCTCATTAAACACACACAACAACAATACTTAACTAATTAACCGTTGAGGTAAAATGTTACACATGTTATGGTAACCATATTAATACATTTATGCTGACTTTGTCCTCATTGTCTAATTATTTGAAAATTTTAAGCATTTCTTTTGTTAAATTAAAAGTGAATTTTAAAAGTAACAATAAATATTGAATCAAAGCATAATTTTTATTCCAGGCTAATTATTATAAATATACTTAACAATTGTATGCTAAATGTAATATACAATATTTATTATGTTATGAACATAAATATATTATATTAATTGTTAATATAATTGGCTAAATGAATAGCATATGCATAAAAGAAAGAAAGTTCACAAAAAAAATAAAATAAAAACATTAATTTGATAAATATTATGCCTGTCCCATTTTGTTTTTAGATAACTCTAGCTCCCCCATCTGGTGTGAGTTTACCTGTCTTACCTGAGAGTGCGATGCTTTCCCAGTGAAGTGATGAGCAAGACTGAGCACACATGTACACGTCTGGGACTATTTATATGGGAGGAAGGATGGCAGGCTGACACACACACACACACACACACACACACACACACACACACACACACACACACACACACACATATGTACTTGCCCCCATGTTTCACTTAGAACACACGCACACACATAAAAACATCTACATGCCTTCACGTGCAAATAAGCACTTGCTATGCCACACACACACACACACACATTTTTTATATATAAAAAAGAGATTTCAAACATAAAATATTTCTCAAAAGAATATCAAGCACATCTCTAGACATTTTTTATGTGAGAGACTGGGTATAACCGGGGCAAATTTTTCATTCCTAGTGAAAAAAAAAATTACTGAAATACAGATGTTCTGTTCTGATATTAGCTGATGATACTGTGACACCAAACCACCATCAGTATGGAATCACAATTAAGCTTTCTGGTGTGCTATTAAAAGTCAGGAATTGATTTTGATGTTGAAGGTGATAAACTGATTAATGATCAATGATTCATTGTCCATCATCTTATTTTTCTGTCGTAGTTAGTGATTGTGTCCCATTTAGTTATATTCATTTATTAGTCAAATAAATTTCCTGTATATTTTTATTGAAACCAAAGATGTTCAAAGAAAGTAACCCAAAATATTTTGATTGCAAGTATGGTTACAGTATTGTAGGTGAAGAACACAGTTCCACAACTATTTGTTTGTATACCTCTCCAAAAGACTGTATAATTTTATCAAAATTAAAACCCAGTTGTGGATATTGTAGGATTTATGATATAGTATACTTGTTGTACTTATATTATACTTGTATTTACGAGTGGGTGCATATTGAAGTTGATTATTACCTCCGCCAAGGAGGTTATGTTTTGCTCTGAGCGCTTTTCTAGTTCTATAAGTTTTGGGATGTTAGATCAGCAGTGGCTAAAGAGAACTGGGTCGCAATGTGAGATTTTTTGTTCATTCAACAGCAGCAAAGACTTTTTGAATGCATTGTTTGGTAGACTTTTTATTTATTTGTGCGTTGCTAAGTGAAATCCAGGATCATTGTTCCCTTTGGCTTTGAGGGTTGTGCTGGATGCAGAGTAAATCACGACAACATGCTTTACCCCCTGGATGCATGAGGGGTGTTTCCTGCCTTAAACAATGTAACCCATAGAAAGCACCCACACACACACACAAACTCTCTCTCTCTCTCTCTCTCTCTCTCTCTCTCTCTCTCTCTCTCTCTCTCTGTCTCTCTCCACATAGGTCTTGCACTTGTCTGCCAATTCCAAAACAATATGTGAGGAAATTACTTTGCTCTGAGGAAGGAAGTGATTTTGAAGAAAATAGGTTTATTCATTTTTTTTAAGAAACAAAATAACTCACACTTAAGACATGAGAGGGCATTATTATGGCTCTGTACAGTAATGCACCACTGTTTGCTTCTGACAGAATAAAACTAAATGTAAACTTAAAACAAACAAAGAAAAAAATCTAAACCAAACAAATATAATGTAATACATAACAAAACACAAACATTTGCACAATCTGAACAAGACATTGCATGATCTGCTGATAAAAATTCTGTCTTCATGTACGTGAGCAGTGATGCATTCCTCCACACACTCCCCAGACACGCACTGATCCCAGAACAGATTAGCAGATATTTGTCTCTTCTTGGACAGACTGCAGCTGATTGGCGATCAGGGGGCTGGGGTATCTGGAGTTCCACAGTGACACCTGATTGGGTCACTGGTAGGTGACGAGTGCAGAAAGGGGGTGGGAAGTACGGACAGGTGAAGTGCTGAAGATGATTCTGACTCTGTAGTCCGGGGTTGGGGTGGTCCTTGATGGTTGCCGTGGTTACTGTGCCCGGTTGTTAATGAGAGTTACTGGGTGCAGGCGGGCCTTCATCTCACGTCGGATCTGGCACCAGGAGCAGGGTCCGCAGAAGAAGGCATATATGCAGTCATTACAGATGGTGTCCTGTTAGAAATAGAGAGAGAGAAAGAGAGATTAGGATTCACAAATGACCAGACTTGACAGAAACCAATTAGTAAGGTTTAAGCAAATGCTGTAATGAAGTAAATAAAATCATTTTATTTATAGCATTTAAAAGCATGTGGGTGTGAGAGATATGGAGAGAGAAAGAGAGCGATAGAGACAGTTAGGTAAAGGCATGTTTGAAACTCGCTCAACTTCAATCAAAGTCCTACAATCATGAGTATTGAGTTATTGATCTGACTTTTACTACTCTGCTGTCCTGCTGCAAAACTTTGTCTGAGTTTAGCCTCTTAGGTTTATAACTAAGGCTGTGTGCATATACTGACACTGACCTTGATTCCAAACTGCCGTCGCACAGATACCCTCGTGGAGAGGATGATGGGGGGAATGAGGCCGCAGCCATCGAGCAGAGGGATACACAAACACTCGCCGTGGTCCCGCGCCGTGATGCACGCAAAGCAAGAGATGCACCAGAATGAGAAACAGCCTGAGGAAAAACACAAACACAAAACGTCATTAGAAAGACGTTTGGGAAGTTACAGTTTACAAGGCTGGGGAAAGGTTGTGAAGATGACCTTCAGCAATGATGAGACTGCATCTTTAAGAGATTTAGATCCATTCTAAATCTAGTTCATTTTTTACACAAAATATTTATTGTTCGGTCTTGTAATTATGACATGCTGTCTCGCTTCATTCTCAGAGGTGTTTTTCTAAGCCTTTCCTTTCTCTCCCATACACAGCGAAAAACTAACTAAAAGAGAGAGACAGACAGACAGAAAGAGAGAGAGAGAGACAGGCAGACAGAGAGCAGGACACTCACAGTCGTTCACATTGTCACATTCGCAGATGCTTGTGGACCATTGGTCGGCAGCTGCAGCCATGACAACCGGCTTGGGTTGCTGTACTACCATCCTGTTCGCCATGGTGATGATCTGTTTTGGATGAACAACACATGCAGGTGCTCATGTTATTCCTCAGCATGCTATTGATCTTCCACTCATCTTACGTACTGTACTAAACATTTGTCCCCAAGAAACTCTTGAATAGTTCAGCTAAAATCTACTGTTAAATTGTTGAGCGCTCCTAAAATGCCTCCCGGAACAATAGTTAATACAAATACGTGAATTTTAAAGTGAAGAGTAAAAATGTGAACAACAATGCTTTCTCCCAAAAAATATAAACAAAGGTTGCTAAAAAAGTGGAAAGCAATTCTATAATCATTGGAGAAAAATGTGTTGGGAAGTGATGAAGACATCTTAAAATAGTAATTTGATATTTTAAAGATATATAGAAATGAAGTATAGTAATACAATAAATATTGAAAATGTGATATTCTGCAAATAAGTAATAATTACATTATTTTAAACCCATTAAAGGCTATGGAAGGTATTAAGCAAACTAGTGGCATACCTGAGTTTGGGTCCTGCACTGAGAGAACAGAGCTAGAGAGACACAAGACTAAATGCTTGCGCAGTCAAGAGGACTCTTATATAGAGCACACAGGTAGACTGTCAAAATGTGGATGCACACACACCATATTGCACGTACGTCTGCTGTCCCTCTCAGACACACACACACACTCCCTCTCAGTCAGACACACACACACACAAACACACACACACACACGTGTAGTGTTACACACGTGAATACGCACATACAAACGCACACAGTGTGTTTTTATCAGATCATCTGTATCTGTTACTGGTTGAGCAAGCCTCAAGAGAATGTTAAATATGTTTTAATCAACAGATTTGCTGATTGTGACTGCCCTTATTAGCATGTTAAGATTTACTTGACTGGGAATGTTCCCTATAGGCTACTGTTAATTCCCCAACTCTAATGAGATATGCCATTGGAAATGAGAAACAATGTTTCCCAAACATCACAAAAAAGTCAGGTTTGTTACTTTTTGGTGCTAATCCCATACTTGGTTTGATTTGGTTACTGCTCCAAAAATGTAATGCCTCATATCCAAATACTATTAAAGTAGAAAAATAGGACACATTGGCAAACTCAAGACTGATGCTTGCTTATATGTATTAAAAGCCAAAATAAATTATTTATATAGTCTTGTAACAAAGGCTGGAATGTGGCATTGTCTTACATGCATATGCTTACAAAAAATGAAGGAAAAAAACCCAATAAGATCCAGTATTAGTAAATGTAATGCACACTTTTGTCATACATTTCTGGATGTATTCATGTACTGTAGTTTTTCTTTAATAACAGGTGTTCTATTTAATGCCACCGTTGGTGATTGACTTTTCAACCCAAGATTGCAGCAACAATATGCACCGACAATGTTCTCTATGCTAAAGTTCATGTGTCGCGACCCTGATAATACTTTGTATAACATTTCTTGTCATGTCGAACCTACTAAGTGTTTCCAAAATAGTGTTTGGGCTTACCCATTGAAAGCCATTAGTCGCCATGCAAGAAAAACAGCCACACTCTATATTGTAGCTTTGTAGCTAATTGTCTCTTTAACCTAATGTTTGAGTTGTGCCCCTACAATCAAAATCCACTTGTTTATTGCTTTAAATCAAGGGTAGCCATAGTAAGGCTTAATCTTATAGTAGTGTAAGCTATAGTTCACTTGTAATTGGTTGAAAATTGATGTTCTCCAATTTCCAAATTTCCTTTTCAGTTCAGATAGTTTAGCATATGACCCGCAAGCAAAAAATGTTTGGCTACCTCTGCGCAATTGCTTTGCTCTTGCTCCCTCTCCTGGAGGAATCACAAAAATGAAATTTCATTTGCCACCGTTTCATCATGCTTCTTAAGGTATCATCTCAGAGCTCCCTCTAGTGGCCAGAGTGGATGTGCCACAGCCCTGGAGAAGGGAGGCATGACTTGCCCTTCCTTACCTAAGAGGAGAGTTATGCCAGGAGGAAAGGGGGGAACAATTGACGCATTGTGAGGTGCTTATGTTTCCTGCCTCTGGACTCAGGTTGATAAGGAACAAGCAAGGACAAGCGAGTAAGAATCACATCCATTTTCCCAGGCCACACACACACACACACACACACACACACACACACACACACACACACACACACACACACACACACACACACACACACACACAAACAGGACTTGCTTACATGAAATTTAGGAGGGCAAGGAAACAGAAAGGGAGGAGAGAGAGAGAGAGAAATGATTCACCTCATCCGCATCCAGGACGATGCCAGCTTAGGGAGGTTCAGTGGCAGTGGTCAAAACTAGGTCAGGATTTTATACAGCACTTTTTGTCGGCCTCCTACCATAAGGGTGTGTGGATACATGAATCAATAGCTCTCTAACATGATTTAAATAACCAAGGACAAAATATCACTATGCATATAGTGTACCATGGTTCTGACAACCATAGAGTCATTTACATGGCTGGGACAAAACAGGTGTTGAGTGGTGCTGGTATCTGGGGCAATGGACTCTAATACAACATCAAAAATAATGTAGTTAAAAGTAACGCTTTAATATAAGGCTCAAAACCAGTGTGCTGGGCCACACAAGCACTGTGTACAACACTACAGATTATAGCAACTATGTCTGTCACCACTCACACACCATGGGGAAGCTCTTCTGCTGCTGACATTTTCATCTTGATTTGGGGCTAAGTTGGTAGGCTATGCAGCACAATGGAAATTAAGTAGTAACTGAAAATTGGCAGAAGAATGTACAGCACAAACTTGCTTGTGTATTTGTTAGAAAAAAGATTATGGTTTGATTTGCGAGTTGGTTTAGGGAGTGAGACGAAGACCAAGGTTGAATCAAAAGATAGTGGTTTAATTGGCAACGAAACAAAAGTTCGTCGAATGCATTCTGTCGATTACAGAAAAACATTGTTTTTTATGTTACAGTCCGATACACCCGGTATCTGTCGCAACATTGTTGCTTAACATTTTGCAATGATTATATGACATATTAATCTTACATACTGCTGGTTTACAGTAAACCACTATGTTGAGAGGCTCTTTCAACTACCCTCTGATAGGGGGCAATAAATATTAATAAGTAATTAATAAATAATGCTGGTTGAATCAGTCTCTCCACTGTATTGTGCTTTGCATTGGCTTTACACCTGAGTGTACGCATGATCTTTTGCTCATATTGGAGCAGACTTACAAAGGAACTGAGCCTAGAAATCTAAACGTTCCCTAGTGGCAGTAAATAAATTTGCTTAGCCTGTACGTCTAGTAGGCCTATCAAGCCATAGAGAACTTGATTGGCTGATACCGTTGGTGTTTTTTTTTTTTTTATCAATTTTGGTGTAAAAAGAACCCTCTTCCCTAACTTAGAACATTGAGAAAAGTCCAGAGTTATTACAAGTATTATCCCAGTTGACCCATAGATTGTCCCTTAAGTTGCTACTAAACTTGAACTCCTATATTGAACTTGAACTATATTGACAGTGTTGAATGGAGATTTCAGCATGGTATTCCAGTAAGGGTGAGCTCAATGCTTTGGAGCACAAGGCACACAGGCCCTGAGAAACCTGTGCTGGGGTTTACCCACTCAGTCAAAGACTAACATATCACAGGAATGTCACAGCTTTGTTTGTCCTTTCTGTGCAAAACTAATGTAATATTACTAATATTACATTAGTTTTACATTTTACATTAGCCTCATTATTGACAAAATTCCACAAAAATGCCATTTGTTCAAAGCATGACTTATAGAAAATGTTACAGACCAAACTGATCAGTAACATTGCCCTGAAGAACAAAATAGTGCACCATACGAAGGAACTCACACTTTTGAATGTATATTTTTTTCCTTTCATTTTTATTTAAATATTGAACACAGTAGAGCAAACACAGCATTTTAAAAACAATTCAATTCATACTAAATTCATAATGTTGAACTCTCCATACGATGGCCATACATTGAACATTGAAAGTAAACTTTGATAAGCAGTTCTTAGCTCTTAATACACAGGGAGAACCTAGGCTCATCAGGTGGTCATCTGCCAGCTGTGACTTCAGCTGGGTCATCTGCTCATTCACTTCCTAAATGAGTTCAGAGAAAACATATACCACTACCCTCCAGTAGGGGGTGCTACTCCAGCTCCATATCTCATCTGTGTGTGTGTGTGTGTGTGTGTGTGTGTGTGTGTGTGTGTGTGTGTGTGTGTGTGTGTGTGTGTGTGTGTGCCTGGGTACAATCATTAACTCATTGGCCCTTTACAATTACCCAAACACTGATGAAGACTGACCAGGGAGAAAATTTCTGCTATTTAAAGACCTCTTTCCTCATGTCTGATTTTTTGGTTAGGACTTAAAGTATTATTGTCTTCATCAAGTAATGAGAGAAACGTGAGCATTTACATTCATTGGAAAACTAGGGAATAAGGAAATAAATATGCCAGTAATGATGATGATGATGATGATGATGATGATGGCACAGAATGAAGATGCCCTATCTGTGCCAAGAGTGGACCTGTGTGACTCGCTGGGCACTGCTCTTCATCTCGCGGTACATTTGACACCAAATGCACGGTGAACAGAAGACTGAGCACACACAGTCATTGCATAGACTCCCCTGGGGCACAGAAAGAACATGGACAGGTGTCAGCAAAAAAATCTACATCTGTGTGTGTGTGTGTGTGTGTGTGTGTGTAGGCTACGTGCGCTCACTTATCAACACAACATGTCATGAGATTATGTGAAGGAAAGAGTGACAGAATGTCACATAATCTCATGTAAAATGATGTGTGAATAAAAGGGCAGGCAAAATTTTGCAATTTCAAACACCAAGCTTCTTGAACCTTTTCCTCATGTCAGCATGTAGACTGCAGACTTTTCTCAGGGGAATAGTTATAGTGTTATAGTGTTATAGTGAAACAGAACAGAAGCATGGGAATTGATTTGAAGAAACAGAATCCAAAATGTGCTGGCAACATGCTATTAATTGAACAATTTGGTCCGGATGAAGTCCCTGCACCTAGCAGATTAAGCCCTCACAGCCTTGCAAAAGTGACCACTTAACAGAAGAAGTCAGTTTAGTCTGTTTAGGGTTATGGCTTAGGACTTGGCTCACAGTGAGACAGTGCCAGTAACTACTTTGAAGTAATTTACCCAATGTTTTTGTCTAAACTCAAACTCTTTTTTCACGCACCCAAAGTCTTTTATTTATCTTACTTTTGAAGTTGAGCGCGCCCTCCCGACACACTTTGTCTAAACTCAAAACACAAACCCCCTAGGTCTGTTTGTTCTCACCTGGATCCCGTAGCGCCTGCGCATAACCCCCCTCATTGACATGGTGACAGGTTTTACTAAACCACCACAGCACATGTCCGCCATGGGGAGACAGGTGAGCTCTCCAAACTCATCAGCTGTCTGGCAGGTGAAACACCAGAAACACCAGAACCCACAGCAGCCTAAATAACACACAATAATAATAAAAACAAAACAACATAAATATTGGCTATACATCCAAGGCACCTATTTCCTATGTGTTCTTTAGGCTATGTTTATATGGGTCATTACAAGGTGTATGAGCATCTATTTTATTAGGCTATTTGAAGTACTAGTGTATTCATGGGTAATACATGCATTGTGGAATGAAACAACATGTCTCAATATAATTTGCTAAAATCAGAAATTTCAAAAAACATGGACAACTAATTATTTATTTTATGGCTCTTCTTTCTTTCTGTGACGATACAAATTAAATCTATTATAATCTACTTAGATAAAGGGTGCACACACATACATGACTTCATGTCGTCACAACATTGGAATACTCCTGTGTTCCAGTCTCGAGTGAGTGACTTCTCAAAGGTAGCAGGCGGTGCATACACTGCCCTATGTGCCATGATGACAACCTGACCATGGAAAACAGAAAGCAACCATCCAGTCAGCAGGCGTTTCCGTTGAAGGAAATAGGCTATTACTGACAGCATGATCTGGGTGTACACAAACTGATCACTATCCTATACTATATCATTTCATTTATTTTTGAAATACTATTAACACTCAAATATCAAAATGCATTGGCACTGAATATTATAATTTAACCTAACATTTATACATCTTTCAACACAGGTCTTTCTAAATTGTAAATTTGATCTCTTATCAGCAGGGGTGATCCATAGTGTTCATCAGTAGCACTGGTGCTGGACCAAGCATATATAACTGAAAGGAACATAAAGGTCCGCAACATTATCTGATGCACTGTGATGAAGGGCTGAGAGTCCGAAACGTCATGGCATTAAATTTTTGGGAGCATCAAACAGAGTTGCGGACTTTTATGTTCCTTTCAGTGATCCATAGTGTTGCCAGTGTAGACCAAAGAGATTATTAGCACATAATTATCTTTCATACAAGCTCAGAACGTAAAAGTTTTTCGACAGAAAACCCTTCATTTCCTCTTTCCAATAGTTGTTACAACATTAGTCATCATAATGTTATTTTACCATTTATAAAATATATCTTCTATCTTACCTCACGGGAGAGCTGGTGACTTAAGAGTGGCTTTGTCTGGAGAGTATTTGTCACACTACCATAATCCAATACCACATCACTAGATTTCTGTCAAGATCTCTACATGTTCAGAGAGGGACAACTACAAACATTCATAACTGGTTCATCTGGAAAAGCTAGCATATTTGTTCCTCCTACATACACACATAAATGACATAGTTATACAGATATGCATAGTTGCAATTACACATAGTTTCCACTAGTGGAAAAGAAAACATAACACACCCATGGTCAACACTGCACATCTGAGCATACGGTGCTGTAAGGCGCAGGAAACTGTCTAGAGAATAGAAAGTTTCTAAAGAATGCTGAATTACTGTAGGCTTAACTTTCAAGTAATGGAATGTGTTGAGCCTCTATACTGGATTGACAGTCTGCACTACTGGATGTTACTCTCGCTACAATATTATAACAGGGTTTTGTCAGTTGATGACTTTAATGCAGTGTTTCTCAAACTTTTTCAGACCGAGGACCACTTTGCCCAAAAACTGTTTTTCAGGGACCACCTGCCCTTGCGCCCCCTCGCCAAGTCACATGCAGCTACCCTTTAACCAAGTCATTTCTAGAGTAGGCACTTCAAATTCTTTAATAAAGAGTAAATTACAGGTCTGCCTCTTATATTCAGTGAACAACTAATCTTTGGCCTTCAAATAATGACAGGCTATATTCACATATTTTTATGGTAATCAACTCGTGGACCACTTGAGCTTGCTCGCGGACCACCAGTGGTCCCCGGACTACACTTTGAGAACCACTGGCCTTAATGGCACTCTCTGCTGTCGTAGAACATGGTTGGCACATGGTTCCCAAAGTGTAAGGATACTAGGCACAGGGGTTGCATATAGACTTACTGTACACCAGACAGAGTGTAGAATATGTCCTACCGCTTGTCAATGTGATCTTATAGCAAAGTCTTCTAACACATCTCAGTGGTATGTTTGAAACTTAACTTTACTACTTGTCATAATACACAGGGCCTGCTACTTTGACTGTAAATTCAACAGTATTTGGGCAGTAAGAAACGAAAGTGGCACAGAAAGCTCTCATAACTGGTCATACTGGAAGAAAAGACAGCATTGATCCTGATCTAGACAAGACAAACAACACCCGAAATAGTTGGTCACTGTGCCAATGCAGGATACAAAGGAACATAATTCCCGCTGGGGTAGATAATCCGAGTAGATAATTGTTGTGTTGGCGGTGAAGTTACAGTAAGTATCCAACTCAGCTCAAAATTTTCCACAGTGAGAAAACGTGCAAGAAAAGTGTGAGAGTGTAATGTACTTAGATGTAATATGACAGATGAAATATAGTGTAATATACTGTAATATAGTGTAAAATACTTAGATGAAGTGGATCTATCTTTTCTTCTGCTCCTACTGTGCTGAAGTATACTGTTTGTGCCCAATCGTTTTAATAGGGTGTAGCTAGCTTTTTTGTATGCTCAGGTTACCCGGAGCATGTGCCATGACAACAGTTGTATCCCCACTTGGAGGAACAGCGGGTATTCTGCAGTGCTCATGCATCCAAATTGCCATTTTATGCAACAATCCATTGGTGGAAATTCATTTACTTATATTTGCCTTTACTTTGATAGGATAGTAGAGAGAGTGACAGGAAATTAATGAGAGAAAGAGGTGGGTAAGGATTGGGAAATGACCTCAGGTCTGACTCAATCCCGGGTCCCTGAATTTATGGAACGATGCACTCAATGTCGTAGGTTTGATCTCAGCATTGAGGGGGACATGGACATTGACTGATGGTGGTTAGCAAGTGTCCTGTGGTTTATCATCTCCGAAGCGGCCATGCATAAAATAATGCTTTGCAGTGAAGTGAGTTTAGGAGCATGCTGTAGGCTATGGATAATTCACTGGGAAACAATTTGCAAACAAGGTGCAAAGTTAGGCTACTTTCTTGCGCAGAGCTGCCACTGGAACTGTTTGCACACATTATTGATGAGTTCTGAGGCATCAGACAACCCTGCTAGAGGTTAGGAAAATGCAAAAGGAATTGCTTATAAGTTGAAATCGCGATTTAACCCTTTGTTCACCCAGATGGTTTTTTTCTCCTTTCTTTCTTGGAATTATTGATGGGGACAATCCAACAATCATTCGACATTGGTGGGGACGTGACACTTGTGTCCACCCTAAATCTACACCCTTGGATGCACTGGTCCGCTGAGGCTCCTTAAAGGATAGCTCCGGAGTAAGTTTAAGCATAGCCCTGCTGCATGAGCCTTCTAAAAGCAATATATTTAGCATGAAATGAAAGAATTTCCAACAGCATAGACCTAACGCGAACGCAAAACACTTTACATTGAGTCAATGTAACCTCAGATCTTACTTTCAGTTTCCAATAGTCAGGTCCCATTGATTCAGTGTAAAGTGCCTGTTCGTTTCTGCGTTCGCGTTCGGTCTGTGCTTTACCAAATTATTTTGTTCCACTCGCTAACTAGCGCATTTAGCAAGCTCTTTCAACAGGGCTATGCTTGAATTCACTCCGGTGCTTTCCTTTAACGCAAATATTTCAAAGTAAAACCAGGGCTGTAGTGGAGGTTAAATTCATACAGTGCAATCATAATGTCAGAAATAGTTTCTCCAGAGGATATTTTATTAGTTTATGTATCAAACACAAATCACAAATTTAATCACTGAACAGCATGTTACCTGATCAATATCAATAACAGCTCAAGCTTTTTAAGAGCATTACAAATAGTTTTTCTCTTTTGTCTACAAATAAGTTATGCATAAAATACCTTTACATTCATCATTTGAAAAACAAAAATAATGTACACTTTAACGTTCAATTGCATGATAGAGAACAGATTTTCCTGCTGGGCAAGCCATACTAACATTAAAATATGTTGTCTGGCCACACACATTAAACCAGACTCAATCCTGGGAGGAATCAACGGTTGTGTTACAAACTGCCAGCAGCAATTCAAACAACTGATGTTTTGGCAAAGAGCGCCCATTTTTTCATGTTGTTAATATTTTAATAATTTATTATTATTAATAACATTGGCCTATATAGTGTGCTCACCCTTCTGTAACTATTCTGTAACTAGAATATAACTCTTCCCAAGAGTTATTTGTGTTACACTAATAATGATGATTATTACGGTGATGACTTATCAAAAGAGAGTGCCCTGCTGTCTGTAATGTGGATTGATAAAGGTGACATTCTGTTTCCGAATCCTTAGCTCTCGAGACATCTGGCAGTATACACATGCTGGGAAGGTCGCAGCAAACATGAGGTCCTCCACCATTGAGCCCTGTTTGGGAACAAGAGCCAGAGGTCAGTACTATGTGGTATACTGTATTAGCCTGACATAGCCTGCCCATAATACGAATGTTCATCCGTATCCATGGTCTGGGGACGGTCTTCTGTGGCGGGCTTACATCGGTAGAGAGACAACCGGCCAATAAGCGAAGCTGATTAGACGAGCTGTCCAATCGTTTCAAACCAAAACTGAATAGCCTCCCCCCCGCCCTATAATCGTGTCAGGTTAAAGAACCTCCAGACCATGAATACGGATGAACGGATGGTCGGGCTATGTCAGGCTACTACTGTATATGGTCTAAGCATTATTCTACTAAAACATAGATTCTAGGTTTCCAAGTCCTTTCAAAACGGATAGTGTTATGTTTGTCCTTACACGTATGCCGTAGCGCTCACGCATCTCGGCTCGCATAGCCATGGCGAAAGGTGGAATAGCGCCCCCTAGTTGACAGAAGTCCACCAAAGGCATGCAGAGACACTCGCCATATGTATCAGACGCCTTGCAGGCAATACACCAAGCACACCAGTAATGATAGCAGCCTAGATGTAACAAACAAATAAACAAAAGATTATCACAGATGTAAACATATAAACAATCTCCACTTACTGTAACTTAGGCAATAAGATTATGGCCAGCACAAGTAAACAAATACAATAACCATACAAAATTTTACATTAGGCCACACCAATTTTACTGAAGACTGCATGTTGTGGTCACATGACATTGAAAAACCAATCAAATTACCCCTTTCAGTTTAGCGAGAGACATGAAAATAACCTTCAGAGCATTTTTTTAATCTTATTTTTATTTTGCTTGCTCACTCCATATTTTTTCTGTGAAAAAATCTGAGTACCAACTAATTAAATTGGTGTGGCCTTACTTGTATCTATTTTCTGGCACAGATGGCAAATCATAGTGGCTAGTTAGATCACATGAAGACATAGAGAAGACAGAACCAAAGAACTTTATGATTATGAGTCAAACGATAAAGAACACAGTGCAAGTGTCAGTATAAATCAGAAAATATCTTATTCTGGTTTACTGTGCGTTCAGACTGTAACCGATAAAAGTCTCAGAGTTGTCAAAGAATCCCAAATAGCTGAACGGTGTCATTGACAAAAATCATGCCACTGCAGATGCTTACACTCTCATCCTCTGAATACGAATAATCACCGAGATATAGTGAGGACTGATATTGAGATATGGTGACTCTATGCGCGTGCATGCACACACACACACACACACACACACACACACACACACACACACACACACACACACACACACACACACACATTATACACATAACATACACACAGAGAACACATATACACACATATACACACACCCACACAAGGATAATACTAACATGTATCGCAGTCATCACAGCAATCGAAGAGCCCAGTGTTCCACTGGTCCGGCACAAAGGTTGGTTTCTCATGGCCTGGCTGTGACACGACTGCCATGGTGACTGCTCAGGGGCTATTATGGGATATTACAGAACACAGAAATTGCCACAATGCAGAAAGATACACAGATAGCCAAAACAAAACCTTCACATTAAAGGTAATCAGTTTAAAGTAAAGACACATGAAATACCACTATATGCCACAATATTAGTTGAACTGAAATCTGCGTACAGTTGCATAGCGAAATCAGTCAAATCGTGAGGAGATATTTTGTGGACTAGGCTATATGACAGGAATGTTCAGGTGAGAACGAAGCAGTTTACGGTTTAAAAAAAAAGACATTTTAGTGAGTTGACAATTTTACTGTAAAACTACACACAAATAAGTACAGAGAAATTCTTCTAATATATTTTGGAAAATGTATGCTCAAAAATTATGACTTTCCTGACATATCTAAGTACATATTCTTTCATTTTAGTACATGTTAGTAGTTTTTGTACAAGTTTTTCAAGGGTGTTAGAGACAGCCTGATTGTCATGTTAAAATGTACACATTTATTAAGAAAGTCTTATTAGCACTTTAAATGAGTTCCTTTAATTTCCAGTCCTGTCTGTCACATTCCATAAAAACAAATTGCCAGCAGAAGCATGATGGAATTATCTTATGATAAAACCGCTGCAATCCTCTCAGCTGACACTGTTATAGTATACTTAATTCAGTTTGAACATTTGTATGCCTTAATGTCATGCCAATGTTTTGTCTGTGTTGTTTCTTACCTCACAAGTCGAAATGCCCAAAAGTTTTTACATCAAAGTGTGTAAGGATGAAGAAGGGTTTGTTTCATACAGATACAGACACACACACACACACAAACGAAAGTAAGATGACTGGTCCACCCTGAAAAACCAGTCATCAAAGTTTTTTCGCAGTGACTCAATCTCAAACAAAGACAGTGTATTGTGTGGAAAATTAAAAAAAAAGATGTCTTAATCCCCATTTAATAACTAAATAAATCTTGACGTTGCCATGCAGTCAGACATTGCATTGATTTATTGGGGATGACAAAACATCCAAAAATTATCTAGAAATAGCGGCAAAATGTGAAGAAACAATATTAAAGATGAAATGTCAGAAATGCATCCATGTTGTCTAGAAGATGAAATTACCAAGCCAACAGACATCAGACTGGCTCTAATATAATTCCCCATTCATGTGTGACAGCTGCAGTAAATACCATGAAAAGGAATGCAAACACACATGCAAGCTGTGTTCAAGATGACTTAAGTTAAAACTTAAAACCAAAGGTATTCACACACCTTGACCTGTCCATCTCCAATGAAATTGTGGAATAAAGTGACTGTCTATAGTTTTGTTTACTATTGAAGATAACATTGGCTAAATGTATTTTAAAACAGTTCAGAGTTTAAGTTTGTTCAATGAAAGATATCACACACAGAGATGCATTATTATTATTATTATTATTATTATTATTATTATTACTTCTAATTAGCACAGGCAAACATAGAGGGCTTTGCTTGAGTCATGTTACTCGATTATGGGAGTTTCCATGCCAATGGGGAGGGGTGAGCTACAATATGCTTGCTACCTTTCTAGGGTGGGTTGTTTACAGTTCAAATGCACCATAAGTTGTCTCAGACAAAAGTGTCTGAATGCCTTTGGTATGTAGAAGGACCACAGCCCGGATTTGAATCTGAGTCCCTGTGGTTTATGGTTACTGCAACTACAAAAAATGACTTTGCAGATTCTTTTATCCGAAGCACCACACAACAGACTTGCAAAATGGTGTTAGTAGTTAGTGGTGTCCAACAATGTTCCAAAACAATTAACGTAGCAAAATACAGTTTCTGTCATTTTATTTTGTGTTTTGAACATTCTGGAGCTATTTTTTCAGCGTAGTAATATCAAATAGCACAACTAAAAGGCAAATAAAACTTGATAATGTTTAATGTTATTTCATGGACGTTATTGCACATGCACAAAGGCTGGTCTAGGAGCCAAATATCAGAGACAGGACAAATAGTCAAAATTTTGGTGACAGGGGGGCGCCATGGCTCAGTGGCTAGAGCATCAGACCATTACTCCGGGGACCCGGGTTTGATTCTGACCCAAGGTGATTTCCCGATCCCACCCCATCTCTCTCTCTCCCACTTGTTTCCTGTCCATCTCTACACTGTCCTATCTAATTAAAGGCAAAAAGCCCAAATATCTTTAAAATAAAAAAAAATGGTGACAATGATTCGGTTTCGTCCTATACACTCCAGAAAAGGGACTAAAAAGCATAAAAAGCCGAACCTGTCCTTTAAGGCCAAGCTTTAGGTTACGTGAGCAATGATCCATGCAAGCCTGTCAGTTACAGTATGCTTGTTTTGTTGCCATGGTAAAACAAACATAGGCTAACTCACAGACTAGAGTGGGTTACTGGCCGCACACCGGTTCCGACAGCATTGCGGAGCACTTTCGTATCCGACAATTTTGCCTAGCTTCTCAGTACGATATCCTGTGAAATTAACATTGGATGTCAATTGTCATGTTCTGACGAAATAGACTCGAATCTATCACAGCCGTAGCGAATAGACATCGGAGCTAATTTACGGCATTGCATATGCTGACAATAATGGAATTCGGAGACGAGTGCCCGCATGCGTCGGAAGCGGTGTGCGGAGCCCTTTACTGTGTTTTTGAAACTGTTACCACATTAACCAGTGGCATAGTTTCACTAAAGGGAGACATGGTAGTGAGAAATGCAAATTATTTATAGATTTTAAAAATGGCATTGAACGTGATTCAGCCAATCACAATCAGACCAGAACTATACTAACTATACTATAGGCTACTAACTAAACTACAGTTTTAGAATTTATTTTTTGATGGTGACTTCAAAACCACATTATTTTACATTTATGTAGAGTAAGACACTTGCAACTTAGGAGACATAAGGGGTTAATATTCTTCCCCTTCTTTACCTGACTGTCAAGAGTTGTTCCTGGAAGAAAATCACTGTTGCTCACACGTCATCATTGAAAATTGTTAAAAAAAACAACAACATTGAAGTGTGTGTGTGTGTGTGTGTGTGTGTGTGTGTGTGTGTGTGTGTGTGAGAGAGAGAGAGAGAGAGAGAGAGAGAGAGAGAGAGAGAGAGAGAGAGAGAGAGAGAGTGTGCGCTTAAGAGTATCTGTGTCTCTTGCGCTTAAGAGTATCTGTGTCTGTGTGTGTGTGCGTGAGAGAGACTGCATATTTTCCACAATGAGATTGTATCAGTTTTACATGCTTGAATTTCATTGACCTTGAGTTCAGACGTTTATGATTAGGGTTTGTCACCCACCCATGTACACACACACACACACACACACCCCTCATTTCACTCCATTTTTCCTGTAAATGTGCATGTGACAAATAAAGCACTTGACTCAACTTGACTTGACACTCTCACACACACACACACACACAGTACCGCTGCACACGCATACAGTACATATATTCACACACTTATTTGCATAACATAAATGCTAATATGTAAGGCACCTGAACACCTTTAAGACATTTCCCAGCAGTCCCAGGAAACATGACTCAAGTGGGACGATACTGAAGGTGTGGAGCTGTGCCCCTCACCCCACTCACACACCACACCACACACACACACACACACAGCACACACACCACACACACACACACACACACACACACACACACACACACACACACACACACACACACACACACTCAAACAGACACACACACGTTTATGTTATCTGTTGTAATGTTTGACATGAATGCCCTCTCTCGCTCCACTCACACCATTTTGGTCTTCTGTGTCTAAAACGTGCACATTATTCTCAAAGGTGTGTCCTTTTCCCTTCAGATGGAGCTACAGCCCTGTCCTTTTGAAGAGACTCCTCTGTGCTGGCCAATGGATGTCAAATCAGGTGAGCCTTGCTTAGTGAAAACAGAGGTGTGTACTTGGCTGATGAGGATGAGGAGGATGATGATGATGAGGAGTGTGATGATGTTTGAGATGAAGGTGTTTTGTTTGTCCTTGAGGCGGCTGCTCGTCTTTTAATCTCTCGTGAGATCTGACACCAGGACAGAGGATAACAACACCAACCATAGAAGCAATCGGACCAAACGCTTCCCTGTAAACACAAACAATGCACAGTCAAAAAGAACAGTAATTCAAATATATACAATGAATTTGTACAGTTGGTTAAGGCTACTTTGATAGTAGGTTTGGATCTCATTTTGATAGATATTCTTCTGCTTCCATTTATGTAAGAAACAAAAACAAAAATGTTTTTTGAAAACTTTTACTGTCTATGTTTTGACATGCTATACCCTCAAACTTCCACCAGGGGGAAACACTGAGATGTCTGATGATGTCTTGTACTGCATTATTTCACTCTAACCGACAACAGGTGTACAGTCATGTTGCATATCACCGTTGGTCTACAGCACTTGTGCACAGCCTGCCAAACTATGTGATTTCTTCATCATTTTACAGATGTAAACTGCTGATTGAGCCCCCCCCCCTTTTTATCTTCCCCTCACAAACAAACACACACACACACACACACACACACACACACACACACACACACACACACACACACACACACACACACCATACCACATCCTTTGATCATAGCTGAGCCATATCATGTTGTGACAAATCTAAGTTTTCCATGACACAAAATTCTGTGAAGCCATGCCATCATGGATGACTGACAACATGGAACAGCAAGATCCCATGAAGTTGAGAAAGCTCGTAACAGCCAGCGTAGGGTCTGGTGGTTTGGTAAATGATTTAGAAAAAAATAGGAAAGTCAACATCCTCAGAAGAATGATGTGTTTATACATTTTTAGAAATGAGCCATTACCATGACATATCCCACACTGCATTGCAAAACAAGCCATTTCCCAAAATTCCCCCAGTGTTCCGCCTGCTCGTGTTTCATCGTAGGAATTTTGTGTGAGTGGAAACATTTGGATTGAATGAAGTATACTATAAGATTAGTATACTGACATATGATGTATAGGATTTTGGAATTGTTAACCTTCAACCTCATTTGTCTGGTTATAAATCATACATGTAAATCATACAGACATAAACACCTGACTGATTCCTCTGATCATAGCTGTTAGATGAGCAGTGGTTAAAGTGGGATTTGGCAGGAGGGGGAACTCTCATATTTTGTGTCGGCACAAACAAAGAAAAATGTATAGAAGAAGAATGGGATGATATTGTTCATTTATCTGAGGTGCTGGTACTACGTATCCCCCACGCCCACCCCCCCCCCCACACACACACACACACTTTAACCCCTGTACATGAGCTGCTATATTATGTTGTGTGTGTCTACTGGGGGTGATGTGTGTGCGTGTATGTGTGTGTAGCCTATGTGTTGTTTTCCATGTTATGTTGATTGTAGAGGTGTTTTTATGAGTCTCTGTGTGTTCATCAGTGTGTGTCTTTAAAAATGCATGAGAGGATATGGGGAAGTAGATGACTATCGCGATGCAAATCATAACATGAAACCATGATACAAAGAGGACTAGGGGTTGTATTAATCATTGTGAGTGTGTGTGTGTGTGTGTGTGTGTGTGTGTGTGTGTGTGTGTGTGTGTGTGTAAAGGAGAGAGAAATACCATGGAACACTTGCATGGCATTTGGAGTTTTGTGCGTATCAGTTGCTCACACGTCATCATGATTCAGGAGTGACACTCTACTGCTAAAATATGTATATCTACCAAATATGTGGGTACCCACTTCACATTCATAACACACACACACACACACACACACACACACACACACACACACACACACACACACACACACACACACACACACACACACACACACCATGTTCACTACCATACAGTACATCTACCATTACCATTGTACATCTATCATTACCTTTTTGAGGGAGCTGAAAATGCACCTGTGTGTGTGTACCTGCATGACTTAAGCTGAGGTCAGTGTGTGTGTTGTGTGTGTGTACCTGTATGCCATAACGTTCTCTGACTGCAGCGCGCATAGCCAGAGAGGCAGGGGGGAGGCAGCTCAGGCAGTCCAGCACAGGCAGACAAGGACACACTCCCACTTCTCCAGCCGTCTTACATGCAAAGATGGGCAGACAGCACATGGCACAACAGCCTGGAAACACACACACACACACACACACACACACACACACACACACACACACACACACACACACACACACACACACACACACAGTTGATGCATGTCAGTGTTTGAGGGTTCTGGCCTTCAGAGATCATGATGCACACATGGGGTTCACACTAACACGTGGAAACACAAACATTAGCATCAGCACAAAGGCAAAGCTTCACTCTGTCAGATGAATGATGTGTTTTACTGAGTTGTTAGGGTTACTATAGTATTTTGAAAACCCATTTGACTCACAGTCCCCTATATCATCTGTGCAGTCAAACAGTCCAGTGCTCCACTGGCTGTCCTCCACTGCTCTCTCTGGCTGGGATCGTACCACTCTCAACTGTAAGGGGTGTCCCATTGAGAGACCTGAACAAAGAAACAGAAGTCTATTGGCTCACACAAAACTGGCCTTGATGCACACATGCATATTCTTTCTCTCTCTCTCTCTCTCTTCTCTCTCTCTCTCTCTCTCTCTCTCTCTCTCCCACACACACACACACACACACACACACACACACACACACACACACACACACACACACACACACAGTATTTTTTCCCCCAAAATGATACTCTGTTCCTTCTCTCAAAATGACCCTCGTCCATGAACAGTAAGGAGCTTGGGAAGTGGGCGAGGGTTCTACCAATAATTGTTGGAATCCGCTGCCATGATATGATTGAGTTCATGCTGCTGGCTTTACATTAGCATGACAAGCCAGACTATCACAAAATGTATGTATGTACACAAATCCGACAAAACTACCGGAAGTAAGCAGGCGCCATTATTGAGCTGTTAGATCGCCAATATGACCTTAGGGATAACGTGATAGCACACCATAAAATGCCTTGATTTACGACATTCACTATTACCTGTATAATGTCAGAGTGTTTCATGGTCTTTGCTGTTAGCTGTCATTGACTGTGCATTGTCAAAAAGGTTTGTTGACAGTCCAACAATGGCGGCGCCACAAGATGGCAGCCTACACAAAACGCTTGTTGGATTCGTCCATAGACGGGCCACGAGTGATAGACCCTCAGGTAAGACGGCTAAAACCTCAGCGCAACTAACAAGCCGATTCAAATAACGCTAAGTCTGCCCTATGACTCACTGTCCAGATAGAAGGATAGGCTAGAAACCTACAAGAGGTACATTAAAGCGAATGAGAATTATTAGTCCTACTCCCTACCTCTCACTTGACATTTTTTTTTGCTAGGAGATACTGTTGTCACTATCCTAAATAAAATGAAAGAAAATATCAGGGTATGACAATAAATTGGACTAACTGCAATTACTTCTGTTGCTGTTGTTTTACTAGTCCAAAGGTCGGCAGAAAATAACAGTTTTATTGCTCTGACATACTCCATTATCTACTTTCTGATTGCATCATGTCAGAGAAGCTACATTCCACAGCATTCTCAGACCACCATACTGGTTATTAAAATGTGCACCATAGACGAAGATAGCGAAACCGCAGCTATGGTAACAGAATGGGGCATGTCAAAAAGAAACCAAGTTGATTAGATTTTGTTTTGACATGCCCCATCCAGTTAGCGTTAGCTGCCATTTTGCCATCTGGGTCTGCTTTGCACAAAATTTGGTCGTTGTGGTGGCTATCACTAAAACAGAAGGGCTAATTCCTTTAAGGAAGGACTTACCTGGTTAGTAAAAGATGTCAGGTGCAATGCTGTATAATGAATTCACATGGACGATAGTAAAAGAACTACTTGTAAGTGTCAGGCTACCCATGTAGTGTTTAAAACTGAGAGCTTTCCTCCAAAACCCCCTATACCTCTGAATGAATGATGGTGTTTACAATAAATAATCCCTCATACGGGTGTAAATATGGGCAAGGCAGGAGTCATTCCCATGGAATTACTGCAGAACTGCTGGCCTTTTGATCTGCCACACAACCCAGGACTGTTTGGAGAGGCAAAACATGCTGCCATACTAAACAACTTGGGTCAAAAGCAGGGCCGTCGCAACAGGACAGGCAAACTAGGCAATTGCTTGGGGCCCCAGGCTGAAAGGGGCCCCCAAGAATAACTGTTTAATCATTTTATTAGTTTAGTTGGTGTTTTTCAATAAAAGATGACAGAGTTAGACAATTGCACGTTCAACACAAATAATGAAAGTTGCTTGAAGATTATAACAATGTGGTTTATGTAGGTGTTTATGGGAAGTGAAGGGCCCCCATGCCCTGTTTGCTTGGGGCCCCCTAAGTGCTTTGAAATGGCCCTGGTCAAAAGTCATATATTTTTTTGGGGAAAAATAAACATTGAATTTGTTTTATTCAGACATAACTGAGGCATGCCATTATTTTCTAGATTGGCTGGCAGCTGTTTTATAAGAGCACTTTGACTAACAACTTCTATAGCCTACATACAACATACTGCACTAGTCACAAACACGTGCACACACACACACACACACACACACACACACACACACACACACACACACACACACACACACGTGCCTTTAAAAACATGACCTAGATGTTACTTTCCATGATATCTGAATCTTGAAATAAGCCTAGTGGGCTTGTGGAAACATAACTCTGTATCTCATGCAGGGGGATGGAAAATATGTTGATAACAAACACAAACAAATAAATTCCTAGTGTGTATGAACATGACCGAAATAGATAAAAACAATTCTGACACAGAACTTGCCCCAAACATTCTGCTCTGTCTGATTGTGGTGACACACACACACACACACACACACACACACACACACACACACACACACACATTTATATTTTACAGCAGAGTCTCAGATTTCTTGTCAGTTTCTTTATTTTAGCTTATAGGTTATGACAGACATACTGACCTTGAGAGAATAATAGCATTAAACACTATTATACAAGTTTTATACAACAGGGCTATGCTTGAAATCGTTCCAAAGCAACACTTTAACATTGTAAACAGTTGTATTTACCTAACCCAAACAACTACAATGTTATATTCATATTCAACCTTCAGTAACAGTTTTAGTGTGCACCAGATGAAGCCAACAAAAATTTTAACTAGTTATGACTAGATTAGTTATGCATTGCACAAGTTACACAAACATCTCGTTCATGAGGATAGCCCATGACATAGAAAGCAAGTAATACCCAGTTATAACAACAGGGTTCCATGACTCTGGTGTTGGAATGTTGAGAGTGTTGCAAGCCATCATAAATGACTATGAAAACTCAGGGTTTGTGGGTTCATAAAAGCGGTACACCACCAGGCGTGCAGAACCGACGAGGGTTGTATATCAATTTACTTAACTCTGTTAAAACAGATAGACAAACACAGAAATTTATAGTCAGTCAGATAAAATATACATAGGCTGGCAGGCAGTATATGCAGACAGATACAAAGACACACTGAAAGTAAAGAAGAGGCTTGTTTGTTACTGATTGCATGATTCAGATAATTGATTGAGGTGAACTTACGGTCATGATGCTCCATGCAAAGACATGTAAAAAAATCCTTATACTGCTTTGCGCATTTGCATTGCTTGCAGGACAGAATTCCAGAGGGAAGAACTGGGAGAACATACCAAACCAACTAACATTAACAAACCATATGTAATCATTTTAGCAAAGCCATACAAATTATTTACAAATCACTGTATTTCAGTCTAGCGGCTGTCTTGTATGTTTGAGAGTTTTATATGTGCTACATGATGAACTGTAATGTGGTGGACATGAATCTGACGACACTCACTTTTGCACTTGCACTTGGATGGACCCCTTTGCTTTCCACGGAGTCGGATTCCTATAGGAGGAAGAGCCATTAGTGAACGCGAAAATCACAAACACACCCACACGCAAAACTATATTCCACTGCTGATGTGTCACTCGTGAACCATGATGTGTGTGACAGGCTAGTAGGCTACAAAGTTTCATGGTAGTGGTCTATGACCTCTATAAACATGGTCCCAGGACTAGGCTACCATGGCTCACATCCTCATGATTAGATAAAACAACCATGAGCTGTTTGAGAAAGAAAAAAACAAACAAACAAACAAAAAAACAGTTTGCTATACCATATGTTGTGTATTGATTGATCTATTTTATATACAGTAATAATCCCCCTCTCAATTACAAATAGACCGAGGCACCATTAAGCTCCTACAGTACACATTGAAGCAAATAATTAAAGAGCAAAACGTAAATACCTGTGCCACGACTGAACATACTGGCAAGAATTATTAGCAGGAGAAGAAGTGTGAGTCCAGGTAGCTTTGACATGATGATGGCTTCAGTGTTGACAATCTGTGTCTTCAGTGTCAGAGTGCGCTCATATGTCTCAGTATGAGAAGCTTGCCCTTTACTTTATATGTCATTTGCTTTCACTTTAAAGGTGATTGGCTATGTCATCAAATGTTTACAATTGAGCCAGATGTCAGTCACAAAAACACACACACACACACACACACACACACACACACACACACACACACACACACACACACACTCTCTCTCTTTCTCTCTCTATCTCTTTCTTTGATTATCAGTGTAGATAGATCTCACACTCCTGCAGGAGGACGAGGCTCCAACAGGCCTGTCCCATATTCTCTATCAAGCGTGAGGTATGGCATCGCAGAGATAACTGATAAACCAGGGAATTATTGTGACCTCTCAGAAGAACAATATGTAAAAGTCATTAAAGATGAACAAAATTACTTTTTCTAAGCTAGATGTTTTTAATGGAAGATCTGATATCACCAAGTAATTAAGAGTCCAGGATCAATGTCAAACTTGTTGCTCTGGATCAATGTGTTAGGTTTAGGGCTAGGGTTAAGGTTAGGGTTAGAGTACATTGATCCAGGACAAACAAGTTTAACATTGATCCTGGACTCTTAATTACTTGGTGATATCAGATCTTGCTTTTTAAATATCTTACATATTAAGCTACAGCCCACTACAACAGAAACTGACTCCAGTGTGCTTTTGATACAGGTTCAATTTTGTACATTTAAGAGGATCCAGCTTGGCTTGACTGAAAGAGATCTCCAATTCAGCACTGTAATATAATGTGTTGATTTCTGAATCACTGGTCTAGCCAAAATAATTTTATTTTGTAGGATTTCAAACGTTGCTTACTACACCGCAGGTACAGTATAATACCCTCACATGGTAAAGTGTGGAAAACAACTTATTTACCACCTAATAGGTTACAAATACTCACCACACTTTGAGAGAGGATTAACAGATATTTATTTTTATCATTTATAATTTTATACACTGAAGTCTCTATTAAAAAATGCTTTGTAAGCATAAGAGCGAAACAAAATATATTCCAGAACATTGCAAGATGGAAAGTAGCAAAAACAAACTTCTTATGTTAATGGCATAGAACACATTTTATAAGTATGTTCAATTCGTTATGATATCATAATTGATCTGATGTCATTTGAAACTGGGAACATATTTGGAGTATATTGCCACATTGGTTCCACAGTAATGTTGGCAGCCTCTGAGTACTTTTTTACATGGGCTTAATAGAGATTTACTCATAGTGCCAGAGGGATTCATAAACCAATTTGATGAAGGTCGTGGCAAAATACATACATTTTTACATATAAGTGTGCAGCAGAGCCTTTTACATGGGCTTCCACATCAAAAACAGTATTTGAATAGGAGAATTGAAGAGCACAAGAATGAACAGGACAATAGGTGAGATTTTAGCATTAGCACTGTGCAGCATTGTGCTACAGAGGTTTGGGCGGGGCGTACTTGGGGCCACAGAGATTCTGGAGAGTTTTCTTCATCTTGTTGGTCAACTGAGCTTCTGGAACAGACACAGGGCAGAGATCAATACAGTAGCATTGTTATCATTTTAATTATTAGTATTAGTATTAATATTATTAGCCTATTATTATTATTAGTAGTAGTATAGTAGTAGTAGTAGTAGCAGTAGAAAACCTCATAAGTTCCAATATTATTTCCATAGCACTAAGAACATAGTAGCCTAAGGATGACTAAGGTGTATAGTATTGTATAGAAGTGTTCTTAGACTTTTCAAATATAAGTCAATGATCCTACATAAAACTTACGAGTAAAAGTTCTATTGCAGAGACATTTCATAACAGATGGCTTCAGTGAGTCAGATTTGAAGGTCCTCCCCCTTCGACAGGATATATTTCCACTCGGAAGCACTGTGTAAAATAAATAAATCAAATGATCATGATCATCATGCATAATTATTCAGGCTATATGCCTGTAACTTCATCCCTTTTCCTTTAGCATGCTGGTATCCACAGGCAGGACTGAATTTATTGCCATTTCGGTGAATTGAAGTTCACCTCAAAATAACATCTCCAAATTCATTTCATTAGATTTCATTCATGCGACACAACATTATAATATTACCAATTACAGTATTATTTAATTTGGACAAGTGATCATGTAATTCTATAGCTAAATATTTTTATAACATTTCACATGATCATTGAAGATACAAAGCTTTTTGTTGCCGTTATGGATGTGACTAAAAAGTTTTGTTTCAGAAATACCCCTGTGCAGAAATGTGCTCTCTTTTAAACTCCAGAAGAAAAAGGGTAGTTAGTTATTTGAACTATTTATTTGCTTATCATGTTATTTTTTCTTTTATTATTATCTTGTCATCTCTATCTGTATGTCATGTGCTTTGACTGCTGCAAACCTAATTGCCCCATGGGGGACAAATAAAAGGGGGACAAATAAAATCATTGATTGATTGATTGATACATCCTATAAAAAGTGGCATTCATTCTCAGGTAGCAACACAAAAGGATGTTATATGCTATGCTATATGTACATGCACTTTTAGGTTAAAACGTTTGTGGCCGCAACAGAATGACAGACAACCAAAATTGACATCATGTCAAAAACACTGAAGCACTGTGTTGCCCAGATATCCAGTAATTCCAGCTTTATAAAATTAGGCCTATATGGCTGTTTCTATAAAATGTGGTTGGAACGCTGTAGCCTAAGAAAATTGAAACCAAAAGTATACAAATATCTCCTTTGAAATCTATGATCAGCCATATCTGGCTCAAAGCCATGCAGGTAAATGTAAGACAACTGCTAATTTAACCTTTGGCATTTTATTGCTATGACAAATCTCAATCTACTGTGTCAGCTACTAATTTACAGCCCAACTAGTTTCTATGTCTCTGATACAATTACGAGGAAGATTACTCAAGTCAAGCTTAATAAACACATCCATTCATATATCGTCACCCTGTTAATCGTCGTTTATTCCATGTTTTTCAGAAATTCCATGAACTTTGAGCAAAAACAAATAAATAAATAAAATAATAATACATTTTAAAAAGCATTCAAATGGGGTGACAATATAATCTTTATTGATAAATTGATATGCTACACTTGATAATACAGTAACATTCAAATTGTTGTGATTCATCAATGTAAACAATGGTTCACTTACATTGGCACTTGCATGACTTCAGTCTCTTCCTCCCTTTTGGCCATTCAGCAGGAGAAAGGAGAAAAAAGACGTAGTAGAGGTAAAACATGGAGGAAAAATGATCTCAAAATAATTCAAGGCCATTCATTATAAATATGGTACATAAGGTCAAACAATGAAACATTACCAGACTTCAAAATTAGTCACATATACTGCTCCTAAATGGCACCAATTGCAATTTGCACATCCTGACTATCAGTTATAGGCTACACATACACATACCTTCACTTTCCTCCACAAGAGCGGCCAACAGCACAAGCAGGAGCAAAACACCAGCACTTAACTTGGACATGATGACTGAGCTCTCTCACCAGTTACCACACTACACTGTACCTTGCTTTTTATGTTCTCAAGGCTTTCACTCATAAAAAGAAAAAAAATAAAACTTAATCTTATCCTAGCCACTCCTCCTGGGCACTTGATCAACCCTGTGGTGACAGTGCACAGATCAATCCTATCAGTTTGCGATATGGAACCATGAACAAGGCCTGGACCAGTATGCTCTTTTTTATGGAAGTCTGTTTATTTACTAATAAAACGTCTCAATTTAGACGTTTATACAACGAGACTCAATTTTCAATCAATTAATCAATGTTTGGTGATACTGAGTCAATGAGATAATTTATTTTACCTTTATCAGTTTTATTGTGATCAGTATAGGTATTTCAAAAGTAGCCTAAGAGGAAGAAGGAAGGAGGAATTAAATGAGGAAATGGTAAAATGCAGACAAAGAGCAGAATACTATAGGCTAGGATATCTGATATGTGGAAAACAAAACAACAACAACAAACAAGTAGATTTACAGAAACCATTGAGCACTCAGGTGAGGATGAAAACCTGGGGATTTTAAGGTAACATGGAAATACAACACCACCACCCAGACAAAGGTATTCAGGAGCTCAGAAGCCATGGCCTGGAGATGTAAGAAGATAGGAGATGGGTGTCACAGGTGAACGGTAAATTACAGGCTGTGGATGAATGGCCTGATCATTGAGATCAAGCAAGGGGAGATCAGGCTTGGCACCCGAAGGCAAGCAAATTGCACAATATTCAAGCCAAAACAGACAAACTGGCATGACTGCTTACGCTGAAAACAATATGTTCTGGCACCTCTTCCCTTCTCTCTCTCTCTCTCTCTCTCTCTCTCTCTCTCTCTCTCTCTCTCTCTCGAAGCAGATTAAGAACCAGCGTTATGTAAAGTTTTACATTTGGCAGAAAATAATTATGTGTACAGGGAAGATATGAATACCACGACACCTGCAGAAAGTGATACGCAAGTGTACTGTACTGACTGAAGCTGCCGAAGGCGAAGCTTGACAAAGAAAAGGGGAAGATGGGAAGGGCTTTGGGGATATAAATGGGAATAAGGCTGCAACAATAAGGCTGTTGATTTTGTAGCTATCAAATACATTGCCAAACATGAAATACACTAATGGGAATAAGGGGGAAATGATTAAAAATAATCCCAAACTTTGTTTTATTAACTGCTACCTATGGACAGAACATGGCATTTGATTTGAATATATCAATAAAGAGACATTGACCTGATGGTTAGTAAATAGATCAGACATGAGGCTTTGTCAGTCCAGAGACATTGGCCTGATGATTAAATAGATCAGACATGAGGCTGTGTCAGTCCAGAGTTATATCCACCTAATGGCTGTTTGTTGGTATGTGCATCAGTGAGATAACATACATTAAAATGAATGAACTTGGCCAGGAAAGATGAAGGTTGGACCACATTGAGCTGTGCTTCTTCAGCTCTGGTATTTATTTGCACAGTGATCATATACATTTGAGGGGAAATAAGGTGTGGGGATATCAGTACTTTGGTTTTATGATTCAGTTCACCTCCACCTTGGAATAAACAGAATCCTAATGGAAAATACTAAAGGGCAGAACACAAATTCCATCCATAGTGGAAAATAATTCTTATGAGCAGGAGGGTTTTTAGTGAAACTGACCTCTGGACTTCTGACCGGACTGTTGCAATCTGTACATCCACAGTGACTGTAGGGAATAAAGTAGGGGCACGACAAACAGATCAGATCAAAATAGCCAAACACCAACAAAGGCACAAAAATAGGCTAAAGACAGATCAGATTCACGGGAGAGGGAGATGTGGATTCAGTCAGATATAATTTTTAACAGAACAACTTTCCTAAGGCAATGGAGTACAACTTTTAAAAGTGGGCTGACAGAAATAAAAAGTTTAAGAACCACCGATGGTCTGAGAAATCATCTAAACTAGCCCTAATAGGTCTGAACAGACAGGAGACAGGAGACAAACTATTGCTATCTAGGCGGTGTGTAGTGCCATACGTAGTCCTAATCTGCAATCTATTAGATACTGCGTCAGGCTATCTCAGCAAACCCTGCAGACACTGGTCTAAATATAGGCCTACTTACATGACTCAGGATTGGACAACAGAAAGCAGTTTGCTGTGAAATGTGTGTGTAGTGCCCCCCAGTGGTAACACTGTGACTAGAGCAACAACCACAGTTTGTCGATCAGTTTAAAGTTGAGGAGAAAATAATAATGTTTTCCCTCATTTTGTGGTGGTTTATTTTGCACCCAGAATTAGCCTACACTGCATTAGGCATATCCTGGATGGTGGAACATTATTGATCTGCCATGATAGGGCCTACCACCCTAATTAATTTGAATATGTTATATTGTTTAATAAAAAAAAAGAGTTAGGGGCTTTGTGTTGCTTTAATCGCAGCCTACAGACACAAGTTTTTCCACAACAGATGCCTCAGACGAATCTGACAGATCTCTTGACTCAAAATCCAACTGAGCTAGCCTACAAGAAAGCCAGCAGTCAGACATAGGCCTACAACAATCAGGATAATAGGCCTACAGCACATCAGTTGCTTTTATAATCTAGGCTAGTATAGGCTTAGGCCTACCTTAACATCTTCCCTGCATTGATGTGAATGTAAGATAGGCTCGCCCCCTCATCAAGTCGCATAGGCCTACTGCTACCACCCCCCTTTGACCATATAGGAATTTTTAAATTGGCATTTATGGGCACTTCAAATTCAGATAGAAATTATAGGCCTGCTTCATAGTAGTCATTGAACAACTCATCTTTGGCTCTCAAATAATTTTTTGGGAAACAGACTAAATTCACATATTTTTGGAAATCTCCTCGCGGGCCACTTGAGCTTGTTGACAGACCACCAGTCCGCGGATCACCCTTTGAGAACCACTGGGCTATGATAGAACTGGGCTTAGCTATGATGAACACCAGTAGGCTTATTATTAGAGAACAAGTGTTGCTTTCTCCGTCATAAATTTGTCATTTGCATTTTTCCTCAACGTAGGCTACTTTGTGGGTGATGTGTTATAGTCACGAGTTAACCATTAATGCATAGTAGAGTAGAGCCTACTTAACGGGCCCTCCTTTTGCTGTGACGCACTTCTGAGGAGGAAAGCCCCTACGTCAAGTGCGCGGTCGTCGTGTGAGCTACAAGGAAACACTTCCGACGGGGAAGCTTCTTTATCAACACAAATATTAAACTAATAATCTTAAAGTGAGTGGACTACTCATTTGGGTTATCTCGACGATTCATTGGAGCTTTAAGTTTCAGGTAGGAACAACAATTTGTGTTTTTACATCTCAGTATGCTTGTGCAGGTGTAAACACTGCTGTTATCGATACGCTTGGCTACAACGTGAAATATAGCACGCACGGACTGACCTGCTATATTAGCTAATCTTATAAAGTAAACTCACGTCTAGCCAACCAACAACACAAATATTAATGACACTTGATACATAGAATATGTTGTCACATCAACTAACATGAAAGGTAGGCTACGATACTGTCTTCGACTCGACTATTACGACGACTGTCATGTTAATTCTTGTCAGTGGATCCAAGCTAACCAACATTAGCTGTTATCTCAAGATTCTAATACTGTGCAATGTCGCCGTTGTTGTATTATAGTAGTTTGTCTATTGTGTTTATAATGGGCTTTTTTTTAATACTTCAGTCGTGATCAGGATTCAGCTTGAAGTTCAACAGCCATAAAGGCTAACTTCATTGCGGAAGTTGAACACCGAAGACTCCAAAACGGCGACTCAACGAGTGAAGACATCTTGTCAAGCGGATAGGCCCACAGAAAACACGCACCTTACAGCGGACATGTACGGCATAGTGGGGATGCCCGATCTTCTGCCACCGTCAGGCTCTCTGCAACCTAGTGTTATTGGCCTGAGTAACCAGAATGGTCCTGCGGGTGGGCTCCACAATCCACCTCAAAGGATTGTACAGCGGGCGCCGAAACTTGGTCAGATCGGACGTTCCAAAAGAGGTAAGAAACGTTGTATTTCTTCAGATTTAAGTTTGCTGTTAGAAATGACACTGTCAAATCCTGATTTACCATTAAAACAAAATGCATAATCTGGTCTAACATAAGGTAACATGCCAGATCCCCTATTAGTTGGCCTAGGGGGGCAATCATATTTTCATAGAGAAAAGATCATTGATTTTAACAACTGTAATCTTCAGCATTACATTCATTGCTTTGTAAAGGGGGATGCTGTATTGACATCATGGTGCAACTAAATTATATTCCTTGCAGTTGATCTGGACGATGAAGATTTGGACATGATGATGAACAACAACAGACGGTTTCCCATCTCCATGGAGGTCTCACCTGTTGCCTAATTGTGAAAGACTGTGCCATATCTCCCCAGAAGCCTTTGTCTTTTGAAGAGGAGCCAAGCCTTGATCCTTGATCTTTTTTTCATCTCACTCACACATCCCATGGTAAAACAACCCAACGTCGATTCGCAAGGGTGTTGGACATTTCACATTTCGCTGTATTCAGTGTATCATTTGAAACAAGCACTCTGACATGGGTATGGTTTGTAAGTGAAGTGGCTCTGATTTGAAGAAAAAAAAAACATTAGTCTATAGCAAAGATTCTAGAGTTCACTCTAGAATCTTTGGTCTATAGTATGGAATATCAGGGCTTTTTTCCATCTTTTTCTTTCTTTGCACTTTACAAAATAGGCTACACGAAAAGGTAACTTTTAACCTCTGTCTGTCAGGGTTATGTAGGCCGAAGCTAGGATGCAACCACTATCATGACTGTCAGTCTTTTGACAAGTTATAATCTTTTGGGATTTTCTTAACCTGTAAATTAGCATATCTGCAGATTAAGCCTGGTAATTCAGTCTGGAAGATTGTTCCTTTTTATATCAGGTTTGTAAAGGTCACTTTATATGACTTTGTTTTTTTTTTTTTTGTCCTTTTTTATTTTCAACTAGTGCCGTGCTTTCAAGATAATTGTGTAGTGACATGATTTGTAGTGTATGTATAATATACAGTGAGCATTTGGACCTTTTTCATAAATATTTGAAATATTTTTGCATGGAGCATTTTACAATGTCTTGTAAAATGCAATTTTGGAAATAAACTATGCATGGCTGTTGATAAATGCATCATTCTAAAGCACTCATATCTAAATTTTATTAAGGAATGTTTCATCTATAAATGGCAAATCACCAACCAGCCATAACATTAAGAGACAAAACATCACAATTTCTTTCAATGGAATATTGGAAAAAAAAAACAAAAAAAACCCTGCTTTTGTTTTTAATATAAGGCTATGTATAGAATGGATGTGTTAAAGATAAAATGGTACACTCAGTAAAACAAGAAAGCACAACCCCCAATGAAAAGACTAAAAGCACCATTTCAACATTCATTAACAAAAGAAAACAAATGCCTCCCTTACCATCCCATTCTTTACAACTTGGCAATACAGAACAAAATGTTTGTGTTAGTTTGTGTTATGCAGTTTATGTTTGTCTTTATGTTTAAACATCTTCGCAATCCTGTTTGTCCAACAAGAACTTTCATTATACTTCAACTGAGGACTGAACAAGACAAGCAAGAGAGCTACCCCCCATTTGCCTTATCAGTACTCAGGAGAAAACTCTGTGTTATTGTTTGAGGGACCAACGGCTCTTTGTCCATAGCCGGAAGCTATAGTCTAATGACCTACTGAGGTAGGCCATTTATTGACTGGTTTCCAAGTATAAAATATGCACAGTCATGTCCTGGGTTTAAATGTACAAGCGCTTACGTGGGTCAGGTTTAAATCTGCTTTAGACAAGATACAAAAGGTCTAAGGTCAAAATCACAACAATAGGCTATACACTGGTGTCTTTACACAAAAGTAGAGGTCTGAAAGAAAACACATAGTTTAGGAAAGAAATTCAAGAATTTGTGTTGAAAATGGTAAGCATCTGTGTAATAAGATGCATAGTTGACTAGTCTGCTCAACTTATGCCATCCCCATATAATATGATGCTGGATGAAATTGTGTTGGCTTAATTTAGTTTGCATTTCTAGCCGACGCTTTTGCCCAACACAACTTCCACTCTAAGAACTGAGGCCCAGACTTAACAGGCCAGAGGGGTTAGCTCCCTAGCCCTATGCATTAAATGCAACGCGTCTTGAACATATCCATTGGTATACGTTTGCAGATACTTTCTGCTTCAACCAGTCACTACTGTTTGGTTGTGATGTACAGTATGTGCTGGAACTTACTGTTTAAGTTCGTTATTCACCTTTTTCACCTGGCCGCCATGTTCCGAACGAAAACGAGGCTTGGGTGGCAAAACTAGAGGAAGTGGCGACGAAACGTTAATTTAATTCAATTCAATTTTATTTGTAGAGTGCTCAAATACAGTGCATTGTCTCGCGGCGCTTTACAGGCAGTACGGGAAGCATCCATGAGAAATAGGGGCAAGGAAAAACTCCTTTCGCTTTATAAATATAATAATTAATAATTTCTCACTGATGCCGGACAGAAAATCTACTGCTGGTCCCCTCTCTTACTGTTGGTCAGGTGGAGGGGCATCCCATCCCCAGAAGCTACTTCTGGGGAAGTTTTACCACCCAAGCCTCGTTCCAGTGCCTCATAGTGACGTAGGTGAAAAAGGTGAATTGCTTTCAGCCCTCCCTCTGTCCTCTGTCTGCTGATTGGACCATGCAACTCCACAGCCAGTGGAAACATAAGCCAACGGATCGAGCCCTGACACAGTGGTGGAGCAGAGCTAAATGCAGTAGTCTGGCTATGACTCCCCCTGTCTTCAGTGCTTCTGTTCTGGGGAAACTCTGGGTTGATGTAAGGGGACTGACTGCCCCACTGTTTCTCCAGTTCTCAAGAATCAGAAGACCACTAATGTACAGTGCCATCACAGAATGAAATGCTACAGGATCATACAGATATATCAACTGTATGGTATAAAGAGTGCTGGATGTTTTCCAACTTCACAGACAGTGCCTTTAATTTATGACTCATTGCATGTGAATTATGACACAACACGAATAAGCCAGAATGATGGGGAATGGTGAGGTCCATACAACTATGACCAAGAGAGGACAAACCTTTTGTTTGTGGGCCAAATAGGCTACTGAAAAGTTAAATTTGCAGAGGGCTATGCTAATGCTAAATTTCAACCTCTTTCAAGTAAAGGAAAATCAGCCATTTCTCAGCCAAGGTCCTGGGTTTTGTAGCCAAGGATAAAAAGAAGTAGTGGTATCTAATAAATTACTACTGACGAAGATGAGAAGACAGATAGTCATGATACGCATGGACAATCACTTGTATGGCATGCGTGTTTGAACAGAGGGATGAGGCAAATTAGTGGGAAGGCATACTAACATTTCCCTCTGAGATACAATGACCACTAAAGAAAGTTTTGATTTGGAGGTCAAGATTTTTTTTTTTATTTTTATTACTGCCAAGTCCTTGTGTTGACCTGACCTGAGAGTGCAGTTATATACAAACAAGAAAAACAAAACAAATTTTTTTTTCCCCATAAGATCATGCTCTGAGAACACTGGATCTCAGAGTTGAGAAATTTTCTGAATGAAAACAGTATTTTTTTCCCTTGTTCTTGCTTTTGTTCTTATCAATACAAATATTTTTTTTTTAAAAAAAAAAGAAAAAATGTTTTAAGTAGAAAAAGAACCTAAAAGTCAGTCCATTGAGGCAGGTGAGGAGATGAGAAGACTTGCGCCATTCCTTTGCTGTTTTTTTTCTTTCTTTGTCCACTAGAGGGTGCTGGGCTCAAACATACTCCTTGGCACTGCTTGGAGCTCTTGAGGCATTCTTGGGTGGGTATTTGGACATCTTCTTGCCTTGGGGGCAGGAGGCGGCCAGCATGGCACCCCCGAGCACATCCAGAAAGGATCCACCCCACGCAATGAAAATGGCCGCCCCGAATTCAAACCTGTTGGAGGGAGAGAAGGACATTGACCAGAGTCAAGCACTGTGACTGGACAGGCTAAAGCTTATAGGTGGGCTTTTGTCAGTGTGGTCTCTAGTGTGGTGCCTGTGTGTGTTGGGAGGGTTGTGAGGCGTGTGGATTATTAACAATCAGGCAACCTGGCGGGACACCTACTTGGTGTTGACTGGAGTGTAAGGGTTGTAGAAAGCACGGATGACGTCGTGGGCGAACCATGAGCAAGCCACGATCGCACAGAGGGCTGGGGGAGAAAAAATACATATACATTCACACAAGCATGTGCACCACACACGCACACACACAGAGAGACAAAGTGTTTCAGAAACAAGATAAAAGACAACTAATAAGATTTATGCTCCAGCAAAGACAGAAGCTGATGACTGTCAGACTATGAACTAGAACACAAAGACATTCAGTTTCCTTCGCTCTCCCTCTTTGATGGACTGACATGACATAATAATCAAGAAAAGGAAGCACTCAAAGTGCCCTCTTGATGACCTCTAGTTTAAAGACCCACACAAGAGGTCATGGAGGGATCTGACAGTGCAGAGCGGCTTTTGGCAAAGCCCTCGAACTTCCTCCCACGCATCTAAAGAACGTTACTACACTGCCTGGAACAGATGAATGCCAGGCATCTGTAGAACAGTGGAAGCAACCCCCCCCCCCCAAAAAAAAGCGTAGCTAGTCCTCGACAGTTTCCAGCATTGTCTTGTGACCAGAACAACAAGTGTCACACAGACTCAAAGTAAACGCTTTTGATCCTTAGAAAGAGAACTTCTGAAACTCGCTGCTGGGTATTTAATGCTCCATGACGGTGATTGAAGTCGGACAGATACTGTACTTCAGAGGAGGTCAACTGCACATAGAGTAGGCCTATCACACTTTGAAAGACACCAAACTTCAAACGCAGTTCTTCTCTGGTTCACTGGGGCCACTGGGTGAAAACTATGACTTTCTTTGGTTTTGTGTTAAATTAATGGGTTGTCTGACAGGGACAAACAGGGAATAGTAACCCTAACAACAATGTAATGACTGTCATACTAATGCCCATTTTGTACATACACTCACACACACACACACACACACACACACACACACACACACACACACACAAATCATATGAGCAGTGAGACATATCCAGTGACAGATAGCACACAAGCACACACTGTCCTCTCTCTTTCTCTCTCTCTCTCATACACACACACACACACACGTACCTCCTACTAGCAGTATGATGCCTCCAGTGACAGCGATGCGGGACTTGCGCGGCCTGTCATCTGCTCCGCAGGTGGTACACTTCATGCCAATGCTGGCCACTCCCAGGCCTGCGATGGACACGATGATGCCCACGATCATCAGCGCCCGCGTGGCCTGTAGGGCACCTGAGGGAGACAGAGAGAAAGAGAGAGAGAGAGAGAGAGAGAGAGAGAGAGAGAGAGAGAGAGAGAGAGAGAGGGATGGATGGAGGAAGAGAGAGACAGAAGCATGAAACACTGTGATATAGGGGAGATCAAAAGACTGCTCAGTTTTAATTTTAATTTTAATCTGATTAATGAATGTATCTTTAAACTGTTTCGGTATAATTCTGTTCGAAAGAATGTTAAGTGTGACATATAAATGCAAATTTTTTTCTTGGTTCAATCAGTGTTACACCATGAATTGAAATCTGATTTATGAGAATGGCAGTAAATGACTCTTAACTGCTCTTAAAAGCTTCTTTTGGTGGGGTTCTTGTTTGTCCTTCCAAGAAATCACCCTCTTTTCTCCCTAAGATGCCCCTTCTCTCCCATCTGTTGTGGTCCTCCTGAGGGAGCGGGTAGTGGGGCAATTAAAGTGTATGGGGGTAATCTATCTGCCTACCAACCCCATCCCCTCCCCACACTCCCCACCCATAAAACTAGCAGGGCTCTATCCTTTATCCACCCAAAACCAGTCTGCGCCAGTATTTCTCTGTTTTTGTATAACTGACTTTTCTCTCTCCCTGTGTAAATGAGTGTGTGTGTGTGTGTGTGTGTGTGTGTGTGATTTTGAGAGAGAGAGAGAGAGAGAGCGCCTTTGTGTCTATATGTCTGGTGTGGGTCTCTGTGTGTACTGTATGCGTGTATGTGCATTTGCACATGTGTCTACCAATGCATTTCTCTCTCTCTCTATCTATCTCTCTCTGTGTCCGTCTATGCATCTGTGTGTGCACTCTCTCTTTCTCTTTGTGTGTGTGTGTGAGTGTCTGTATGTGTGTCTATGCATGTGTGTAGATGTGTAGAATGTGTAGATGAGTGCGCCCCCCCCCCCCCTCTTTCTCTCTGTTCACATTTGTGAGTGGGACGCAAGAGAGGATATAGGAATGGGGTGGGTCAGAAGTACTGCTCTCCACAGAGCATTCATTAAAGAACATCCTTTCAATAGAAAACCCTTCACTAAATCAGGAGGGGTTGGGGGCTCATTTTGGGGTACCCTTTCCCACAAACTAGAATGTAAACGCATTCCACCTGCTATCAGGTGCAGTTTAAACCAGTTAGAACCAGAAGCAGGCTGAACTGACATCTCACTGAACTAACACCAAACTGATATCCATGTTCAGCCATGGAGTAGGCTATAAAAACTGGTAGAGGGAAGTTATGGAGCAGTCACACACACACACACACACACACACACACACACACACACACACACACACACACACCATCACCACCTTGTTTTCCACCGCACCACAAAGGGAGGTGTACACATTCTCTTACAGAACATTCTCTTTCTGTTTCCATGGTTTCAAGTAATCTACTGCCTCCCTTTCCTTTGGTAGGCTACATAGGCTACAGTATAATGACTTGATGGTGAGGGGGAGTGTCCGTTAATCAACTTCAAAACTGGGTCCATATAAACTGGGGTGGGGGATAGAAAATGAGGGGGGGGGGGGGGGTCTCCAAGATTACGGTATTCCTGAGTGAGAAAAATAACTTTGGAATTTGGGAACTTTGGGAGGTAAATTGAAGTGGAGCGGTGCGCACATCCAAAACAATTAGCGCAGGTGCTGGACAAAAATGAAAAACGTAAAAATAAGACTGCTGCAGCTAAAAATGTCAAAACTTTAATATTAAAAACAGGCAACGTTTCGAACCGTGTGGTTCTTCATCAGGCAAATTTGGGAGGTAACACTTTTGGAAACGAGTTTGAAATAGGCCCAATTTGGTCACTTATTACTTACTACCTGGCAATTTGTTTATTTTACTATACATGGTAGCAAACATTTTCTTTTCATCATTCCATATCATGGCATTTGATCACACAAGTTAGGAAAAAAAAAACAATCATCATGGCACAACTCGGCGCGCCACCAACGCTCTGCGCGATAGCTTTCTCCGTGTGAACCAATACAATGAGGTCATTGTGTTCTAATACAAAGCCAACACTGAACGGGGGTAATTGATAAACAGACCGGGGGTGACACCTTCATCAGAACAGAGGCATTCATCAACATTGACATGTAGTTCTTCTCTGCACAATGGAGGAAAGAGTACACTGTATAAACAGTAAGGCAGAAATGTTAATTAAACGATGCTAACGGCAACAACGGGATCTCCAAAAGTCACCAAAAAGTACGCGCACATAATAATCCTTGACAACTTTTCCTATATTGTGCAATTGAATGAAATGCATTTAAACTTTGACCTTATGTGAAATGAGGGCGTGAATTGCAACCACTTACTGTCCAGTTGTAGAATGGAGTCATAGATTTTGCACTGAAGTTGGCCGGTGCTTTGGAAGGCACACGACATCCAAAGTCCCTCATACATCGCCACCGCCGTAATGATGCTGTCTCCGACGTACGCCGACATCTTCCACTGGGGCAGGACGGTGCCGATGATGAGTCCGATGATTCCCACTAGGGACAGACCAAATCCCAACAGCTGGATCCCCGCGTTGGCCATCGCTGGATGCGCACTCAAGTCACCTAACTAGTCAATTCGCTCTGGTAAGACACAGTCCCGGGACCCCTCTCTTCTCTCTCCACAGGGTCCCCTAGTTTATCTGTCCCTCTCTAGTTTAGGAGCAGCGATGCTCAGATACTCAAGTAATAGCCTGAAGTTCAAACTTGTGCAACAAACTTTAGCTGTCCTGTGTGCGAATTAGTCTTTGCTTGCACTTTGAATGCAATCTCATTCATGCGCTTTGCGAATAGCTCTCTCGAGTGGCGCACTCTCCACGTGAACGCGCATTTTAGCCTTCGCCGGGGGTGTGGTAGAGGGAGGTGTGGACATGATGCTCCGCTACGGTAACCAAGCACGCTCTGTTCCTGAGATTGGTGCGTCACGTTGAGCCATGGATGCAGTGTTCCAGGTTATCACTCAAGTGTTGAAGTTATTGACTGAAGAAATAAAACTTGATAAATGCTGATGTTATTTTGCTATTAGGCATTTTTCTGAATGTTACCAAAATGGATAAAAACTATTTTATGCCAATGTAAAAGAAAGACCACTATGCAAGTAGGTCTATGGCAAGTATCATTACATTTTTTCCCCAGCCAATTTGCATTGGTACCTCTCCAAAGGAATTTAGTTGACATACAGCCATATTAGGGGTGGATAAACATACATTTTATTCCCACCAACCACCATGTACTGAGTAATTATGGGTGAAAGGTAGAGAACCCAGTAACAGCATGCCAGTACAAACTGCAAACTTTATTTCCATCAAACATCAATTATCATGTTCTAGCAGCAGTGCTAGGAAGATTGAAAAATGTGACTTGTGTGTCTTTTGGATAACTAGTTTACTAGTTTTACAATATATAGGTTGCTTTAATGGACAATAAAGTGGCATAATCAATTCTATTTCCAGTCAATGGATGACTAGATGTCTAGTCTAGATGTCTGCTTAGCATCATCTCTAATGTCTGATGATGCTAAGTAGAGATTGTTCACACATGTCTTTGTCATATGGAGGAGAGATTGTTCACACAAAATCTGCACTAGTAAATTATGAAAAGCCAATCTCAAACTGAAAATACCTACTGGCATGTTAACTAGCCTATACAACAGGCATAGAATTTAGCCTCTTTTCCAAGAAGTAGGGGGGACTCCTGAATGGTTGTTTGCAGACCACTATAGGTGAACCCCTAACGGATTTCTCCCCTGCAGGCCTAGTGACCCACATACAGTGATATATAGATTAAACTCAGACACTGATGTATAGGCTGGATGTGGACAGTGCTGTGGTTTATGACTTCACCCTTTGAGGCCCAGTCTAAAGACTGCTATATGGTACTGTAGGCACGAGACATAAAACCCTCACTGAGCCAGTGCCTTAGTAACCAGTGCAATTCAAATGATGCCACGCCATCACGTGAGAAAGGAAACCATACTAGGCCTACAGGTGTAGCACAAAATTCTGGGCCCTACAGGAACAGGACAAACACAAGCTTTATTTGGTTTAGAAGCCATTGGGGATCTGCTAAGTCAGCCCCCCCCCCCATTCACTTTTCCATGTAACCAAAGATCATGGCATACTGATGTATCCCTAATGGATGTTAATGGATGTTTTGCACATGGACTTCCTTGTTTATCAGGCATCTTAGCAACCAAGATTTAAATGATGGCATGATGGAAGACACTGACAATACTAGAATGTTTCTGCCTAGAGTCGAATACTTCCCACCTTCTCTGTCATCACTGACATAAACTCCACCACCGCCACATCACCCTCGTCTGATGATGATCTCCACCTAATGAACTCTACCTAAATGCCGCCCAACTATTGACTCTATCCCCTGACTCTTCTACCTGGTTACTGTCACACAAACTATTTTTCCTAACCATCTAGTAGGCTAACTCTCAGACAACATTCTGTATTCATGCTGTTACTCTGTGTAAACCATGGTCATTCTATGTATCAGGCCACAGTCTGTATGGGTACTTCACTAGGTCCCCGGCAGTTGGGTTGAGCCCATGAGACGTGGATCTGCCCAAGGTTCCTTCCTGAAAATGAATTAATAGTATGGGGAAGTGAAGGGAGTTTTTCCTTGCACCCGTTACTCATGGATGCTCCCCGTACTGTCTGTAAAGCGCCGCGAGACAATGTATTTGTGCGCTCTACAAATATTGAATTGAATTGAATACCTCTGACCTTCATCATCATCATCACCCCAAACACCATCACACCTTCATCATCGGCATCACCATCATCTTCCTATGTCCCCACAAACTCCGTTGGCACCAGCAGCCCCCCCCCCACACACACACACACTCCCCCATTGGGCATCAGTCACGTCTTTGCACTTCATCAACTAGCCTCCCCACTTCCTCCTGCTGCAATGGCAGCGGTGGAACAAGAGGGGGAAAGGCAGTTTAACAAAGAGCCACATTATTCTCCCCAGCTTGCCCCGGCGCCACTGAGCCAATGATCTCACACTGAGCATGGAGGATGGGGAAACAATATTCATACAAGCAATGGGGGGAAGCAATATGCGCTAATCAGAACAGGAACTCACCTTTCATGCTAAGAGCTGAGCCAACGCCGCTGCCTGATTAGATAGCCTTTACCCAAAAGGAGGGAAGTGTGTGTGTGGATGTGTTTGTGTGTGTGTGTGTGTGTGTGTGTGTGTGTGTGTCATGACTCATGATGCCTCCTCCCCAAACAGTCACTCAAAACATATTAGTGTTTGTTGACACTTGACAGTGTGTCATATAGATTGCTGTTGTAGGCATGAAGACAATTTATCTTATCATCCTCCTTGGCTTTTGTAGGTTTAAAGTTCCTGTAGCCGTTCAATACTGATGATGTACCTTTTCTGACTACTTCACAAGTGGTAGAGGAATATATAGAATCTTCGCTGTGGAATATAGTTCATGTTTAAAGAAGATATCCAGATGTTTTTTTTTCAAGCTATATAGGCTTGTGGCTTCTACAATATGAGATGGTAGACTATTCCACACATTTACCACCCTTTCTGTAAAAACTTTCTGTCTGATGTTCTTAATTGCAGTGGTTTATCCTTAACTTGAAATTGTGGCCCCTGGTGCTTTTTCTGTCTCATCCAGTCTCAACAGAAGATGTTTTTCCTGGTATAATCCATGCAAATATTTGTACACTTCTATTATCTTCTATTATCTTAGAAGGAAATGTTTATTGTCTTGGCCACATGGACTTCCCTTATGAAGCAAGCTCTTTACCAACACTCAAAATGATGCCATGCCATGTGATAACCTATACATCTACTTACATCACCACCCACTAACCCCCCCTTCACACCCCTCAACATGTTGCCAGCCACCCCTCTAACCCCCTGCCTGCCTGCGGTGCCACCTCTAAAGAAAGGCAAGGCCGAGGCTGGAAGGAGAGGCTTAGTGCTGGAGCAACAAAGCAGCCATTGTCCAGAAGTTATGGCTTTCCTAGAACACTGTAAGCTGCTGCCTGGAGCTCCAGAGGCAGACTAGAGGCTAGTGAGGTGGAGGAGAGAAAGGAGGAAGAGAGGAGATGAGGAAGAGGAGAGGAGATGAGGTCGAGAAATGAATAAAGAAGTTCAACATGTACTGCAGGCCTATATGTTTTTGTTTGTAGTGTGAGGGAATATTTCTCTTTCGAAAGTCCGTTACCTGGGAGTGTACATTCTTATATACAAAAATACAAAATAAATGTGTATTTGAGAATATTCAGGAGTATTACAGATATGTTTGCTGAATACAGATGTGTTTGTGGTCTTGCACACTTCCCTATATGCCCCTATACTGGAACAGACAGTATGCAGACATTAACTAGCCTGGCAGGCCATCTCTGTACAAGGGCGTCTAGATTTCTAGGCTAGACATTGACTGCAACCCCTTACTGTATCCACTCTTTTCCTTGCAGTGCTACTCTGTACTGTATGGCCTGCGGAGGTATAGAGGGGAATAGAGGGGAGATAGTGATAGGAATGCTGTGTGAAGGAGACTAGACGGTGTACAAAAGGGATGGATGAAGGTGAGGAAGGAGAGGAGGAAAGCGTAAAGGAGAAAAAAAGTAGAATAAATTCGATAAGTGTTAGTCCTATCTCTAATCCATGCATACTGTGAATCCCTAGTCTCAATTATCTGTACACAGGCTTCACACACATGCAAACGCACACACACACACACACACACACACACACACACACAGTTGCACACATTTGTTCCAACTTAAGATTTATTTTGACCAGCTCCTGGAATCTCCCCACTCTATGTTCCAAGTCACTACGGTAACACAATGGCTCCCCGTCCCCACCCCCGTACCCACACACACACACACACACACACACACACACACACACACACACAAACACACTGCCACCTTACTTTGCCATCCCAACCCACCCGCCTACCTCCACACGACCCCTCGTTCCTGTAAACACACATTCGTCTTTCAAGGCTCTCAATAGGGGGGACGAGGCAAACAGCTAAATCAGCTCGTACCAGCAGCGCAGGGGCAGAACATCCCCTAGCCAACCGTTGGGACAGGGCGGGATGGGGCCAAGCTTTTCGGCCCGGCTGTCGCCATGGCTTTTGAGAGCGAGCAGACCGAGAGAGAGAGAGAGAGAGAGAGAGAGAGAGAGAGAGAGAGAGAGAGAGAGAGAGAGAGGGAGGGAAAGGAAGAAAGACGGAGAGAAAGAGAGAGAGAGAGAGGGAAGAAGAGAGAGAGGGAGGGAAAGTGGAGAGAGAGAAGAAACAAAAAGGGGGGAGGCCTGTGATTAAACTGCTGTAAGCCCCTTTAGAGTCCACTGAACCATTAGCAATAAAACATGCCATGGATGGGATTTTCCTTGAAAAAGAAACATTAAGCCATCTTTGTCTCTCTCTCTTTCTTTCTTCTTCTATCTCTATCCTTCTCTCCCCCTCTCTCTCTGCCTGTGCTATTAGCATGCCCTCCCACTCTCCTAGAAGCAGGTTATGCAACTGCTTTGGCTCATAGTCCAGTAGTGGACTAAACCGTGAAGGCATGCTGAACTCAAAAAAGAGGCATGCTGAGTTCCAGCTAAGCATATCTCCTCTCATTAGCCACTGCTCCTAAAGTCAATTAGCCCAAACAGACATGCTGTTGTGGAATCTCACTTTATTGTGTGTCATTAGTTCAATCGTTTGCTTAATTAAAATCAAAATAAACCAACCAATGCTAAATGTTGCTATTTCTCCTCCAAAATTATGCATTTGACAGAGAGAGAGAGAGAGAGAGAGAGAGAGAGAGAGAGAGAGAGAGTTGTATTTTTGTGGAAGTGTGAACTTCATGGTAATAGTTGTAATGATACACTGCCCCCTTGTGCTGGATGTTGTAAAAATGTAAAAATGGCTAATGTGGTATTCCATTGCCATCAATGAATGAACTCGATGCATTTTTCATAAAGTTCTGCCATTAAAATGCCTAAGTTGTTTTCTGCCATTTCTATTGAATACATCTACTGCTGGTTCAAGTGAGGGGCAAACCCAAAGTTAACCAGTTATAATATGATAGCCTAGTCCTACTTTTTTGGGGATCTGCTGGGTAAGTATCAAAGATCAACTGATCAATCACAATTGAGGGGTTGACAGCCTCTGGCCTACATGTTTTGTATCGAGTCTTGAGTAGCTTGAGCAATAGTGCCATTGTTTAAATTGACCGAAGTTGTCATTTAAGAAGAATGTGGAAGTGTAGCCTACTACATCATACTCTTAAAGTGAAGTACTTAGACAATAGGCCTATAAACGAAAAGTCAGAGGCCATCAATTATTTTAAAAAGATTTGTGGATTCCAACCATTTTACTGCAGAGGTTTATTGATTTAGAATTTGAAAATGACAGGGTTTTAGTTGACTGAAATAAAAGAAAGACTCAACTGTTGCTGTTATTTTTTTTTTGTTTGTTTTTTTGTCTAAGCTGACTATGTTCTCCTTTTCCCACTGATCAGTTTCAGCTTCCTTTTAGTCATGCTCACGGGGAACTGTTGGCTCTTCCTGCATCAAGCCTACTACGAGGGTAGAAGCAGCAATGTTATGGATGGAAAGGGAGGTGGAGGTAAGTCTTTGGATATTCTGTGGATATTCTGTCCAGGCTGGAAAGTAGGTACCCTCCCACAAAATGACGATATGAGATACAGGCTATGTGTGTCATAGGCAAGTGATTTAACATGTAACCACTGAACCATTAGTGTGGAAGGCAGTGGGCAGTGTGGAAGTGTGTTCAATTACACAGTGAAATATTTTCATCTTCCTTAAAAAGACCTCAAATAGGTTTCAGTTGCTAGCTATGTTCGAGTTCGAAAAGCAGATGGAGACATTTTTATTTATAATTGACGTTTGTGTTTGTTTGGAACAGTTGAAAAACTAGAAATTGCATTGGATCACGGGATGCAACGGGTAGGTTTCCATGTACTGGACTTTGATGATGTCCAGTCTTCTGAAACAAATCTTTTAAGGAGCAAATTCAGAGTAGCCTGCTTGCAGCTATGAATCATCTGATGTGAGTGAGGTTAATGGACATGTCCATAGCCTACTGTAAACTATGCCCATGATGGAATGTGTCTTATGTGTTGGTTTCAATCAGGTTTCAATATGAGTGGAAGTAGCATATTAGATGACAGTCAGGTGGTTTAAGGATTTATGATGACGTCCAGTCTTCTGAAACAAGGCTGTGAATAGGTTTCAGATGGATGTGAGCAGTGTAACCCGTTATTAGATGTGAGCGAGGTTAACTCAACAAACGCAGAAGTCGGTCGGCGGGCGTTTTTTGGCTCCAATTATATGCCATACTTGCCAGTCCGGAAGAAAGTCGTCTGACAGTCAGCAGCACATCGATATCGCCTGTCCATCATCTCATTCAAAACGCCGATTAAGCATAGTCATGCCAAGTGAGTGAGTAGGCATAATAAGACCACGAAATATCTTTAATATCTTAAACGTAAGAATGGCGACATTAGGCTGAGCTTTAGCTGTCATCGATGTCTTTGCTCCATTACTTTCACTTTTCTGTTTTTTTTTAAGCAAGCACACATGTTTTTCCTTCTATCGCCGACATAGAGAACAGAAAGTGAAGAAAGATAAAATATAGGCCTAGGCCAGCAAAGCCATGGCCAGTGGCCACACGCAGCATCGAACGCCTGTTTTTTTTTCTTTCTCCTTTGTCCACTCCTCCAGAGCGCATACACACGCACACAAGTCATAACAGAACTATTTGCGACATTCTTATTGATTGGTTTATCAGTATTACGTGAAACTTAATTTTCAATTTCAAGCTTTCTCATACTATCGAATGATGATAATTTTAAATTTGCATGATGATAATTTTATATTTTAAAGTTAGTCAAGACATGCACAGCACAGGACATTTGTGCCATATAGCCTTGCCTCCATTAGAGTTAACAGTGTTAGCTAGTGTTACTAGCTAGGTAGGCTAAAGAAAAATAGCCTAATAGGCTTTTCTTTGCCTTGTATACCAGGTATACAGATGCAGAAGATGAGCTGTGCATTTTACCTACATCTTTGATATGGCCTGCATAAACCAGTCTGCTTTGGAATTCATCAAGAGCGCCAGGTCACCCCTGGTTGAGTGCCTCAAAAATCAGAAATTCATCGCAGAGAAGCTCCAGGAGTTGAAGGTGTTCAATATTCATAATGTCAGAGCCATCACTTCAGAAAAGGATCCTTCGGAACAAAGCAGAACTATTTTGGACTTGGTCAGCAAAAAAGGTGAAAAAGCAAGCTATTTATTCCTCACGATTTTGGATGGTCAAAGGAACAGGACATTACTGAAAGGTGGCAGTTTTGATCAGCTGCTCTATTTGATCAGCTGTTTCCCCTTCAAAGAGGAGCACAAGTCGATGTACACTGGTGAGAACAACATAATGAAATTACTTTGGTGTGATCTTAGTTCAGTCTAAAACATTTGAGAAAATAATATGAATGTTATTTCTAATGGTCAGACACAAACATAAATTTGAAATGAAATTGCAGTTGGCACTTGGCAGTATGATTGACAAGCACATAGAATGATGTTTATCTTTATGATAAACATTCTGTGAACATCTAAATAATAAGTTCTGTGAACATCTAAATAATCTACATTTAATTTGCAATTTATCTGCATCTTTCTTTATTGCGGTTTTTTCCCCTTGAAATGTGTATCGTGAAAATGAGGGGTTTGCCACGACCGTCCATTTGAATTTCCATGGGCAGGACCTTATGCATATTAAGTGGAATTAGGCAAACATCGCCAGTCAACAGGAAAACCATCCAACATGGAACACCGGTTCAGATTTTCCATAGATACAGACGGCAAGTAGGCTACGGTTAACGCCCCCAAAATGCGAGGGTGGAGTCAGCGTGGGGGATAACAGAGGCCAATTTAACATTATGGTGAATGGACAAGGTAGAGAAAGTTGCTTAACAATAAAAGATCGCTAAGTAAAATTTAACAAAGTCCATATTAGATGTTTTGTCTAATCATGACCTGTTTGCCTACTTGTGTTCAGACTAAGATAATTTTTCCATCATTTGTTTATTGCAGTTACACTAATAGAAATGTCATGAGCCGTCTCTGCTCCTGTCAAAAGTAAAGCAACTTTCAATCACAAGTCTGATTAGCTCAGTTAAGCAAGCTAAAGTTAGCTACATTTACTGTGGTGATCAATGAAGTTGGCTAGTTAGCAAGCTAATGAAGCTAACAAACATCATCTAAATTGTCATCAGTATCGCGTTTGGAGGGGTGTCAAGTTCAGAATTCACATCGGACCATCTGACCATCATTACTACCTTCAGGCATTGCCCTCAAAAATGTGTCTGGCTCCTTGTAGATGGTGCTCAGTGTAACTTGTAGCTTAGCATGCCATTGACTCCTTCACTAATTTAGGGTTTGTTTTCCCCCACATGGGGGACACGAGGAGCTGATTTATGGGCGTGCCCGGACTTGCCGTCTGTATCTATGCCCTGTCGGGCTTTCAGCTGAGCGCATGCACACGCAGTCATTTAAACTTTTCTCTGCATTCTTCTAACGCGTTATTATAGTTAGGGCAAAATAAGCAACTTCGCGATAAAGGTCACTACCAAACTTTTTACACATGATTCTATAGTGCTTTTTCGCGTAGAATCCATTTCTGCTTGGGACAAAAGCTTTTTAATAACACAAAGTACAATCTCAAAATTCCTTCAGTAAATACCTGTTCCCATGTTTTATAGGTCTGTGAAGTTTTGAAATTGTAGGCACTAGGCAATCACAATCACTTGACACCAAACTTGGTCATTTTGCCAATCTGAAAGTTAGTCGGTTGTATTTTTGTGATATTCTGTCCTGTCCTACTATGACCACAAAACATAAAACTTAAATGTACCACTTTTATTCTGTCATAGGGGTGGCATACAATTGCCATAAAGACAGAGATTATGTTTAAACCTTCCAGAAGTGTCATGTAATTGCAACCAAAAATGACTGTTATTCGGCTCCAGCTGGAGTCATTTGATTTCCATTTTGTAGACATGTCCCAAAATGACAGGAAATGGGGAAAAATTAATTTAACAGGTTCAGCTTGTCAACTGTGTTTCATACTATTGGAAGACACAGAAAAAAATAGGTTTGCAATTGATGCTGTCTTTCCAGTCGTTTAATAAATTTAAATTTTTTATGTAAAAAATCGCTATTTAGGCCAAATTTAAGGGCCTATAGCTTTTGAATAGCACAAAGTACAATCTCAAAACTTCTTCAGTATATACCTGTTCTCATGTTCTATAGGTGTGTGAAGTTTTGAAATTGTAGGTACTAGGCCATCAAAATAACTTGACACCAAACCTGGTCATTTTTCAAATCTGAAAGCTAGTCGGTTGCATTTTTGTGATATTCTGCCCTGTCTTACAGCAACCACAAAACATAAAACTTAAATCTACCCCTTTTAATCTATTAAGAAGGTAGTAAACAATGGCTATAAATACAGAGATTATGTTTGAACCTTCCAGAAGTATCATGTAATTGAAACCAAAAATGACCGTTTTGGTTCCAGTTGTCATTTATTTCAATTTTTAGACATGTCCCAAAATGACAGGAAAGAGGGAAAACTTTATTTAACAGGTTCAAGTTGTCAATTGTGTGTCATACTATTGGAAGACACAGAAAAAATTAGGTTTGCAATTGATACTGTCTTTCCAGGAGTATAATAAATTCAGATTTTTTATGTAATAATCGCTATTTAGGCCATGTTTAAGGGCTTATAGCTTTTGAATAGCACAAAGTACAATCTCAGAATTTCTTCAGTATATACCTTTTCTCATGTTCTATATGTAAATATAAGTTTTGGAATTGTAGGTATAGGCAATCAAAATCACTTGACAGTCTAAAATGCTAGCATTTATCTCGATTTTACGAAGCTATCCATAAATGAAATGGAATATCTCGGGAATGCAATGAGATATCAGGCTGAAATTTTTATAGGATGGTCACAGGATGTGGGGCATTCTTTGGACAGAAAAAATAGCAATATTGTTAGACCCTGGTGACAATGCTCCTCGAATTTACCCCAAATTTAGCCAAATATGCTAATTATCTCATTAACTATGCGTGATACAAAAATGTCCCAAGCAGAAATGGATTCTACGCGAAAAAGCACTATAGAATCATGTGTAAAAAGTTTGGTAGTGACCTTTATCGCGAAGTTGCTTATTTTGCCCTAACTATTATATCCCGAATATGATCATAGTAAGCCTCATATTCGGGATAGCCTACTTAAGTGCATGCGAACGCAGTCATTTACACAGGGACATTAATAGCCCGATTTCTTTGCATTCAAACACGTTTTCCTGATGATCGGGATAAGCGAATATTCAGGATATCCTAGGTTATTATAAAATAAAATATTGCTTTATGATTGGTGTAGCCTATCAGTTATGTGAAACTTGATTTTCATAAAAAATAGCCCAATCCTGTTGAAATGTCGAAGATGAAAATGCATTTCCCAGAGTAGCAATAATGTTAAAGTTGTTTAAGAAATGCACAGAAAATTTCTGCCTGTTAGCCTCCATGTAGAGCAGAAAATCTGGGAAAACTAATGCCCAGTGGCCACATGCAGTCACTGAGCTATTTAATCCATCCCTGATGTAGAGGGACATGAGGAGTGGGCACTTTCTTAAAATGGTTAAATGAGAAAATTTTATTCAATAAAATTACAATGACTAAAATTACCAAGGCTGTCGAATAGCCCTCCCAACCATCAGTGTTTTTATAGAACTATAAATAAAGATGTAAGCCTAAATAAATACATATTGCTATTTGAATGGATAGTGATGCATACAGTGGGCTATCAATTAAGACTTCAAAAGCAGACTGATGAAGTTATATCCACTTACAATGCTCTAGGCTAGGTAGGCTAAAGATAAAATTACAATAGCCTGATAGGCTTTTCTTTGCCTTGTATACCAGGTATACAGATGCAGAAGATGAGCTGTGCATTTTACCTACATCTTTGATATGGCCTGCACAAACCAGTCTGCTTTGGACTTCATCAAGAATGCCTGGTCACCCCTGGTTGAGTGCCTCAAAAATCAGAAATTCATCGCAGAGAAGCTCCAGGAGTTGAAGGTGTTCAATATTCATAATGTCAGAGCCATCACTTCAGAAAAGGATCCTTCGGAACAAAGCAGAACTATTTTGGACTTGGTCAGCAAAAAAGGTGAAAAAGCAAGCTATTTATTCCTCACGATTTTGGATGGTCAAAGGAACAGGACATTACTGAAAGGTGGCAGTTTTGATCAGCTGCTCTATTTGATCAGCTGTTTCCCCTTCAAAGAGGAGCACAAGTCGATGTACACTGGTGAGAACAACATAATGAAATTACTTTGGTGTGATCTTAGTTCAAGTTTAAGTATGAATTTACATGAAATTACAGTTGGCAGCATGATTGACAAGCACATAGAATAATGTTTATCTTTATTATGTAAATATACTTAACAGTTCTGTGAACATCTAAATAATGTACATTTAATCTGCAATTTATCTGCATCTTTTGTGCTCAGGGCCCAGATCATGCCAGGAGTACCAGACACAACTCAAAAACAAAGCACAGAAAATTCTCGACAGTCATGCAGAAAAAAATAATTCTGTTTTGGGAGGTAAAGATGCAAAACCCTTTTCTTACACACCATTAGTTCTGGACAACACTAGTGGTAGACATGAGCCAAAATATGCTGTGAAAGCAAAAATTAAACAGAAATCGAAGAAGTACAAGAAATCCCGGCCTAAAAAGTTGAGTGCTTATATTCCGAAAAGCATACCTCAGTTATCTCCAGATGACCTCCTCAAATGGGATGAGCAAAACATTCTACTTGTGGGAAAACCTGGAATTGGGAAGACAGCAGTGGTTCTGAAAATGATTAACCTTTGGAAAAATATGGAAGATAGCAAATTAAACTACTTGTTCTACTTTGATGAGACTACACTCTCCGGAATGTTGAAACCAATGAGTTTGAAAGTATTGTTATTTGATGCATATGTTGAACCACGTTTGAACAGCAAAGAGGTGCTTGAGGATATAAAGGAGAACTCTGAACAGGTCCTAATTATTGTTGATGGAATCAAAAGTGTTCGGAAGTACCCAGTTTTAAGAAGGATAGTTGAGAAAGACCTTCTTCCTGAGGCCAAGGTTGTGGTAACCTGCAGACCAGATTGTGAAGAGCTCTTTCCCACCCAGACACCCTACAGAGTGTGTGTTGAAGGGTTCAATGAAAAATCTATTCAGACGTATTTGTGTCACATGTTACAAGACAAACCAGATGTTGTGCACTCAATCATGGCTAATCCTGAGCTTCATAGTCTGTGTCACGTTCCTGTGCATGCACTCATGGTTGTTGCGTCTATGGTGTTTCCAAGGGCTGTAATACCTAGTCCTTGCACAGTCACTGAGATCTATGTCAATATCTTTCGTCATTTAATGAAAAAATGCAAACAAAGCCTAACATTGCGAAACCTAAACAAATTCATTCAAGACAACAAGAAAAAGGTGCTAGATTTGTCAGAATGTGCTTTTCATGCAATCAACAATAGGTCCATAATTCTACAGGGTTGTGAAGATTCTAACATTGTGCACAGTTTTCTGAACCAGCTAATCATAAAGGAGGGCCCTACTTGTGTCCAAACTTATGGCACATTTCTCCATAACACAATGCAGGAGTTCTTTGCTGCTCTGTGGTTGCTAGCTAATCCAGGAGATATTGAAGAATTCCTCATCCTGTGCAAATCAGAGGAAGGAAAACACATGAGGCATGTAATTCCTTTTCTATGCGGTCTGCTCTCTGAGAAAAATCTTTCATTAGTGAGTTGTCTATTTCCAGCAGAGCATATTGAAATGATTTCTGCCAGATTCACTGAGCAACTCTTAAACACATTCATCAGCACACATGATGGACAGGGCAGCTCTGAAGACACCACAGACCACACTGAAGAGCTTCCCTTTCTCTGTCAGTGCCTGTTCGAATTACAGTCTCCACAGGCATGTTCAGTTTTCCTTGGTAGGATGAACCATCATTTGGACTTGGTAGATGAATGTCTTGATCCATATCAGTACCGCACATTGTCTTATATTATCAAACAAGCCGTCAACAAGAAAGTTGTTTTGAATTTGGAGGACTCGAAAGTATCTAAGCAAGAATTTGACTTCCTCCTTGAATGCTGGGCACATCTCAGGTATAATATTCAGATTTCTATACCTTGTATGCCACTTTTAATACAGTAAGAAGAGTTATAATCGAATTTTCATGTACTGTATGGGTTTTTCCCCATGTAGTCTCATGTGTCTTACTTTTCTCTTTACAGAATTGATTTGTGCTTTTTACCTCAAATATGGACAGCCTCATTGAGTTGTGAAGACTCAAAAGCATTCTTTGATTTGTTGAAACTTTCGGGGGCAGAGATGCACTTGCCAATCTGGGAGGAATCTGTGTTTAAAAGAGCAGCAAAGGAGTTACAGCAGAACCCACAGAAGATAAGCCTTGTCCTGCACTGTGATCAATCAGCACAACCTCATAGCAATGACTCTCTGTAGTGCGATTCTGAGTGTTATACCATATATGACCTCTCTCAGGTAAGTTAGAAATGCTATCCAATTAATTAGTAGTTTATTTCTTGAACATCTTTTTCCATATCGTGATTCGTTGCACCTCTTCTAGATTCATAGAAGATGACCTAAAGTAAACGAATGTCCAGAGCAAGTGTACCAGTTCCTGCTGAGATTGTGTGTTGTAGCAGCTTTGTCTGATTCAGCTAGAACTACAGGAGAAAGTTCCATTGAGCTCTTGTGCTCTGTGTGCACCTTCCCCTTTGAGGAGATTGATAAGCATGCACATTATGACAATGGCTCACATCATGAGTTCCTGCTGGATCTGTGTTCCTTAGTGAAAGACATTCAAACAGACAGAAGTCTTTTGCCTGTGCTTCAAACATTTTACAAGTCAGATCCAGAGGTCTGGTTCATAGACTCTTTGAAAAGAAAGGCCTCTGTTCTCCAAGAAGTTTTCAAACTCCAAACCCAGAAGAGACCAGTAGAGTTGGAAAGCTGGACACATGCAGAGATTGAAGTGAGGAGTTTCCTCAGTTGTCTGCCCTGCATCTCACAGCTGAGGTCAGTGGAATTCACTGCAATTAATGTGTTTATATTTCTTGCACGTAATTGTGTAAAGATTGGAAATGTTATATTGCTGGACACATTTGCACCTATTATATGCACCTATCAATTGATGTGTATAAATGTGTGTGTGTGTTTGTGTGTGTGTGTGTGTGTGTGTGTGTGTGTGTGTGTGTGTGTGTGTGTGTGTGTGTGTGTGTGTGTGATTACCAGTGATTGGGGAGTAACAAGTTACATGTAACAAAATTATGTAATTTAATTAGAAAACTAGAAAAGCGCTCAGAGAGCACAGACCTCCACCAAGACAATGTGGTCACAGGTGGTGTTCTGGATCACCGATCGTCACCAAAATCAAATCATTTCTTACTCGTCCCAATACACACGTTGTCCGAAAATTTCATCCAAATCCGTGCAGTACTTTTCGAGTTATGTTGTACACAGACAGACACACACACGCTGGCGAAAACATAACCTCCTTGGCGGAGGTAATAAAAGTAGCAGTAATCAGTTACATTACTTTGAAAACAATGTGTAATTGAACTGCAGTTACTTCAAGAAATACTCAGGCTATTTCAGTTATATCTTCTGCAGAAACATTGGCTATGTGTACTTGTATACCTGTGTATATCGTCCACTATTTACAGTAAGCTAAAAGATACTATTCTGATTATAATAGTTCCTCCCATCATGTTGGCAACACCACTCACTTGTTACTGGATTGAAGTTTAACATCCTGAGTAATTCAGTTATTTGACGGAAAACAATGCCCTTTGAAGTGATTCTTATTAGGCATGCGTTTTCATCTGTCATGTGTTTTCAATATTGTAAAAAATCATTTTTTAGATTCACAGACAGGTGGGCCTGTCATGATCCTGAAGGAGTGTTCCAGTTCCTGGTGACTCTGAGTGCAGCAGCAGCAGCAGCTGAGTGTGATGCAGCTACAGGAGAGAGATTCTCTGAGCTCTTATCCTCTGTGTGCAGCTACAGCACCTTTCCTTTTGGGGAGTTTAATCAGACCTTTCATAGAAAGAATAAGAGTGATTTCCTGTTGGATCTTTACTCCCATGTTAAAACCTGTGAAACTGAAACACACAGAAGTGTCTCCTCACTATTGCAGTCAGTGCTCCAGTCAGCTCCTGCAGTCTGGTCCATAGACCTCTCAGAGAGAAAGACCCCCTTCTCCTAGAAGTGCTGAAACTCCAAAATAAGAAGAAACCAGTAGAGCTGAGAGGCTGGTTAGGTGAAGAGAGTGAAGTGAGGAGTTTCCTTCACTGTGTGCCCTTCATATCACAGCTCAGGTAGGTGATGACATATTTTGCATTCCACATACAATACTTACCACCCTGTTCTGCATTATTCTTACAGTAATTTATTTAATATTAAACAGAAGTACTTTGTACTTTTATGTGATTTTTATTAGCCATTATTTTCATCTGTCGTGTTTTCACTATTGTAAAAAAATATGATTTTTTTAGATTCAGTGACGGGTGGGCCTGTCATGATCCTGAAGAAGTGTTCCAGTTCCTGGTGACTCTGAGTGCAGCAGCAGCTGAGTGTGATGCAGCTACAGGAGAGAGATTTTCTGAGTTTAATCAGGCCTTTCATAGAAAGAATAAGAGTGATTTCCTGTTGGATCTTTACTCCCATGTTAAAACCTGTGAAACTGAAACACACAGAAGTGTCTCCTCACTATTGCAGTCAGTGCTCAAGTCAGTTCCTGCAGTCTGGTCCATAGACCTCTCAGAGAGAAAGTCCTCCCTCCTCCTAGAAGTGCTGAAACTCCAAAATCAGAAGAAACCAGTAGAGCTGAGAGGCTGGTCAGGTGAAGAGAGTGAAGTGAGGAGTTTCCTTCAGTGTCTACCCTTCATCTCACAGCTCAGGTGGGTGATGATAATATTTTTATTAGGTGTGTATTTTCATCTGTTGTGCTTTTACAGTATTGTAAAATGATTATTCTTTTTAGATTTGTAAAAAATTGGGTCGATCATGATCCTGAAGAAGTGATCCAGTTCCTGGTGACTCTGAGTGCAGCAGCATTTGAGTGTGATGCAGCTACAGGAGAGAGATTCTCTGAGCTCTTATCCTCTGTGTGCAGCTACAGCACCTTTCCTGTTGGGGAGTTGAATCATTCCTTTAGTCAAATTGAACAGAGTGATTTCCTGTTGGATCTTTACTTCCACATTAAGACCTGTGACACTGAAACACACCTAAGTGTTTCCTCATTATTGCAGTCAGTGCTTCTGTCAGCTCCTGCAGTGTGGTCCATAGACCTCAGGAAGACAAACGCCTCCCTCCTCATAGAAGTGCTGAAACTCCAAAATCAGAAGAGACCAGTAGAGTTGAGAGGCTGGTCAGATGAAGAGAGTGAAGTGAGGAGTTTCCTTCAGTGTCTGCCCTACATCTCACAGCTCAGGTGGGTGATGACACAATTTGTATTCCAGATAAAACTTTTTCCATCCTGTTCTGCATTTTGTTACAGTAACACAGGTTATTTAATGGAAAACTATGCTTCTTTTTTTATTTAAAGATATTTTTGGGGGCTTTTTGCCTTTAATCAGATAGGACAGTAGAGATGGACAGGAAACAAGTGGGAGAGAGAGATGGGGTGGGATCGGGAAATGACCTCGGGTCGGAATCGAACTCCGGTCCCCGGAGTAATGGTCTGACGCTCTAGCCCCTGAGCCACGGCGCCCCCAAAAAACTATGCTTTTAAGTGATATTTGATAGACGTGTGTCTTCATCTGTCATGCGTTTTCATTATTGTAAAATGTTCGTTCTTTTTAGATTCAATTTCTATTGTGAAGAATTGTTTCAGTTCCTGGTGACTCTGAGTGCAGCAGCAGCTGAGTGTGATGCAGCTACAGGAGAGAGTTTCTCTGAGCTCTTATCCTCTGTGTGCAGCTACAGCAGCTTTCCTATTGGGGAGTTTGTTGATAATGAAGCTTTTCAGAGTCGTTTCCTGTTGGGTCTTTACTCCCACATCAAGACCTGTGAAACTGAAAGACACAGAAGTGTCTCCTCATTATTGCAGTCAGTGCTCCAGGCAGTTCCTGCAGTCTGGTACATAGACCTCAGGAAGACAAAGCCCTCCCTCCTCCTAGAAGTGCTGAAACTCCCAACTCAGAAGAAACCGGTAGAGCTGATATACTGGTCAGGTGAAGAGAGTGAATTGAGGAATTTTATTCAGTGTCTGCCTTACATCTCACTGCTCAGGTGGGTGATGACATAATTTACATTCCAGATAGAAAGGTTAACATTCTGTTTTGCATTCTGTTGGAGTAATTCAGTTGCTTAAAGGAAAACAATGTCCTTTGAAGTGATTCTTATTAGGCATGTGTTTCATCTGTCATGTGTTTTCCGTATTGTAAAAATATAATTTTTTAGATTCGCAGACAGGTGGGCCTATCATAATCCTGAAGGAGTGTTCCAGTTCCTGGTGACTCTGAGTGCAGCAGCAGCGGCAGCTGAGTGTGATGCAGCTACAGGAGAGAGATTCTCTGAGCTCTTATCCTCTGTGTGCAGCTACAGCACCTTTCCTGTTGGGGAGTTGAATCATTCCTTTAGTCAAATTGAACAGAGTGATTTCCTGTTGGATCTTTACTCCCACATTAAGACCTGTGACACTGAAACACACCGAAGTGTTTCCTCATTATTGCAGTCAGTGCTTCTGTCAGCTCCTGCAGTGTGGTCCATAGACCTCAGGAAGACAAACGCCTCCCTCCTCATAGAAGTGCTGAAACTCCAAAATCAAAAGAGACCAGTAGAGTTGAGAGGCTGGTCAGATGAAGAGAGTGAAGTGAAGAGTTTCCTTCAGTGTCTGCCCTACATCTCACAGCTCAGGTGGGTGATGACACAATTTGTATTCCAGATAAAACTTTTTCCATCCTGTTCTGCATTTTGTTACAGTAACACAGGTTATTTAATGGAAAACTATGCTTCTTTTTTTTTAAAGATATTTTTGGGGGCTTTTTGCCTTTAATCAGATAGGACAGTAGAGATGGACAGGAAACAAGTGGGAGAGAGAGATGGGGTGGGATCGGGAAATGACCTCGGGTCGGAATCGAACTCCGGTCCCCGGTGTAATGGTCTGACGCTCTAGCCCCTGAGCCATGGCGCCCCCAAAAAACTATGCTTTTAAGTGATATTTGATAGACGTGTGTCTTCATCTGTCATGTGTTTTCATTATTGTAAAATGATTATTCTTTTTAGATTCAATTTCTATTGTGAAGAATTGTTTCAGTTCCTGGTGACTCTGAGTGCAGCAGCAGCTGAGTGTGATGCAGCTACAGGAGAGAGTTTCTCTGAGCTCTTATCCTCTGTGTGCAGTTACAGCAGCTTTCCTATTGGGGAGTTTGTTGATAATGAAGCTTTTCAGAGTCGTTTCCTGTTGGGTCTTTACTCCCACATCAAGACCTGTGAAACTGAAAGACACAGAAGTGTCTCCTCATTATTGCAGTCAGTGCTCCAGGCAGTTCCTGCAGTCTGGTACATAGACCTCAGGAAGACAAAGCCCTCCCTCCTCCTAGAAGTGCTGAAACTCCCAACTCAGAAGAAACCGGTAGAGCTGATATACTGGTCAGGTGAAGAGAGTGAATTGAGGAATTTTATTCAGTGTCTGCCTTACATCTCACTGCTCAGGTGGGTGATGACATAATTTACATTCCAGATAGAAAGGTTAACATTCTGTTTTGCATTCTGTTGGAGTAATTCAGTTGCTTAAAGGAAAACAATGTCCTTTGAAGTGATTCTTATTAGGCATGTGTTTCATCTGTCATGTGTTTTCCGTATTGTAAAAATATAATTTTTTAGATTCGCAGACAGGTGGGCCTGTCATAATCCTGAAGGAGTGTTCCGGTTCCTGGTGACTCTGAGTGCAGCAGCAGCTGAGTGTGATGCAGCTACAGGAGAGAGTTTCTCTGAGCTCTTATCCTCTGTGTGCAGCTACAGCACCTTCCCTTTTGGGGAATTGAATCAGACCTTTCATCGAAAGAAACAGAGTGATTTCCTGTTGGACCTCTACTCCCATGTCAAAACCTGTGACGCTGAAACACACAGAAGTGTTCCCTCATTATTGCAGTCAGTGCTCCAGTCAGCTCCTGCAATCTGGACCATAGACCTCTTGGAGAGAAAAGCATCCCTCCTCCTAAAAGTGCTGAAATTACAAAATAAGAAGAAACCAGTAGAGCTTAGAGGCTGGTCAGGTGAAGAGAGTGAAGTGAGGAGTTTCCTTCAGTGTCTCCCTGATATCTCACAACTCAGGTGGGTGATAACATTTTTATTAGGCGTGCATTTTCATCCGTTATGCTTTTACAGTATTGTAAAATGATTATTCTTTTTAGATTTGTAAAAAATTGGGTCGATCATGATCCTGAAGAAGTGATCCAGTTCCTGGTGACTCTGAGTGCAGCAGCATTTGAGTGTGATGCAGCTACAGGAGAGAGATTCTCTGAGCTCTTATCCTCTGTGTGCAGCTACAGCACCTTTCCTCTTGGGGAGTTTGATGAAAATGATGAAGCTATTCAGAGTGATTTCCTGTTGGATCTTTACTCCCACATTAAGACCTGTGAAACTGAAACACACAGAAGTGTCTCCTCATCATTACAGTCAGCTCCAGCTGTCTGGTCAATAGACCTAAACAAAAGAAAAGCATCCCACCTCCTAGAAGTGCTGAAACTCCAAACCCAGAGGAAACCTGTAGAGTTGAGAGGCTGGTCAGATGAAGAGAGTGAAGTGAAGAGTTTCCTTCAGTGTCTGCCCTACATATCAGAGCTCAGGTGTGTGATTGCATAGTGGTATTCTAGAAAAGAACTGTCTCTTTCTGCATCACATTCATTTAATATGTTTAATATGATGTTCATGCTTAATGAAATAATGATATACAGTGAATGTATATTATTTTCATTTGGCATGTGTGTATTTTTTTAACTAGGCCTATATAATAATGATTGTTTTCAGATACAAAGAAAAGTGTGTTCCAAATTCAAAAGGACTATACCAGGAGAGTACCAGATCCTGTTGGATCTAAGTGTGGCAGCAGTTGTGTCTGATACAGCTACAGGGGGGAGATCCTCTGAGCTCTTGTGCTCTGTGTGCACTTTACCTCGTAATGTTCTGGACTTTCTCCTGGATCTGTGCTCACGTGTGAAGAACACAGAGATTAATACTGACAAGAGTCTCTTGTCCATACTTCACCCATTTTACCAGCCAGCTCCTGATGTCTGGGCCATAGACCTCAGAAACACAAAGGCCCTCCTCTTCCTAGAAGTGTTGAAACACCAAGCCCAAAAGAGACCAGTAGAGTTGATAGGCTGGTCAGATGAAGAGAATGAAGTGAAGAGTTTCCTTCAGTGTCTGCCCTACATCTCACAGCTCAGGTGGGTGATGACACAATTTGTATTCCAGATAAAACTTTTACCATCCTGTTCTGCATTTTGTTACAGAAACTCTATATGCTTTTAAGTGATTTTTAATAGACTTGTGTCTTCATCTGTCATGCGTTTTCATTATTGTAAAATGTTTATTCTTTTTAGATTCAAAGACTGTTGGGGCTATGGCAAACATGAAGGAATCTTCCGGTTCCTGGTGACTCTGAGTGCAGCAGCAGCTGAGTGTGATGCAGCTACAGGAGAGAGATTCTCTAAGCTCTTATCCTCTGTGTGCAGCTACAGCAGCTTCCCTTTTGTTGACCCCATTCAGCAGAGTAATTTCTTGTTGCATTTTTACTCCCATTTCAAGACTTCTGGACCTGAAACACACAGAAGTGTCTCCTCACTATTGCAGTCAGTGCTCCAGTCAGCTCCTGCAGTCTGGTACATAGACCTCAGAAACACAAAGGCCCCCCTCTTCGTAGAAGTGCTGAAACACCAAGCCCAGAAAAGACCAGTAGTGTTGATAGGCTGGTCAGATGAAGAGAATAAAGTGAGGGGTTTCCTTCAGTGTCTGCCCTACATCTCACAGCTCAGGTGGGTGATGACACAATTTGTATTCCAGATAAATCTTTTTCCATCCTGTTCTGCATTTTGTTACAGAAACTCAGGTTATTTAATGGAAAACTATATGCTTTTAAGTGATTTTTAATAGAAGTAGGTCTTCATCTGTCATGTGTTTTCATTATTGTAAAATGATTATTCTTTTTAGATTCAATTTCTATGGTGGAGAATTGTTCCAGTTCCTGGTGACTCTGAGTGCAGCAGCAGCAGCTGAGTGTGATGCAGCTACAGGAGAGAGATTCTCTGAACTCTTATCCTCTGTGTGTGCAGCTACAGGACATTTCCTATTGGGGAGTTTGATGACGAGTTATTGTAAAGTTTTTCAGAGTAATTTCCTGTTGGAATTTTTACTCCCACATCAAAACCTGTGAAACTGAAAGATACAGAAGTGTCTCCTCACTATTGCAGTCAGTGCTACAGTCAGCTCCTGCAGTCTGGAACATAAACCCTTCAGAGACAGTGATCACCCACTTCCTAGAAGTGCTGAGACTCCAAACCCAGAAGAAGACCAGTAGAGCTGATATACTGGTCAGATGGTGTCAGTGAATTGAAGAGTTTTCTTCAGTGTCTGCCCTACATATCAGAGCTCAGGTGAGTGATGACATAATGTTATTTCAGATATTCAATTCATTGTCTCTTTCTGCATCATATTTTGTACAGTTGGAAATGTATAATAGAGTAATGAATATGCATAATTTTCATTTGATGTCGGGTTTTGTTACTAGCCCTACTAATAGATTTTGTCAGCCAGTACGTCTAAGATGATTTTGTATACATGGTGCAGTATTATGGTTTATACTGTATATGTCAAGGCCGGTTATCACTGAAGTTGTCAATGTGTTTGCGGCGCGCACATGGGTGATTAGAGGTGGTGAGATGGAGGCTTTGTGGAGGCGCTGAAGCCTTTCAGCAAATATATGTTATAAAATCTACCATATTATAAAATATACCTAATATTGGGTTAAGATTGAAATTTTGACAGATGCTTCTGAGAACCTTCGGTTGTTGAAACCTGCTATAAGTCATATTTCGTTGTGATTGGTGTCAGCATATCAGTGGACACTACAGACCACTCTGTGCACCAACATCGGGTGATGCTGTTTAGCAGATCTGTTATTGGCTCATTTTTATTCTTCAGTGTAAACATGGAGACCCTGTCTGTAGCTGTACGTGTACTTCCAATATTTTTTATCTGTCTGTAAATCCGTGAGAGACCATTGGAGACAGCAAGTGCTCAGATTGGTTTATCTGCTTTGTTTTGTTTGCAGCAGCCCAATGTGGGTAGCCTTGATCGCCTACTAGCAGCCTATGCTAGTGCACAGTTTTTGGCTTTCCGTATTTCAGACATTTTGTCTCAGTTGTATTGTGCATATATTTCAATAGTTTTGAAATCAGCATGCAGTACTTTTATAGAAACCTATAGGCAGCATTCTGCCCTCACTGATTCTCTAGTAGGCCTACAGTAGGCAGATAGCTAAACTTTCCACTGAAAAGACACAAGACTGTAGATTCCTTTGAGGACGTTTACTTGTTCTTCAATGGCAAAGTGAAAACTGAAACAGACAGTACATCGAAATGAATATAGGCCTAAAGATTCAGTGATCCTACAACAAGATACATTGTTTCAATATGAAGTAGTCAAGTAGATAAAACATTCTATGCTGGGTTGAGTATTAAAAGAAAAACAAATAGAAAAGACATACAATATACAAAGGGTAGGTGCATGCAATGAGGTAAAATCATTGTAAACTTACAAGCTGTGCTTCCAGTTCGCAACATATTTTAAGCAATAGTAGTAACTCTCAGAAATACTTTAGGACTTGTGTTTAGTTTAAATCAGTGTCCATGGCAACATCAGCACTACAACAACCAACAAAACTGTGTTTTGATTCAAGCAATTCAGTCATATGGGTAAGTGAAGCTTTGGATGTCACCATGGTCACCACTCATACAAATCGAAGCCTTGTTTGACATATATGATATGATATTTAACAATAATGCCAATAATGTCAATTTGTCAATTCTAATAATGTAATTTAATAATAATAAAGAGCCATGTGAAGAAAATGAAGGTTTTCATGAAGGTTCAGCATGTGAGTAATGAACAATATTATGAAGGAGAGAGCAGTCACCCACCCAGGTTTCCAGGCTTGAGTGGCAGAATACCAGGCTTATTGGCATGACACATAATTCAAAGGTTGTGAAAGCAGTCCATAACAATAATTATGGTTGCTATATAATAATTTAATGAAATTGTCTTTTCAATCTTTTCCTGAAGTTTATATCGTGATGAGTGAGAAGACCTTCCACTTCAGCTGTTCAGATCTTCAATCTACTGAGAAACTTGTTCAACTGGCTCAACTACTGGGCAGTAGTATTAAACTGGATGGGGACATTTACACATTTGAATGCAGATCTTTGGGGCGAATACTTTGCTGTATTGCCCCCAAACTGGACTTCACCCTGACCCCTAAACACATTTCTCTCAGGGGAGTCAGGCTGCTCTTTAGAGGAGTCTCTCACCTCCACAGACTCAGGTAAGAATGCATAGCCTCCACGCATATGCTAAAAAGTTTATGATGGGGAAAGTCCTGAAGACTCTGTAGTGTGAGCACTCTGACTACACTGCTCGCAGGATGTGTATTTTTAAAAGTAGCAAAAGATTGTGGTCTTATACAAGGATGGTTGTCTTGTGACCATTACAGGTTGAATGCCACAATGGTGATGAGACTGGCTCGAGCGATGAGGACAGGGAGAGGTTTGGCTCCAGTCACTGTTGAGGAGCTCAGTCTGGACCTTAACAGTGCAGAAGTCTCTCAGAGAGCGCTGTCCAGGGTCCTGAGCTGCCTGGCTCTCCTTCTCAGGGTCTGGACTGTCCAGTGTCTGGACCTGGCATCATGCAGGGTCGAAGGTCACTCTCTCATCATCCTGCTCTGTAAACAGGGTCCTCTAAAACTCAGGTGAATCCACATATTTCACATATTGTCGATCGGTATTTCTGCAATAGTAATTTAATCATGTTTATTTACTCCTAGTCAGATTTATAATTCCCTACATACCATGTATGCATGACTCATCTACACATCGTCATCTCTGAACTCCCTCATACTCTCTGTGCTCTCTCTCTCTCTGTTCCTCTGACTTTGCAGACTGAATAAGGAAAATACTCAGCAGCTGTTGATGCTGTTGTCTGAAGCACAGGAGGCAGAAATCACTCAGTCTTTCCTGGACAAGGTTGGAGGAGACCTTACCTCATGCACTTTGACCCAGGAAGTGCTTCTCCACTTGCTGCAGCAACACTCTGGACAGATCACTGTAGACATCAGGAAGAGCAAAATCAGTGAGAGAAATGCTGGAGGCCTCCTTCATGTGCTGGACAGGGTACAGTTTAAGAGGTATCAGAGGATACAGGCACAGCTGAAATATTGTCTGGTTTTAGACCACATACCATTGATATGAATACAACATTTTGCCATCTGATCTGTGGTTAGAATAAATATTAAATATATGTTTTTCAGTTCTCAATCTTGAGGAGAAGTTCTGCTTTAGTATATTATATTGCATGTGGCTCCTGATGCATATAGTCCATTATTCAATGGAAGCAAGTTTTGGGTATTGTCCCTAGATGAAATGAACTAAAGAAAGAAACTTAACTTATCCTCAGGCCTACTCCTGGGTTCATCATGGCCATCATCAGAGAGATCTACCAGACTTGTTCTCCTCAGTATGTGAGCAGCCTGCTGAGGTTTACAGAGAACTACATCAACCTGACCACCAGAGGCCTGGATGCTGCTGACTGTGCTGCCCTGTGTTACATCTTACAGTACAGTGAGGGGGTCAGACTCAACCTGATGTGGGCCTCCATACCAGAGGGGGAGCTAGAGAGCCTCCTGCAGCTACTTACTCACGTCTTTCAGCTCAGGTCTTACAGTAATATTTACATTTGGCTGTGTGCAAAGCAGTGGTCAACCATTTCGAATGTTATACTACATTCTCTCTTATTTCATCGTCTCAGTGCTGCTACATTATACATATATATAATATACCTCTTACAGTTTACAAAACCATGGATTAAGTGCCATACAGGGTTTTTCTTTTTCTTGTTAACTCCACCAGTGTCAACAGGCATCTGCTGTCCTCAGTGTAGGCATATATGAATTCATTAAGTCCTAATACTATCAAAGAATTTGTTCTGTTTCTCTCTCTGTCTCCAGTGTTGACAGGCACCTATTGTTGAGGTTCCTGCACTGCTGTGATTCCTCAGATATCCATCAGGGGGCAGCAGCAGCTCTTCTTCAGGCTCTGCAGCACAGACTGGACTTCTCCTGCTGCTCTGCTATGGACCTGACTGGAGAGACACAGGAACCACCTCTGGACCTGACACCTGAGGACTGCAGGGTTATCACCATGGTGATCGAGATGAACACAGTAGACCCTGAGCTCACGCTGATGGACTGTGATGTGGAGGAGGCGGGGCTAGAATGCCTGTTATCTGTTCTAGAAAGAATTCGTTTGAGGTGAGATTTGAGCGGCTTTTCTGTGTTTCAAATTGAATAGGTCAGGAATCATCAGTGTATAAATTAAATCCTTCAATACTGTAGACAAACCGTATGCAAATAAAAGAGTTAATCAGACTGTCAGGATTGTATGTGTATCTTATAATTCATCAATTTAAGCTGAGACGAGGTTAAGCTGTTTTATACTGAAGAGAGAACTGACACTCTCGGATAGATAGTGTAGATCAGATGGGAGAGGGGCTTGCAAATTACAGGAGTGTGAAACAGGAATAAGGACAAATTGGAATTAAAAAATGTGTGGATATGGATTTTTAATTTTTTCACTCTAAATCAGTGGGCCTCAGAGTTGTAAGACTGCTGTTTATAAAGTAGCCTAATTAGGCCTCAAATGCGGGAGAACAGTCAGATTTTTATCCTAAATTATTATGTATTTGCTGAGCTGAAACTGTTGTTGAGAGTGAATCCGATTCACCATTTATAATGTCTCAATCTCTCCCTCCCTCTTTCTCAGGTGCAGTAAGGCCCAGTTGCTGCAGCTCTTGAGGCTGGTGTGTGTGGGCTCTGAGAGAGAGTGTGTAGAGAGAGCTGTGTCTCTGTCTCATGCTGTGGGTGGGGAGGTGGACCTCAGTCACACTGTGCTGGACCCTCAGGTCTGTGGATCACTGGGACTGTTTCTAGAATATTCTGAAGAGCTGTCAGAACTGGACATCAGCTACTGTCAACTCACAGACCAGTGCCTGGAACCACTGCTCCCACACCTGCACAAAATAGAAAACGCGATTGAGTAAGTCTCTCTCTCTCTGGTTGTTTTCCCATTACCATGC
>JAODXP020000028.1:20381823-20394323 GCA_027497455.2 Sardinella longiceps | reverse complement strand
ACACACTTACCTTGCGCACCCAGAGTGGCATATGGTGTGTGTTGGGTGTGCGATGATGGAGGTTGAGTACGACCACGCTGAGGATGACGGAGAAGGTGACGAGGATCATGGTGAACATGACGTAGTTGACGATGATGGGGATGGCTAGCGAGGTCTCGGGGACTTTGTCCGCCAGCAGCAGCATGAACACAGTGAGGGCGATGAGGACGGAGATGGACAGGGTCATCTTCTCTCCTGCACCAAACAGCCCATTGGAGGAGAACACAGATAGTGCATTACACAGACAGAATGTAATTATTTTCTTTTTCTTGGAATATTATAACTATTCTTTTAATACCTGCACCATACGGCAGGTTAAAGACAAATATGGTTAGCACACTGGTGACGATGCAGACCACAATGATGCTGTTGTGCGTGTGTGTGTGTGTGTGTGTGTGTGTGTGTGTGTGTGTGTGTGTGCATGGAGGAAGAGCTGTGACATACTTGCCCTGGGCGGCAGGTAGAACACAAATATGGCCAGCACACTGGTGAGGATGCAGGGCACAATGATGCTGATGTATGTGTGTGTGTGTGTGTGTGTGTGTGTGTGTGTGTGTGTGTGTGTGTGTGTGTGTGTGTGTGAATGTTACATACCTGCACCGGGCGGCAGGTAGAACACAAATAGCCAGCACGCTGGTGAGGATGCAGGGCACAATGATGCTGATGTATGCATGTGTGTGTGTGTGTGTGTGTGTGTGTGTGTGTGTGTGTGTGTGTGTGTGTGTCTGTTACATACCTGCACCGGGCGGCAGGTAGAACACAAATATGGCCAGCACGCTGGTGAGGATGCAGGGCACGATGATGCTGATGTATGCATGTGTGTGTGTGTGTGTGTGTGTGTGTGTGTGTGTGTGTGTGTCTGTTACATACCTGCACCGGGCGGCAGGTAGAACACAAATATGGCCAGCACGCTGGTGAGGATGCAGGGCACGATAATGTTGATGATGTAGAAGAGAGGCTTTCTCTCAATGATCAGGTAGAAGGTGATATCCTCGTACAGGTCGTCTCCCACGTTCTTACGTGATGGCCTGTGACAGATCTGCCACTCTCCATTCTCTGGAGAACCACAGAGGAACACGGAACATGACGTAAGGATACAACGTACTGGAGATCATGACTGCACTATAGTAGGGGCCACTTTTTTTCTACACCATGACATGCAGCTATATAGCACCACAAAAACATGAGCTGCACATTCATCATTTTAAAGATCTTTTAAATGGGCAACAGATTTCACAGGGAAAAAGCAGTTTTATGTGAAGGATATTAAAGGCCGGTACCATGTAGACATCTAGCTTAAATACGAGCTTATCTAGCATTTGGCAAAATAAAAGCCTGGCCTATTAGTTTTTAAGTTTTACAGTATGACATTACAGATAGACTTTTACACAAGAGAAATATTAGGTTAGGAGAGCACCCAAACTTGTGTTAGCAATGACCTGTAAAAGCATTCTCATCAATAACAGCCTCATGGATCTCTTCGCCATTGTCGTCTAGACCGTACTGCAAGTCCACTTCCGATGAGTCATATGTGTACGAGCGGAAGACCATGGTGCAGTTTTGCCAATCGAATGGAAAATAAGCCACCTGTATGAGAGAGACACCATTGCTCTATTATTGCAGTGGCTCATGTTTGGTCATTAGAGAATATAATAGAAAATGGCTTCAACTTGCACCATGTGAAACCTATTTCATTCAATTCAACTCAATTTGGGTTTAATGGTTCATAGGAATTTCTTCAAGGGACCTTACGAAGACAAAGGCCATTGTGAACTAAAGGAAGCACAAACTAAATTCTGAACTTCAATCTGTCATGAAAATACAGACGTTACATCAACCTTTGATGCAGACAGTCACTGGGGAATACAAATATCATATTGCATCTATATGACAAGTCATTATGGTTTAACACTTTTTTTCAGTGACTACCCCTATTACATAAAAATAGTTAAACAACAGCTAACGGCAACATAAACGGCAACATTAAGCATAAAAACTACAAAAACAGCAGTGACAAAATCAATATATTCATATTCATTAATTGTTTCCTATAATAGTTTTCTATTGCTGACTCTATGTTTGTCTCTTTAGCATGGGAGTGGCTAAGCGCTAATGCTACCTCTATGGAGCAGCTGCTACGGTAGATGGCAGGGGGGAGCCAGGACACCTCTCCAGTGTAGCTGACCAACACGTTCACATACAGCGCCACATCAAACTGACCATCATTGCTGTGGGAATTAAAAGACATACACTCTTACTTTATTTGAACTGAAAAAAAAACTTAGAGAGCAGAGTTTTCTGTATAACTTTGAGCTTTCAAAATCATTCTAACTCTAGTCACATTTAACATGATGCAGACAGTAAGCTACACACATACTCTAGGATATAAGACACTGTTAGCTTGGACATACTGATTCTTGTAGTTTGCCTCTATCCAAGATAATGGCCAACAGCTTCTTCACACCCATGGCTAACACATGGCTAACACATGCTTGCTCATGCACATGAGAGCTTCATGCCTTGATGCTAACACCAACTATAATAAACATGCCAAGGGCCACTTGTTGGCACAGTTATCCACGTGAGCGAGGTTACCGATGAGGTGTCTATCTTCGGGCCGCATAGCTCGGGTTACCAATAAATTCACATGTCATAAATGCACGGTTAACTACGGAGACACATGCCGTGCCAAGCTAGGCTAAAGAGGTCCGTTGGCAAGGCGCCACTAAGGGCCTGTTGACAGAGACCTTAGGGCCTTTGAGTTGGGTGTTCCCCACCAGCAACAGGGACTCCTTCCAAAAGATAATTTAACCTTTATTTAATTTAGGTACATTTAATTTTACCTTAAAAAATGATGCCATTATGCAACTGTATTTTTCAAAAGGAGAAGATTGTTTCAACCCCGTGTTAACTATCTGAGTGGGAATAGGTGAGTGGTTATTAAAAATAGTAAGGAATCATTTTGGGATGTCTGCTTTTCCAAGTTAGTTACAACAACTAAAACTAAACAGGTGTATGATATGTAGCGTTAATATGTAACATCAAAAAAGTACCACAAGTTACAACAGAGAAGACAGATTTCACAAAGCATCTTGCCAAGAAAAACTTGAACTAACCATAGTTTAGGAAGTTATACAATAAAGTCTAAAATAATGATATTATTTACTATATTATAGTAAATCATTATATGGTGGTAAAATTTATCCACATCGATAACCTCTTCAATGCTTTGTATTGTGGGATAACACACTTACTTGTTGATGAGGTATATATCTGGGCGCCACACCTTGTTTGGGGGGATTCGTAGCACGTCAATATTGTCATACTCTTCTGGATTCCAGGACAACCGGTAGTCTGTCCATGCCTAGAGAGAGAGAGAGAGAGAGAGAGAGAGAGAGAGAGAGAGAGAGAGAGAGAGAGAGAGAGAGAGCACAATTAAGCAGTGAAGATAGGGCATTGATCATCGCAAAAAAGGTGTGCCTTTGTGTTCATGTTAAACTGTTAAATTATTAGTATTAGTAATTATTACTAGGAAAAAAAACATTGTCATACCTAAAAAGTTACATTTGCATACTTGCTGTTGGTTGTAGCAAATTATAGGCATTTCCTCAGATACAGCATTGCTAACAAATCATCCTTTGATTTAATTTCTTTTTCAGGGGCTTGCACTGAAGCTAAATGGAATGGAATGGCACTCACCATATTCATGAACACATTGGTTGTCATCTCACCATTCTTCTCATTCTGCAAGGCAAGACATACAGGCAATAGCTTGTAAATCAAGACATATTATGTGTGTGTGTGTGTGTGTGTGTGTGTGTGTGTGTGTATGTGTGTGTGTATGTGTGTGTGTATGTGTGTGTTGTTTAAGTGCTCAGTTCAGGCAGCATCTATAATGGTATGGGTCGGGATGCATGTATTTTTGTTATGGACAGCTTGTCCACCTGGAAAGTGTACATTGATGCTGAGTGAGATATGCTATGTACAGGTTTTGAGCAGCATGCTATGCTGTCATCCAGGCTTTAGTTAAGCAATAAGCCCAAAGAAGCCGCCATATATTGTGAATAGGATAGCACAGCTGAGGAGTATTGTTTGGCATGAAGTGAGCAGACCGAAGCTGAGCCGTGATATATCAAGGAATATACAATGGCAAACTGCACTCTATGCAAGGCTCCAACAGTGGTACCATCATGATGTGAGACCAGACACTTTAGAGCTGTCACATTTTATTCTTAAGGGAAAGGACAATACAACAGACTTTTAGACTTATTTAGCTTTTCCCAGCAGTTGACATCAATCCAACTTTTGTGAGAAGTGTTACTGGTCAAATTTGTAATGAAACGATAAATATCTTTCCAAACTATTTTCAAACAAATAAGTTGCTTGTATCAATACATTGTAGCATTTTTTTGAGTTTACACATCGATTTTTCAGAATTGAATTTGTACTGTTGAATTGGGTTTGTGTGTGTTCCTGTGTGTATGCATGCATGTGTGTGTGTGTGTGTGTGTGTTAGAGTGTTCTGGGAAAGCCCATTGGTATGGTCTGCCACTGACAGGCAGCTGAGAGGTTGATCTCCTGCACCCTGCTGAGAATGCCACACAAATCAACACTCAGAAGGAGAGAAGGAGAGATAGGGAGAGAGAGAGAGAGAGAGAGAGAGAGAGAGAGAGAGAGAGAGAGGGGGGAACGAAACAAAGGCAATGAAAAAAGAGAAATACAGATATGTGTAGTTGTGTGTAGGGGAATCTCTCTCTCCCTCTCTCTCTCTGTGAATGCAAGTGCCAGAATGAGAGAGAGAGAGAGAGAGAGAGAGAGAGAGAGAGAGAGAGAGAGAGAGAGAGAGAGAGAGGGTGAAAGGCAGGGTGGGAGGGAGAGAGAAAAAGAGACACGTCCTGGATGATTTGTAGGTTAAGGGTCATAACTTTGACTGTGACCGTCCCATCCCGGAAGAATGACTTATGGTTCCTGTAACTGTGCTTACATATACTAATGCAATTGTGTTTGAGTTTGACTCTCTCTCTCTTTCTGTCTATGTCTGTGTGCGTGTGTGTGTGTGTGTGTGCGTGAGTGTGAGCATTCTATAACGCTACATAACACATAACACTGGACGAGTAAAACGATGCCTTGGGGACACAAGTAAAGAAGTAATGAAGAAGTGTGTGTGTCTGTGTGTGTGTGTGTGTGTGTGTATGTGTGTCTTACCAGGCCGATGAGTTGGACTAGGGTCATCCCGACCCTCACCATCACCTTCTGGTCCCATGTGGGTGCTGGCCGCACCTTCAGGTTGTAGCCCTGGAAGATTTTGTCCAGCAGACGGCGCTCTGTGTCTGAGGCCCCTGGTGTGCAGAATGGACAGGAACTTAAAATAAATGTAAAATACTGCTACTTAAGTACTTAAATGCTACTTAAGTACCCATCTCTGATTGTAGTGTTCTAAATAGAGGCAATAGGAGGACTGAGGAGAGTTGGTGGGCATCTTTGAAAGCGTAGTTTTTTGTTGAGTGTGTATGTGTACTTGTGTGCGGCACTCTGTGTCTGAGGCCCCTGGTGCAGAATGGACCGGAAATGAGTTTACACGCCACTATTAGTTACAGTAGATTGGCTGCTGCTCTGATTCCCTATTTGGTTCATGCTGTGTCAAATTTAAATTTCCTCTTATGGAATGGATAAGCACAAAAAAATCTGTCAGAAGACAAAACCGAAAGTAACGTAAGTGTGAAATTGTGTTGCTATTCTTCCAACCTGAAATGGATCTTTTGTTGCAAGGTTCAGTGGTTCAGTTACAGGGGATCTTCACTTTTTATCATTTTTTTGCCCCTTTTCTGGGGTGTCTAGAATCGTTGACACCAAAATTTCGATTTTGAAAATACAGTTTCTGTATTTTTCAACAAAAAGACAAATAACGCTTGAAAGGAACTGTATTACGCTACAATTGTTTTGGAACATCAGCGGACACCACTAACCACTCAGTGAGCTGCACACGTTTTAAAATAAAGGATTAAGGTTGTTTTAAGGACATTATCAGACATGCACAAAGCAAGCCATTCTGAGGCAGACAAGGGGGATTATGAAGGAGCCAAATATCTGAGACAGGACCAATCGTCAACATTCTGGTGTCGATGATACTATTTCAACCTAGACACTCCAAAACATGCTAAGATGTGAACCTCCCCTAACCCTAACCCTAGGGATTAATCAGAGGTTTCACTATTAAATGACCTTTGGTCTAATGGCATGACAGAGATCTCCACTGAAATTTTTAAAAGTACTTTTCATAGCACTAACACATAACACAAGTGTGTAGAATTGCTTGCATCAATTCCAGTGGAGATCTACTGTAAGTATGTCATATCATTAGACCCCTATTGAACTGAACTGAACCATTGAACCATGCAATTGCAATGGATGTCTTTCACAGTGCAGCATAAGCTAGTGGCCCAAAACACCAAAATATAAAAACACATCATCAAAAGAGCACATACTGTATCATATCATGAGACCTTCATTTCAGAGGCTAATCAAGTGGACACCTTCCTTTGTGTTTTATGTCTGTTTCATGTCTGCCCTCAAAAAAAGTATTTATTTAAGGCATCTAGACGAGCGTATAGTGCTCAAGAACCATGGACTTTATGTAACTGAAACCATGACAACCAGAAACTGGCAAACAGAATCTCTTCACTCTCTCTCTCTCTCTCTCACACACACACACACACACACTCTCTCTCTCTCTCTCTCTCTCACACACACACACACACACACACACACACACACACACACACTCTCTCTCTCTCTCTCTCACACACACACAAACACACACACATACAAACACTATTCCACCTGCCCTCTTTTTCTCTCAGCTCGTAAACTCCCTTCCTTTTTTGTCCTCTAAATCACAATGGCGTCTCCAGAGTCACGGCCGAGGCTCTCCTGAACAACAGTGTGTGTGTGTTTGTGTGTGTATGTGTGTGTGTATGTGGGTGTGTGTGAAGCCCACCCCCACCCCCACACACTGGGAGAGCTTACAGTAAGAACAAACATCCAAAAAATGTCACCCCGAACTTGATGTTGTGCAAGAGTTAACAACCTCCTAGAATCTGTGATTAATGTCGAAGCAACAAGCATTGCTATCTTGCCTATAGCAAGTCAAGGTCAAATCACTTTCCACATCTGAACTATCTTTGAGTTCACTTATTAAAAACTGAAAAGTGAAAGATGACAAACAGGCCAGAGCAATTTTTAAATTTAGATATGAAATCTCAATATTCCAGATTTGTGGTATTTTCACATCGAGTATAAGCATTATAAGTTATAACAGAATAACTGTTTGCCTAGATAAGCTGAATACCAAATTGGTTCAAAAGACAAAACACAACTGCCTTAGACTGTAGTCATGAGTGTAAACAGAATATTGTCACATGGCTCAGGAATGGTTCTAAAGTCTCTTTGGAACGCTTCAAATGACTTGAAAGCAAATGGAAAATTGCTAGTACTATTCATTATTGATTTCCTAGTGTGTGTCCTCAAAGATATCTGCTGTTTGTTTATATTCTTATCACATTTATAGTCTTATTTTCAATCACACTTTATCTCCTGCTAATAGTGCACACAAGTTCATTATTAATGCACTGTAATGCTTCTAATTAATTAATTAATTAATTAATTTCTAATTACCTACTGCTCAATATCTCCAGGTCTCTACAGTATCTGTGGCTTGATCACTTTCCTGGTTGACACCTTAACATTTGCACACTCCCTCCCTGGTTATTGTATAACGGTATCATAGTTATGGTATCATAGTAATGGTAAGATCTCCATTCAGGCACAGTGGTTTAAATGTCAGTCCATCAGCTAATCCACATCATCACATAGTTGCATGAGTGTGCCCTCTCACAAACACACACCCACTACTACAGTGTCACATGAGTACTCTGTCAAGCAAACACACACACACACAGACAGACGCATACACACACATGCATGGCACACTACCACTGTGTCACACAAGTACCTTCTCTCTCAAACATAGACGCACGCTCAAACACATAAACACACACACACTCACTCATTGGCCTACATATGAGAACGGTCTATTACACACACACGGGCACACACACACACGCTTGTTAGCCTAAATATAAGAACCCTTTCTCAAACACCCACCCATCCTGTCACCAACAATTTTAAAAATCATGCACACACACACACACACACACACACACACACACACACACACACACACACACACACACAAATACACTTTCAAACGCACACACACAGACACTCACTATGGCTACTTTACTGCTCTGCTCCCCATATTTGGGCTGGTGGAGATAAAGTAGGAATTCCCCAGTAACATTGTTGGACAGGTCCGCTGGGGAGGCTATGTGGCCGCCGGGCCAAGCCTGCATGCCTCTCACACCAGAGGCCTCCTCTCCATAGGCCACACACCCAGCAGCTATTTAACATGGCCAAAGTGATAAATTGATTCCATTACGTTTATATATGGAGCATTACATTAATGTGTTCTACATAACTGATGTGGATAAATGTATAAATGTGAAGTGGACACAGTACAGTAGCACGTTGAAACCAAAGGAGATTACCATAACTGATGGACTCATGTTATTAAATTATTACAGTGTATTACATTACATAATGTATGCAATTGTTATATCATTTTTTGTTAACAATTTTTTATTTTGAAATAGCAAAGAATTAAAATACAGAATTACAGAAAAAAATCTCCTAATAGCAGCCACCCCCCACCCCAACCACCTACCCACCGGTAAACATCTGATTGACGAACAGTTAGATAAGTCTATTTACATACAAAGGTTACACATGCAATAAAGCATGTTCATACCATATACAGCACCATATGCCAAAATAAACAATGTTATCAAGTAAATGATCAATTTTCTATCATTTAATGTATGCAATTGTATTTAAATAAATGGCATTTGTTACTTTATAATGATTTATTGCTATTTAAATACTCTTTTTAGAGTGTGAATATCAGAGATGGCAAAAGTAGACAATTTCTACACCAAAGTAAAAGTAATATGTACCAGTGCTTACCAGTATAAATAAGACTGGTAAGAGTGTAAGTACTGACTTTCTAACTCAAGTAAAAGTGAAATGCATAGGCTAAAAAAAGGTTACAATAGGCCTAGTTTTTTGGTTAACATAGTCAATTCCCTGAATGAATTGCTGTAACGAATGTAAGATATTGTTTTATTTTATTATGTATTTCATTACTGTTCCATCCATGTAGGAATTAGCTTTAAAGTTGGGAAGCCACACTTTACTGCCATAAACTTAAAATACTGGCAACTTCCTTCACAATGCATTTAGAGAAGAGAAACTAGTCTGTTTTGAAAATGTAAGGGGTAGAAAGTACAGATATTTTGTTAAAATGTAGTGGCACTATAGTCATAGCCAGTTGTAGCCGGAAAATGCTACTCAAGTACCCATCTCTGATTGCAGGGTTCTAAATAGAGGCAATAGGTGGACTGATGAGAGTTGGTGGGCATCTTTGAAAGCGTAGTTTTTTGTTTGAGTGTGTATGTGTATTTGTGTGTGAGTGAGTGAGTGAGTGAGTGTGTTTGGGTGTATGCATGTGTGTATGCGCGTGTGTGTGTGAGAGCCAGGAAACATAGCAAAGTCCCTCCTTACAGAGCTAAGCCTCTTGCTAAGTACAAGGCACACACACATTAACACACACGCTCACACACACATAAACACATGGCAATGTAACACAACAGAAAGGTTACATGCTGACACAAGGCACAAAAGAAGATAAGTTTGACCTGCATACACACACACACAACCAGACACACACACACTAAGAATGACACGCTACTTCACAACCATTCATGACCAAAGTGATTTGACACACACACACACACACACACATAAAACCACATTTACGGACACACACACACGCATACACGCTGACGTACATTTATATATACACATACACACACACATTACCTGTGAGTGTGAGGAGACAGAAGCTGCACACCACCCTGAGTAAAATCTCCTTCATCCTCCTCCTCTTTCTCGGTCCAACGCCCACTTCTCTTATTTTTCTCTTTATCTCTCGTTCTTTTTTGTTCCGGTCAAACGCGTCGTCAAGCAGAACTGAGAGTCCGTCTCTAGCCAGACAGTAGGTGACTCCAGCAGGCTTCCAAGCTCACCTACCATACATACTCTCATACACACATACCCTCACGCATACTAGCTGTCACATACACTCACACACAATGCTGCTAGCGCACACACTCACATACACACATATATACAGTATACACACAGACACAATCGTATACACACAGACACAATCACACCTTTTGTGGCTTGCTGAATTGATTTAGATAACTTTCGAGAGAACCGAGAGAAATATATGTCCGCCACCAAGGCTAAGCAGGCCTTCTCTTCTCTTCACTTCTCTTGTCTTCTCTTCTCTTGTCTCCTCAGATCAGATGAGACCAGATGAAGTGTTTGTCCCACTAACTCCTTCCCCTTCCTGAGTCTGGACCATGATTCTTGTCCTAGGTGGGTGGGTTGGGTGGGGTGGAGGGCATTCTGTTATTCACCACTGGCAAGCCGTGAGTGATTGGTCAATGGAAGGGTTGGGGAGTGTGTGTGTGTGTGTGTGTGTGTGTGTGGGGGGGGGGGTATGTGTGTGTGTGTGCAAGCATTACACACAAGGCACCTGTCCATGACTGTTGGCACGGCATTGGGGGGTGGGGGGTTGGCTGTGTGTGTGTGAGTGTGAGTGTGTGCGTTTGTGTGTGTGTGTGTGTGGGGTGAGAGTGGGATGTGGGGGGTGGGAAATAGGGGCCATGACAATGGGGATATTTTTGGGGAGAGAACAAAGAGGTAGGATGGGGATTGGAGCATGTGTGTGTGTGTGTGTGTGTGTGTGTGTGTGTGTGTGTGTGTGTGTGTGTGTGTGTGTGTGTGTGTTGACTGTGGTCACCAGAGGAGAGTGGCGTAGAGTGGCGTTGACTCCCGCGGGAACCCCGGGAGGCGCCCACAAAGCATGAGGTCACCCAGTTATGACCCCTCAACGCGCGCAGGGATGGAGGCTCTCGTCCTCTCCCTCCATCTCTCTTTCCCTTCTTCTTTTTTCTTTTTCTGATTCCCATTGATCCTCTCCCTCTCAAAGTCACTCACATAACACACACACACACACACACACACACACACACACACACACACACAGACACACACAATATGTAAATCTAACTTCTCTTTATACTATTTCTTTTCATTTTCTTCAAAACTCTTAGTTTTTCCCATCTCTCATGTCTTTTTTATACTGCCTTCTCTCTCTCACATTCAAACCCAATTATTCGTGCTGCACTGCCAAAGCATTCGCAAGAATACTCAAAATACTCTCTCTTTCTCTGTATCTCTCTCTCTTTCTCTCTCTCTCTCTGTTTGGGTCCCTGTAGTGTTATGTCCTCCAGTGGAATCTCAGGCATTCTGCAGAGCTGCCCACTGACTCCAGTTCATAGCACTGGGAGCACTGGATTAAGCAAGCACACACACACACACACACACACACACACACACACACACACACACTGTCTGTCTGTCTCACTCGTGTGAATGCATGCATGCATGCACACACGCACACACACGCACACACACACACACACACACACAGACACACACACACACACACACACACACACACACACACACACACACACACAAACACATTTCTTGGACAAATAAATAGACAGTTTCTGAATTATTACACGCATGCTCAAAATGCCTTTTTAGATCTAACAGTTTATCCCACTCTACTCACTTTTGTCTTTCTCTCTCTCTACTTCTTCTTCTTCTCTCTCTCCCCCTTTCTGTCTCTCTCTCTCTCTCTTTCTCTCTCTCCTGTTTTAACCCTGACCTCTCTGAGCTCAGGAGCCATGTTAAAATGGCACGCAGGCATAAGGGCTGCCAACTTGTACAACCACAAACAGGCCATCAATCAGTCAAAGGCCTGCCTGGGTGACCGTCCACTTGAATCATACACAACCTGTACAAGTCACTCTTACCAGTCACACACACACACACACACACACACACACACACACACACACACACACACACACACACACACTAAAACATACACGATCAACATCTCTATCTATCTCTTACACAAGTACACACATGTACACACTGCCTATCATACCATTCATAGCATATAAAAATCACTCAAACAAAATGTAAACATTAATTTCATACTTTTGGATTCTGATGTGTGTGTGTGTGTGTGTGTGTGTGTGTGTGTGTGTGTGTGTGTGTGTGTGTGTGTGTGTGTGTGTATGCTTGCTTGTGTTTCCAGGAACAACGACCAAAGATTTTTTTCATATATACTGCACATATTTGCATTTCTAAAAAGGTCCAGTAGTACAGTAGTAGGCCTTAGGTAATTGTACATTTTG
>JAODXP020000028.1:20369323-20371823 GCA_027497455.2 Sardinella longiceps | reverse complement strand
GCCGTGCCGTAGTCTGCTGCACTGGTAAACAATGGGGCATAATACATCAAACAAACTCCTTTATTTCGTCCTTGGAGACCACACAGTAGGTTTGATAAAAAAAAGCTTGGTCCAAAGTTGGATGGAACAGTACACTAAAAAAAATGAATGTTTTATCATTTCATTTATATGAGAAATAAAGTGTTTTTGTTGGCCCAGATCTTTGAGGTCTTGACAGATAACCACCAGTAGGGGGCAGAAGAGTGCCACGAGGTGCCAGTGGACTTGTGCTTTTACCAGCACTTATCAGCTGTTTCACTTTAAAGGCACCTCCAACACAGCAAACTTTTCTCTGAAAATCACCTCCTTCTCAGCATTTCAGGAAAAAACAGTGTGTGTGTGTGTGTGTGTGTGTGTGTGTGTGTGTGTGTGTGTGTGTGTGTGGTGGGGGGTTATGTTATTGCTTTCGCAGGGAGAAATAGCTCTCTCTAATAAACATCAGGTGTGCGTGGCCCAGCAGAGAGGGGCGGTGGGGGGCAGTCAATCTACATAACTCCACACATACATCTCCCTCTCTCTGGCCCACAGTGGCCAGCTATTACACACAACACCTTTAATGCTCTTTAGATTGACTGCACTTTAGCGTCTGCGGGGACTGCTCAATCAGACAGCCAAGCAGGTGATTGGTCGTAAATATACAGTCTAAGGGAGCCGGTCCTCAAATAGGCATTTTGATTGGACAGTAAAAACTGCCCCTCAAAAACACAATGCTGGCATAGAGCTCAAGTGTGTTTCTCAAGTGCTCTCTCTCTCTCTCTCTCTCTCTCTCTCTGTCTTTTCTCTCTCTTTCCTCATCTCCCGTCGTCTCTCTTTTTTTCCCTTCATTCCTTCATCCCTTGTTCGGCTGAGGTGTGAGAGTGAGAAGGAGAGGCAGATGACGAATCAGAGGGGGCTAATTTGACCAAGACACGTCTCTGCTGGTGCCAAGACTCGCCCTAAAACCAATTAAGAGGCCCAGGGAGAGGGGGAGAAAAGGAGAAAGACAGAGAGAGAGAGAGAGAGAGAGAGAGAGAGAGAGAGATGGCAAGAGGGACAGGGGGGGGAGAGAGGAGGGAGGGAGTGATACTGCTGCCTCATCGAATCCCATTAATCGAGTCCCTTCCTCCCTCCCTCCCTACCTCCTTCTCTCTCTCTCTCTCTCTCTCTCTCTCTCTCTCTCTCTCTCGTGCCCAGACTTCTTCCAGGACTAATGTGTCAAACCCAATTTGCGCTGATCATTATTATTTTAGTGATGATTTCTTCCTCTCATTTCCACTCCTCCATTCTCACTCTCTCTATCTTTCTCTCTCTCTATCTCTCTCCATCTTTCTCTCTCTCTATCTTTCTCTCTCTCTATCTCTCCATCTTTCTCTCTTTCTCTCTGTTGGCAACTTCATACTGTAATTCACTTGATGAGGTGGTTCAGTGGTAGGAGGGGAAGCTACAGACTAGTTCAGCCACACAGGACCTGGGCTCTCTCTCTCTCTCTCTCTCTCTCTCTCTCTCTCTCTCTCTCTCTCTCTCTCTCTCTCTCTCTCTCTCTCTTTTTCTGTATCTTTTTATTTTTCTTACTATAATTTTTTCTTCTTCACAACCTGTCAATGAAACATGACCATCTCAGGGTCAAAGTAGTGCACTGGGAAACTATCAGTGCACTGGTATATGTTTGGAACAGCTTAAGCCAAGGATAACTACAGTATCTGAGACAAACATGCTATCTGTTAGCATAGCTTAGTTGTGCTCGTACTGAGCAGAATTACCATTGCAACAACAAATCAGTATGGGTAAAACTAACCTCTCTCACAGCGGTCTAAACCCAGCTCACAATATCTATAAGTAGGTGAAAAATCCAACGCTTTGTGAATTCTGCTTCGTGATAGGCTGGTTGAAATACCTAAGCATTACCCAGAATCCTCCTACCTGTTGGCCTTGGGGAAGATGGTGGCGTTGGTGGGCTTGCGGATGAAGTACTCATCAGCATGGTGGCTGTAGATGGCGAAGGTTTCCTTCTTGGGCGGCCTCTCCAGAGATAAGGGCGTCTCCACTTTGGGCCGCAGCATTCCCAGATAGGGAGGGAGCAGGTGGATAAAGATCTGCACAAGGAGAAGGAGAAAGAGAAAGAGGGAGAGAAGGGAGAAAGAGAGAGAAGCATTTTCTGTTCATTTATGGTTTTGTTCACAATGATGGACAGACACATCGACAGACAGACAATCAGACAGACAGACAGACAGACAGACAGACAGAAATGATTGTCGATTAACATTCAGGTGGCACTCACTGACAAGGAGAAGGAGAAAGTGGGAGAGAGATGCTTTTTCTGTTCATTTATGGTTTTGTTCACAATGATGGACAGACACATAGACAGACAGACAGACAGACAGACAGACAGACAGACAGACAGAAATGATTGTCGATTAACATTCTGGTGGCACTCACTGACAAGGAGAAGGAGAAAGTGGGAGAGATGCTTTTTCTGTTCATT
>JAODXP020000028.1:20361823-20364323 GCA_027497455.2 Sardinella longiceps | reverse complement strand
ATCGTCCAGCGCATGCTGCAGGTCAATCTCAGACGCATCATATGTATACGAGCGGAACACCATGGTGCAGTTTTGCCAGTCAAATGGGAAGTAAGTGACCTAGAGAGAAAGAGAGAGAAAGGTGTTAGGACCCTTTCTCTGTGTGTGTGTGTGTGTGTGTGTGTGTTTCTTGGTCATTCACAAGCCCTTTGCGTGTGTTTGTGTGTTTATGTGTGATAACTGGGCCACAATTATACTGAATGAAAAGACACTCTGAATTGTAATTTTTGATCTGCAACATCCACGTGCATTTTGTTTGTGTCTGTGTGTGTGCGTGTGTGTCTGTGAGTATGTGTCTATGAGTGTGACATCAAAGAGCATGCACGCACGCACACACGCACGCACGCACACACTCACACACACACAGACACACGCAAACACACACAGACACACACAGACACACACACACACACACACACACACACACACACACACACACACAACCAGCCATCACTCTCTTCCCCACCCTTCTTTAATCACTGCTCACTCTGCTTTCTCTCTCTCTCTCTCTCTCTCTCTCTCTCTGTCTTGACTATCAGACAGCAAGATACCATGCAGCCCCCAAAACTCAGAGAGCAGACAGACAAAGGAGAATAATGGCAATGGGGTGAGGTTCAGGCAACCAGATAAAAGAAGACTTCAAGAAGTTTCTGTCTTCACTCAAACAGCTGCTGGGTGAAAGTACGCCGCTTGCATTGGCAATGAGACTGGGGGTGCAGACAGACAGACAGGCAAACAGACAAACACACCCACACGCAAACACAGTCATGCATATGCACGCATGCACACAGGGCACACAGGACACACACACACACACACACACACACACACACACACACACACACACACACACACACACACATACTGTACACACAGGCATACATATGCACACAGGGAAAAAAAACAGACAGACACACACACACACACAAACAAACAAACAAACAGACAGACACACACACACACACACACACACACACACACACACACACACACACACACACACACACACACACGCGCGCACACAGAGGTACAGCACCTTTACTCCACAGGAGCTGCGGTAGAGGGCAGGAGGTGTCCAGGTGACCTTGCCATCACTATAGGCCTGAACATGGACTTGGAGGGCAACATCAAACACTCCATCATTACTGAGGAGAAAGAGAGAGAGAGAGAGAGAGAGAGAGAGAGAGAGAGAGAGAGAGAGAGAGAGAGAGAGAGATAGAGAGATAGAGAGAGAAAGAGAGAGAGAGAAAGAAAGAGGGAAAGAGCGAAAGAAAGAAAGAGAGAGGCAGAGGGGAATGACAAAGGGAAATGCAGAGAGAAGGAGAGATAAACAGAGAATGACAGAGAAGAGGGGATGCACAGTAGTAGGGAGAGAGGAAGAGAAAAATGGCAGGAATAGCAAAAAAGAGTGAGGAAAGAAAGAGGCGGCATGATGAAAGAAAAGAGGGGGATGATAAGTGAAAAGTGATGAAGTGAGATTTAGAGGAGAAATGAGAAAACATGGTGAAGAAGAGAGGAGGAAAAAAAACAGAGGAGAGGAAGGTCAAGAGTTAGACAGAATACAAACAAACAGAAAAGATAAAGAAAAGCAATAGAGAGAGAGAGAGAGAGAGAGAGAGAGAGAGAGAGAGAGAGAGAGAGAGAGAGAGAGAGAGAGAGAGAGAGATGAAGAATGAGAAGAGGACAAACAGGGAAGAAAAATAGAGAACATGAGAGAGAGAGAGAGAGAGTCATTTTGGTAAATGTGCTCAATGCAAAAAGAGAATGAGGGTTGGATCAATAGAGTCGGCTATTACTGCCTGTCTGATCAAATGAGAATGTATCGCATCGCCTCTGGAGAGGCCTCCACTGACCCCAACGGCCCTCTGCCATTGGCTGAGCCTGGATGGGGGAAAGGCCTCGCCATGGACACACACACACACACACACACACACACACACACACACACACACACACACACACACACAGAGAGAGACTCAAGACTGCTGGTGACATCAATTCATGGATTATGTTCATGATTAATCTTAATAGATTGTTTGAATAAAATATGTTACTACTAGAATTAAAAAAAGAATGTCAGTCTGAGCATCCCAAAACCCAAATTCTTAAATATCTGGTTTTGGCATCATCACACTAAAGATGTCTACTGTGTAAAATATAAGAAGCTGGCAACAAGCAACATGTAAACACATTGCAACAGGACTCAAAGAACACAGCACAGAGGTTTGTGTTTGGGTACGTATTCATTAAAAAGAATATATTGTAGACAGGTCCCAGTTATACAGGCCTTTTAATAAGAGGTGTTGAATATGTAATACACCCACCCCATTGTAAGAACACACACACACACACACTCACACACACACACACACACACACACACACACACACACACACACACACACACACACACACACACACACACACACACACACACACACACACACACACAAATAGACGCA
>JAODXP020000028.1:20344323-20356823 GCA_027497455.2 Sardinella longiceps | reverse complement strand
AGGACAGCTGCCTCAAACCCCCCCTGTCCACCAGAGAGATCACACTGGGGCTTCAGGGAGAAACACAGGCTACCGTCCTTTAAAGAGAGACACACTTTGTCCCCTGAATGTTGTGTAGTGTTCAGGTTGGGGTTATAGGGTGGGTAGAGTTGACAACAGTTTGAACGTTAGGCGCATGGAACCTGACTAGGCGATGGCACACTGAATGGATCTGATTTCAAAGAGGTTCCACTTCCGATATTCCAAAGTCCTGGCAGCTTAGAACCCATGTGACTTCCTCTGTAATGTAGACGTGACCTTGATTGCGGATTACTGTGTTACCGTGTGTGTGTGTGTGTGTGTGTGTGTTTATGAATTTGTGTGTGTGAGTACTAAGTGTATGAACATGTACATGAGTTACTTGAAACTTAAAATACAGCTACAAATATATCTTCACCCTGTGAGTCAGAGTGTGCCTCTGTGTGTGTGTGTGTGTGTGTGTGTGTGTGTGTGTGTGTGTTTGTGTGTAGAGTGTGTAGGGAGTGAGTGTAGGGAAGCAACACTACCCCACTATTTTCAGAAGTTTATTCCTGGCATATATAGTAGGCTACATCCGGTAAATTAATGACACAGCTTAACTTCCTAGCTTGTCTCTGACTCCCAAGGGGGACAGCAACCAGCGGACAAATGCCTTGCCTTCTTGCCCAAAATGATCAGAAAATGAATGAAGGCAGTGGTAGTGACAGCCTTTCTGTCAGATACAGTTCACACTTCTAGGGCACCAAAAGGTTTGAACAAATGCAATTTTTTGGAGGAAAACAACTTGCAAGAGATAATGTTTCACACTGAATTAGAAAATCACAATTTTAGCATTTAATAATGCCAAGAGAACAACTACTACTGTTCTCTGGATTCCAAAAAACAGAATCACATTGGCAATCTGAGGAAAGTAATAATCTTTTCTTATTCAAATGTCTGTTGACAATTACTGTAAGTCACTGTCTTTGAGAGTAAATGTATCCCCGATGTCTAGATACCTATAGTTTATTCTAGAGTATGTCAGTGTCAGTCTGTCTGCATGTGCAATGACAATCAATGCCTGCATCATAATCAACCTTGCACTTTTCCGTATATGTACTATATGTGTGTGTGTGTGTGTGTGTGTGTGTGTGACAGAGAGAGAGAGAGAGAGAGAGAGAGAGAGAGAGAGAGAGAGAGAGAGAGAGATTGTGTCAGTGCTGGTGTGTGTGTACCAGGCTCATACCAAGGCAACGAATGATGACAGGACCATGCCAACCCGTACAACCACCTTCTGGTCTGGTGTTGGGGCAGGTCGCACCTTGACGTTATAGTTTTTAGTAAAGAGTTGCTTCATCAGCTTATTCTCAGCATCAGAAGCTCCTGTAAATGGGGACAAGGTTTAGTTATTTCTTGTAATTATTTGGTATCATTTAAAGCAGCAATATGCATCAACTTCCCTTTGTATGCAAAATAGGCTATACTTCCAATTTCATTTTAATGGTAACTTGGTCAGGTGAGATAGATTGGCTACCTTTAGTTTCACTCCTGGATTAACTAGCAAAATTTATTTTTAGGGTCTTTTTGGAAAAAGTCTCTTGGGATGTCATAATGATAACTCTTCCAATCAATCCAATGATCTACCCAGTGACTATACTAAACATGGGGTTGGAAACGGCTGTGCAAGGTTGAGATCTTGGGTTCTTAGAATGGAAGAAATGAGGCCTTGGTTGCGCATAGAAGGGTGTTTGCACCGGCAACAACATAGACGCCATTATTCTCCTGTCTGGGTAATGGATATTTTTATGCATAACTCCTGTTTTTTCGGCTTCCGGAAGGTTAAGAGCATTTATAACCGGCAGGTGTGGCGGTGTCGCATTTATCAAGTCTCACCAGCGCAGCGGCCCATAGGGATCCGAGCTTTGACAAGAACAAATGACAGCGATCACCTCGCGCGCCACCTCCATTAGCAACGACTGGAACAGCCGGTAACGGCGCGTCAAAATTTCAAGTGGCTTCTTCCCGCCGGACTAACAGAGGTTAGTTTCCAAGCCAACTAAACCAAAAAGTAATCCTTCCCTCGTAGGCCCATTCAAAATTAAACAGAAAACGTCCACATAATGGTAAGGTGCGCATAATGAAAATATATGTCTGACTGAATTAATGTTTTTTTGGTTTTTTTTTTCAAAGTTGAAAGCTACCAACAGATAGGCCCGTGTCTGTCGCTTCTTTCTGTTGAAAAACTCTCAACGCAGGCAAATAAATGAGGCCTTAAGGAGATGTGCCATCTGCCGCGGTTGCACCGGAATTCTCTTGTAGTCTTCCCACAAGAAGTAACAAGTAATTATGGCCATTAACCTTTTACAGACGTTTCTGAAATTACCTCAGCAATCACACATGTAGTCCTTTGACATCCCTGCCCTCTTTCGCTCAGTATGAGTTTTTTTTTTAGAAAAACCCAAATAGACTTGTTCTAAAATGTCAGTGTAAAATTGCTATGCTGGTGTGCCAAATAACCAGGATTCGTCCTTGTTTTAACACTTTTGTTTATTCTGAAGCTTAATTTTATAGTTGGACTAAACACCTCACCTTATTGAATACATGGCCAGTTTGCTGCCAGTTAACGTTAGCAAAGCAATTACGTAGTGAACTCTGTTGACAACTTACCTCCGAGACAGCAGAAGCCATACATGCAGCAGATGACGAGGAATACATCCGACGCCTTCATAGCGAACTAGATAGCCTACCTAAACATTTAAGTGCGTAAAGATGTTTATGTTGCGGCGTTCAGCCGTTTCCTTCAACTTGTACTATTGTTTTTAAATCAAATGTTGTGTCCGGTCATTCGTGAGGGGCCGGCTCCTAATGTACACTCGGGTTACAAACTTGCGGGCAGACAGATGGAAAGAGGTCGGCGCGCGCCCCGTCGCGCAGACATGGCATATGTCTGTTGAGCGTGAGGTGCGGAAGTAGGCTACAACTTTCCTGGCTACTATACGCCACTCGGATTTATTCCCTTTGACAAAAACGATTTTCTTGGTGTTTCTTGCTTGGGTTTCTTGGTGTTCGGCTAAGTTAAGCCATGACAGGGCTTGTTTACTGAGGTTTTTTTTTTCTTGTGTAGACAAGATGCCATCAGTATGATAAAAGGTTGTAAATATGTTGAGTGACGCACAAACGTGACTCATCAAATAGTGCAATGCTATGGATCCTAAATGACCGGCAACGCAAAAGGGCGTCTTTCTGTAATAACCAACTAACTTGTCATTAAGAATTTATAGATGCCTGACCTGAGGCCTTAATTCAATTTTACATCAGCCTCAATGCCCTGTATTTTTGAGTAATTTAGCTGTACCTCATCCTTGGATTTAGGCTATCTCTTAAAAATTAAGATAGCCTTTTCAATAAAAAATTACATATTTTAAATTGTAGGGGTTTGAGGTTTTGCCAGGTTAATTATGTGACTGAAGTGTTTTAGACAAGGAGCCCATCAACTCAACTTTTATGAATGCTCTTACTAAGACTTATTAATACAAATTATTTATGGCTGCCTATCTCGATAATTAAAGTAAAATATGATGTTTTTTTTAAAGCTGATATTTATGCTTACATTTTCTGACTCCTTTTAAGGACTTTGAAAGAAGGAGGGCCGACATGCAGGCTAAATTGCAGCCTCTCGCTTTCACTGTCACTGTCAAAATAAAGTTGTGGGGAAAGGGCCTGCATCTAATGAGCTCTGGCAGATATTCAATTGTGTATACGGTCCATGGCTCAGCTGGAGCAGAGACTCCTTACTGGAGGGGTTGACTGGCTAGGGCAGTGGTTCTCAAACTTTTTTGGGCCAGGGACCCTTCATGGAGCTGAAATTTGTTCGAGGACCCCTCTTTATCGCAAAAAAAAAAAAAAGTTCATAGCTATTGTTCTTTCAGATGCAACAATATTAAATAGGCATGTAATTGCATGTGACAAAATATGACAGTGCAGAAGTGTTTTTCTGTAGGTCTACTGATGCCAAAGGGAATTATCTTAGTAGTATTTCTATCTCTATAAAATTTATTTTTGCAGCAAACTTTTTCAAGGACACCCTGGCAATGTGCCGCAGACCCCTGGGGGCCCCCAGATCCCAGTTTGAGAACCAATGGGCTAGGACTTTGGGTATACCAGAATAGATAGAATACACCTTTTTTATGAAAATGAATTACTCACTCCTTTGCCTATACATACCTTTACTATGTGGGTAAAAGCATTTTGGTTTCAGTGCATGCATTTTCCTAGTCTGGCAAACCCAATTTGACATTTTCCTTAGTTTTAGCTTAGCCAGATAGCAACTCTTTGGCAACATTACATTCCAGCACATACTGTATGCTAAGCTAGACCTAAAATTGGGGTTGCCAGACTAGGAAAACGTATGCACTGAGACCACGAGACCGAAATGCTTTTACCCGTATATGTAACTCCAGGTAAGACTGTGAATAATTTCATAAAAAGGTGGAATATTCCTTTAACATCCACACACACCTCTCTTCACCGGCACCAACAGACATGTACGTTCATGCTTTCTTTTAGATTTGCGTTCACAATTTGATTGGTACTTACATTCATCATGGGTCAGGCCTATTTGATTACAATTACAGGAAACTAACCATGAAAAATCAATGTGACTTTTAAAATCTGACTCAGCCTCTGCACCTCAGCACTGCAGATCAATGTGCAGATAGAAACAGTGGTCCCATTCTTATTATTTATATGTATTATTCCAATGAGAAAGGAAATAAATAAACACACAAAAGACCAGCCTTTTTTTTTTTTACAATCATACAAATATATTAGTTTTATTCAATAATATCTAATAATATGTCTCCCGCAGACTGTGTAAGTTATTATAGAAATAAATACAGATCCTATTTCAAATGCAGAGGCAGGGAGCTTGGGGAATAGGTTGTAGGAGTAGATACTAAATATTGAATAGGAGTCACTTTTTTATTTTTATGTGTCCAGTAAATGTTGGTGCATGCATGTTTTTTTTCCCTTCCAACTTTCCGTAGGTCAGTTTGTCCTCTTGTACTGTATGTCTGTCTGTCCTTGTCTTCCCAGCAGTACTGTATGTCTCATTGGAGTTTTCTCTGTGTTCTCCTTCAAATGGTGTTCGGTGGCCCTAGATGGCAACTGACCCAAGAAAAAGAGAGAGAGAAAACCGGGTCGGGGCCGGTTCAGAACCACACCTGGGCCGGGTCCGGACCGGATGTCAGCTGCCATAAGGGTGTCGGTATGTGGGGGTATGACACAATGAAGCAAGCCCTGTCTCATGTCCCGTGTGGAGGTTTAGTCCCATTTGCTCAGTTTTTTTTTATTTTTTTTATATATAATTAGTGGTACAAAAATAGTGTCATTGTGGCTTCGGCTGGAAGACTGTTTTGTCCTTTCTCTGTCCGCAAGACAACATAAGAAAGGGTGCTGTGGAGATTCTCTCTCTTGTTCAGTTGTTTTTGGAAGACTTTGTTACAATACCTTGGATCATCCATGCAGTACAAAAAATCGAGAGGGCTGCATATACAAAGTCGACCCCTTCTCATAGAGTATATCACACACATGGTTATAGTTGTGTGTGTGTGTGTGTGTGTGTGTGTGTGTGTGTGTGTGTGTGTGTGTGTGTGTGTACGCATGTATGTGTCTGTGCAGTCCACAAATCTGCAGGAGATCCCAAGAGGTTCCAAGGTGTGTGACTCCCCCACCCCACCCTCCCCACCATTGCTGAAAAATGGTTCAGTCTGCCTTTTGATTGACAGCCCTTAGATTTGAGATGCCAATGGAGAGAACAGCTCCATTGGTAGAGGCCACAGGCCCTATTTGCTGTAGTATGTTATTGATTCCCCCAACCCCCCCGTATTGTCCCTAGTATATCGTTCATATTCAAACTTGCACTTTCGGCAAGACTTTCACAGGAAATGGCTCATTATTGACAAGTCTCTGATAGAAGTAGGGAGACACTGGTGCCATGTCCCACCCCTTACCCTTGCCTTCTTCCCTTCCCTTCCCTTCCCATACAGTCTAATGCTCCACTACAAATAAGACAGTGCAAATGAATTCAAATGGACACATGGGAGAACAGCCTCAACACAAAACATGACTCAAGTCAAGTATCCATCTTACAGGCCTCTTCAAGACTCCCAGCAGCCTATTGTCAATCACAAGTCTAGAATGGGTTTCTTGAGGGCTCTTGATAGTGTTGTTGCTAACATCTGTAACAGTAAATCTGTCATTGGAGGAAGTACAATACAGGAACAGGACTTACAGTAGCAGCATCACTCTCGAGCCCATCCCTGCCTAATAACATATGACAGACAACACACACACACACACACACACACACACATACACACACACACACACACACACACACACGTTTCCCTATACCCACTCAGCACAAGACACTCAGAAACTTGTCAGGTTCCTTTTTAAACACAGCTAACCACCAAAGTAATGCAATTACAGGACTATAGGAAGGGCCTTAATAAACTGCTGAAGGATGGCAGAAAATTGCAGAAGGGACCTAGCCCAGGTCTGGCTATAGTCTTAACCGTTAGATCCATATTCCTTTGGACAGAGACACAAATGACTGTGCAACAAGCCTCAAATGGCTGTAATTCCTAAACAGTTTTTTTTTGTGCAACCCCTTGAAAGGCTATTTTTTTTCCAAGTACATTTCGGTTGCTTTGAAACAGAACCGTTGTGGTGACAGAGGCAATAATGCACGGGTTGTGGCACTGTCCAAATACTTAAGCTCCGGATCCGGCACGACTGCGGCTTTGACCTGGGCCAGTTCCGGCCAGCTACAGAGTGAACTGATCGCATCAGTGCGTGGCAAGTCTGCTCAGAAAGGTCACTTTAGCACCTTAGAGAGAGAGAGGAGAGAGGGAACGAGTGAAAGGGGGAGAGAGTGAGAGCGAGAAAGAGATAGATGAGAGGGAAAAAAGATGAGAGAGTGAGAGAGGAAGAGGAGAGAGAAAAAAAATCAGTCCTGTTTGTGCACCTGTGTGTAACACAGTAGGAGCAAAAGGCAGACGAAGAGTGTGTGTGTGTGTGTGTGTGTGTGTGTGTGTGTGTGTGTGTGTGTGTGTGTGTGTGTGTGTGTGTGTGTGTGTGTGTGTGTGTGTGTGTGTGTGTGTGTGTGTGTGTGTGTGTGTGTGTGTGTGTGTGTGTGTGTGTGTGTGTGTGTGTGTGTGTGTGTGTGTGTGTGTGTGTGTGTGTGTGTGTGTGTGTGTGTGTGTGTGTGTGTGTGTGGTATCTACAGGGGGCTGAGTGACATTCACAGCAGGGGCTTTGATGCCAGGCTGTCTTTTTTACGAAGCTCCCAACCCCAACAACTCCCACTTGAATCGGAGGAGTTAGTGAGTTACTGTAAAATATCAGTGTGAAGGGATTGCTCGCTTTTGTCCAGACACATGAGGGAGGTGGAGGATGTCTCTCTCGTTTTTTTTTTTTTTTTTTTCACTCTGTCTCTCTCTCTTGCTCTCTCACTCTTCTTTTTTCCCGTTTCTTTTCTGTCTCCTCTGCTGCATTGCAGATGTGGGAGGGGGGGACTACACCTCAAAGTGATGCACACAACGGCAGTTCAATTCACTCCAAAAAAAAAAAAAAAGAGAGAGAGAGAGAAAAGATTGTTTTTACAGAAGTAAAATATTCTGATATAACTGATAATACACAAATGCACACTTAGCCTATGAGTGAGTATAATGAAGAGTAGATATGACACAACCATATGCCGCTACTCTTATCCGATAACTGCATGAGTTTGCATTTTGTTAGATACAAGCCCACCAAAACAATGTGGACATTTATTCTGACATGCACACACACACGCACACACAAACACACACACACACACAGAGCGAGACCACACCCATAAAAAGGTCAGTGAACCACAGCAAACCTAATCCAACATGTACATGTAAAATGCCATTACCAACCACATAGAGTAGTGTTTTCCCCTTTCTTCAACCCATACTGCACCTCTCTCTCTCTCTTCTTCTCCAATCCGGCATCTAACCTTCCCTCACTCTCTCCCTCTCCCTCTCTTTCACTCTTGCTCTCTGTCTCTCTATCCCTCCCCTATTTCTCCCTCACTCCCTTTCTCCGCCTGTCGGGGAGGACCCCAGCTGACCCATAATGCATCTCTCCCGCACCCTGCTGCCAGGGAGCTCCTCAGAAAGGGGCAGCATGGAGACAGCAGAGAGCCTGAGGGAACACACACACACACACACACACACACACACACACACACACACACACAGCCAATCATGAGTTTCACAAGCAAGTGGAGCTGCCACAGAAATGGCATCACTTAACCCTGCTTAATATCCATCCACACCACAGCTTTCATCTGAATCCCACAGAACTGCACTGGATGCTATTCCCTACAAACACACACACACACACACACACACACACACACACACACACACACACCATGACACACACACACCATGATACACACGCTATGACACACACACACTCACTTTCTTGCATAAATTGGGATATAGGTTTATGTAGGTGAAACACTTGACCTACTGTTTGTTATAGCCTATCCAAGTGTGTGCGTGTGTGTGCTGTCTGATTACATTTGATGGTGGTGGACGGTGCGCCACGAGGGACAAACTGAAGTTAAGCCCTTTAGTTTAACACCCTGAACAGCCGTCGCTCACCAGACAAGATAAAGGCAACACACGGCGAAAGCAAAACCACACATCTCTCAAAAGGAAAGCATAAAAACAGAAAGCTGAGCTGCCAATACTGGCAATGAGGATATAACCGTATATTTTCAAAAGGTCAAACACACACTTCAACAGCACTCTTCAATAAAATAGTTTTGAAAGACACACTAAATATCTCATAAATGCCCTGCTCAATATCCATGACAGTATTTGCTTAGCTCTTTTAAAATATTCTCGTAAACCTTTATGGATTTTTATATCGCAACATTCCTAGACCTTTAAGTCTATATTGTCAACAAGCAGTGTAAGAAGAAAGGGGGGGGGGGGGGTATGTGACAAACACACACACACACACACACACACACACACACACACACACAAACTCCTCTCTTTCATGAAAATGCACACACACACATACTGCACACCAACAGGTACACACACAATCACCAAGACATACACAAAAACACATGGATTCACAAAAAGGCAGACATGTGCACAGACATGCATACAAATTTGGTGCAGAAACACAAACACACAGCCATACAGACACACACACACACACACACACACACACACACACACACACACACACACACACACACACACACACACACACACACACACACACACACACACACACACACACACAGACGTTTGTGCTGAAAATAACATCGCTTTGTACAACATTAAGGTGCAGCAGGAACATATTGCTGCAGTCACGGCTTGCGTTTATCACTGCGATGGTAATAATGGGACTGCACTGTTTGCTATCGCTATCCCCAAGGCAGGAGTCTGTCTGACAGGGGAAGATGGGTGAGGAGAGACAGAAATGGTTTTAGATGAGTGGCCTCTGAGTGTTCCTTCTTTAGAGCAATCACAGGACTCACAGTATACAAAAATATACTGATGATACTGAACTGAATGACAGATTTTGAAAAGAAACTGATGTGAATGGACTCACAATTCTGCAGTGACAGATAGACAATGATGCACGCACACACACACACACACACACACACACACACACACACACATATGCAGACAAACACACACACAAAGCAGTAGGAGTCACAGCAAAGAAACCCTGTCTTAATGTGCACATCACCACATTCTGGAAGTGTAATTCTGTTGCTGGGTGCAATGATGGCCATGATCGATCACAGATTAGGAAAGGAGAATATTGCATCAGTTAATAATAACAGTGAGCGAGCCATGCTAATGCCATTCAGATTTAGTTGAAGAGGCCATTCTTAAGCCGTCCATACACCGGCTCCGACAGTATTGCGGAGCACTTTCGAATCTGACAATTTCGCAACGAACCTAGCCCCGTGGCATGAGAAATAACAATGGATGTCAATGGACGGCTCCGACAAAATAGACTTCAGTCGTAATTCACAATCGACGGCGGAAGCGTTCGGCGCTGGTGTGCTGGGTTGCATTGAAAACAATGGAATACAATTTTGGAAGAGACTGCTAGACTGCAATGCAGTTTGGGTAGCAAAAACATATAAATTGCCATCAGAGGGAGTATGCCACATGCTCAACTCTGAAGTATCACAATGACTGTCACTGTGTATCACGCAATGATGAGGGCTTAGGCTGAAACGCGTTTTGCATTGGACAAGGTGGTATGTCAAATAAATAATGAGATATAGCTCGTGAGTGCGGATTTTTCTTTAAGTTTACAACTCTGAAGTCCAACTTTTTTGTGACTACAGTATGTGGCCCCTAAACTAGAAAAGGAACCAAGTGAAGAGACTATTAGACAGACTAAGGATCAATGAACACAACTAACCATCTGTGGCGTTCACAGCTGTCTGTGTGTGTATCCGTAAGGGGGTGTAATGAAGGCTTTGGTTTCAGCCCTTAAGTCTCCAGTCTGTGTCAGCAAAAAAAAAAAAGAAAGAAAAAAAGAGTTCAAACAGAGGGGTGCACAGTTTCTAGCATAACGCTAGTGAATTAGTATTGTAAAGAGAAATGTGTTAAGATATCAGGGAAAATGAGAGTACAAAGAAGAATGATGGACGATCGATCAATTAATTTTAACCTTCTCATGCTGATGAAACACACACACGCACACACACACACACACACACACAGACAGACAGACAGACAGACAGACAGACAGACAGACAGACACACACACACACACACACACACACACACACACACACTACTAAATAAGTGGGGTAACTAAATCCTCCTCTGCCTCAGCATAGTACTTTGGAGTCTACTGCAGATCATTCTCCTGGCCTTGCAGATAAGAAACTTAAGATCGAGAGAATCACGTCGGTCTCCCACTGATACAGAGAACCTAAAGACCCAAGACAAAGTGAAGATGGGCTGGGGATGGGGGGTAGGATCAGTGAAATAAAAAGCATCTATCTCTGTGCCTCTTCCCTAATTGGAGTGCTGAAGATTTAGCGTGAGTGCTAACAGGAAGTAGCGGGTCAGATTTGTAAAGTTAATAGGGGGAACGGGCTGCCCCAAGCACACTCTTGCCAACTCACAACCCGCCGAACACACACACACACACACACACACACACACACACACACACACACACACACACACACGCACACGAGAAATACATCAAAAAACCAGAGACCAATTTAGCAGCTTAATGGAAGTCATTAGTTTGGACGTGGGTTCCTCGTGTTAATCACACTCCAGTCGTGGCCTCGGAGACCTCCATTCTTTTTCCTCTCTTTCTTTTTTCACTCTCTCTCTGCCCTCCCTTCTTCTTTTTTCTTCTTTTAGCCCACCTGCCTCTAGTCCAGCAGGGGTTGTACAATCAGGTATCAAAGAGAAAAAAAAATGGAAGTGAACTTTTTATAACAGTAATTGTAACTGTATGAGTAAGATTAAGTTCAAACTACTCTGGAAGGGATTGAAGTGGAACTTTTTATAGTTCCATGTGGATAAGAACTTTCTTCAAAGGCTATTTCTGTTTGAAAATTGGAGATAAGAGCTGTATCACAGCTTTGTGTGACAGACAACCAAGCCAAAATAGGCCTCTGAGAAGCTGCTTTTCCTCAGAAGAGGCATCGTAAAATAGTGATGCTAACAACCTAGGATGAGTTTCTGTTACGAACGTCCATCACAATCTTGGTAGTTTTACATCAGTTCTACCCAATGATTTAACCAAGTTAACAATCACCCTTTTAAGAAGCTCTTTCCAGTATAGGGGGTCTAGGACTACAGGACTGAACACAGTATTGTCTGAAAAAGCCCTGATGTACTTATATATTTTATCATCTGCAGTAGCAAACCTGCTCTGCTCAACAACCAAACACATTTCTCTGTTTATTCCGTATAGTCGCAATCTGTCGGCTTTGTTTATCCCTACAGGCCAATGACATAAAACAAGACAGTATTACTACACACATCCCCAAAGACACCAAGATGCCGCTCTTTCATATGCAGGCCCTTCAGGCAACTAGACTCACTGCAAAAGAAAGCACAGACATAAAAAAAGCAAATCTGAAATCCACCCTCTCAAAAAGATATAAATAAATATTCCCTCTGAAATCTGTAAAGTCACTGAAGATGCTTAGATTATCCCTCAAGCAGGCGTGTGGGAAAAGGGCAGAAAGCTTACTAGCAGCAAATGGAATCCGCTTTACCTTGCCAGCCAAGGATTTTAGGCATTATTGCACTGAGAAGACATATGCTGAAATTATGTGCTATTTGCCCTTTCCGTGAACACCATTACTAGTCATTGACTGTCTATAGGTCTACAGCTTGTGTGCGTGTGTGTGTGTGTGTGTGTGTGTGTGTGTGTGTGTGTGT
>JAODXP020000028.1:20296823-20304323 GCA_027497455.2 Sardinella longiceps | reverse complement strand
CAATTCAACTGGACAGCTTTAGTAAAATGAGCAATTAACTGGGAGAGAGTAGCAGACGCAATGTGTAATATGTCTGCGACACACACACACACACACACACACACACACACACCACACACACACACACACACACACACACACACAGTGTGTTTCATATGCTTGCACACTGGCTAGGCAACTAGCATACAAAGCCAACAGCCTTTCTACTTAATTATGAGGGAGGGATGACAGAGAGAAAAAAAAGAGAGAGAGAGATGGACTGAGAGTTATAAAGACAGAGTGAAGAGAATAGATGGGAAAAAGGAGTGGAGAGAGAGAAAGGGATAGAGAGATGAAAGAAGTTGTGAGAGAAAGACAAAGACATAGAGAATGAGGAATGTTGATAGTCATGTCCTATTTTGCCTTCCTGTAAACAACACCCATGGTATATTCTACTTCTGAAAGTGTTTTGGGATGCCTCCGGCTACAGGACTGCCTCTCTCTCTCTCTCTCTCTCTCTCTCTCTCTCTCTCTCTCTCTCTCTTTTTTTTGTGTGTGTGTGTGTGTGTGTGTGTGTAACTGTACATGTGGGAGAAAAAAAATCAAGTAAAAAAAAAAACTGTCAATGATAAAATAAAATCTCTCCCCCAGCCTCTCTCCCTTTGTGTGTGTGTGTGTGTGTGTGTGTGTGTGTGTGTATAATTTTGTACAGCAGGATGGTCCTCCTCTATATTTCCCGAGGCAAGGTTCTGACCCGATGTTGTTTTGATAAAATATTGTGCCACAGAACAAATCTGATACCAAATTGAAGTTGAGGAGGAGGACAGGAATAGAGGGAGGAAGAGGGGACAGAAAGAGAGAGAGAGAGACAGAGAGAGAGAGAGAGAGAGAGAGAGAGAGAGAGAGAGAGAGAGAGAGATGGAGAGAAGAGGAGAAAAGAGGAAAGCAGATGAGACCTGATAAATTAGTTCTGACAGGTGGTTGGGGAGTTATATACCAAAGTAAAAACTCATAGCAGAGTGTATTTATGTGTGTGCGTGTGTGTGTGTGTGAGTGTGAGTGTGTGTGTGTGTGTGTGTGTGTGTGTGTGTTTTGTGTGTATGTGTGTTTGTGTGTGTGTGTTTGTGTGTGTGTGCGTGTTTTGCTTAGTGTGTTTTGCATGTTTGTGAATGTGTATTTATCATGTCAGCTATAATTATCAGAAATAGTTGTTCATGCTCCTTCTGTATGTAGTTATGTTGTGTGTGTGAGTGTGTGTGTGTGTATTGTCTGTCCCTGTGTAATGCCATATACGTGTGTGTGTGTGTGTGTGTGTGTATGATTGCGTGTGAGCATGTACAATATGTATGAAGCAGTTTATGTGTGTATAAATGTATGCATGTGTGTTTGTTTGTGTATAAATGTGTGCATGTGTTTGTCTGTGTGTGTGTGTGTGTGTGTGTGTGTGTGTGTGTGTGTGTGTGTATGTGTGTGTCCTCCCACACAGCAGATGCCTCCTGCAGGACAGCTCTCTGCTCCTCATGTGAAACTCTCTGTTGCCTCCTGAATTATTCATACTCTCTGCCTGCTGACTCCACCACTTTTTGGGGTGGGGTAGTCATGTGTGTGTGTGCGTGTGTGTGTGTGTGTGTGTGTGTGTGTGTGTGTGTGTGTGTGTGTGTGATTTGCCTTGCCTTGCCTTGTATGCATCTCTGTGTGTCCGTGTGTGTGTCCGTATGTGTGTGTCAGTTTAGCATACGCCGCAGTGACTTGCATAATTACGCTAACTGACCCACCCTCACTGTACATCTCTGGCTCTCCTCTGATTGGTGTGCTAACGAGGGGTCAAGGGTCATGACCTTCAAAGAACCTGTGCCATGACCATTGCCTTGCCCTGCAGGGTAGTGTGCCCTTATGAGAGAGAAAAAGAGAGGGAGGACAGGTCGATGGTGTATGTGTGTGTGTGTGTGTGTGTGTGTGTGTGTTGTGTGTGTATCTCAGTAAATGACTGAAAAATCTGCTGAGCAAGTTGTCTGACCTACAACTCACACAGGAGTGTTTTGTTGTCAGTCTCACACACACACACACACACACACACACACACACACACACACACACACACACACACACACACACACACACCTAGGCAAGGTGTACTGTCGGCGAGAGTGAAGCCTACTGCCCCAACTTATTTTGAGGACAAGTCAAATTCTGCTAAGGCAGATCAGCAGAGGTGCACTGTAATTGGCAATATAAATATGAATTTAGTCTTTAAAAAAACTCCAAATAACAGTGTGGGATAGGTTGCGATATTGTGGAAATTTCACTTAAAGGAATAGTTCACCTCTTTATGAAAATTGCTTATTCACCCCCTTACCTGGAGTTACATATGTGGGTAAAAGCATTTTGGTCTCAGTGCTTGCGTTTTCCTAGTATGGCATCCCCAATTTTCCCAATTATTTAGCTTTAGCTTAGCATAGGCACTGGAATGTAATGTTGCCAGATAGCAATTCTTTGGCAACTTTACTTTCCAGCGCCTATGCTAAGCTAAAGGTAAAATTGGGGTTGCCAGACTAGGACGCATACACTGAGACCAAAATGCTCTTACCCACATATGTAACTCCAGGTAATGGGGTGAACAACCAATTTTCATAAAGAGGTGAACTCTTCCTTTAAGTAAGTAATACCCTCCATTTGGGGTAATACTCTCTCTCTCCCCTCCCCAGTAGTTTTAGAGTCTGATGGGGGAATGCCGGTACCTACGGCTTTCGTGACTTTGCTAGAGGGCATTGAGCAAATCTGTGTTGCCTAGGCTGAGATATCACGGTTAGCAGTGGGCCTGCCATATAGCGTCTATAGGGCACCTTTCAGCGCAATTCAACAAATACAAGGTACAGTCTGCATAAAATGCTGTGTGTAAACATTTCTGCACCACTACTGGGCACACCGTTCGTAACACACGTGGCTATTTTGCACAGGAGGTAACAAAATTAGTTGGTAGCCTCTTCAGACTCACAGGGTATTGAGTTGTTTTGACGTTAGAGAGTTACCCCATAGATTTAGCTTGCTAGCCTCATTGGCAGGCTTGCTGCTAACCGTGATATCTCGGCATAGGCAACACAGATTTGTTTACATTTTTGACAACTGACAGTACTCATCGACTTCTAGCAATGTAATGAAAGCTGTACGTCCCAGTGTTCCCATTTAACTCCAGCCTAGGATACAGTAGATCAATGAATCAGATTAGACCAAGAGAAAATTAAACATGGTGTAATAATCAAAGAAATTTATACCACACCAGAAAATAGTCCCTAAATGTGTCAAATCAAGTAGTACAAGCCACTGGTCTCTTGGTAGATTCAAAGTTTCCCAGATGACTACGCTAGAATAAGCGTATGGCTTCATGTCATATCAGTATAAAAAATGTTGTGCACTTCACAACTATACAAAAGAGTCAGGTTTTAATTAGAAAAATTATCTGAATTCTTGGTCTCTTTTGAGCAAGATACAAATAGGCGAGATACTAAATCTGATTCACTGATCACTGATTTGTGCTGGCTGGAGTAAAAAGTGTTACCGTCAGACTCAAAGAGTCAAACTCAAAAACAAAAATGAATAAGCAAGCAAACAGGCCAACATGTCCTTGAGCTATAACCGCACTTTTTGCATTTCTAGCACAAAAACTGCTTAAACAGCTAGACAAATATTTTAGCTAATTGATTAAGGTCTGTAGGCTACATCAAGAAATTAATGACTATAGGTGTGAGGTCATGAAAGCAGTGACGTTACAGAAGCCAGGTCCATCCAGTCCCTGCACTCATATGAAGGCAGCCTCAATATGACAATATGACAGAAGCCACTTGGACTAAAGACTTGGAAAATGGACCACGGTTATGGCCCTCCAGGTGAAATTAAACAGATAAATAAAAGATGCATGGCACACACTTTCAAAAGGCACAACTGTTTTCTGGAATTGTGAAAACTCTTGAAAGTAAACAGATGCATTTAATTTAGTCTTGCTGGTGCACAGCTATTTAAGTTTTTCATACAAAGCCACTTGCACTTACAAAAGAAAATGCTTTGTCTCTCTTTTTGTAAACCAAGCCACTTTACAAAACAAACGCTTTGTCTCTCCCTCTAAGAAACAAAAGAGGACATAGTTATACAAGGCAACCTCCTCGTGTCTCCTCAGATGCCCAGTCAGACTGACTGGATGCGACTTGGGGAGTCTGTTTACATAATTATTTATTTGTTTATTTATTTATTTGTTTACTCCCAGCGTTATGTAAGCTGTGAGGCGGCGTAAACAAAAGGCCATCACTTTTTAAGTGTGGTTTACCTCAGTCTGCGAGTCAAAACTCTCTTTGGTATCCATGGGGGATAGCCAAGAAGGCCAAGGCTATTTGTTTAGCAAGAGAAGAGATAGCTTTTATGTAAACAGAGATTTTAGATGGAGATTTTAACTACCTTAAAAAGAAATGCCTTACAAGTTTCTCTTTGATGGTGGCTCATTATAACTTAGGCAACAGTTCAGGATGCAGTTACTTTAGTCCACACCCACAGGGTACCAGGACTTGGCAAAGAAAAAAATGTATTTGCAATTTAAACGTATTTACACAGGGACATGTTCTTATTTGTAGTTATCTCATGAATTTTTGCACTTCGGAGGCTTTACATTGTTTTTACACGGAAATCATGAAGATCTTCAGAGGGCTTTTGGTCTGATTCAAGGTAATGTGTGTGCCTGGTTTACTGGAAGTAGCGTGGGCATCACATGAGGAAATTACTTTTTGCTCCTTTATGTCTTCAATCTACAGTGACATTTCAAGCTAGTTGTTAGCTGTGACTGTGATGCATTTTGCTTGTTTGCTTGTGGTGTAATTACATTGTAATAGAGTGGATTATAACATACAAATAACATGTTCTTTCAAAGTGTAGTTACACACTGTAGAGTATGTCCAGTGTTATGTATAGGAGAAATACTATATACTTTATAGGAGACATACTATAGTTATGTATAGGAGACATAGTATATACTTTATAGGAGACATACTATAGGTATGTATAGGAGACATACTATATACTTTATAGGAGACATACTATAGGTATGTATAGGAGACATACTATATACTATAGGAGACATACTACAGGTATGTATAGGAGACATACTATATACTATAGGAGACATACTATAGGTCCAGTGTATATATGAGTGTGTGTGTGTAGGTGGGCAGGGCACTTACAGAAGGAGCTGCTTTCGTCCTTTGTGCCGTCCATGGTGCCATCGGGGAGCATTTGGAGGTAGAAGCCATGGCGGCAGTACAGGCGTGTGACAATGCCTTTCAGTTGGGGCTCTGCAGGAGAGAAAGAGATGGAGAGAGAGAGGGAGGAGGAGAGGGATGGAGGGAATGGGTGAGAGAGAATTGAGTGAGGGATGTATGGGGAGAGAGGGAAAGAAAGAGATAGATGGATGGAGATAGAGAGGATAGAAAAGATGGAGATAGAGAAGATAGAAAAGAAGGATAGAAAAGAAGGGACAGAGAGATGAAGGGAGAAAAAAGAAAGAGAGAATAGAAAAAGAGTAAGAATAATAGACACAGACAGATAGAGAGAGAGAGAGAGAGAGAGAGAGAGAGAAAGAGAGAGAGATGTAAAGAGTGAGAAGCAGGAAGATGTTTGGTGCAGAGAGAGAGACATAAAAGGAGAGATAGGAAGAGAAAGAGGCAGAGAAAGAAAGAGGGAATGGTGGATAGGGGAAATGAGGAGAGAGATGTGAGAGAGAAAAAGCGAGGGAGAGGGAGGGACAAAAAGAGGGCGAGACAGGGAAGCAGGAGGGGGGGGGGGGTAGATGTTAAAAATTACAAAGTACAATTCCTAAATAGGTCTTGTAATTAGGCCATTGGCAACTCATTGTCCTTGTACAAAGTGGTCATTGTGTGAATTTCAAGGGCTGTGTGTCTGTCTGCAGCGGTGTGTGCTGCAAAACATGGATCTGTGTGTGTGTGTGTGTGTGTGTGTGTGTGTGTGTGTGTGTGTGTGTGTGTGTGTGTGTGTGTCTGGTACTGTGCGGGGGCACACCGAGGAGCCACATGCTTGAAAGCCTTTGCACATGTGTGCTATCATATCTGTGTGCTCTGAAGTGTGTGTGTGTGTGTGTGTGTGTGTGTGTGTGTGTGTGTGTGTGTGTGTGTGTGTGTGTGTGTGTGTGTGTGTGTGTGTGTGTGTGTGTGTGTGTGTGTGTGTGAGTGTGTTTGGTTTCTATGTCTGTCTGCATGTCTCTGTCTGTGTACTTGTACAAGCACAATGACCATCATGTCAGCATGAAGACAGTTGTTATTGTGTATTACTGTATGTGCACATGTGTGTGTGTGTGTGTGTGTGTGTGTGTGTGTGTGTGTGTGTGTGTGTGTGTGTGTGTGTGTTTTCCATACAGGAATTGTGGCATTAAAGATAAATAACTCAGGGCTCTGAGAGAGGCATCTGTTAGTACCGAGAATTAGAAAACTACCAACAACTGCAACTTTCCATCTGATGAAACTTTAATGAGAGGGGCTTCCTCCCTCTATTCACTCTCTCTCTCCCCCTCTCTCTCTCTCTCTCTCTCTCTCTCTCTCACACACACACACACACACACACACACACACACACACACACACACACACACACACACACACACACACAAATGTTGACAAAAACACTGAGTAGCATAAAAGTTTTTTCAGAGGTGACAAACATTCATATTTAAGTAGCGATTAAAGTCAAACAGTGATTTAAACACCCGTCTAGCACGAGCTACGGCAAGCCTGCAGGGGCAAAAAAGCTGTTGTTGTTTAAGTGCAGAAACAGACACAGGCATAATCATTTCCCTGACACTCTCATCGAGAGAGCACAGAAGAGAGCAAGAGAGTGTGAAAGAGAGAGAAAAATTGGGAGAGAGAGAGAGAGAGAGAGAGAGAGAGAGAGAGAGAGAGAGAGAGAGAGAGAGAGAGAGAGGCTGGGGTGGCAAAAGCCCCACCACAATGAAGATTAAATGAGACAAATCAAATATGGATGAGGATGGATTGTGTTGAAGCGTTTGGTAGAACAGCTTCTCTTGGCATAAGGCCTTTAGACGGGAGAAGAAGGGAGGTGAGGAGAGCAAAGTGCAGCCCAGAGAATAACAGAGAATAACTTCAGAGGAGGGGCGAAAGAGAGGGAGGGATGGAGAGAGGGATGAAAGTCACAAAGGTAAAAAGAAAAACAGAGACAAAAGGAGAATGGTGAGACTTATGGAGAGAAAAGTTCCTAGTCATCATAAGATGTAGGATCTGTAATGTGAGGACCATGTATGTCCACATACTGCATCTAATTAATGTAATCACTGCCCACATTTATGTATGGATTGGTGGGTGGAAAGATAATTAGAGAAGGAAAAAGAAAGAAAGATATTCTATACTGTAGTCTATCATTGTGTTGAAACATGTTAGCTTTGGCTGGTATCGCTTCACTTAAACGAGTTTGAACTAAATCAAAATGAACATGTGTGTGTGTGTGTGTGTGTGT
>JAODXP020000028.1:20274323-20279323 GCA_027497455.2 Sardinella longiceps | reverse complement strand
CTCCTCAGACAGCAGAGGTTGCCCAGGGCTGCTGTTTGGTTCAGAGAGGAGGATCAGAGAGTTATCAGGCAACCTGTGTTGGAGCCTGAGACTCCCACCACTGGATTATGCGCGGATGATGAGGATTGTCATTGTAATAATTGCAGTCTTGCACTTCGGCAGGAAAACAGAAACTAATTGCTTCCTCCATTTTCCCAGGGGGTTAGTTAGTGTACATAAAAGATGTGCTTTTTCATGAAGGAGAGAGAGAGAGAGAGAGAGAGAGAGAGAGAGAGAGAGAGAGAGAGAGAGAGAGAGAGAGAGAGAAGTTTTCTTTCCGATGAAGTAGAGACAGAAAGACAGGCAGAAAGAGAGAGAGATAGAGGACAACACAAAGAAGAACATGGGAGTAGGAGAGAGAAAAAGTTAGAGATAGATTTAGAGAGTTAGATTTAGATTGAGGGAGCGAATAAGAGTTAGGGAGAGAGTGAAAGAGAGCATGAGAAAGAGAGAGAAAGAGATAGAGAGAGAGAGAGAGAGAGAGAGAGAGAGAGAGAGAGAGAGAGAGAGAGAGAGAGAGAGAGAGAGAGAGGGCTTGGTTGATCTATTTCGCCAGTTGCCATTTCTCTCCGCTCAATTTTTTCTGTTTTTGCCTTCTGATCAGTAGCTAGCGATGGGGCACCTCACATGTCCCCTGGTCTTTGTTCTGGCATAATTGGACAAATTCCTCCACGCTCCATCTCCCTCTATGATCAAACTGCACTTCCAACACTTCCATAAAGCCTCACAGAAGAGAAATGAGTTTACTTTGTCATCACCGCACACCCATAAAATAAAATCAAATAATAAAAAGAAAAAACAAGTGTTCAAAGTGTTTGCCAATTTAATATGATATTTTGTAAAACACCAAAAGCCTTGAATTAATCCAGCAAATTGGAGTTTTGGAGGAAAGCCTAACAACCCACACACTATATTGTCTGGAGGGTCCTGTTTAAATTTCATACGGCGCTGAGGCCGTCTTTTAACGGTGTGATTAAACATTCGGTACACAGACGCCGCTGTTGTTACAACTTTCATTTTTCCCCTAGCGGTGCAAGGGGACTCGTTTAGAAATGGCGCTGTTGTAACATGAATGTTTAAATGACTGTTTTCTTTCAGGCAGTAAGGACCACTAAAGGGTCCTGCGAGTCAGGTAAGTTGGAGAGCAGAGGATGCTGGGATAGAAATGGGTGACTACTGCTGAAAGCTACACGCTATAAAATGAGTCAGCTGAGAGTATCATTCACATTACTTGCTATTACAGACAGAGAGGACAAGCTTGTCTCCAAACTTATATGAGAAGGAAGTTTTCTCTTTGTTAGTGTGTATGTGTTCTTGTTAGTATGATGAACATAAATGTTTGTGTTTGTGTGTGAGTGTGTGTTGAGAGTATCGTACTGAGTGACAGTTGCTTGAAATATTTCTTTAATTTTCTCGTAAATATGGCAATGGTTTTATTCACAGAGGCTAGTTTCGGCTAGCTTGTGTGATGACAGACCAATGTCTAGCACATGACAGTCTTGGGATATGCAAATTACAGTAAATATGGTAATGGCCCTGTAACAGAGGCCAGCTAGCTCGGCTAGCTTGGTGGCAGTCCATGTAAATCCTCATCACCCAATTCCATGGGCGCTCCTAACAGCTGAGTTTGAAGCGTCAGGCTTTGGCTGAGATAGAGCGTCCCACGCAGGGAGTTTGTAGCTTGAGGGGTGGCGGGTTCGAGACCCGTGTGAGTGTGGACCGCCACCGGCTACACCTGTCCTAGTGTCCTCCATAACCTGAGCCCTGAACCTTCAAAGACTTAAAGGAATAGTCCACCTCTTTATGAAAATAAGTTATTCACCCCATTACCTGATGTTACATATGTGGGTAAGAGCATTTTGGTCTGAGAGCATGCATTGTCCTAGTCTGGCAACCCCAATTTTACCTTTAGCTTAGCATAGGCGCTGGAAAGTGGAAAGCCAAAGGGTTGCTATCTGGCAACTTTCCATTCCAGCGCCTATGCTAAGCTAAAGCTAAAAAATGGGGAAAATTAGGGATGCCATACTAGGAAAACGCATGCACTGAGACCAAAATGCTTTTACCCATATATGTAATCAGGTAAGGATAATCATTTTTCATAAAAAAGGTGGAATATTCCTTTAACTGTCATCATTAAGGAAATCAGCCAGTTATGAGGTACCACAGCTCTGCCAGCAGGGCTGCCATCTCTCTCATCATACAGCACAAGGCCCTGCTTGAACACAGCCATGTGACACCATGCATCACAAATGAATGAATTAGAAATATACGCCTGGGAGCAATTAACTAAATACCACACTGACAAACCACCAGGGACACTTGGGATGTCTGAATAAGATGTTTCATATCATTCTACTACTTAGATTCATATGCATTGCACTTTTTGCGAGTTGCAGGACAAATCAAAGCCTAAAATGATATTGTCTGTAAACTGTGTGATAATGGCTATTGCACATTTTTGATGAATGTAACTTCTGGCATCACATCTTACCTGTAAGATTTACCTTCCGTTTGGTCATCAAAAATGTTTTTTTTTTTTTTTTTATAGCTACCCCATATACAGTACGTATTTGTTTTATTATGGAGAAAACTGTCTCAAACCTAAGGCTGAGGATTATTAACAGGGAGTCATTCTATGATCTAAAAACTTATCTGCCATAGGCAGTGGTGTAATTCAGCGTATATCTTTTTGATCTCTTCCCTTTCCTACAGCTGAGCAACTGAACTGAAACGCTGGTCAGTGATTAGGAAACTTCAAAAGGTTTCAATTAGTCTATGATTAGGATTTTAATTATATTCATTTAGACTACAGTAGCTTTACATTGATGCTCTTATAAGCAGAAAAAAAGTGTGAAACCTACTCTGATTGGATGGGCCAGCTGTCAATCTGGCCTGACCTGGGCCCCCCATGTATCTGCCTCTGCTTCTGGTGCGTGACTCTGATCTTCAGTGACTTACAGGAAGATGGTGGCTGTGCCTCGCTTCACTGCATTTTCAAACTCTGCTATGTAACGTGATGGGCTGTGTGTGTGTGTGTGTGTGTGTGTGTGTGTGTGTGTGTGTGTGTGTGTATGTGTTGGTGTGTGTGTGTGAGGGTGCGTGTGTGTGGGATGTGGTTTAAGCAATGTGTTTCAGACACAAAAAGCCTATAGTGGACAGATGTTTCACATCCGTTTACTCACTTGTTCGTCGCTCACTCGTGTTACCTCAAAGCCAAATGGATTAAGTGGGTGTTTGAACAATGAAAACATGCAGGCCCACAGATGGACGACATGGTAAATATTTGATGAGAGCTATGTTTACTACCTATGGGGCTGACCTCAACATATCCGGGCACGAGTGGCAGGGAAGAAGAGAAGGAGGAGTGAAAAGAAGAGGAAGAAACGACAGAAGATGGGCTGGTAAAGAAGAGGTAGATGATAGAGAGGTGAAAGCATCCTAGAGTGACTCAATGAGTGTTTCTCTAAGTCGAGGAAAGGCTGCTTTCTCGAGCATTCCTCGCCATTGTCAGTTGCCAAGTACTGTTCCAAAGTCAAGCATCCTTTAGAATTCTAGCGAGGACAGTTATGTTTTCAGATGCATTGGTTTGTCTGTTTGTCTGTCAGCAGGATAACTCAAAAAGTCATCAACGGATTTGAATGAAATTTTCAGACAACGTGTGTATTGGGACGAGTAAGAACTGATTGGATTTTGGTGGCGATCGGAGATCCACAACACCATCTGTGACCACATTGTCTTGGCAGAGGTCTGCGCTCTCTGAGCGCTTTTCTAGTTTCGAATATGTATTAGGCCTTCGGTAACTAACAGCAGCCAGGGGAATGATTAGTGGACTAACCAGAAGCCAGAGGGGTCTTGATTGGAGTGATTCTAGAGGAGAAACTACAGGGACAAACTGAGCAATAGGAAGATACTGTATATAATAGTGAACAGGAACTGGAGGTGAGGTGAGGTCCCATTCACACAGGCTTACAGAGTATTAGGGAGAAAATGAAGGCATGCATTGTGTGTGTGTGTGTGTGTGTGTGTGTGTGTGTGTGTGTGTGTGAGAGAGAGAGAGAGAGAGAGAATGAGTGAGTGAGTGAGAGAGATTGAATGTATAAGAATACTGTCATCTGACTATGAATGCATTGTGAATTTCCCTGCAGGAATTTCTCATCTGCTCACTGACAGCATGCCATCTCTACAAGTCATAAGTCATCTGTACAGAGATGCACGTGTATGCATGTGTTTCTGTTGTTGTGTTTGTGTGTGTGTGTGTGTGTGTGTCAGTGCTTGTGTGTGGGTATCAGCTCTGTTCAGCTTTGGCAGGGGCATCTGTAAGTCATCTGCATCATTTGAGTCTGTGTGTGTGTGTGTGTGTGTGTGTGTGTGTGTGTGTGTGTGTAAATCTCGCTAGGGAAAAGGGTATCTCCCAAGGGTCATCAACATGTAGGAATACCTGAATAGTACAAGTGTGTCTGTGTGTGTGTGTGTGTGTGTGTTTTACTTGTGTATGGATGTGCATGCATAAAACGTAGTGGCACATGTTTGCTTGTACATATTTCCCATGCACAAATTGATCTGAATGCTATTTTCTCTCTGAGTGAGATAGATCATTTTCAGTGTGTGTGTGTGTGTGTGTGTGTGTGTGTGTGTGTGTGTGTGTGTGTGTGTGTGTGTGTGTGTGTGTGTGTGTGTGTGTGTGACAGAGAGAGAGAGAGAGGTTATTTTCACTGATAGATGTTTGCTAGCTGGCCCTCCCTCCCTCACTCCTCAGTGCCTTATGAGCAGATGTGTGCCCTAGAAATGCCGCCTCTCTTTACCAGGGCATGGCAGTACCAGGGGAAAACCCCATATCTGTGGCTCAGCAGCTCAACACACCCCTGGCCCTGTCCAAAAACACTCTCAAACTTCTCAAACAAACACACCTGGCCTTAACTACTTTCTATAACATAGTTGCATCATTGTCCACATTATTACTG
>JAODXP020000028.1:20261823-20266823 GCA_027497455.2 Sardinella longiceps | reverse complement strand
CAGCACCACCACAGCCAGCCAGTCAAGGTTACAGCCACAGGGAACACACACACATACACACACACAGACATGCAGACACACACACACACACACACACATTAATACACCTTAATACACATACACACACACACACACACACACACACACACAAGACATCAAACAGGCAAGGTGGTGTGTCCCAAGAAGGGAAGATTTAAGGTGCCCCTCTGGTTCACCCTGTGGGAGCGAGCTCACTTCCTGTCCGAGAGAATGGGTGCCATGGCAGCAGCAGTGGTGTCGGCGGCAGCAGTGGCGGGAGACACAGAGACACTGGCTCATAAACCTTCGCCGCCTCGACAGCTGAGCTCACGGCCCCACGTCCGCCAGCGGGCCTGCTCAAACTCCTCGTAAATTCAGTGGAGGAGTTTCTCCTCGCCCAACGCTATAGAGAAACAATACGAACCGATAGCACTCTCTCTCTCTCTCTCTCTCTCTCTCTCTCTCTCTCTCTCTCTCTCTCTCTCTCTCTCTCTCTCTCTCTCTCTCTCTGCCCTGTATAAAAACGGTCAATAAACATTATGTTTGGAGACTGTCAACTCATCCAACAATAGCAGAAAATGCAGGTTATAATGGAATAGAGTTATTTTCCATCCATCCATTCTGTTACTTTTTGAATTCTGTTTTCTTTTTTGATGATTTTGTAATAATCTCCTGCTAATTAAGGGACAGTGATGAATAAATATCATAATAAATAACAATAGACAAACATTTCATGAGTTAGATGACACAGATAATGGAATATAACAATTATATTTTACTTTTAAGTCGATGAAATGTTCTACAGGACGATTGCTTTATGTGGAGCAAAAGCCTTCTAGTGGTATCAGTTGTGATTAGTATTGACAGACCATCATATTTACAAAGGGAATCCTTGCTGTTTGAAGGTGCAAGTCAGAGGGTGGAATGCTTTGATTAAAAACTAACATCTTCTCCTGGCTGCTTGGGATCAGACGGAATACAAAACAGCCATAGTGAGACACTCGGAAATATTTCACTATTAGCACATAGTCTCTCTGGCTTCTCCAACACACTCTTGTCACAAACAGACAGTGTGATAGACACACACACACACACACACACACACACACACACACACACACACACACACACACACACACACACACACACACACACAGACAGGCGGACACAAATACAAACACCGATAGGCACACACAAACAAACACACACACATACACACAGACAGGCAGACACACATACAAACACAGATAGGCAGACACACATACACACAAATACACACAGAGACAGGCAGACACACATACAAACACATATAGGCAGACACACACACACACACACACACACACACACAATCACATGTTTTCACAAGCGTGCTTGAGGCTGCTGGAACTAGGCTTCCCTTTGGGCTGCACAAGGCTGTAAGGCACGATTTCTTGGGCGTCACAGACCATATGTTTGTGCTCGTCAGGCACATTATTAAGCATGTAATTCCCCCCTAATACATTCCCAGTCAGTTCACCCCTCTCTATCGCCCAGTGACTGGATTAAAAATGACATCCTTGACAAAATGTTTCAATTGATATGCACAGAATCACTTTCTGTCCCCCAAAATTAAATAAATAATAATAATAAAAAAACGAGGCAGCAATATCCTCAGTGTATACAGGAAGGCGTGATTTAGTGTGCATGAGAAAGAGACAAAATGTGTGTGTGTGTGTGTGTGTGTGTGTGTGTGTGTGTGTGTGTGTGTGTGTGTGTGTGTGTGTATGTGTGTGTGTTTGTCTCGGTGAGAGAGAACGAGAGCAATAGGGAGAGAGAGATGGAGTGAGATTCTCTCTCTCTCTGTGTAAGCACTATTTGTCCCATTGCAGTAGTTTTTCCATTAATTAACGTAATGACATGCAAATAGAATGTATGGGGAAAGTGCCAATCCATGACCACAGGAGGGGGGAAAACAGTGCAAATGGAGAGAACAGAGAAAGAGAAGCCAGCGATCCTCTCTACTCAATGAGGCAAAAACTCTACAGTGGCATATCATACAGTGCAGTGATTCTGCACAGAAACCTACCGCACACTAATTCAATGTACAGTACCCGCATATAGCCGCATTGTGTATAAGCCGCAGGACAGTGTTTTATGCGAGTTTAAAAAAACAAAACCATATTAACACCATATTAACTGCTCCCCTGTTTTAACCTCATAGCGGAGGAAATTTAGCAAAATCAATGTATAAGCCGCGGCTAATAGTCGGGAAATTACGGTAAAGCCTCTTTAAATACCTCTGCAGTGTCAATGAGGACAGAAGTCTTATTTAAATCAGCCTTAAAAAAAATTCTACAAAATATCAATGTACATGCCACTATTTTTGGTCTTTTTTTTTTTTTTTACAATTCATTCTCACTGAATTGTCTATAGTTTTATAAAGAAACCTCCCCAGAATCCAAATATTTAAGAGTGATAATGTCTGAATTTTATTCTACGCTGTATTAATGCCTACGTCTCCCGATAAACTCTACCCAGCGGTATCCTTAAGTCTCTGATCGAAACACAGAGGCAGCTGGCAGCTGCCTTGCTGTCTTCAACTCTAACGAGTGGCTTGCCATAGCAGACATCAAAGCATCAGCTAGAAAATTTATTAAGGACAAGCTCGGCAAGAAAACAACAAACGCCATCTTTCATTTCTTTATTACAGGGACACACCAAATGCCAAGATACTGGCTGCTCCAGAATTGAGGATGTTCAAAGCATATGTCCTCTGCCCTCAGAATTTAGCAAGATTAAGAAGGCAAACATTTCTAAAGGTGCAACAAAGTAGCTTTGAGCAGATGCTCAGTAGAATGCCAATACCATGCAACAGACACATTCAGAGTTTGCCATATGCTGTAAAGGGACACAGTGCAGTGTTTGCTGTAAAACTAGCTAACTGGCTACATGAAAGGCACAAAAACATTTTTCACAAACAGTTCTTCTGACACTACGAGAAGTAAGGGATAACTGCCGCCGAGGTGTCCCGATATAGAGAGATAATGGACGACGCGTATGGCAAAGAACAGCCCGACGGCGAAGCCGAAGGGCTGTTTGCCTACGCGAAGTCCATTATCTCTCTATATCGGGACACCTCGAAGGCCGTTATCCCGCTTATCACCCGGTTGCAACTAAAACGTATAGATGATAAGCAAGTGTTTGAAACATAAAAGAAACATGTGGCTCCGTTTAGAAAGAAGTTATCCTGTTCGGTTGGGGTACTATTTTCTTATGAAAGAAGATCCGCAAGGCTGCATTCTAAAGAGCATTGATAAAGAACGCTGGTTAAACTTTTTTAACCCAACAATGCCTCAGGTGTCCTGTTATCTAGAAATAACGGACACCCTGACAGCCAATCAGAAAACAGTATTCCATTCCACCGGGTGATAACATGCTAATAATGCTCTAGAGCAGGGGTAGGAAACCTATGGCTCGGGAGCCAGATGTGGCTCTTTTGATGGTTGCATCAGGTTCGCAGACAAATCTTTAATTAAAAGAATGATAACGTTAAAAATATAAAACATTCTCATGTAGGCCTTTTTCAATCCATTCATCTATCTATTTCAGTCCAAGCTGACTGGAATTCGGCTAGCCAAAATACTCATGCTTGATGTTGCCAATGAACTTTTTGATGACTTTTCAAATAAAGACAAGATAATCAAAAGAATAAAAGACATGCCTCTGACATACCGTTATATTGTAGCCTATGGCTCTCATGGAATTCAATTTCAAAATATGTGGTGTTCATGTAGCCTGGGAGTTCCCATGCTCCTTTGCACGCTCATTTCATTTCACTCTGCGAAGCAGCATGGTGACCATGGCCGATTTTCTCGCTTGCTTTCGGTATCCAATCACAGAACAAAAAGGGACTAGTACGGCCCTTGATTGCATTTAACGTCACGTGGTGGCTCTGGTATTGGCTCTGAGCTATGTACAGACGCTATGATAGACATTCATAGCGGCCAATAAACGGCTCTGGACAATCGTAAACGATGCTTCCTCTACGATAGATGCAATAGGTAGGTCTCCAGACTAAATATCACTCGTGATTTTTAGTTTGGCATTCGCCAGGCTAGTGTTCATGGCTCTCTCAGCCAAAAAGTTTCCCGACCCCTGCTCGAGAGTAACTAGATTTTCTTTTTATTTTGAGCTGGTTTCCTATCCCCACCCAGAACTACACAGTGCATATCCTGGATGGCTTATTCACCCTTTATCCACCTCATCCATTAAGTCCATTGGGAGATGCTACCAAATCAAATTCTCTGATAAAAAGGATACCTCTAACAGTGGCTTAAAGTTGCATAGTTTCCCTTTAAACCAGTGGTTCTCAAACTTTTTCTGTCATCCCCCACTTTGGAAGACAGAGAATTTTCACACCCCACCTGAAAGGCTCAATTTGCGCACAATACATGTATCTCTGTGAGGACTACTTTGCGAGTACAGGATTTTTGTCAATGTTAGCATTTTCATGTTACTAATTCAAAGCCAAATTTCTCTGGAACCCCTCATCACAAAAAATAACACCATTGGAAAGCTCAATTTACCGTCATATGCGCATATCTGACAAATACCTGTGAATTCTGGGGGTATGGTGTGACCGTTGGTTGATCGCAAAGAGATGTCTTGCGCCCCACCTGTCATGTGTCTGCGCCCCACTAGTGGGGCCCGCCCCACAGTTTGAGAAACACTGCTTTAAACAAAGACTATTTTCAAGTTATAAGCTGATAGGAGTTGGTTGTTCTGTATGAAGGGGACATTAAGATTCAGTTTATTATTTTAAAGGCTTTAGAATTGAATTTAGAATTTAACCCATAAAAGCACTGTCATGTTCCGAGGTGTTTTGCATGTGTTCTGGAGAGTTCCGTGAGCCACGTATAAGAGGGAACTTCCATGTTTATGTATTTTACATGGTGAATTGTGAAGCCAATACTGTGTGTCAAGGGACAATTCAGATGCAAATT
>JAODXP020000028.1:20249323-20256823 GCA_027497455.2 Sardinella longiceps | reverse complement strand
TGTGTGTGTGTGTGTGTGTGAGCTCCTACACCAACACTTGCAGGCAGATGCTTGTATTTATAAATCCCTCTGTATCTTTTCATCTATTTACATTGCTATGTTATGCGTTATGCACATTCATTTCTGTGTAAGCATGTGCCTATGTACAGTATGTATGTACTTTGTGTGTGTGTGTGTGCCTCTAGTTTTCTCACTGCTTTGGCTGACCTTTATGGAGGTCATTTGGGGACTAGCGGGACTGTCCAGCACCCCCCTTCCCCCTCAAAACTCATTCCTGTCGAGGTTTGACTAACCACACAACACCCTCTACCATCTATCCATCTATCTATCTATCCATCCCTCCAACCATTCATCCCTCCTTCCATCCATCTAGCACTTTTCCATCACACACACACACACACACACACACACTCACACACACACACACACACACACACACACACACACACACACACACACACACACACACACACATTCACACTCTCATCACACACATACACATTCACACATACACACACACACACACACACAGACACACACACACACACACACACACACACACACACACACACACACACACATTCACACTCTCTCATACACATAACATCCAGTTCCAAGGCTTTATGCTAGTGATGAATAGGTGACTGGAAAAGATCAAAGGCGCAAATCAATAAATCTGGTACCTCAGTGTGCTGTTTTGACCCCTGAGGGTTCCCGTAGGGAACAGCCCCTCCTCGGAGTTTTCGACTCATTCATCACCGCGGTGACAGAGGCTGTGCCGGGCCTATGTGAGAGGTGTTTTGTCTGTGACATTGGTCATGTGGTCTGAGAACGATTTGCAAAATGCGGTTCCTTTATGTGGTTCCTTGCAAAATGCAGCATTTTATGTTTTTGGTGATGACACACTGTGATGAAGGTCCTGACTACATTAGATTGGCTAGCTTGCCATTTGGTCCTTAGACATTCAAACAGCCTACACAAATGACTTTGAAAGAAAGAAATGAATCTACATGTTTAACTGAAACAGTTTAAAAGCTTGATTTTGGTTTCAGAGTGAGTGCATTTCAACTTTATGTACTTATTCTGTTCTAAGGTTAACAAAGATTTATGGTCCTAATAGGGTAAACCATGGGTTTTAGCAATACAGTACAATACATCCAAACTTATAAATTACAATTTTATAAGGCTATCTCACTTATTTTATTTTTCTTTGTCTTTTTATTTACCCAGAATACCCCCTATTCATCCCAACGGTCCCATATAAATGAGTGTCTTCAGCCAGGGAGTCCTAGCCTCCTCATGAGGCCAATCCTGATTTTCAAATAGCGTCCAGTACATGAGGGGATCTCATCTCACCCATCAGCTGGCGTCCCGCGCCCTCGGCCAGAGGACTAGCATTACAGGGCTATCTATGCTGTTATCATAACCTCTCATCATTATGACAGAGAGGGGATTCAGGCCTCGGGGCTGCATGGGCTGATGACCTCCAGCTGTGCTTTCACCAGCTGACTTCAGAGCAGCTGTGGCCTTGTCGCTACGGGAGATTGATTAACGACGCCTCAGAAGACCTACAAGACCAGCTCTCCACAATACAAGAGTATACCCTCAGTAAACAATATGTAAGGGATAACGGCCGCCGAGGTGTCCTGATATCAGACGAATAATGGACGACGCGAAGGCAAAGAACAGCCCGACGGCGACTTTTTTAACCCAACAATGCCTCAGGTGTCCTGTTATCTAGAAATAACGGACACCCTGACAGCCAATCAGAAAACAGTATTCCATTCCACCGGGTGATAAGTGTATATAAATATGCAATATAAACTTGAAGAGTTCAGATGCAAAACCCCCGAAAAACCATTTTTGTGAAAACTGAGTTAATGATATTGTGTGAATCCTGTATAAATCTAGAATATGTAAATTAAATGTTTTTGTGAAAAAATACAATAAAACCTGCTCCCCGCCGTGTCTAAAATATCTGTTTAAAATCAAAACAGTCTAAACGCCTGATAAAAAATGGCCTTTTTCTCAAAAAGTGGTCAAGTGGAGTTAGGGGGTTTTGCATCTGAACTCTTCACTTTCTCATGTATAAATTTGGTAACCCTTTAGATTATATACCACACCTGTAATACAAAGCTTTCCCAATGCGATCATGACTCACACAAGGGTTAAGCAGACTGGAGCCAACAATTAGTTATTTCTTAGTTTCAAATTTGTTTTATTAAAATTATCTTAGCACAATGACATTCATACAGACATCTTAGGGTTTTATGTTCATAACACATACAGTACAACAACAAAAAACACACACAACCCAGCCCCCCTCTACCCTCCCACTCCCACCCTGGACTTCCTGAATCATGACACTATAAAGGCAATTAAATTATACCATGTTAAACTCTGTCAATATACTGGAGGAGGGGGCACCAAATCTTATCAAATTTGTCAAGTCTGTTTGACAGCATAAATCGTATCCTCTCCAGGTGCAGAAGTCTGATCATTTCCTCAAGCCACATTTTAACAGTGGGGGTCTCAGTTTTCTTCCAAAACTGTAAAATCAATTTCTTAGCTGTAATTAGCATATATGATAGCAGTTTTTGTTGACAAGTTGGAAGTGAATACAATTTTTCAGAGACTCCAAGCACAACCAAGAATGGATCCGGTTCTAGCAGTGTCTCTAGCATGTCTGACACTGAGTGAAATATCTGTACCCAGAATGGCCTTAATTTGGTGCAAAGAAAATAACTGTGAAGGAGAGTGCCTTCCTCTGCCACACATCTATCACACATTGGGGAAATGTCTGGAAATATCCTATGTAGTTTTGTTTTAGCTAGGTGAAGTCTGTGTACTATCTTAAACTGAATGAGGCAGTGTCTTGAGTTGGCAGAGCACTTGTGTATGTGTTCCAAAGTATCATCCCAAAGCTCATCACTTATTTCCTCCCCAAACTCTTGTTCCCAGAGTGTTTTAATCCCCTGTGTTGATGGTGAGGATCTGTATAATAATGAGTTATAAAGTATGGAGATTAAATGTTTAGCTCCCCCTCCAAGCCCAAACAACCCATCCAGAGTCATGGGATCCACACCCTCAAGCTGTGATACATGTTTCTTCACATAATCTCTCACTTGAAGGTATCTGAAAAAATTGTTTTGCCGTAGACCATACTGACTTTGCAGCTGACTGAAAGAAGCAAAGTTCCTATTTATGAAGAGGTCACCAACCCTCACAATACCCATATCTCTCCATTGTGAGAAGGCAGAATCCATACAAGATGGGGCAAAAGATGGGTTTCTAGCTATAGGTAAAAAGAAAGAAATGGACTTAATGTTGAATCTAGACTTAATCTGCTGCCATGTACGGATAACACTTTGAATTATACAATTATGACTGTAACATGACTTATCTATTTTTATTGGAGCTAACACCACAGCCCCAATGTCATAAGGAGCACAGTCCCCTTTTTCCATTGCAATCCATACTGGATCTGTAAAAGTGTAATCCAACCACATTATAATGGTGCGGAGAGCACAGGCTTGGTAATACAAAATGAAGTCTGGAAGGGCCAACCCCCCATCTGCCTTTGATTTACACAGGTGTGCTTTTTTATTCTAGGTGTCTTATAGTCCCACAAAAACGGATTTATGATTGAATCTAGCTTAGCAAAGAACTTCTTAGGGAGGAATATAGGAATATTTTGAAAGAGGTACAGAATTTGAGGGAGAAAGACCATCTTTATTGCATTAACTCTACCCATTAATGAAATAGGAAGTGATCTCCAAAACTGGATGTTGTTTTGCAGTTTGGATATTAAAGGAGGAAAGTTAGACTTATATAAGGACTGGAAGTCTTTTGTAACTCTGATGCCTAAATATGTGAGTTCTGATGATATCTTGAATGGAAATCTCCGCAAGGCTGAAAGATCTTGACTCTGTATAGGCATCAATTCACTCTTAGACCAATTGATCCTGTAACCTGAGAAGCCTCCAAATTGAGATACTATGTCTAGTATGACTGGAATAGAAGAAACAGGCTTATTAACGTATAATAAGACATCATCTGCATACAGTGAGATCTTACTTGATGTATTATTTAAAGCACACCCAAGTATACGGGGCTCGGACCGGATCCTTTGTGCCAATGGCTCAATGGCCAGAGCAAAAAGTAGGGGCGATAAAGCACAGCCCTGCCTAGTGCCTCTGTGTAGTAAAAAAGGTGGAGAAAGTATACCATTAGTTAAAATTCTGGCACAAGGTCTGTCATACAGAATCATCAACCATTTTTCAAAACTGCTACCAATTTTGTATCTCCTCAGAGTAGAAAATAGGTACGTCCATTCTAATTGGTCAAAAGCTTTTTCTGCATCTAATGACAGAATAGCTAGACCATCTGTATGCTTTTTCTGAGAGTAGATTATATTAAAGAGGCGTCTAAGATTAAAAAAGGAGTGCCTGTTTGGTATAAACCCTGTCTGGTCTGGGTGAATAAGTTTACCTATCAAAGAATTAAGACGAAGAGAAAGAGTTTTGGCTAATATCTTCTGGTCAGACGTCAAAAGTGAGATTGGTCTGTAACTGCTCACTTCTACTGGATCTTTTCCTTTTTTGGGCAATACTGTTATGATGGCCTCATTCAGAGAAGGAGGCAGAGTGCCATCCTCTTTGGCCTGCATATACATTTTCAATAGATATGGAGAGAGAAGACCACTAAACTCTTTATAGAACTCGTTCGGAAAACCGTCAGGTCCAGGACTTTTACTATTTTTCATTAATTGAATTGTTTCCTGTATTTCTAAAATGGAAATGTCAGCATTAAGGAAATCCTGGTCCTGTTGTTCTAAAGTAGGAAGGTCACAGCTGTCCAAGAACTGATCCATAATAGAATCCTCTCCTGAAGTCTTAGATGCATACAAATTTTCATAAAACTGTTGGAATCTATGGTTAATATCTTTATAGGATACCAATAAATCCCCCTGGTCTGACTTCACTTGAGTTATTGTGCGATCACTTTCCATTTTCCTAAGTTGCCTAGCTAATAATTTATGAGGTTTCTCCCCAAATTCAAAATATTTTTGCTGTGTAAAAATAAAAGCCCTAGCGATACGATCTGAGAGTATCTGATTAAATTTATACCGCAGAGAAAGTATTTTCTTATAAGTTTCACTAGAAGGACACAAAGCATTTTCTCTGTCCAATTGGTTGATTTGTTTTTCAAGCTCAGCTAATTCAGTCCTTTTCTTTCTCTTTCTTTCAGCTTGGAAAGATATTATGCATCCTCTTATATAAGCCTTCAAAGTTTCCCACAATATAGATGGTGAAGTTTCAGGTAGATCATTCATTTCAAAGAAGAAAGTGATTTCTGCCCCTACAAATTTACAAAACTCTGGCTCTTTCAAAAGTTGTGGATCCAGTCGCCACAACCTATCAGCCTTTGGTAGGTCTTTAAGCTTTAAAGAAAGTGAAAGCGGAGCGTGATCTGAAATAATTATATCATGGTATTTAACCTCATCAGTAAGTGACAGTAGCTTGGAGTCTGCTAGGAAATAGTCAATTCTTGTATAGACATTATGGACATTTGAATGAAAGGAATAAGCCCTCTCACTGGGATGAAAAATTCTCCAAACATCAAAAATATTTGAATTCCTTAAAAATTCCTTAAGAAATATGCTTGATTTTGAAGGAGGTGCTCTACGGGTTGATGACCGGTCCAAATATGGATCCAATACCAAATTCATGTCTCCTGCTATAAGCAGATTAGTTTGAGAAATGTCGGGGATCTGTGCAAGGACATGTCTGAAAAAAGATGGTGAGTCTACATTGGGCCCATAGACATTGACCAGAGTGACCGGAAGTGAATACAATTCGCCAGCCACAATTAGAAATCTACCTTCTCTATCAGCAAGTGTGTTTTTGTGAATGAATGGAGTACCCTTTCTAAATAATATTGCAACCCCTCTTGATCTCACTGCACATGTAGCATGGTAGGTTTGTCCAATCCATCTACAGCGCAGCTTAATATATTCATTCTTGTTCAAATGAGTTTCCTGGAGGAACACTATGTCACTAGATAAAGTTTTTAAATGTGCCAAAATCTTTCCCCTCTTCACCGGTTGATTCAGACCTTTAACATTCCAGGTAACTACAGTAATGGATCTCCCCTTCTCCAAGTGTGTCACATTATGTTGTGTAATTATAAAACAAAGAAAATAGTTTCTGCCTCATTAATGCAGTCAGTATGTCCATATGTTTTCTAAGGAAGTCCCAAATCCACCCTCCCCATGAACTCAATGTCTTGCCTATACTAAAGAAAACCTCACAGTAAGGCGCGACCCCTCTAAGGAGGTTACATAAAACAGAAAAAAAAAACCAAACCTCCAAATAGCAAACACAACATAACAATTACCTCCCTTACCTAGCACTTCTAGTAAGAAGTCAAACAGCTCTGCAATCAAATGTAATTTTCTAAACAACTTTAACAATTTACACAAGTGATTTAACCAAAACATAATATAATATACTATACTATTGCAATTAGTCTTTCAGAATTATAGTCACCCAAAACTTCACGAAGACGTCAGATCTGGACTGATGTGGAGCCCATGTACAATGTTAGGCTACTCCTGCGCACTGTCCGGGTTAGCAGGCTCCGTAGGCTGTTCATCTGTGATTCCTTGTCCAAAGTGGCGCTCCGCAAACTCTTGAGCTTTGCTTGCATCGGTGTACACAGTCTCTGTACCGTTGTATGTCACTCTCAGTTTCGCTGGAAAGAGCATTCCATATCGGACTCCCGGTTGATCTCGAAGCAGTTCCTTGGTCTTGTTAAACGCAGCTCTGCGCTTCGCCACCTCAGGAGAAAAGTCGGGAAAGATGCGAATTCTCTGTCCGTTGTACAAAAGCTCTTTCATTTCAGCAGCTCGTTTGAAGACCGCAGTTACATCATGGTTATAGTGAAGTCGTGCGATGAGTGCGCGAGGCGGCTCTGTGTCACCAGGCCGTTTTCGCAGAGCCCTGTGTGCCCGATCCACTAACGGATTGTCTTCCAAGGACAACGTCTCCCTCAAGAGCCTAGATACAAAAGTCCCAACCTCCATACCCTTCTCAGCTCCTTCTTTCAACCCCACAATCCTCACATTCTGTCTTCTTGAGCGCCCTTCCAGATCCGTGCATTTATCTGTGAGATATTTCACTTCGGTACAGAGGTGCTTCACCTCTGACTGGAGTTTAGCTACAGCATCAGAGCTATATGAGGCAGACTGTTCTAGATCAGTAATAGTTGAGGCATGTTGAGCGCTTGCCGCCTGTAGGGTTAAGATATCAGTCTGAATCTCAGTTTTGAGTAAAGACAGTTCTCCCCTAATAGTAGTAGCCATTTCCTGAATTCGAGTGTCAATAGTCTGACATATTTCAGATTTAGTGTTCTGAAGGTCGCTACGTAACTCCGAAATAGCATCAGGATTGTAGCATAGTTAGGCTGGGAAGTATTAGCCTCAACCGGAGTACCTGT
>JAODXP020000028.1:20231823-20239323 GCA_027497455.2 Sardinella longiceps | reverse complement strand
AGAGAGAGAGAGAGAGAGAGAGAGAGAGAGAGAGAGAGAGAGAGAGAGAGAGTGGTTCAGCGGAGCGATCAAGCCAGTCGTAAATGGCTGTTAACAGTGTCCAGCTACGGGATAGCTGTCGAGGCAACTGTCCAGATCCGATTACATCAAATGGATGACAGCCGAGTTTTGAGAATAAATTAAAACCCAAAAAAAACAACACAACACGCACCAGTTGGGCTCGCAGGAACGATGCCGTTGTCACGTGTACTTCACAAACACACGCGGATACACGTCGCATCAAACACAGCCATGCTCCAACGTCCAAGAACGAGGGACAGGAGAAAAATACGAAGGAGAAGAGGGACGTAGAGATGGATGGATGACATAGACGAGAGGAACACATACACAACTGTTTGGGGCTGTCGGGTCAGTTCGTCCGTCGAGAAGAAACACACACACACATGCACGCACCAGTCCGTCCAAAACAGATGAGGAGCACAAAGAGAGGTCTGGTTCCTCAGTCTGTCTGATTCACTTCATCCCAAACTTTCCATCCATGGGAAAGAACGACTTTCCGAGGACAAGACATAAACACAGGAAAACAAACAAACCGACAAACCAACCCAAAAATAATGAAACCAAACAATCAAAGCCCAAGGTTGCTGACCTGGGACCTGTCGTCCGGAACTAGGGATGAGGACGGTGGAGGAGGAGGAGGAGGAGAAGAGGTGGATGAAGAAGAGAGATCGACGGAGGAGGAAGAGGAAGAGGAGCACGAGTTCTCGGCCATCCAGCTGTCTGCCCGTCTTTGGCTTGGCGTTCTTCTGTCCCTTTGCCCGCTGTCCAGCCTTGCTGTCCCGCCGCTCCTGCCCCGGCTTGGGCTCCTGCTCCTGCTCCGTCCGCCCTGCGAGAGACTGTCGGTAAATTCCAGCGACCCGACTGTGACGGAGGTGACATTCATGGAACAGGGAAAGAAGGAACGAGAGAACGGATGACAGAATGACACAGACCGGAGAGACACATAGAGCGATAGAGAGAGAGAGAAAAAAAAGAAAGAAAGGGAAAGAGAGAGATACACATACACAGAGAGACACAGAGAGAGAGAGAGAGCGAGGAAGAGAAAAGGTGCTGTGAAAACTGACAGAGAGGAAATGAAAGAGGGGGGGAAAAAAGCTGCTTCTTCCCTCTGCCCCCGCCTCCTCCTCTTCTTCTCTCCTCCTCCTCCTCCTCCCTTTCCTGTCTTGATCTTGCCAGCAGGTAAGAACTCTCTCTCTCTCTCTCTCTCTCTCTCTCTTCTTCTCTCTCTCTCTGTCTCTCCGTCTTGCTTTTTCTCAGGCGTTGCTTCAGCACTCACACATACCCTCCTTTTCTTCTCCTCCTCTTCTCTTCCCTTCTTTTCTTTTCTCTTCTCCTCTCTTCTCTTTCTTCACTCCACAGAGCCACAAGCACCAGTGTCCTTCACACGAGAGAGCGATGAGACGGGAGAGCGGGGAATCAGAGAGCGCGTGAAACAGAGAGCGGTGAGAGAGAGAGAGAGAGAGAGGGAGAGGGAGAGGGAGAAAAAGATGAATGGAGGGGTGTGTGTGTGGTGTGGGGAGGGGAGAACGCAGGGGTAGCGAGGGAGGAGGAGGAGGAAGAGGAGGAGGAGGGGGGTGTGGGCTAGCGACAAGGAGGCAGAGGAGGGTGACGGCGCTGTGGAAAACAGACAGCCTGACGGACGAATGGCTGGACAGCTGGAGGAGCCGACAAACGGAGAGAGAGAGAGAGAGAGAGAGAGAGAGAGAGAGAGAGAGAGAGAGAGAGAGAAAGAGAGAGAGAGATGTGTGGCTGCCCCTCTGCATGTGTGTGTGTCCGGAGTGGACGGTGCTTCGGAGCCAGATGTCTTTGGTCCCTCCTGAGGAGCCAGAGAAAGAGAGATTGAGAGAGAGAGAGAGAGAGAGAGAGAGAGAGAGAGAGAGAGAGAGAGAGAGAGAGAGAGAGAGAGAGAGAGGGTGTTAGGGGAGTGCAGAGCCTGTCTGAGGGGGGACGTCCTCTGGGTAGCCTGTTCCAATTTCACCTCCCTTTCCTTTTCAAAACACCGCTACCAGCATCACTCCTCCGGCAGGCAGGCATGCATGCATGTGTGTGTGTGTGTGTGTGTGTGCCTGACTGTCTGCCTGCACACTTATGTGAGAATGAGTGAGTGAGAGCGTGTGTGTGTCGCTTGCTTTCACTCTACGTCCACTGAGAGGAACCTTTTTTTTCCTAGCAGCATGCAAGCATGTGTGTGTGTGTGTGTGTGTGTGTGTGTGTGTGTGTGTGTGTGTGTGAGCGAGAGAGAAAGAGAGAGCGACAGAGAGGGCACAATGTGTGTGTGTGTGTGTGCACGCGGGTGTTTGACACTCTTGTGTGTGTGATAGAGCATGTGAATGACTCCCTCCCCCTCCCTCCCTCCCTCCCTCTCTCTCTCTCTCTCTCTCTCTCTCTCTCTCTCTCTCTCTCTCTCTCTGCTCTATTCTACCCTGCCCTGCTCAGAGTGCATTACGGAGCAACATGCTTTCTCTCTCTCTCTCTCTCTCTCTCTCTCTCTCTCTCTCTCTCTCTCTCATCTCTCCTCCCTCTCCTTCTTTTCTCCTCCCTCTCTGTCACCCAGATCCCTCCTTCTTTCTTTATCAGTCAAAATACCTCCTTCATTCACTCCCAGATTTTTCATTCTACTTGTCACCGTCTCCCCCTCTCTCTCTCTCTCTCTCTCTCTCTCTCTCTCTCTCTCTCTCTCTCCTTATATCTCCCTCTTTCTCTCCCTATCTCTCTTTCAACTATCTCTATCACAATATCCACAGCACCTCTCTCTCTCTTCCTCTCTGCCTTTACTTCTCAGTTTTTCTCTCCGTTAAAAAATTAAACCCTGTCGGTGCCGTCTTAAAGCGACAGACAAGCAGCTTGTCATTGACTACACAGCACACACACAAACAAACACACACACACACACACACACACACACACACACACACACACACACACACACAATCAAACGGCGTGGCAGATTTGCTCTCCGGCACACAAGCACTTGTGTCAAGGGACTCATACGCCTCGACCGCAGCCCATAAATACCAAAGTGAATTTTGAGGGATTTTTCACCCCATTAACTAAAACACTGCTGTCCACTTTTATATGCTATCTGACTCCACAAAATACCTCGGGGCAGTGGGAAAGGCTTGCGTATAATACATAATATCATGCCAAGAATTTACCATCCATGAGCATGCTAAAAAAAAGACATATTTTGTGTGTCAAATGTGACATTTAATCCTAGATAAAGTCAAATACATTCCTTCATTTGTGTTGAGAATAAAACCAACAACCTAGCAACTTCTAACCGAAATCAAAAATGAAAATCTCTGGAATACCATGTCAAATGTCAATGTCAAATGTATTTATAAAGCACTTATAAACAACCGCAGTCAACCAAAGTGAAAATAAAACAAACAAAAAAATGAAAATAATAAAAAGACAAGGACAAAACGCATATTACACAACAAACAATTAATCATACATGATTTATGCCATGTAGTTTCATTGTTATCTTTATTACAATGTATGAACAAGTTATAAAATGTCAATAGCTATTTGTAAAGGTAAAAAAGAAAGATTAAATGTTTTTTTGTTGTTTTGATCAACAGGGATGTGCTGCATTAGCTTCGATGATCACTTTAACGTCCCCTCCTCTCAGTTAGAACACAAGAACACAACAGTGGCACCGACAGCCCATACAAACAAGAAGACATGACACACATTCTATTTTGTAGCCTCAGTTGGTTTGGGAGTTATGTAAGAAAGGTCAAATAGAAATGGAGAGATGGAGCGATGGAGAGAGAGAGAGAGAGAGAGAGAGAGAGAGAGAGAGAGAGAGAGAGAGAGAGAGAGAGAGAGAGATCTGAAGGACAAACATGGAGGTGTAGATGACATTTCTTGAGGTGATAATTATGACAAGGGTAATCAAGCCTGGCATGTGTGTGTGTGTGTGTGTGTGTTTGTGAGTCCTGACATGAGCATGGCGTGCAGAAGTCAGATGTTTTTATGCTCAAGCCGCTGAGAGCCCCTGAGGTAACATATGCCTGTGTCCATCTCACCTTTTACCCTTCACCTACAGAGAACCTACACACACACACACACACACACACACACACACAATACACTCGACTCATTTGTACCTCTCTTCACCCTCTCCTCTCCATTTCTCTCTTTCCGTCTCTCTATTCATCCTCTCTATTTTCCCTTTGATCTCTCCATTTGTGGTGTTGCTCCTGTCTGCTGCTGCAGTAGAGGTGAGAGAGAGAGAGAGAGTGTGTGTGTGTGTGTGTGTGTGTGTGTGTGTGTGTGTGTGTGTGTGTGTGTGGTTTGTCGTCTCCCCACCCTGGCCGTGTTACGTAATCCCTCGTTCCCCCATGTCTGTTAGCATTTGCAAAGCCAATACCCTAATGACTTTATTTTAGCAGAGATCGCTGTCTGACTGGCTAGTAATTATTCTAATCTGTTTTTAACATGTCGACCTTGGGCGACCTTGGGCATGTCATGTGACGAATGGCGTGGTTTGGCGGAGCACGTTGACAGATGAGGACAGTGTGGCGTGGCATGATGAAGACAAATGGCCAAACCCAAACATCTGGAGATCAATTGGCCCCCACGATCGATTTTAATTCGGTTATTTGACGCAGGCCACGTACAAATGGTATTATAACAGCAACTCTTCTGGGGGGGAAAGACCCAAAGACAGCCAACCTAAGGGTGGGTGGGATTGTCCACAGAGCACTGGTCTATGTCATCTTCTATTATATTTATATCAACATCCATTTGAGTTGTTACAAATTCACAGTTTACCTTGTCATTCACAAAAAACAGGGTGTAACCGCTCACCCTGTTAGATTCCATGATTTAATGCACTGCTACATTCTCAAGCATTCTAGCACTACAGAAATCTCAATGCTCTGTTATCACCCTCTAGTTCCTGCCCGATTCCAGTCCAAGCATTAAGTTCCCTTATTGCTGAAGGAGTCATGCTCTCAGCCAGTCTACACTCTAAGAAAAAAAGGTTCCACACAGAACCTAAAAAGGTTCCATCCTTTGATACAAATAAGGCACCCATAGTTCCAAATGGAACCTTTTTAAATGGTTCTATGTGATGAACCTTTGGGGGTGCCATTACTTTATGAGTATACTCTCTGTCTGACCTCTGCCATGGATGATGAAGCTAGATATAAAATGTAAAGTCAATCTTTTTCCTTGTTTGTTGTTGCCATTTTTTTTTCTAGTCTGGACAGCACCAGACCAATTCTCTCAACATCTCAACTGAGATTGACAAATATTCTGGTTACTTCCAATTTCCCCAAAGGGATAAAACCAGTTGTGAAATTCAACTTAAATTCATACGTCAAGCTCTCACCCAATCTCTTTAGAAGCCCATCAGACACATATGTCTTGCAAATGCAGCTGTTTGCACCATTCCAAAAGACATTACAAGTCAGTGTCATCTAACAATGACATCATCAGCACAGCCATCAAATCAAGAGAAAGGCTATCAGTCCTGTCATTGTAGAAAACTCGGCCCTGTGCTGCTGGATAAGGCTTGTCGAAATTCCTTGTTTTTTGGTTGGTTTTGGAGAGTGTTTGAATGGTCTAATGCCAAACCAGATGGATCTACTGTGCCTATTCTAGCACTCCAGCACTCCAGAGCTCAACGATTTCGTTTCAGTTTTTGTTTTATCCAGGCTCGTTAGTGTTGAAACAAAACACAGACACAAGTATAAATAAAAACCCCTCACTCAGTGGACCCCAGGAGACCCGCCCCTTTAGCACAAAATAACTGGCTTGGCAGGTTGATTGACAGTTGTGTTATTGTCTTGATTGGTTAGCTATCTCCCTGTCCCGATATGGTTAGATGCCACTGAAGAACTCATTATTATTTTTTCTATTTTTTCTCCCCCCTGAGTTTTTCCAAACCTCAGACTTTTAGTCTCTGATCAAGTACAAGTCTGACAGCTTTTTTCCAGTTGTGGATGTTAGCATTTAGAAATAAAAGCCTCTTCACAGAGTTGTGGAGGCGGCTAAAGGTTTCAAGTACAGAGAACACTTTGCTGATGAAAAAAGGCCTTTATAAAGCAGAACAGGTTCCTTCAGCTCCTAAAGGCAGATTGCCAAAAAACCTTCAGAAATGCGAGGAGATTAAACAAACACTATACCCAAAGGTCTGAACCACACTTAATAGTGTTGTCTGTCAGTGGGTAACGCACCATTCAGAAAGTAAACAGTTTATTTCTTTTTACATTTTTATACCATTCCTTTTCTGTCACTGGTTTAGACATTAAATAAATGTATTTTTTATTGTTATTATTCTAATACATCAGTTCTAGAGGCAGTGAGCTAATAGCTACTTTCCCTGGCGGTTTTCCATTCAAAAACAAGTATCAGAAACCATATTCATGTTCTGGTTCCAGTGTCTTGATGATTCTTCCTCAAAGGAACGTGAACCAACTAAATAATCTCAAAAACCAAATGAGTCCTGCTAAGAGTGTTGACTTTAAAGAGAATGGCTTCCAGAACATTCTGCCACGCTGCTAGAGTTGTGCCCTAAGTCTCGTGCTGAGTAAGTTATGTAAGTGGCTGTCCTCTCCTCTCCTCTCCTCTCTCCTCTCTCCTGTGGGTAAAGCCTGTGCTGAAGCATCGCTCGAAGCTCAAAGCATGGGGCTGCCACTGGCTATGCCAAATAGAGGAGCTTGAGCTGTTAATATTGAATCAGGTCTCACACACATGCAGGCATGCACGCACATACACACATACACACATACACACAAACACACACACACACTTTTTCAAACACCTCTCTTCTAACACATACACACATAATTAGAAAATCACACACATACAGACACACACACACACACACACACACACACACACACACACACACACACACACATGCAGATACACACAACACAGGTTTTCATGGTAGCTGGCTCAGTGTAAGCATGGCGCAAATTTACAGGGGAGCTGAGAGAGAGAGAGGGAGAGAGAGACACTCCCCTTGGTATTCTTTTCATCTGAGAGAAACACACTAGCTTCAGCAGATTTAATAGTGAGGTCTTCCTTAAGTCTTGTTAGTTTGTGCACCCATACGTGTGTGTGTGTGTGTGTGTGTGTGTGTGTGTGTGTGTGTGTGTGTGTGTGTGTGTGTGTGTGTGTGTGTGTGTGTGTGTGTGTGGTCTTCCTTACTTGTCAGAATGTGTGTTGTTTGTGATTAGTGGTTGAGGACTGGCCCCCAGCAAATAGTGCACTACCGTGTGTGTGTGTGTGTGTGTGTGTGTGTGTGTGTGTGTGTAAGGAAGATTAGTGGGTAAGGATCGTCCCCTTACAAATCCTCCGAGTAGCTGTGCTTTGAGCTAGTGACTGGGCATGGGAACAGCCCATAGGGTCCCTGGGGTTAATGTTCCCCGCAGAACTCCTGACCAAGGATGTTCTTTTCCTCTCCTCCTCTCTCTCTCT
>JAODXP020000028.1:20196823-20199323 GCA_027497455.2 Sardinella longiceps | reverse complement strand
AGGCCGTGCAGTCAGGGTAGGTAGGCAGGCTTCCCTCTGGCTTCATGAGGTATTCCGACAGCCTTGAACATCAGCCCTGATGACACCCTCTCACCCCCTCCTGCAATAAAGCACCAGGATGAATATGAGGATGTGCAGGAGCGTCCAGCTCCTCGTAAAAGCAATGGCAGATGGGACTCCAGAGAGAAATAGAGAGAGGACACGGTGTGTGTGTGTGTGTGTGTGTGTGTGTGTGTGTGTGAATTGGTAATAGCCCTGTCCTTGCAATTTCAAATTAAAGCAATTGAGTTTTGGGAGAGAAGGAGAAAAAGAGAAGGTTGAGAGAGAGAGAGAGAGAGAGAGAGAGAGAGAGAGAGAGAGAGAGAGAGAGAGAGTATTAACATGGATTGATGGTTATTTAGTAGACTTAAGGGTCATCCAATGGCCCACAATTCTTCACCCATGTCTGCTAAGGACCCGAGACACATTTGGGTTTAACGAGCTCATAAACAATATAATAATAAACAAACTTTTCATGCTCTCTCTCTCTCTCAAACACACACACACACACACACACACACACACACACACACACACAGGAAAGCTTTGTGTAAGTGAACGACACACTTGGGAAACGTTTATTTGTGTGAACCACATATTCAATCTAACAAGCCCACAAACAACAAAATAATACAAAACTTTATCTTTCTCTCACTCTCAGACACACACACACACACACACACACACACACACACACACACAGACTACGTGCCATGTAGTTACTACACACCCCTGGGTCCCAATTAGGGACACTGTTTTGAGTGTTATCCCATGTTTCCTCACAGGAGAGACGACTTGTACGAGTCGTTGGGGTCGACAGGTTCCCACAATGCTTTGCTATACTGATAAATTCCCTATTTACTTGTAAACTCGCCTCTCCACACCTAAGTCGTCCCAATTCAAATGCTCTGCCTCCATTCATTCGGCTGTGAGTTCCTCCTCCTCTGTGGCTCGGTCTCAAACTGGCACACAATATGATGCTGGCTGGCTTGCTGGCTTGAGCGCTGTGTTGTGGGCTGTGAAAGGACAGGGTGCTGGGGAGAAAAAACAACAACAACAACAACAACAACGACACGGGTATAAACACAAAAATAAAATGTCAAGGGCAAAACAAACAAGCTCTTTCTTGCTCTCTCTCTCCCTCTTCCTCTCTCTCTCTAATACACACACACACACACACACACATTCTCTTCCCTGTTCCTTTCTCTTCTTTCTCTCTCATTTTTTCTCTTTCTCCCTCTTTTTTATCCACTGCCCTCTCTCTCTCTCTCTCCTACACTCTTGTTTCTGCTGGTCTCAATCCATCTCCCAGCACCTGGGTCCCAATTAGGGCTTTGGCTGAAGCCCTGGCGGCCGCTGGAGTGGCCCAGTGTGAGTCACATAGCCGAGGGCTCAGGAAGATTCAGCTGTCCCCTCCAGAGCCACTTCCCCATGGATGGTGTACTTGTAGAGTACGGCACAACGCACTTGCCTGGGTTAGCCTGTAGCAGCATTGCTAGCTAATTTTTTTCACAGGGTTCCCACTCCGGATCAGAGTTAAAATTCCCTGATTTTTCCATGACCTTCCCTGATCAAACAGCAGAATTTCCATGACCGACCCCCGTAAAATAAATGATTGGGCACCAAGCAGGAAAGGCCATTTAAAACGGCCAGACTAGTCCTAATGTCCTCCCTTGTGTTTACTTCCTAACACTTAAATGGCATGAATCAGCCGATCAGAGTGTAAATTCATTCCAGTTAAATTGAAAAATATTGAGAAACAACACAAAATGTGTGGTGACACACATATTATCTAAATTCCCTGATATTCCCAGACTTCCCTGTCTTTGACATTCTTTGTTGAAATTCCCTTACCCGTGGGAACCCTGTTTTCAGCTGGGCCCTCTAGCTGTGTTGAAAGTAACATACAATGCAATGCAATGGCAAGGACAATAGAAATTAAGTTTGTTGCTGGTGCTGGTGGCCTGTTCTTGATGATCTAAAGCCCTATTCGCATGGGACTAGTTTAATGGGGGGACCTGGGGTAAAGTAATGATAACCGGGAAATTTAGTCCCGTCCGAACACGCCATGTCAGTAAAAATAGCGGAGTATGTCGGTAAACTTTGCAGAGAATTTTACCTCCTGTGAAACGGTCCAGAGAATCTACCATAGGTAATACTAATCCTGTGCGAATGCGACCCTCGGTAATAAGTATGGCCAGAGCCTCCTCTCTCTAACCTGACTCCGCCCTCTCTAATCCAATTTCGGACTTTCGCTTGTGCGTAACCAACAACTCCTCCCATGTTAGATGAATATCACTGGGATTTCTTGTCCCGTCCGAATTGGTCGTTTCTAATGACTGACGTCGTCTGGTTAATCAACATTACTATACGTCCCCCCATTAAACTAGTCCCGTGCGAATAGGGCTTTAGTCTAAAAGCAAGATATCCCCAAATAAGTGTGTGTCTGTTAGCCTGGGCC
>JAODXP020000028.1:20159323-20186823 GCA_027497455.2 Sardinella longiceps | reverse complement strand
AACCGAAAGTAAGATATGAGGTTGCATTGACTCAATGTAAAGTGTTTCGCGTTCGCGTTAGGTCTGTGCTGTTCAAAAATCTTTCATTTCATGCGAAATATATTGCTGTTAGAAGGCTCGTGCAGCAGGACTATATGCTAAAACTTACTCCGGTATATTGCTTTAAGGTAGTGCTTTGGGGGTAGTTGTTTGGGTGCTAGCTTTAGGGTTATAGGCACGGCATTGGGCACAGCTCTCGGCTGTCTACTAAGGACCTGTCCCAATACCTCCCCTAATCCTAGATTTTTGCCCTAACCCTAGATTTTGCGGGTTCTCGTGTAGGAGTAGGGTGACCCATTACTGTAGGGAGCAAGGGGAAGTGCGATTTTGCCCTTAAAATCAACTCACAAAATGTAGTGAGGTTCAATGCAGACTTAAAACGAAGTGGAAGGTGAAATTACATATGGCGCTCTGATTTATCTTCACAAATAATCATGTTAAAATGACCTCCCAGAAATATCAAACATTTCAAACCAGTTTGTCTAAGGTTTACGTTAAATGACAGTATTTTAATTTCAGTGGAGGTTATAACCTTACATAATATAGCGATGGAGTTATGCCAGTCTACATTTCATTGCAAGTTATAACTGTGTTAGTATGCGACAAATACATTATCTTGAATCTTGAGATTCCTCTAGCCGTACACCAGCACTAAGTGATCTAGGGGTTCCCCTGCCGAATATACCCCCATCCCCCTACTACTCCCCCATACACCTCAGCAGTTTCACAGCTTGTAGAAGTACTTTTGGATCTATTTCATCTCACTGTATCCAGGTGACAATCTAATTTGTGGTGAGGAAAAAAAAAAAAAGTGCAACACAAACAAAACGGAATGGGATTTTTGACCACTCACTGAGACACATGCTGACTGCAACAGGATGCTAATTCAGAAAATCCGCAGGAAACCCAGAAATACAGCTCCCGGCTCTGGAACGGATCAGGGCCAGAGATGAACCAGGTCCGGGGCAAAACCTGCCTATCTCCGGGGGGTGCCTGGCGATCCCCACCAGCTAGTGTGAAAGGATGCAATTACAGCAGAATAATTAGCAAATATGCTCATACTTAAATTGGATATGAATTGATTGAGCCTCAGTGCATTCCCGATGGCCTCCATTCATTTTCCAGCGTTGTGTTGGAGGGAGTCACTTTAAAGAGACACTATGCAGTTTTTCCTGTAAAACTAGTCAACTAGTTACATGAAAGGCATTCAAACCTCAGAGTATTTCTAGCACTATTAGAACATGCTTATGATGTCTAATCACAAAAAAAAAAAAAAAAACACGTCGTGCTGTGGCTAGGTTTTCTTTGAGGTGACTTTTTCTATTTTGAGGTGGGTTCCTGCATTTATCCAACCTTCCCCTCCTTTCTTGCATGTCATCTAAATTAATTTGGAGATGGTACCAAAACAAATTCTCTGATAATAAGGATACCTCAAACAGTGGTGAAAAAGTTGCCTAGTGTCCCTTTAAACTCAAAGGAATCTATTTATATTAAGCTCAGCAGCTCCATATATTTTGGCCTTCTCTGGATCAAAATGCCAGAAAAAAGTAATCAGGCAACGATGTCACAAGCCCCAGACGGTTGTTAAGACCCTTAATATTTCTTGGTACGGCTAAGCAGATAAGCATTCGTACCCGATGTTCTTGTTCCTTATCAGTGGTCCCGACCGCTAGGCTCCTAAAATGCCTCCGTCTCTCTCCATCGTCCCCGTCTCCCCTACGGTGTCTGCGGAGGACCAAAAAAAAAGGCATTAAATAATCAAATTGGTGACCTTTACCTAACCGTAGCCCCAACAACTTGGTGGCTGGATGCTCTTGCCACCGTTGCGTAATGGTGAAGGATGTAAGGGTCACAGGGGAGACTGGATGGCTGGGGAGCCAATCCCGTTCCTGAAAATTGCTTGTGTCGTAATCTTCTTAATGAATGGTGGCTGGGACAGGCTGCCACAGTGTCTGTGAGAACATGAGAGAGAGAGAGAGAGAGCACAGATGTAATTGACTCCACAGTTACGGGCTTGACCGCCCTTTTCCCCCTTCCACACTTTCCAAACACAAATTCCTATATTCTTTCCATATATATATTCACAGACTTGTCTTATTTTGCCTTAGAAAAATACAGTGAAAAATACAGTAGGCTCAACACTTTGCTTGAAGTCATTCACAAGCCAAGTGACTGCCATATATCATTAGTCATGGAAATCAAAACACATCATAACAGAAGTTATGACATGATTGTCATGTCAACATTATCTGTCTGCTTAGCGGTCATAACCATCTTACCTTAACAGCCAACCTTAATATTCTGGATGCCATGGTGACAGCTTGTCAAATGTTTATTAGCCATCATACCATCAAATGCTGTCACTCACTTATGGTAACAGCAGTCATTAACCTCAGCAGCATATGACAACATGCACTTCTTTCAATGACATGTTTATAAGAGTGCGAGTAAACCCGTCTCATCTTCACAAAAGCTTTCATGACGACTCTTATGACGGGTGCTAAAGGTCATTCAAGGTTCAGTTCAATAAAATAACAATATTCAATATATTCAAAAAATCCAATACAATTTATTACTTTTATAAAATTCCATGTCTTTTTGTGCACAGGCCTTAAGCCAGCCCTGGGCAAACTAAGGCCCGGGGGCCACATGCGGCCCGTTGAGCTTTTTAATCCGGCCCGTCAAGCCTTCTCAATTTTAGTGGAGCCTTCCCAAAATAATTCCCCTTTAAGCCATGGCCCGTTAGTCGAACTCTAAAGGCCAATGTGGCCCTTCGGCCAAAATAATTGCCCACCTAATAATTGCCCACCTCTGCCTTAAGCTCTTCCCAGGCCTTGTCTTCTGCATGCAGTATGCATGTGATGCTCGAAGTCCAGCAGTGCATTGTGCCTTGAGTGGGTTTCCTATGCAGTCATGTTTGAGATTCAGCGGTGGATGAAGTGTGTGTGTGTGTGTGTGTGTGTGTGTGTGTGTATGATGGGGTTGGGGGGATGGGCTCCTCCTCTTGCTTATCTGCCTCCTAACCTTGTGGCCCACCCTGCAAAACCCATTATCAGTCTCTCCACTGACCACACACAACAAGAGGATATCATTTAAATAAGACAATACACTGTGTGTGTGTGTGTGTGTGTGTGTGTGCGTCAAGCTGCCAATAAAGCAGAAACACTAAATTGTTTTCCCCTGCATCCTAGCCTATTTGGATAGGTTTTATCTTTACTGTGACCGTGAGGAAGCAGCTGCAGGTCTGGCAGTGTGACTGTGCTGCTGCTGCCATCATTCGAGTCATTTTGCTGTGTTCTTCCGCCCTCTCTTGGCTAAATAATGTTACTGCAAGTCTTTTGGAGGCCTGAGGAGCAGCTTGGCTAAGCTGAGGGACGTATGAATTACTACTCCCTCAAGGGGAGGGGAAGCACAGAAGACAACAGCCACCATCTGTTCCCACTGTTGTGATTTATTTCATGCTACAAAGTCAAGATCATACAATACAAACCAGCCCAACCAAATATATATTTATATTTTTCTTATATGTACCAATATATAAATAGAGCAAATCAAGTAGCATTAAGAGAGGACGATAAAGACCTGATATGCACATCTTTGAGATCATCAAATAGAAAATAAAAAGATTAATAACATAAAGAAGAGTTTTCAGTTTCACGTCAGGACACTGCAACATGTAATGTAACTATATTACCTTTTGATTAAGTTTGATTATGGATATATTGATCACTTCTGCTTTGGAGGAATACATTCATTGAAATAAATTAAATCAAAAGTCTCCACCGATTCGGACATTAAAGGCATTGCATTGATAATGTCGTAACAATGAACTGAACTCTTGCCCAGAAGTTGCAGAGAAGGTAAATCAGCAAAGTATCAGAGGGCCAATGGCTGAACAAGCCCATGCGACAACCACTAACTCAACAGCTTTGTTCATTAAGAGATTCTTCAGGCCTACACTGAAGGACGCAGATTCTTTTTTCTCTCTCTCTCTCTCTCTCTCTCTCTTGTTCAAAACTGCTGCTCTCGTTTGCTTGATGCAAATGATCGCGGATGCTCTGCTCAAGCAATTAAATAAATTGCTTGTTGTCAAAAAGAGGACATCAAGTATAGACTGCATAGGGAAACGCTCAATGCTCTTCGTACTGATGTCTTGTGACACACAAGCCAGATATCAACTTGTTCACAAAGAAAGACAAACTATGAAATATGAATGGAAGATGAATATGGATCTGTACACTCAATACCTTGCTAAAATAAACAGCTAGGCTGATTAATGTGTAAAATATTTGTATACGGTATGTCCAGTACCAATAGACTGCAGGTTTGCTGATGACAATGCTTCTATACTCAAATGCAAACTAAAACTTCCCAAGTTCTTTTAAATTTATTTTAAAGTTTGTTTAACCAAATGCCTTGTCTAATTCTAAGATGGCTCACGTACTGCTGTGCAAAAAGGGTAGGTGTGCTTCAATCAATGGCTTCCACTGCCCACTTAATCCAATGGTAATGAACACAAGACACCCATCACTTCAGTCACACACACACACACACACACACACAGAATGGATATGAGGGAAGTGTGGAAGCGAGTGAGAATGATGGGAGAGAGGGAGGGAGGGAGAGAATGAACAGCCTTTAACAAAGAGAACTGACATTCAAGCTTCTCTCATCCACAACCGTGCACACGCCCACACTCACACGCACACACACACACACACACACACACACACACACACACACACACACACACACACACACACACACACACACACACACACACACACACACACACACACACACACACACACACACACACACACACACAGAGAGAGAGAGTACCGGGAAAGTCTCTTTGTTGTGTTGCCCAGTCCTCTTTGTGTTAATTCAATGGCCGGTGAAATGAACACCGGTGCCTGAGCAGGCGGGCAATAATGATGTGACAATTATGTGTAAATGACCACTCTAATGAACAAGGCCATGCAAAAGAGAGGAGGCAGGAAGAGTGGATGCGTGTGTGTGATGGGGGATAAAGTGTTAAATTATACTCACGTGTCTACATGTGAGTGCATACATGTGTGTCTTGGGTAGGTACACAAGCGTGTGTGTGTGTGTGTGTGTGTGTGTGTGTGTGTGTGTGTGTGTGTGTGTGTGTGTGTGTGTGCACGCGCTCATGCTCCCATGAGCCCCATCCTTTATGGCTAATCTCTCAAAAAGAGGGCCAACATCTGGGGCCACACACACACAGCTTCTCTCTAGCTAACTGAACACATCTGTGTAGGCGAGATAGGACCCATCCACACATAATAGCCCCCACCTACCCACGCACATGCACACACACACACGCACGCACACTCACACACACACACACACACACACACACAGTGTGAACAGAGATGGGCTGGCATGGAGATGGAAGAGCAATGAGAGAGATGTGGATGGAGGAGCAATGAGAGGGGTTGGTTGGTTTGTGGAGGATGGCTGTGTGGACTGCTGTGCACTTCATCTCCTATTCTCTTTCACACTCTCTTGTTCTGTTCCTCACCCTCATCCATTCTCCGTTTTACTCCATCTACATTTCCCTCTCTCGCACTCTCACTCAGTCTCTGTCTACATATCCCTCTCTCGCACTCTCTCTCTCTACATATCCCTCTCTCGCACTCTCACTCAGTCTCTCTACATATCCCTCTCTCGCACTCTCTCTCTCTCGAGACCTTGAGGCCAGAGCACTGATGCACCAATCAAATCTTCTCTCTAGTCTCTCTCTCATTCACACACACACTTGCTTCCCACCCTATTAAAATGTGCCAGTCAAGCAGACACCCCACACACCACAAGTTTCATAAAAAATGATGAGGAAGAAGCTTTTCCTGTGCAATTTGTTATACTCTACTTTTCTCTCTCTCTCTCTCTCTCTCTCTCTCCTAAACTCTAAGAGCTGAACCCTTACAGACTTACTGTAACTAGCCTGAATCAAGCGCATGATTGGCTGATTCAAGGCAATGAAGTCTTTGAGGTTTCAGGGGTTAGGGGTTAGAAGGGAGATTTGGATTCAACCTCTCTCTCCGTCTCGGGCCACGCACACGCAAGCACACACACACACACACACACACACACACACACACACACACAGGTCCGTTTTCACACCAAAACGAGTGAAATGGAAGAAAAGCATGCTGGGGACAGCAGCTGTAAAGGACAAAGCAGACAAGCGATCTCTAATGAGTGGATTACAGTACGAGTAAAAGCATCTCGCTTGGAGTTCCACTTCTCCAGACAGTAGTACAATCAAAATGGCTTCCTAGTACATTGTAATGCACCTTCGTCTTCCTGATATAGCAGTGCCACTCTGTAGCTATTAGCCCATACATGTACACGCCTGTCGGGACTGCTCAAATCCACCAAAGTGGACGTATGTGTTTTTCCTTTCTCTGAAATTGTGCTTTTGTACCGACATCTCCTTCTTCTCTTTGTTGCATTGTAGCGTTTTTAAACCCTCTGAGTGTTGTGCCTCACCCCCCCCCCCCCCCCCCACTACCTCCGCCTTTTTGATTGTGATTGTGCAAAAGACCCCTACAGTTTGTTGGCCTCCTCTTCCTCCTCCTCCCCTGCTCACTGATACAGTAGATTCGAAGCACTTTGAAACCCACGCCGGGCTAAGATGGCGAGGGAATGTGAACTGAGACGAGGGAGAAAGAGGAGGAGGAGGAGGAAGAGGAGTTAGAAGAGGTTCCTGTTGAGCGATTGAGAAGCGCCTTGGCTAGCTATTAAGCTCGGCCGTGGCGAATCACCGTGCTGTGTGGCGCACGCCACCCGTAGGAGGGAGCGTGGTTCGCTGCTTCCGACACGTTTCAGTAGGAATCTTCCAGAAAACAGTTTCTCCTCAACAGCAGCTGAACACGTTCTGGGCTAAGTTCCCAATCATCTCTGTGGGCTTTGCCCACTGTTAAATACAGCACAGAGGCTGTATACAGCTCAAAACACTAAATGCCTTTGGAAAATAGAAGAAAAAGAAATAAACAGGGGACCTCCTCATGTAGCAGCAGCAGCCTACTGACCACCCCCACCCCTAAAAAAGACTCGACACGACTCAACCCTCTGACCACCACTAGCCCCCCCCAAAAAAAGACTCAACACCCCCCTTCAGAATTCTGTCTTGAGTGCCACTTCAACACATACTGTGCATCAGTCTGGCATGAGCAACCCCACTGTGGGACCAGTAGCTACTCTTTAACGTTTGGCTTTGACCATTTAGTACAGTATGCCACACATTTGTTTGTTTGTTTTGTTTTGTTGTTGTTATTTTCCTTGGCAACATTCATGGATTTCACCATGAAAACTGAATAGAATTTTCCAGATGGTTTACTGAGATTCAATTTCAGTCTCCTGAATTTCACCTTAACATCACCTGACTCAACCAAACCAAACCTCAACCATAAACAAACGTGCCAATGGATTGTTTATAGTCTGAGTATCTATAAGGGGTTTCATTTAATTCACAAACTAAACGTGTCGTCTCCAGACGGCAGATGCGTTGACAGACACTTAAAGACACAAAAACCCACCGCTGTTTTTACATAAGGGCTAACATACCAAGTACACACGTACACACACACACACACACACACACACACAAATGTATAGGTCTTAAAGGGGTTCAAACTTGAACTTGCAGGACCGCAGACCTCCAAAGGGAGTGTTGCTAACCTCGTTGCAGCATCGTCTTCTGACGTCTCTAACGACCCTTGTACAATCATAATGTCTCTTTGAAATATGACCACACCATCTCCATCCTACCCTAATGGGATTGGACTAACTTGTACCCTCCACGCAGGGCAAAAAGGGCATGTACACCAAATGAAATACTACTTTTGGAAATATAAACACCGTTCAGTTCATCAGGCTTGCGATAGCACAGTGAAACGCATGGCAAAAAAGAAACACACACAACACCATCCAAATCATGCACACACACACGCACACACACACACAGTTGGGCAACGGAAGTCCCAGGGCCCTGAAATTGTTGAGGCATCAGAGCTTGAAATCCTTTGGAAAGAAATGTCTCTCAGTTTTTTTTTCAGCAGTTCACATAGTCCAGTGGATGACTCTTCAAAATCCAGCATTGTGTGGATCTCCACTTAACTTATCTTGGCAGTTCTCAACCCTAGCAGCAACAGTGTAAAGTGGGCCTGAGGCCTGATACCTGGGCCTATAGCAGAGATAATGAGGTCTGGCTCCTGGGCTACCTGTGCCCAAGAAAGACTGGTGTGTCTGGGGCTTGGAACCGGGGCTTGGAACCTGGGCCTGGCAAGGACGGCGAGGTCTGGCCTGGCATAGACGAGGAGATCTGGTACCATGAACGGGCAAAGACGAGGCCAGGGCTCTTTGGTCCGTGATGTTCATTCGCGCCTCAGGTCCAGTGGGTCAGGTAGGCAAGGAAATCAGTACCACTGCCTGCCAATCTAGTGTTCATGTGGAGTGATATTGGGGGAGGGGGGGGGGGGTTTAAAAAAAGAAAAAGAAAAAAAAAACTAGGGAGAGTAACCAGCAGATTGAATTCGAGCAAAAACACTCGAGCCTCCTAGGGGCATGGGGGTAGGAATAAGGGCAAGGAAAGGGTACGCTCGTGACCTCATAAAAAATACAGATACCTGAGAATGAAAGAGATAGAGGGGGGGGTCAAAAGAGATCTGTATGGATAGGGTTGAAACAAGAGCAGACTAAGAATAAAAGCCAGGGAGAGAGAGAGAAAAAAAAAGAAAGGAAGAAAGACAGAAAAAGGGAAAAAGAAAGGGAGCCTCTGGCTGCTTTTAAGATGTTGCTCTGCCTTCTCTCTGAGCCGGGTTGCATTGTCTTACATCAGCTCCACCTACGCCTCTTCCGCCTCGCTCGTGCCCTCGGCTTGCTTTGCCTCGCCTTGCCTTGGCGCCCAGCTAGCGGGGAGAGCAGAACAGCCTTGGCTCGCAGCGCAGCAAACACACACCAGAGCAGCAGCGGCCATCAGTAGAACAGGGAAGAGAAGATTGGAGGGAGAGGAAGGGAGAGGGATAGAGAGAGAGAGAGAGAGAGAGAGAGAGGGAGAGAGAGAGAGAGAGAGAGAGAGAGAGAGAGAGAGAGAGAGAGAGAGAGGAGAGGTGCTGTCACTTGTCTTCATAAAACTACAGGGAGCACCGGACAGGGGAAACATTTTAGTGCCCTCTCCCCCTTGCTCTTCCTCTCTCTTTTTTCCCTCTCTCTCTCTCTCTCTAAAATTGAGGTTCTCTCAGAACATGATGGTCTATTTTTTTTCTTCTTTTACTTTCTGGCTCCTCTGGCATTGTTGTATGTCTCCAGAATCCATATTATGACTAAAGAGGAAACAGCAGGCATAAACTCGACATAAAAAAGTCCAATCAGGCCCACATCTTGGGAACTTACAGCAGCTTGTCTACAGCAAATATACAGGCCAGTAAAAATATATCTTCAAAGCAAAGGCTTCTTCGCAAAGAGCTCTTCCTGATTCATTTCGATTACGTACCAAAGTGTGTAGCGTCTCTGTGTTTACCCTGTCTGCCATCTATAGCCTTTTCAGCCTTCTGCGGTAGCATCTTTAGCTCAGTAGTAGGACTCAAGCGGTCCACACCTGGGGTGGTCGCAGGATAGATGCCCCCCTAAGTGTTTAACGGATGCCCCAGTCTCGCCGCACGAGATAGTCGTCTCAGAAGAACTTGTCATCGATGCGGAAGTGTGGCCGAGTGACATCGTCGGGGTTGAGGAAAACCGAGATGGACTTGCCCGGGTTCTCAGTCACCAGTTGCTGCAGCTTCTGTGCCAGCTTGTCGTCCTGTGCTGTCAGATGGGCGCCGGGCGAACCCAGGGCAGAGGAACCAATGCCGCCGACTCCGCCAGGGCCGTGCCCGTTGGTGGCCTGTCCGGCGGCTTCCTTCTTGAGCCGACTGGCCTGCCGTGCCTGTTCTAGCGCCGCCCGCAGGTGCTCCCCGGGGTCCGAGCGCAGGTGTGCCAGCTTGCGTGCCGCCAGCAGGGCGGCGCCATCCGTCAGGTGCTCCAGCATGTTGCACTGCGGCAGGAAGTAGTTGGGGCAGTTCTTACCCAGGATGCAGTGCGCCAGGTCGTCCAGGAGACCCAGGAGGAGGCGCGCTGGAGTCTCGCGCTCAGGGCAGCCCAGGTAGGCGGTGGGCAGGCGGTCGCACGCCCAGAACAGTAACGCCCGCAGGTGATAGAGACTCAAGCCCATGCGGGGCCGGGACAGCAGTCGCGACAGCACGGCTTTGGCTGCCTGGAAGGCCTGTGCCATCGGATAGGGCACGCACTTCTTGAGTTGCACCTCGCTTCTCGAGAACGCCAGACGCCACTCGCGATCGGGCCGACCCCCGCGCGGCGAACAGCACGGAAGGAGGTAGAAGCCGCTGATGGCCTCCTCCTCGGTGATCTTGCCGTCCCAGAAGTGGTTGGTGGTGAGCCAACCCTGGGCGACGGCGGGCCAGCCGCGGAACGACACCACGGGCAGGAGGTCGTACAGGATGCGGCTGGTGCCCGCCGTGAGCACCAGCGTGGTGATGGGGCCGTTGCGTTCCACACGGTCGGGCACGGGGATGCCGCGCTGCGGGTGCCGTTTCAGCTCCTCCACGGCCATGCCGACCACCTCCCAGAACCAATCGGCGACGAGCGTGGGCGAGAAGTAGCACCCGTCTAAACTCTGGGGTGAAGGGGGCTGAAGCGCCGGAAGAGCCCCGTTCATACCAACCTCGCCGCCTCCGTTCGGCAAGCCGTTCTCGTCGGTGGGTGAGCCGGCGCCCGACTCCGATCCCTCCTCGTCCTGGCAGCATGAGCGCCAACGCGCCAGCATGGCGGGGTCGCAGAGGCGCAGACTGAGCCAGGAGTGGCAGGGCGCCGACTGGCGCATGTCCAGCGTGACGGGCTGGTTGCGGTCGTGCAGCTTGATGGCGGGCACCAGGAGCGTGAAGTCCAGGTCAAAGTCCACGCCCTTGGCGTAGTCGCCCAGCTCCTCGGCGTTGAGGTCCAAGACGCCCTCCCGGGCACCGCCGCTCAGCAGGAGGTACTCGTTGGAGACCGGGAGACGCTGGTCCACCTTCTGCACCAGGCCTGGAGAGACACACACACACACACACACACACACACACACACACACAGGAACAAACAAACAAGCTTTGTTAGAGCGGTACCCAAAATGAACTTAATTCTTCTCTATTTCACACTTCCCTGCACACACGCAAGCAAGCATACATATCTGAAGACAGACAGACAGACAGACAGACTCCATCAGGGCAGTAAGAACAAATTTAGCTTGAAAATGCCTTATTTAAAAAGAAATTGATCTTTCTCTACTCCACTTTGCAGCACACATACACCATCAAAACGGGCTGCAAAAGTTATGTAAAAAAAAACAAACAAAAAAAAAAACACAATAATAAAAAAAAAAAGATGCAGTTATTTTCCAAGCTGCTTCTCAAAGGAAACGTCAAACTATTGATAAGTGAATTTTCTCATTCACTCAATTACATGTATTGTTGGATTACATTAGATGAAGACATTTTGATACCATAGTCCATTGGCTAATACAAAAGAGATTAATTACACAACAAATTCAAAATACTGCGACAATCTAAACCATACAATCTCTATAATAAATAACTTCATAATCTGATAATCTGACTTGAGGGAGTTTTCAAGGCATTGACATGCTGCACAGCTTGTGGTAATGCTATGCTGTAAACTAATCTGAGGCCGTGGGGTCACTTCAGGTCACCAACACTGGTAATTCAGTTTGGTGGCATTTAGACAAACACATACAGTGCAGACCAAAAGTTTAGACACACTTTTGCATTCAATCGTTTCCTTTATTTTCATGACTATTTCGTTTGTAGATTGTCTCTGAAGGCAACAAACTTCTGCATGAACACGTGACATTATGTACTTTATAAAAAATAAGGGTGAAATAACTGAAAACAAGTTTTATATTCTAGTTTGTTCAAAGTACAGTATCCACGCTTTGCTCTGATTACTGCTTTGCACTCTTGGAATTTTCTTGATGGGCAGCAAGAGGTAGTCATCTGAAATGGTTTTCCAACCATCTTGAATACCGCAGTCATTCATTCCTAAAGATGCTTAGAACTTGTTGGCTCTTTTGCCTTTACTCTGTGGTCCAGCTCACCCCAAACCATCTTGATTGGGTTCATGTCCGAAAGTGTGTCCAAATTTCATACTTTTTTGTTAAGTACACAATTTCATATGTGTTCATTCATAGTTTTGATGCCATTAGTGAGAATCTACAATGTAAATAGTCATGGAAATAAAGGAATTGCATTGAATAAGACGGTGTGACTAAACTTTTGGTCTGTACTGTAAATGCCCTAGTTTCAATCATGTGGGCCCCTTCCGGACTAAACTAAGTTTATTGTACCAACTAACTACAGATTTGTCGACAGAACATCAACAGTAAACAACATAGTTGTGTATGTCAAATAAGTTGCATATCCTTACTATGCAATTTAATTACTATGACGAGCAGTATACTGTGGATTTTTGCTTTTTTGCTTCTCGTAGTATTGAAAATTTGAAATTTTGTATTGAAGTTTCAGTATTGTGACAAACTTCCGAGATAATGGAGCGAGCATACTGTACATTTGTATAAGCCAGGCATTTGATTCTATTCTATGCTGAGTTCTAATTATGAGTTCCGAGTTCTGAGTTCTGATTTATCCTTTTTTAAATGACTGAGACTTATGAATACACTCAGCTTCATGCACATGGCCATCACACATACTGTACACACAAAGCACACACACACACACACACACACCTCTGCAGAAACACACTCCTCCATAGTGCAAATGCAAAGCTTTGCTGTGTGTGAGAGTGACTGGGGGCTGCTGCGGGCTGTGTGGCTCAGTGCTGGGAAGGCAGGCTCAGCAAGGGGGCTTGTTCAAGAAGACTGCACATATTCTCCCCGCGTGAAAATCACATCACAAGACTACGCACAGCCTTACCCCTCAGCGGCCCAACAGTGAGCCCCCAGTGTGTGTGTGTGTGTGTGTGTTAGAGAGAGAGTGACGGTGAGAGAGAAAGAGAGAGAGAGAGAAAGAAAGAAAGAGAAAGAGAAAGAGAGAGAGAGAGAAAGAGAGAGAGAGAGAAAGAAAAAGAGAGAGAGAGAGAGAGAGAGAGAGAGAGAGAGAGAGAGAGAGAGTGTCAGACTGTCAACGTTCCCAGCTTTGTGATGGGTATTAAATCTCATAACACGATTTCTTTCATCCAATTACAAAGTGAGGTAGCTCTCCGAGAGAAACCTCCTATTGTGTGAGCGTATGTGTAGATGTGTGTGTGTGTGTGTGTGTGTGTGTGTGTGTGTGTGTGTGTGTGTGAGAGAAATATGGGGGGGTGGGGTGGGGTGGGGATCTAGAAGATTAAAGCCAGAGATGGGCTTTCCCCAGTGAAGCGTGTGTGTTTGTGTTTGTGTGTGTGTATGTGTGTGTGTCTGTCTGTCTGTATGTGTGTGTGTGTGTGTGTGTGTGTGTGTGTGTGTGTGTGTCTGTGTGACTAAACATGCCAGAAGTGTTATCAGATGGCAGAATTTCTTGTTGCCTCTGAAACTGTGAGTTTATTAATTTACACTCGGCCGGTCAAACCGTCACGGAAATACCCAACACCAAAAGGACAGGCTAAAGAAAAACGCAAAGATAAGGGGCACCACACATCTTGCACTCTGTATATCTGTGTGTGTGTGTGTGTGTGTGTGTGTGTGTGTGTGTGTGTGTGTGTGTGTGTGTGAGAGACAGAGGGAGACTGAGGGAGACGAAAAGAGACGGCGTACGTGAAGAGCCCCGCTCTGATTTGTTTCATTTCATCCTGTCGCGAGATTAAATAGATCAAACGGGGCGAACGCAGCAGCTGCGGAGAGGAAAACAACTTATCTCCTCACGTGGACTTCACAGGGCGGCGGCAGTAGCAGCGGAGGAAGGGGAGGAAGAGGAGGAGGAGGAAGAGGGGGAGGAAAAACTGCCTCTCCATTAACTGGCTGGGCCCCCGACACCCCAACAACAATGTCTCCCAGAGAGACACTGCAGTGAGCAAAACAACATTAGAAAACTTTAAATCATTGCCCTTACCCTCCACCCCGACTTGTCAAGTCTCCCGCACCAAACAGTCCTACCCCCCACACCACACCCCCACCCCAGGAAGAGGAGAGAGCAAGAAAGAAAAATGTTTTTGTTTTTGAAGTGTTCTTTTTTTTTGGTCCAATCAGCCAGCTAATCATCACACTAGGGTCTGAATGACAAATTCTGCGGAGGGGGGGAAGAAGCATCCTTCTTCTTCTGCCAAGGAAAGCCTTCCTTCCTCCTCAGTGCCTGTGCCATTATTTCTGCATAATGCCTAGGAGGATGCCTTCAAGAACGCACCAAAAATTGCCAGCGCACGCAGTTACCTTGACGACTATTATGGGGTTGCTCACCATTAGTTGGTGAAATAAATTAATTCATTAAAAATAAAAAAAAAACTTTCCATGTACTGCATAAAATGTCACACTGTGATTATGACTAAAAATAAAAGCCTCTACTAGAATCTGATTTATACTTTCTGAGCATGCACACACACACACACACACACACACACACACACACACACCAGGGGGATGTGTATGCTGTAACATTCCCCCAAAAGTCCTACATCCTACGCTAAAGTAAAGCAAAATTCAGTCACAAAATTGTCACGTCAGAATCTATAATGTCCATGCAGATGGTCATGCACATCCCAACTTCAAAACCACCAGAAGCAACATAGGCCTACTGTTTTGTCATGAAATAACATTCTCACAGGCCCTGAACAAGATGCAATTTTTGAGCTGAATTTGCGTAAATATGGATTTTGTTACCACCATTGCAACTAGCAACACTGTACTTTACTCATGCTTCTCTCATAAATATATCCAAAGGTTAGGAATTTGCCCTTTAGCCAACATTACTCTCTTCTAACAATGCAGTAATACAATACAATGCAATACAATACAATACAATACAATACTATACTATACTATACTATACAATACAGATAACAATACAGATAATACTCTACAACAAATAATGGCTGTTCAACAGAGGATTAGATTACTTTTTTTACTACTCATCATGTACAAATACAAGGGTTGCGCCCCATCGGTGGTGTGCCACTGATAATCTGTCTGCATGCCAACTTTTGCATGTGTGCCAAGGGTTGCTGACCCCAAACTATCATCCATGATGTGAAGGCAACAGCAACTGCTTAAGTCTGTTATCTTTAGTATGTTAATACTGTATGTCGTATGATGTATTGAATTTTAATTTGAGTTGTGCTGCTTGCGAGCGTGCGTAAAGTTTGCTTTCAATCGTAAACCTTGTCAACCTGTCTATCCAAGTTTTTGGCTCATGATGAGTTTTTTCAAATCTTGGGTAAACTAAACATCAGTCTGCCAAGATGATGCTTCTTAAGAAGGAGTGAGATATCATTTTGTGAAACCAAACTAATACTGTGCACTCAATGAGTAACCTGATGTATCTAAAGGCACAAAGTGCCATTTTGAAGGAACTTTTCCTTCAAAATCACCTTGTAGACTTACACATGTAATTCAAAATGGTATTTTAAAAACAGTAGATTGAGTTAGAGGAGTAAGGGGGAGAGGTAGTAACTAGGGCTGGGACGGTTCACAAAATTCACGGTTCGGTTCGTACCACGGTTTTCGGTTCGGTTCGTTTTAGTGCAATTCTTGCATATGGTCAAGGATTTATCGACTGTTTTTTTTCCAAGTATCATCATAGTTTACTTTAAATCCAAAATGCTCCCACACTCCAGACGTATATGACGCTGGTGCATCCTCTATCTCAGATCGGCCTTCCATTTGTCTCCCACTTGCTATTTCCACGTTTCACCGTCAGGTAAACACACCGAGATCAGGCACATGGCCACATTGCGCATGCACCGTCGAACCGTGCGGTTCACGCACATGCCGAACCGTGACGAGCGTACCGAACGGTTCGGGTACAATACATGAACCGTCCCAGGCCTAGTAGTAACTAGGTATTCAGTGTACACGTCTGTGAATAGTGGATGACATCCATCAGGAGTGGTAATTTACATGCATACTCTGATTACCTTTGCATCCCTAATTTCCATATAGGCCTATGTCTGAAAATAAATCCTGTAAGAACAATAGCCTTTTTCTTTGTTGTGGGTTGAAATGAAAACAGATCTCAGTGAAGTGATAGAGCACCTCTTAAAGGAAGGTTAGACTATACAGCATAATTATATAAACAGATAGCCTATCACAAAATACTTAGAAGGCCGCCTAACATCCACTTTGCAGAACATTGGGCTGTATAAAATTGGCTGCAATGATAATTGTACTTTCCTATCTCAGAACACCCTGACACACACACACACACACACACACACACACCCTGACACACACACACACACACAATGTGTTGCTTGCTCGTTGCTCGTTCACACACTCCCTCTCTCGACTAGAGATTGTACTTTTTAATGATGAGATGAAATCCGACTCAAGGTTAGCCGGCCCATTTAAAAGCAGGATCCTGCTGCCGCACACTCTCATCTCGGAGCTCGATTCACAGCATCAATGCTGGAGATCATGGCTATGTCAGGTGCTGGGTCTGATTGTTAGATGCATAGGGAGCGGGAAGAGAGAGGGGAGGGCACGGAGGGGTGAGGGGGAACTGCAGAACAGGCAGCTTTTTTCTGTGGGATCGGTAGTCGATACAGCGACGTCCTGCCGATGCGAATCCCATCAAAGCTGTATCCGTCTTCTGCCGTCATGCAAAGCAGAAAGGGCAGGATTGGGAAGAGTCATCATTCAACAAGAATTTCTACTTTCCAGTGCTCTTGTCATCCAACACAGTATTCCTAGCACATAGGGTGCTATATCTTTTCCATCAGATATACTGTATGAAGCATATATGTATGAAGAATGTAAATTCAATCTGAGGCTCATAATAGGGTGACCAAATCAAACGAAAACACACTTTTCACAAATAAATCACCCCATCTATTTTGCTAGGGGATGACTGTGGTGAAATGAAGTTCCTGAAAAATGTGGTGGATGGGTATCAACTGCAATGGCCCTCTTTGTCATTCAGGAAGATTTCATTCCAACATAGAAGACCCTATGAGAGAATTCCATGTCAAACTCATTTTTTATTCATTTGTATGATATCTTATTAGCCCCTTCCTGTTGTTCATTAGCATGAAAGCTTTAATGAAGTGAATGTGGAAGCAAAAGTGTCAGGCACTTTAGCCACCTAAGTGCAGCTGTCAGCAAGGGATGTGTGCTAAAAAAAAAACAAGAACGAAAATAAAAGTGTTTTAAATCAGGGATTCACAGTACAGGTAACAGCTTGGTCAGAGACATTATCATAGGATGAGATACATCACTCTATTGAATCACATATAGATATTGTTAAGCAAAAATTGCCGCATTCAAAAACTGTAAGTCCCGCCTTGCACTACAGTATATTCAATCATGTTGTTTGAGGAGCGGAAATAACTACCCAGCCGAAATAACTATAATACTATATACTATATAGTAACTATCATGACTATATATACTATATACTATATAGTAACTATAATAATATCTCCAAAATTGCAGCTGAATAAAGGGATTAGCTTAAAAAGGACTTTGGTTTGGGCTACCCTCTCCTGAAAATCTGAGACGCATGTAGACAGAACATAATAGGAAGTGGTTGTTGGGGCTTGCTGTGGTGCAGCTGGTTACATAGCCTGTGCCAAAAACGAACAGGGGTTTGTGTCACTGCCCATCTCTCTTCACTCTCCTATCACAATAAAGGCAAAAAGACTGCTTGTTTTGGTGTTCATGATAAAAAAAAAAAAAGAAAAATATTAATTTCTGTACTCTTGGGGATTTGTTGCATGCACATTTAAAAGTCTTGAAAATCTTGAATATCGAAGAACTCACTGCCCCCCCAACTTTTCACTAACTACACACCAGAGTGAGTTAATGTTACCAGACCAGGAGATGCGTAGGTGTTGCAATGTCTGCTTCCCATCTGCCTAATTAAAACTTGCGTAAACAACATGGACTACGCTTGCCATGACAAGTGTTGAACATACTGTATTTTTAGACGGAATAACTGTAAGGTCATTTGCTCCACATAGCGCCCGAGTAAGCGACTGAGTGAGATAGAGAGGGCAGAGGAAGACCAAACTCTCTTCCTGGATGTGCACCTAGTAACAGACGAATGAGTGGGCAGATCGAGTGCTGGGGGACTTTCTGTTGCTTCAGGCGGTTAAGTCAGTTAAGGGCTTGAGCACAGCCCTCATAGATGATTAGCAAGCAGTCTGTCTCTGATATAAAATCTGTTTCTCCAGGCAATTCATGGACTGGTTCCTGCTCCTGAGGCCTTATGCAGGGAGGGAGAAATGGTACACTTCGATAAGTATCTATGTACAAAACTGCTAAACTCCTTTCAGAACCACTCTTCATGCAGACTACCAGATGTGAGATAGAGAGCGAGAGCGAGAGAGAGAGCGAGAGAGAGAGCGAGAGAACACTTCTGGCCAGCAGCTGTGGAAGCTGAGCAGGTGAACGGACACGTACATTCATCAACAGCAACGCATGCCTTAGCATCATGGCTGTTGAAACCTCATCCATGAAATACGTCGACAACAAGAGGCCTCTTAGGACTTCGCCCTCCCATCAGCGCGCGCCGAGGTTAGCACGACTCAGTCATCATCAGCGAAGCACCCGTCTGGCGGCAGCCAATTCATTTGCCATCAAGGCCCCATCAAGGTGGCGAGGGAGAGCGAGCGCGTATGAGGGGTCTTTCATTATGTGGGCACTCCCAATTAGAGCTCCAGATGGACCCATGTCTGTGCTTATGCACTAACACATGCTAAACAGCCAGCGCTAACCAAACACGGCCACACAGAAATTGATTCATGCCATAGCGGGCCGTTGAACATTACACATCTGGACAGCACTTACTTACAGCAGTTCCCAAGGGACAGGGGAGGGAGAGGAAAAATTCCTGAAACACCTTTGATAGATAACGAATGGATGGATGGAGGATTGGATGACGGATAGATAGAATTTTTGATCAATTTTGTAAAATTATTTGTCAAGTTATGAATTTTGATAGCTTATGCATATATTACCAGTACCGTGGAAACCGATAAACATCCGACATCCATCCCTATAAATTTCCATACTTTTTTTTTTAGGTCTGGAGAAGCGTAATTCATAATTCCATCCTTTCCCAGACCAGCAAGGAGCCTGGGTTGAGTTGCAAAACAAAGCAGGCATGCCTGGCAGCGGGATCCCACTTTGATTATTCTGGAGCAGGAGTTTCGGGGACGACCCCTTCTGTCTGTTGTTTGAACTGAGGTGCAAGCACGCTGGTGCAACTCCTTCGGGGAGTGCGGACACTTTGTGTTTGTTTGCTTTGATTATCCGCTTTCCTCAGGTCTGTTTTGTTTTCTTGTTGTTTATCGGTTTCCACGGCACCTCTTCACCTTCACCGCAGGATCTGCAGAGGAGGAGGAACTGTTCTTTGCCACGATTCTTTAGAACCTCTCTTTCTTTTTTTCTTTCTTTGTTTCTTTCTCTCTCTCTCTCTTTCTCTAGCCTTCAGTCACAGTCTCTATCTACTGTAAGGACCTTCTGAGATCTATATGAATCACTGCGATACAAAAGAAATATTGTGATTAATTAGATCTTTAGGGAGGGGAGGCTATGGGTGAAGAGGCTGACTCACACTGACAGACACACAGTTAAAACTTTTCTCCCTCACACATGCACACGCTTGCACACACACACGTGCTCACACACACACATACATACATACACACACACACACAGGAAAAAATGGAAGGAATAAAATGCGAATGTTAATAGACTGGTGCGAGATTTTTAGAGTGAAGGGGCGATGAGCTCTGTTGGAGCTCAGCTGGATTTTCGTCTAACGAAGGTCTTCCATCCCTTGTTTTTTTTTCCTTTTTTTTTTTTTTTTACCTTTTTCGGTTTTTTTTTCACCTATCCAACCATCCCTCCAGCGAAACGCAGGATGTAACTGAGCTTCCTGCAGCAAACATTAATGCCAAGGCTGAAAAATGCAAAGTGGATCGCAGTCATGGACAGGTCGCTGAGAATGAAAATGTGAAAACAGTACGAGGCAGACAGACAAGCAGACGGACAAAACAAAACAAAACAAACAAAAAAAAAGACAAAAAACAAGACTGCTTTGTGTTATGCACGTCATTATACTGTCCCTGTGCCAGCTAAAAAAATGCCCGACAAATACAAATCTTCCCTCACACACAAACACACACACACGTCATAATTTCCCAACAAGACCAAACTGCTGCATATTTGGTTCTCAGTGCTGGTCCCAAGCCATTCTGCCCTTGTTAGTTGGGAAAATAAAGACATTGCAGCACTGACTAGCAAACGCATGAATGCTGCAGGTAATACTAATGTGTGCTGGCTGCTGTGCATGAGGCAGCACAGATAATCCATTGTGAAGACAACTCATTAGACATCATCATCGACCAACACACAGCGACCGTTTACGTTCCCGCTTTCAAACTCATTAGAGCGTTACCTTTCGCCGTGACCTTGCCAACAAAACAAATGCATATTTCATGTCTATGAGATAATCTCTGAGGAACAGCGCATATGATGAATAATCTGTTTGCCATGGGTTTTTTTCTCTCTCTCTGGACCTACTTAAAAAATAACAAAAATACTTAAAAAAAAAAGAAAATAGGAAAAATACTTAAAAAACAGTTTCAAAGAGATCCAAAGTCCACAAAGCACCAGATGAAAATGAATTCAGATCATCATCATGCCTAAAGATGACACAGCTGGCGGGGCTTTCTTGCTTATTCACACATCAGAATTACACAGCCTGTACGAGCAGTAGCAATGCCTGGTATGTTTATTTGTCCTTGGCTTGACCATATCAAAATTAATTTGATGATAACAGAAGCTACTCATAAACACATAGCTCCACTTGTTTTTACGCAGCCTGCAATGTTAGAAGGACAAGGCTTGTACGTACACACACACACACACACACACACACACACACATACCATTTCCACAGTCACACAAGACAAATCCCTAGACTAAGAACCTCCTGGAAAAATACAGACATTTCTGGAAACTTTTTCGGAAAAAAATTGCTCTCTGGGATGTACTAAAATTTTATCCGATACCGCTAGCACATAAAAGCGGAGATTGGCAAACAGCTCTCTGATAGTATCTTTGTTCAACGCATCTTCCATAAACTGCAGCACTCACCTCATTTTTTCTGGGCTCAATGTCACGCTTGACAGACATGTCTGGTTTTATGAGGGCGGGATGAGAGGAGGGAGCGAGAGAAAATGGATGGCAGGGAAAGACATAAAGTCATAAAAGAGACATAAAAGACATATGGAGACCTAGAGACTAGGAGAGAACAGTTGTGGAGAAGACGGTGAGCGCCAGAGGGGGTTAGTGTGTCTGTGTGGGTCTCTGATGTGTGTGTGTGTGTGTGTGTGTGTGTGTGTGTGTGTGTGTGTGTGTGTGTGTGTGTGTGTGTGTGTGTGTGTGTGTGTGTGTGTGTGTGTGTGTGTGTGTGTGAGTGAGAGAGAGAGTGTGCGTGCGTGTGTCTGTAAGAGAAAGTTGTGTTAGAAATGTGGAACTAACAAGCGTTAGAGTAACTGTAACTGAGTGGAAAAACTGAAAACAGGGAAAAATGTGACCCTACCCCTAAAAAAATTAGGGGAAAAAATACTGTTTAGTTTGTGGAGAAGACAAAAAGCTGGAAAAGCAACTGAATCATTGGTGCAAGAGACAGACAGAAATTAAAACAGAGGTGGGTGAGAGAGAAAGAGGAAGAGCGAAAGAGAGAGAAAGTGAGTGTGTGTGTGTGTGTGAGAGAGAGAGACTGTCCTCTAGACCAATATTTGACAAGATTACAGAGAACAGCTCCTATCATATTTCTGGGCAAACGATAGCAAGCAGCACAGCCAAACGTCTCTCTCTCTCTCTCTCTCTCTCTCTCTCTCTCTCAGGGACACGGTCACAGCGATGAAAATGACCAAGAGCCCGTGCCAATCTGCTGGCTAGCATGCCACCAATTGGGCACGCTTCGGAGAGGAAGTGGAGAGGGTGTTGGTGTAGTGTAGCATAGAGGCTTAAGAAACAAATAAACATGTGCCAGTCTGCTGGCTAGCCAAGAGCGCTGTAGGCACTGCGCTGCGGTGGGCTGGCTTGGTGGGTGGCGTGAGAAAGTCGAGGAGAAGGAGGTTGTGTGATGTAGCCTAGCGGGGAGTACAGACTTAAGAGACAAGAAATGTGCCAACCTGCTGGCTAGCTTGGCACCCAAGAGGCACGCTACTGTGGATGGGTGGCAAGGATGTAGAGGGGGCTGATGGTAACATCATAGAATTGATGTCAATGTAGCGGTAGTGCTAACAGCAGGGAGTAGAAGTCATAAAGTAAGTGCTATTTTTTAAATAAACTCCTGGTGTACTTTCCGATGCCTTGTTTTATGAGTACAGGCCGTATTTGTGCTCTTACTGTGCCGGCAAACTCTGAAAAAGGTGACAAACTTAAAACATTTTCCGTGGGCTGATTTATGAGACACAGTCCAAGTTTCATGACGGCACAAAGCCATTTGAGGCGATATCTGCCTGGACGTCATAGTGCAAAGGACCTCACAAAGATCTCCTGTAAACCACTGCATTAAAGGAGAAATTTGGTGTGATAAGGACCCAAAGTATATTGCAACATCATTAAAAGTTGGAACGTTTGCTGGGGAGCAGAATTTTGAGATGTATGTGCAGGCCGGAGAAAACCACTTGCTAGTTGTAGATTCTGGGGGCATCCAGCTTGGGGGTAAGTAGTTACCTGTACAATTGTTTAAGTTTTCAACACCTAGTTTTAAATGTTGGAACTATCATTATACTATAAACAACGTGTGGGGCTATTTTGAGCCTTTCTATGGTTTAAAACGGCAATTTGGCTACCAACACCTAGCTAGATAACCTGGAAGTTACATCTAGCAAGTAGTTTTCTCCAGCCTGCAAGAACGTATCAAAATTCTGCTCCCGGTAAGTGTTCCAACTTTTTATGATGTTACAATATACTTTGGGTCGTTATCACACCAAATTTCTCCTTTAACAGACCGGAGATGGCAGAGGAGAAAGGGTGAGAGAGACAAAGGCTCAATGAGCCAATTTCCCTGCTGGCGTAACACCCACTGGGCACTGTGAGGCTGTGTACAGTACAGGGGGAGACATGGCAGACAGAGGGGTATAAGAGTGTGACGGAGTACCGTCACTACGGTTGAGTATGCACTCTGACTGCCATACCAACGAGCCTGGCGGAGACCCGGGTTCGAGACCGGGTGGGGTCACTGTTCTCTCCCTTTGCTACAAAAAGAATGACTGAGTCCCACTGTTCTCCATAACCCTAAAGCCTTAAAGATTTCACTGGAATGAATCAGCCTATAATGACTTCCCATACATAGAAATGCAGGTGTGCGTGGGATTGCTGGGTAGGTGAATGCACAAGGAAAAGGCTGTGTGTCTGTGTGTGTGTGTGTGTGTGTGAGTGAGTGAGTGTGTGTGTGTGTGTGTGTGTGTGTGTGTGAGTGAGTGAGTGTGTGTGTGTGTGTGTGAGTGAGAGAGAGTGTGTCTGTGTGTGTGGTAAACTCACGCAAGAGAGTTGTATTATATCCATGAAAGTAGCAACCTTGAGGGTAGTTAACTTTAGCAAAAAAAAAAAAAAAAAAAAAGAAAGAAATCTGGGGAGAAGAGAAATTTGTGATTCTAAAAAGAAGCATGAGGAAGAGGGAGTGGTGGAGAGGCTGAGAGACAGAGTTTAAGAAGGACTGACGCTGCGTGAGCACAGCTAAAAAAAAAAAGGGGAGCATGACAACTATACAGTACTGGCAAGGAAATGTGTGTGTGTGTGTGTGTGTGTGTGTGACAAGACATGAGAAAAAGCAAGAAAGCAAGCGAGAAAGACAGACACAAAAAGAGATGGGTAGAGAAAGCAAGACTACTAGACTAATAATAGAGGTTCCCTTGCAAAAGGATGCAGAAAAATCTCTCTCTCACAAACACACGTAGACACACACACACAAATACACACACAGACGCACACCATAGAAGACACTCCACACAAGCAAAGAGGAAAGAGTGCCACCTATTGGACACACACGTCCTCCACACACACCACGTTTCCAAAACACACTGGCGCAGGCATGCTGGAAACACTACACTGTTCCTGTTTTAAATCCTGCAATTTTAAGATGCAGTGTGCAGTGATATCACAATTATTTCTTTCCCCAGTTCTATAATATAGATTGTTTCTCTAAAGTCGAGGAAGCATGCTTGGAAGGCTGCTTTTTCGAGCATTCCACGTCATTGTCTGTCGGCAAGTACTGTTCCAAAGTCAAGCATCCTTCTAAATTCTAGCGAGTACAGAGGCCTTTGTTCATAGATTTTTCAAGGATGCACTGATGGAACCTCGTTTTTGAAGTGTATGGCTTCCAAGGCTAGTGTGCTACCTAGGAAGCATTCTCGACTTTGAGAAACACTATAATTTCTTCCCAGATCTATAATTAGCACAGAGGCATGCAAACTATTCTGATTTGAAACTGAATAGTGGTGATATTAGGTTTGTGAACAGGTCATGTTAATTCCTCATTCCGATTGACATCAATCAATTTGTACATATTCCAGTATCTGGCATAAACCAAATATTGCTCGTATTTAATTCAAAAACAGACTAGTCCTTGCATTTAACTGTGCTCACTATGAACAAAAAACATCCTTCCCCCGAACATCCAAATGTGTGTAGTGTACAACACACATAAAAATACATGCATCAGATCGATCACACACACACACCAGTATCAAAGATCACACATCACTCACCACATGTAAGCATCCCATGCGACCCCCCAACACCAGACACACACACACACACACACACACACACACACTCACCAAGCATGTTAAAGATGAAGTCTTTGGCAGTGTGGACCTCCAGGGCTGTCTGGTCCCCAAACTCGCACTGTTCCAGCTGTACCAGCTCCTGTATCTGGACTGAGAGCTGCTCCAGTGCTGTGCCCGAACGGAAGTCCACCTCGGCGGCACGCTTGGCCGGTGCTGGGCCCCGCGGACCCACAGCGCTCATCAGTGTCTCCATTGGACATAACCTGGACCAGGAACAGAGGAGAAGCACATAAGCGCATGGATGTAGGAGAGAGAGAGAGAGAGAGAGAGAGAGAGAGAGAGAGAGAGAGAGAGAGAGAGAGAGAGACTAAAGGGAAATTGCTTATGACATGTTTATTTGTCAAAGTGATTTGATTATACAGCAACTGTGTTTCTTTATATTGCGCTGAGAAGCCCACTGTGTGAAAACATTTTGAAATGGGTTTGAACACAAATGTTGGTTAATAGGATAATACTAGAGCACATGATGAGCACAATAGTTACCCTGTACTGTGTTTTTTGCTCAGAGCTCCCTATGTACTGCATTATGTAAAAGGAGAAAACTCTTAACTCCTCGAATCTGCTCACTTCAATAGCAACGATGCACAGGTTGTTATGCATACAGTTGGGCTACAGGCAATCACCACACAGGCTATCAGCATTTTTCCTTCATCTGTTGCACCTGACCCTAGATCCCATAATGCCGAGACGCGTGTCGCATTTGCACAAAGTAACGTTACACGCAACAGACAGAATAAAACCGCAAAATAGGACATTGGCGGTCTTTTGTTATAAAAAAAAAAACACAGAATAATAACGTTAATTCGTGTAATCGAGAAGAACGTAACGTTAGTCTAGTGTTGAATGGTTTTAGAGGGTTAATCTAACGCTACAATAAGTTACTGTTACTTTTCGTTTCCACTAAGGCTACTTAGTTGTGGTAACGCTACATGTGTATCATACAAATTCCACTACGAGCATTGGCAACTTTGTAACGTTGTTGTGTTATGCTACTCAGACATCACCCCCTGTCCTCGTTTGCTAGCTATGTAGGTCAACTAGCTTGCAAGATTAACGTTAAGTGGCAGCGACAGGCTAATTAGCTAGCTAAGACAGCTATCGATTTTGTCAAATGGCAAGTTCAACACCTTCATCAACAGCAATGGTTCCTGGGAATAAACCAACTGTGTTGTGCGATATAGCTATTAACAACAACTGTGCTGCTCTTCTCGAAGAATGCACCTGCTTTTCCTGATAACGTTACCACCTTGCGAGGGGTATGTGTGTGCAATTCACATTCCCCGGTTCTGGTCAAGCGGCTCAAATTAGCTTGTTCATTTGCTAGCCAGACAGGTGGGGATAAATGCAAAACATAGCTAACGTTAGTTTGCTAACAAGCCGTATCGGCAACATACAAAGACTTTAAAATCCTCCGTGAAGGCAATATTACACTATGTTGAACACACACCCTTCGGCCGATCTGAAGTTGTCTTATCTCCGGGGGTGTTCGGTTCGATTTGCACACTGGTGTCCGATTTCTCGTCCCGTCATTTCCAACAGGTCCCGGGCGCCCACCTTCCCCCCGCACACAAACTCCGGAAACACTGTGCCACTGCTGCCACTACAGAGAATCTTGGGAACGGTAGTATGTAATGTAGATCACACTTGGCCTTGGAAACTACAGCGCGTTGTTGTCCCATATAAAATCTCTGACCGATGACTATAACTATTGAAATTGGATATAACCATTTCTGAACGGACTAGCGCGTATAACCAGATTAATTAGTGAACCTAGGGCTTTTCAATCAAGTAGTGTTGTTTTCTAATCAGAGATTTTGTTTTCAGGGAAAAATAATTGTAGGCCAGAATGAACAAATACAAAGTCTGTATTCAGTAATCCCCAAGTTTTTTTTTTTTTTTTTCAGGGTTATGGATGGAACAGAGCCCAGGAGGATAAAACAAAATCCCCCTTCCATTGCAGATAGCTAATACTCTGATTCTTTTCTGAAAATCTGTTTGCCCATTCAGAGCAAAAGCGTAGAATGGCATTCACCCCCGCACACTGACTATAAATCGATTGACACCCCCAGTTTCTACAGAGAGGGGGGGGGGTTGGGTAGTGGTGGTGGTGGTGGTGGTAAGAAAAGCGGAGCAGTCATAGGGGGAGACAAACTGTCACCACGACGGCAGGCTTCTTCTCTCCTGCACGAGGCCTCTGACAGCATTTAAAATTCTTCCTCTTCTCCACCTCTGCATTTTTTCCTCCTCTTCTTCTGGAGGTGCAGGAGTGATCAAAAGACTTTCAATCCACTGCCAGTCCCATCCTCTCTCTCTCTCTCTCTCTCTCTCTCTCTCTCTACCTCTCTTCTGGTGTCACCTTGAAATACCTCCGCTTTGAAGCTGTATCAGAGCAGCTGACAGTGCACATAATTGGTGCAGTG
>JAODXP020000028.1:20146823-20156823 GCA_027497455.2 Sardinella longiceps | reverse complement strand
ATTGTTGCCTTTTCCATTCACAAGTCAAGGGCAGAAATATTCTGCTCTTTAACACTGGATTATCATAATATTAAATCTTTTTTTTTTTTAAGGGGTGGGGGGTGTTTCTCTTTTTGAAGGCGGAGTGGTGCACTACTAACGAGCACTAAAGTGTGAAATACCCAAGGGCACAAGGAGAAGGCATCAGGGAGCTGTTTGATTGCCAAACGCTGATTTAGCAAAGATGCCCACTGCTACTACCTTCCATTAATGAGGATTTTACGAGTCGCCATGATCACAGCTCGTCCGGATGGACGTGCCGCTGTCAAAAAGGATTCATCCTCCTCCTCCTCCTCTTCCTTCTCTACCACCTCTTTCTCCCATCCACCCCAAGTCCTATTCTATGAAAGCTGCCCTTGCAAATTGACCCTGAACATTTATAAAGCCATTTTCAAAGCTTCCCCCGCCACAGCCTACAGTCAAAAGAGCCAGGGAATTAGCGCTTCAATGGATTTTCACTTTCAATTTGAATTCAGATAGGTCTGAAACATGGCTCAGGCTAAAAGGGAGGACGATGCTGATGAACTCTTGTGTCTGCACTCGGAGGAGAAGACCCTGAGGGGCGAGCCAGACCGCCAAACACTGACCCAGCAAGCCATTCAGAAATGATTCCCCACACTGCAGTCAGTGCTAAGCGCTAACACACACACACACACACACACACACACACACAAGGGTCAAAGCCGACAATCGTTTCTTCCCATTCTACTTTTCGTCATCAAAAATAAATAAATAAACAAAGCTTTATTGTTTGCTTGTTCCCATCATACTGAAACACTGATTGCTGATCAATCATTTGAAAATACACACAGATAAGGACCAATCACAAGATGTTTTTCTTTTCTTTTCCAGGCAGTTTAAGAAGTAGAAATTTCCATGGTGAAAGTGAAGCAAAGTAGGTGAGTGTGTGTGTGTGTGTTGAGGAGGGTGCATGAGGGATTCCAGGACCGATGGAAAGAGGGTTGAGGTGTCAGATGAGGAGAATGGGGGGTGGGGTGGGGGTGTAGGGAGGTTATGCGATCCTGAAGTCTTATCTTTGTCTCACAGACACGTCTGAAAGGGAGGTTTGTGATAAGACACGCATTACAATGTTTTAGTCTCTTTGACTCCCCCTCTGGGTCTTGCAGATGACACATCACCACTCTCTCTCATCCAGGCTGTCAGACATGACAGACACAAGCGGCTTAAAGCCTACTGCTCAGGTCAGCTGAGACAGAATACGCCACATTAACATATACTGTACAGTGCAAGACTCTCTCTCCGAATATTATGGAATTCCAGGTAACTCCAACTCACTTACGCCACATGCCAAAGAAAGTCAATGTCAATTAGAGGCTGGGGTCAACTGTGCAAGTATTCTGCTGTTATACCCATAACTCATAGATGTGAGGTCTTCTATTATTAACATTTTATGTCACCATTGATTTCATGTTAAATCTCGCTGAGAACATCAGATGCAAGGCTGCAAAGTAAGTAAGTGAGTGAAAGAGAGAGAGAGACAGAGAGAAGTTAAGGGTCAGAGTTCAAAGGATCATTGCTGCCCAGCCAGCAATGAGCAGCGTGCCTCCAATTGGTGCCACTTTGCTGAGGCCAGGATCACCAGTGATGGCCTGGTGGTATAAGGATCCGCAGAAACACCCCATGCCAGCCATAAGGAGGGTGCCCGCCTGTTGAGAGAAACAATATTTCAACAACAACAACAACAACAACAACAACAACAACAAATTGGATTTCTATAGCGCCTTTCTAGACACCCAAAGCGCTTCACAGTGGAGGGGGACCTCACTGACCACCACCAGTGTGTAGCACCCACCTGGGTGATGCACGGCAGCCATTATGCGCCAGAACGCTCACCACACACTAGCTTGAGGTGGAGAGTGAGGGAATTATTGAATGAGCCAATTACAGCAGGGGATGATTAGGGGGCCAGATTGAATGAGCCAGGTTGGGACTTTAGCCAGGACACCGGAAAACTCCCTACTCTTTGCGACAAGTGTCATGGGATCTTTTATGCCCTTTTATGACCATTTCGCAATGAGTATCAACACAGTGATCATGGAATGGAGATGCCTGTTAAAATGCACCTCTTCCACGCCTTTCCACATATCAACACAATCAATGCAAACACAACTGAACACAAAGCATTGTGTGTGTGTGTGTGTGTGTGTGTGTGTGTGTGTGTGTGTCCCTTGTGTTCATGTGTTATTTTTACGCATTTTACTTATTTCACCAGACTTTGAATAGAAACATTCAGACATCCTTGTGCATTAGCCATTATAAAGTTTGAAGTGCCATAACACGGAACTTACCACAGCAGGCTTCCTACAGCGGGATGCACCCAACAGTGCCAGACTATGATACATATGGTACTTGTTGGCCGTCTCATACAACTGAAGACAAAGCAGATGGAAAAGACTGATTATGTCAGACATTAGGTTAACAATGACATTACTATGTATATTTGTATGTATAGGCTACCTAGACATGATGTAGGAGACTTTGTATTTAAGACAAGCCAACTTTTCACCTCCCACACTTAAGAGTAATCTCAAATATACTGACTATAGCAATTCTTAAAAAAAAGGACAACAAGCACATACCTCTTTCAAGTAGTCATCTCTGTCACTGCGCCTGAAGCCTAAATAAACAAAACAAAGACAAGGTTAGAGCTTAATGGGGTTCCGCCCCCCAAGTATCAGTTATGTCACTGTCCCTGTCAGTTACTGCTATGCTAGCAGATAGCCCACTAAAGAATAGCAAGATCCGTCGCAACATCGTGCATGACGATTCGTTTCGGTGTTATTTAGGATCAAAACGCGTACTGCATTACCGTCATTTAATGTTAATTACGTGGAGATAGACAATCTCGAGTGTGAGTGTTCTGTCCGCTGTCAGTCTGACTCTCCACACGTGTAACCAAACCACACTCCCGATTCTTGGCATGAAGGCATGATGCATCAAAGACTTTAACAACAAAATAAACATTTTCCTACCGTGTGCTCCATAAGCTCCGGCAGCCACACCAAGAGCCCCAGAAAGTCCTGCTAACCTCGTAACAACCTGAGACGCCGTCATTGCACCGAGCAAGTTCAACAACGAAGGATACAGGAAACGGTGGTCATTCAGATTATGTATCCAATCCGCGCACAGTATATCCGCTTGGAAGGAAGTAGCATAGCCTACCACAGGAGCCAAAATGGCAACACAGTGTAGTTTCCAAGCGGAGATTGGTTTAGGAAAAGTGTCAGTGGTCAACAACAGCAAATGTGAGTGTAATATGTGACTTTCCCATACTTGTTCAAATGTATCCCCTACGTTGACCCGTAGACTCCTAGATGTAACCATTTTGGTATAGGCTAATTGAGATTTGACAGACAGCACTATTTCTCCTGCTGGCTACCATATCCTGATAATAAATATCACAGTGGTAAAATATAGTTTAACCTAAAACATAAATAAGCCTTTTCGTTGGCTGCTACAAGCCAAGGTAAAGACAGTCTTACAGCATTCTTCAGTGTATGCATTATTCATTAGCCTGGTAAATTATAGCAAAAAAATAAATAAAAATAAGTATACATGAATTATTAATATTTACGCATTTCCCTGCAGAAAGTTATTAAAACGAACTCACAGGTTCATGTGGATTAGGCTACCTCATTAACATCAAATGCCTCATGACAGGAGACATATTCGTGTGCACTAACAGCATATCTTCTTGAAATAGCATAAGCTACTGTAGGTAAATGTATTATTATTATTATTATTATTATTATTATTATTATTATTAGGCTATTATTATTATTGCTGCAGCAGCTGCGTTTTTAACTTGGCTGCCTCACATTCAGGGACTAGCCTATATTCCAGAGAGAGGCGCCATTTCGCCATCACGTCTGAATTCAAAATAGGATAGGCTCAGACAGCCCTTAACATATCTATTTCAGAGAAATTGAACATTAATCTGTGAAGTTATTTATTTATTTTTAAAAATATAACTATTTTCAAAATCCTGTCCTTGGGTGAAAAGAGCCAGGTTTCGATCCCTTTTTGTAATTAACACATTTTTAATTACTCTCTAATTAAAAAATGTGCCTTCTGGCTTGCCAAACACATCTGCCCAAAAATCTCTCCCAACTGGGAATCAAAGTATTGATGCATTTCTCAAGCATCAAAACAGATTTCACTTCTTAATGCCTTAAATAGGCTAGCCTCTCTCTCTCTCTCTCCCTCTGTGTGTCTGTCTGTCTGTCTCTCTGTGTGTGTGTGTGTGTGTGTGTGTATGTGTGTGATCTGTATAAATGAAGCTAGAAAGAGAGATACAACATTTCAGTTCACTCAGTGCTCGTTTGTCAAAATACAAAGCATATAGTCTCTTTCTCTGCACAAGTGCATGACCATTGTAAAGTGTTAAAATCAGACCCAAGAAATGGAGAGAACCACTCTCATTTGACCAATTCTAGTTTTTCTGTCATTCAGCACAGCAGCAGATAAGCCTTCTGTTGTTAAGAGGCACGTTGCAGCCAAAAGCAACATTGACAAACCCACACAAACACAAAGCCATTGAAATTGCACAGTTTACCGCTTATTTTAGTTGAGACCTCTGCAATAGTGTGTAGTTTCCACTCAAAACTGAATCAACTATTGATGGTGTCTTTACAGCAGGCATTTATATTTTTTGTGAGAAATATTACACACACACTCAGAGAGAGAGAGAGAGAGAGAGAGAGAGAGATGGAGAGAGAGAGAGAGAGAGAGAACTGCATCAAAGATAAATTCGCCAGTTTCCATCACCATCAAAGCTGCCCATTCTTGCCTCAGTGAAAGCCTATGGCAATAAAAATAGGCAATTGGAACTTCTCTTTCAACACAAATAAAACCTTGAGAAGAACCTCAGTCTGAGAGAGACTGAGGTGATCATCCATGGGCCAGGGCAATAGGCAGGCACACATGCACAATGTGAACATAATAAGTTTATCTGGAAAGATCCAGCAGCACACTTCAACCTATCACACTTCACAGAGTTGTCTCGTGTTACATTCCATTTAGAAACCTCCCGGCTCCTTAAAGCTGCATTTGGCACGTAATTCCGAGACTTAGACAAAAAAATTAAAAATCATACAACTCATTGGTTCCTCCCCTTGTCTCTACTACGCTCCTCAACGGCCTCTCAAATCCCTCCCTCGCTGCAGCACGTTGTCAGCGCCTTGCTCACGGCTGTGATCGACAGGCAGTTATCCCTCCCTCCGAACTTGATTGGTGGAAAGCTACAGGGGTCCAGATAGTTGCATGATTTTGATTTTTTTTGCCTAAGTCTCGAAATTACGTAGACTTGCCGAATACAGCTTTAACATAATAGGACTGTTATTAATGCTGTTATTATTGCTTGTCCTACAGATTGCAGGCCCTTGTGTGGCTGAAGGCTTTGCCTGCTATAAATCCACTCAGATGTTGATGCTCTGTGAGGAGATAGCCTACTAGAGGAAAGTTGATAAGAGTGGTTGTGAGAGTAAAATTGAATCAAGATGCAATTTAATGCCACTCACACCACAGCACAGAGTCTCTTGTCTGTAAGATTGCAAGACATGTGCGGTGAGTTGATGAAGGAGAGAGGGTGTGTGTGTACTGTATGTGTGTCTGTGTATTTCAGAGAGAGAGAGAGAGAGAGAGAGAGAGAAATCGCACAGCCCTCGTACCTCTTCTGTGATTTTGTGATATTTGTGATATTTGTGTGTGTGTGTGTGTGTGTGTGTGTGTGTGTGTGTGTGTGTGTGTTGAAACCACTTCCACAATTCTACAATGGTGTTCCCAGCTCAGCAGCCGGTTTGCTGTAACCTGCATGGCAGCATGTTGAACACTCCTCACTCAATAATACATCTAAGCCCCCCTGTGGCTGCAAAAGTAGCTATGTTATGGGACCAGCTCCTCAGTCTGACTTTAAATAATCAAAGGCTTGCGTGAGGCGAGAAAGGACACTCATTGCACATATCACAAGAGGGGGTACCCTTTTGAAGGCACTCTTGATGGGGCTCAAATGCACCTCTGGTATTTTACCGGAGGTAAAACAACAACTTAAAAAAATAATAATTTGCTAAGTCTGCAGGCAGGAGTTATTCTAAGAACCTTTGCTATTCATGTGGAGAGGGTGCCAGCGTTGTTGTGGCTTCTTGGTTCTCTTTTTTAGTTATAAGCTCTACAATGTATTATTAAAAATGGAAATTAAGCAAAATTACTTTATTGCTACAGTATATGAGTGCATAAACCTGTGACGTGATGGAATATAATTTTGAAAAGCACTAGGAGAGTGCAGACCTCCACCAAGGCAATATAACACAATACAAATTCCAGAGGGTCTAGGAATCCAGGATCTAATACCTAATACCTATGTTGTCTTCAATGACAATTTGACATTTTCATTCCAATCTGTGCTATTTTTTTTTTTGTTATTTTGCATGGAGGCAAACAGACAAATGTTGGCAAAAACATAGCATAGCATAGCATATGAATAAGTCAAAGCACTCTAGAATTCTTTTTAATGATAAACAAGAGTTTGAGAAATATCCTATAAGAATAATTTACTGTTAAAAGCAAACAACCTGCTTGCTTCTTTAGGACAGCCCTACATATGCAAGTCAAGTCTTTGAGGGTTCAGGGCTTAGGAATTATGGCCAAGATTGTGATTCAGCTGAGTAGGCCTAAGTGAAGTAAACAGGTATGAGAAATATCTGTAGAAAGTGAATCTTTTCACTTGATCACTTGATAAATGCTGACATTTAGTTAAAATCTGTTTCTACAATGCTTAGGTCACCAAAATACGCAGAGACAAGCTAATTATTTCACCAGTGAATGAATGAGCCTGTTCGAAGAGAGCCTGCAGAAAAAAAAACTTTGCTTTAATACCTTGCATTAGAATGGGAAGGGACCAGTAGCCTATAGACTTAGCCTAAGGGCCACCCAATTAATATAAAACTGACAGAACAGAACTTTGGATGCTTCGCATTTTGGTTTTCTTTCTCATTTTTTTCCTGCTTGTGCCTCACTTATTTTAATGTGAGGGATGTTACTAGCCTAGAAATCTAGACGTATCCTAGCGGCGGCAAATTAATTTGCTCAGCCTGTACGTCTAGTAGCAAGCTATAGGGAATTTTATTGGATGACGCCTTTGGCGACATCTAATCATAACGCTCTATGTGTTTAGGGCGGGCTTTGCCGATCTTGTTCGTTCCTGCGAGCGGCCATAGGCTACCCTGTTGCGTCCAGAAGTAGTTTGAAAGATAGCAGCGTTGTTCAGCCCACGATTGAGTTCGGTTTATCTCTCGATGCCAGACTATACATTTCAATGATATAGGATGGCCTTCCAGGCTAGGATGTTACAACAGCCAAGTCACATTGTTCTAAAGGGAATCATCAAACTTGAATATAAGGGAATCATCCAACTTGAATATTTGGAGGTGGAAAAGCATGTCAGTCTGAAAAGTACACATTGCCACTTAAATGCAAAGCTGTTGCAAACTGAAAAAAAAAAAAAAAAAACTGTTAAATAAATTCACCAGTTAGCCACCTTTCCAGAGTCTGTAGAGACCACTTCATGCACCACAGATGATGTGGAGGAGTCTAGCCAAGGAGTTTTGATGGATGTGATGTGCTAGTGGTGTGCCAGACCATCAGCAATGGGAAGTTGTGTCTTTGACCATGATCTATAAACAGGGTAGACTTCCAATGGTTTTGGTTTTATAAGTGTTTTTGCTCAGTAATGTTGAGTTCAAACTTGGCTTTGGAAATTGGGAGTGAAATGAAGCTAATTGGTTGTTTTGCTAACTAAACCATTTCAGCCTTGACTGAGAGAGCATGACCTTCTCAAAGACTGAGCACCCCTACCCAGGTCACTGCACCAGTGTAACGGTGCCCACACACCAAACTTTCGCGTGTGCTTAACGTCTCCGGGAGCATCGCAAGTCCGGGCTGTTTCGTTGTTCCCTTTCACACTGCACAGTCACGTTCGCGTTCTATACGCGGTCAGCATGCCATGCATTTTCAATGGGAGCCCGCTCATTGCACGCGGACGTCTGCGTAGCAAATAGACTCGATTTCTATTTAGAAGGAGCATCGCGGACATGTCCGGTCTGCCCAGACATGTGCTGCGCTTACACCGCGCTCCTGTGTGCAAGGCATGATCTGTTTTCATGTATTTTAACCGTTTCGGACTGATACCGGAGACGTTAAGTGGACGTTTCGCGCTTGCGGTGTGAAACCACCGTAACTTGTGCATGGCCCAGCCCTGCGTCAGCCCGGGCTCAAATAGGCAACTTGCAGCACCATGGACTGAGAGTGGAGTGCGTCAGCAAGTAGGCTAACACCCTGGGGTGCTAGTCTTACTTATTAGCACTTAAGGTGTCTGGAGGGGGGTTTACATAAATACACACCACACAGCTATCGACCATTATGCAAGCTAAGCCTGTGTATGCGTGTGTGTGTGAGATGGGTGTGGTTCGTGTGTGTGTGTGTGTTTGTGTGTGTCTGTGGGGCATCCTTGGGGTGTGTGTGTGTGTTTTTGTTTGTGTTGTGGGAGCAGTGAGAAAGTCCTTGCATCTTTTCTTTATTTCATAAGCGAAGTCTGCTACTCTTGTCCGCCCCGGAGGATATAATAGGCAGCTGAATAAATTTCATTTCCCTATACTGTTCACATTTCCCAGGAACCAACACACAATGAGAATTCACTATGAAGAACCCGTTGGCTCGTGAAATATAATAATATATTTTTTTCTTTTTCTAATTTTGGGAGTGAGTTTGGGTGGTCATCATTGCTACGCTCTGCTAACCAAACCAACACAACCGAGTCTAGACTACCGATCTTTTCAGAATTATTGTTCTGCTTGAGCTTGCAGAACACATTGAGCCGAGCGCACTGTTTTCCCACAGCACTTCCTGACCTTGTTGGAAGAGGCCTGCCCTGGACAGTAAGGTTTGGAGGGGATATGATGAGAGAATATGGATATAATGTGTCTGTGAGTGCAACTCGGTGGATCTCTGGTGGTGTGTGGACTTGAGTTGATATGAGTGGGAGTGGGTGAATTGAGTGACCTCACTCGCACTTGTGTACAGGCCCTCCCTCACGACTCTAAAGGCCAGCTAGATTTTGGGATTCCAGACGAGAGTGGCCTTGTGTCTGGTGACCCCTTCCTAGAAAATGTCAGGCGCCGTGGACACGGGGCGCTGCGGGGGCTCCCCCCGGTAGTCCCCCACACCCGTCACCCTCGCCGTCCGTCACTCGCCGAAAACCAGCGGGACGGGCCTCAACGCTGTGTGTCAGTAATTAGTGCACTCATTAAGCTCGTCTGCAGCCGTCTTCAAAGCGGGATCAATGCAAATTGATAGGGCTTCGCCACAGGCACCAATTAAAATGGGGGGAAGAGGCAAAAAAATTGAGGAAAAAAACGAGGGTAAAAAAAAAAAACCTCGAGTGGCGCGGCTTGTGGCCGCTTTAAATGTTAGTCTGGTAATGGAATTTGTCCGTGCCACTGCGCTTAGGGATGTCGGATCGCGGCGGTGCATTGGCTTGATTATTTCCTCGCGCAACCCTGAAAGGTCGTTATTAAGCCCTGGAATTCACAACAATGTTGAGAGAGAGAGAGAAATAGAGAGAGAGAGAGAGAGAGTCTATGGACCTCCCTGGCATTTCGAAGTCAGTTGATTGGACCTGCATTTATAGTAGAATAGCTATTTCGGTGGTGAGATCTCAACAACAACAACAACACAAGCAACAACAACAAGTGGTCCCTTCTTCATGGTGCCAAGCCAACCCAAGGTCTTTATCAGTGATAGTCACGGCTCTGGGGGGCTCCCAATTTAGGCTCGCATATTATTGCATGGTTGGCCCTTTAATGGGGAATCTATGATTGCTGCCATGGTAATCACCCTTTGTGTTTGGACAGTTGCTAAGTGATGCAATGCGGTGTTGGAACTGGAG
>JAODXP020000028.1:20131823-20139323 GCA_027497455.2 Sardinella longiceps | reverse complement strand
TTTTCTTTATGTGTGTTTGTGAGGAAGGAATGTGACTAAATTTGAGAGTGAGTAAAGTTAGTGAGGGATCCATGTGTACATCCATAGATACTGAATATATCAGCTCTCTCAATAATTATAGTTTAAAGATTGTGAAATGGTTCTGCATGTGAATGAATGAATGAATGAATGAATGGTGAATTTATTTCAAACATGTAACGAAACGATGTGTGTGTGTGTGTTCTTATACATGGTGTCTGTGTAAAATATGTATATTTTTTGCATGTAATTTGTATTACTCTGTCTGTGCTCATTCCTTTTTTGTGGGCATGTGTGCGCTCTTGTGTGTGTGTTAATGGAATCCACAGAGAGCTGACTGTTGTAAAGTGGATGTGTGTGGGATACAACGATACACAGCTGACAGACCTCTCCGTAGGTGGGCCATTATCTCCTATGATCACACACACACACACACACACACACACACACACACACACACACACACCTTCTCTCTGTTCCCTGAGTGCGATTAAGCTCAAACACAGATTAAAAAGAAAAAAAAAAGATATGCTGTGCAGCAATATGCAGCAAGATTGGATCGGCTTTTTCGGTGCAGACGTCCCAAGACTGGAGGGGTGAGAAAGACACAAACACACGCTATGAACTATGACTCGTGGCTATTATGGAGAGGCAAAGAGGAAGGGTGGAGTGACTGGTGTAGTCAAAGTTAAGACGCACTGGGAGAACCAGGTGCCTGACAGCCTTGTTTGTGTGTGTGTGTGTGTGTGTCTGTGTCTGTGTGTGTGCGTGTAGTCAGGTAAGACAGCACTGACGGATAGCTCTGTCATCACGAACCCTACTGGGATGTGGCTTGCGGAATGCATTCCCACCAGATGTGTGTGTGTGTTTGTGTGTGTGTGTGTGAGAGAGAGAGAGAGAGAGAGAGAGAGAGTTGTTCCAGCAGATTATGATGTGTGCCCAGGGCCGTGCCACAAGGGTCAGTGAGACATCAGTGTGTGCACAGCCATCCTGATTTCTTAAATAATTAGGACAACTCTGTGAGTTTTAGTATCTGTGCTAAAAATGTCTGTAGTGAAGTTTTCAGGGCTGAAAGCTCTGCAGTGCGCGCGCAGGGGCCATGGCTGCCTGCGGCTCTCTCTGAAATCACGACATTATTCACCGTCTGTGCCGCCTTCCACGCGCACCAAGGGGGCGCCGCATGTCGGAAACCACGCAGCGATAATGCCGGTCTAATGCCGGTCGGCTCCGCTCAGGCTCCGTTGGCGGGAGTAACGGATTTGACGGAGGGCAAAATAGGGTTGTATCGCTTTAATGTGCTCTGACGTCAGACTGATGCAGATCTCCCATCTGAAGAGGACTTCATGCAAAAGAGAGAGAAAGGGAGAGAGAGAGACGGAGGGAGACAGGCAGAAAATTCAAAATTCTGCTCATGACATTTGACGAGGGGAAAGAGACAAACCAGTGGTGGTTCCCGAGTAATAAATAGCTGAGACGTGCAGAGATGCCCAGATTTTGTCTGGAAAATGTGAGGGCTGATGCATGGAAGATGCGCGCGTTGTCACAGCGACAAACTAGATAGGACGGACACAGTGGTTCACAGAGGGTTGGTGCACGCGCATGTGAGAGAGAGAGAGAGAGAGGAGGAGGGAGAGAGAGAGTCGGTCGGTAAGAAGAAGCACAGCATCTTTTGCCAGCGACAGCTTGCCGAGCCACGAAAACAGTGTGGCAAGGGCTGTTACGTCGCTGCGAAGTAAATCAACGAAGTAGCCTATCTGAAAACGTTTCCCCTCTTTAACCAAACGGTCAGAACCGGTAACTGAGCGGTTCCGTTATGGATGAAGGGTATTTCAGACTCGACTGCGAAGTCGTCTCAAATCACTGTTCTTAATGTCTGCGATGTTCCGCGAGCGGATTTTAGACAGACTGCATTTTTGAAGGACTGTGGATCAAAGACATTTTGGGACAACACAAATTGAAAAAAATACATTTGTTTTTTCGATATGACGAGAAGACGACGTTTCGTTTTGGAATATGCCTTTTGCTGAAAACATCCTCCCAGACCCGGTTCGCGCACATCGATATCACCTGTAAAATGGTGTATGCAGCTTGCTGTAGATTTCATTTTGCCGTATTTGTGTCAAAATAGTAGGCATTCTTTACTGTCTATAAGGGTGTTGTCGGTAAAACGGAGGATAAGGGTTAAATTGTCATTCCCTCTTGTGAAAACAGGGAGAGTGCTTTGATGTCATTGACATAGTTCAATCGCTGATGAAAAATCTGAAGTGTTAAAGGCAATGCTTTGACAACGAGCAAGATTTCAGTAGAAGGAGGACAAGGACGCGAGCTTCATACAAAACACACAACCCCTTGGATTTCTTGCTCTGCTTGCCGCTTGGACGTCCAAAGGTAAGCAAACGCATCTTCTCACGCACCAAGGCAACGCATGCCAAAATGCCCATACGTGATGCTCGGTACTGAGCCGTGTGCGTCTGTGTGTGTATGTATGTGTGCGTGTGTGTGTGTGGTTGTTTGGTTCGCGGTGTAGCCGACCTCGCTGATAAGGGTTTTCCTAAACATGTTCACTAAACATGAGCCTATTAGGCTAGAATACCTGTCCATGTAGACCAAGTCGAAGCCGACTGCACAATCCTTGCCCTGCTGTCGTTGTCATTGGGGACGGACTCTGTGTTGTCAAAGCAACCTGTTCAAAATCCTTCCTAATGACTGTCGAAAATGGAGCGGACCTGGGTTTGTATCAAATTAGGACAAAGTAGACACGCCTGTATAGCATATTTTAATATTTTGTCGATAAGGCTTTGGAAACATATCCGATGAATGTTGACCCACTTAAACGCCACTGATAGTGAATTTAATATCGCCTAAGCTATTCCACGTCTATGATCTGGTGACATTCATGGACTTCTTAATGGAAATTAAATGTTTTTAGTGTTTTGTGATTTGCACACATCAGAAGCTTCAGTGTTTAGGATATGCTTGCTCTCTCTCTCTCTCTCTCTCTCTCTCTCTCTCTCTCTCTCTCTCTCTCTCTCTCTCTTCTATATTTGAGCATTCTGTGGTGTGAGACAGACCTTAGAAAAGGCTGTGACTGAACATATAAAGATCTCATACACACGCTCTCTCTTTCACACACACACACACACACACACACACACACACACACACACACACACACACACACACCCGCTCAAAGAACAGAGCACATTTATATGCTGTCCTAGTGTGACCATTCCAAGCTTCAGTGGATGATAGAATTCAGGGGGGACAAGAGCTCCTCTGTTCTTGTAGAAAGGAGTCGGGAGGGCTGCATTGGGCTGCTCCTGTGTTGGCCCAAATAGAAAAGATATGGATAGCTCAGTGGGCCATTGGGGAGACATGTAATGGATGGCAATGCTAAGGCTGTCCTTGTAGCAAATAGATTTTTGACTTGGAAGTTAAGTGTGTTGTTGTTGTTGTTGTTGTTGTTGTTGTTGTTGTTTTTTGCCTGCTGCCCTGAACATCAAGTAGTTGTTTATATTGGCAATCAGGTGTGTAGTTGTTTTGTATGTGTGCCAACCTTGCACTGTCTGTGTGTGTGTGTGTGTGTGTGTGTGTGTGTGTGTGTGTGTGTGTGTGTGTGTACCAGAGACAGTGGTTTCTATGTTGGTGTCTTCAAAGTCAATGTACGGCGTGTGTATTCATATGGAAAAGGTTGGATCGATCGATGGGAGCTAATTGATTAACAATGGTCCTCGTGCTCCTCGGAGGGCTGCAGGTGGCCTTGCCAGCTCGGAGGGAGGGCAGCCGTGGCCTTGAGCTTGAGCTTGGGCTGGGTGGTCTGGGCTCACCACCGCTGAGAGAGGACGGTGGCCTTAATTACGCATCGATAGACATACAGTACGTGCTGATAAAACCGCAGACGGTGGACTGGGGTCCAGCTGGACAGGGGCTTCAACGGGGGTTTCTGTCGGGTTTGGATGGAGATTGGGGTTGTGGGCCTTCACAGTAGCACAGAAGAGAGGGAGGGAGGGAGAGGGAGAGAGAGAGAGAGAGAGAGAGAGAGAGACTCCCTGGCTGGCGGGCTTCATCGAAATGTCCTCTTAAAACTATGAACTCTCAACGCATCCTGATCAGTTGATTCATGGGATCAGGACTCAGGGTTGGGATTGAGCCACTGATAGGATGTTGACAGATAAACCTGCTGATGAAGGCGTCTGAGGTCTAGTAAGTCTGGGTTGCTTAGAAGTGGATTCTATACCTTAATTTGGATTCAAATGGTGATCAATTTTCCGTTTGACCTTTAAAATTCAAAATTGGAGAAACTAGGAATTCCCCTCATTATTTTATTTTAATATACGGGATACCCATTCTGCAATAAAGGGTGCCCTTAGGTTGCTTAAACTAAGGAAAACGGCCTGGATTCTACCAACAACACCAGCATTGTGGCATAGAGAAATACCAGGTGTTTCAGGTGTAAATCCAGAATGTCCAAGACTCCATTTACTGTACTGTAACAGGGAGGCTACACTGGATGCGTTAAGTCAAAGACTTATCTGCCGCAACTAATAGCTTCCATTGCAAACAATGGCAGTGGCTACACCAGACGCGGCATAAGAGTCAACATTCTAAATTCTGTTCACCATTCATTTCAATGTATTTTTGGTGGAACTTGACATAACACTTAACTTAACGCATCCAGTGTAGCCCTAGCCTAAGACAGTATAAAATAGTAAGCAAGTTTGAAGCTGTTACTCTAAGGAGAGATTTTGAGTGTGTGCATTAAGTGAAGCAATTGAGTCATGTGCATTAGAAGTAGAATCCTTGTCAGGGATACCTTATAAATCTTTCTCATTATGAGGCCTTGATCCGTCCCATCGTAACCCTCTACATAAATATGCATAATTCAGTGTGCCTCAAGCTGCCATATTATTGAGGAGATGGAGAAGTCATCCATCAATGAGGGATTATAAGGCAAGATCAATTGTAGGCCAGCACGGGGTCTTCCTCATGATCAAAGCTGGATTTAGTTTAAAACGGGGTACTCTTTTTAGTCATGTCAAATAGAAATGTTATACCGTATACGTAATATGTCAAATGCAGTCTATGCAGTCTATGTCATTTCCATTTCGGTAAAAATGACCACAAAATAATGGACTTAAATACTTAAAATGCTCTAAAATAGTAATTGTCAAAGAGAGAAAATAATGACTTGATATCTGAAAATATTGACTCCAAAAATTTTACTTACTACATGCCCATTATTTTGCACACACACACACACACACACACACACACACACACACACACACACACACACACACACACACACACACACACAATTTCCATGACTATAGTGGATGGAAAGAGAGTTGGATGGCCTTTAAATGACATCTCAGTGGAATTTAATAGCAACTTCAGAGAGTTGTCCCCAGTGTCCAAGTAATATTTGTCTCCGTAAGATTAGATGTACAGTAGGCAGCGCTACTCTCTCTCTCTCTCTCTCTCTCTCTCTCTCTCTCTCTCTCTCTCTCCCTGAGACTGCCGGCCACCAGATAGATAGCCTGGGCAAGATGGCCTTCCAGATGGGCCTGGCCAGGGCGTGCGCGGGGAGGCCGATTGATGGATGGCTCATCGGATCGTGGGCCGCTAAGCTTTAAACAGATGGGAAGTCCCATGCCAGATAGAGAGAAAGAGAGAGAGAGATAGAGAGAGAGAGAGAGAGAGAGAGAGGAAGTTGGAGGCAGGGAAACTTTGTGAGCATTGCCATCTCTTGTCAAGACGTCTGGTGTATGTGTGTGTGTGTGTGTGTTGTGTTTATAAACTGTATTCAAAATTGGGAGAGACAGGGTTATCTGGCTCTATTCCTTACCTCACTAATCCAATCTGCCAAGCTTTCATTCATTCACTCTTTCAGTCATTTTTTTAATCTTTCTTTCACTCATTGATTCACTCACTCATTCTGTCAGGTATTCTCTCGTTCACTCATTCATAGAGCCTGAGGAAATCCACAGAGCTTTTGGCTAGCATGAGTGTTCTATCTCCATGGGAACAGCTATCCGCATGGAACCAGCCCTCAGTTGGTACTTGAGTATTACTGAAGCTGGATTTGCAGTATGATGCTTCGAGGTAGCCCTTACGTGTGTGTGTGTGTTTTGCGTGTGAGTTTGGATATGGTTTTGCATATTGATGTTCCAAGGTGGCATACTTTTTTGCACCGTGTGTATGAGTGTGTTTGTAGGAGGGTGTAAACCCCTCTCTCCAGTAGTTCATCCAGATGCTGTGTGTGTGTGTGTGTGTGTGTGTGTGTGTGTGTGTGTGTGTGTGTGTGTGTGTGTGTGTGTGTGTGCATGTGTGTGTGTAGTTGCCCTGGATCTGAGCCTGCTGGTTAATGTACCTGTCTCCCAGGCTTAGTGTCTTAGCATTCAGCCCCAGGACTGCACAGGTGCAACTTTCCATAGACATTCATTATTTTTATTTCTGTTGTTATTTTTGTATTCTGTGTGTTTGTATGTAAGTGAATAAGGTGTGTGTGTGTGTGTGTGTGTGTGTGTGTGTGTGTGTGTGTGTGTGACAGTGTGTACTGTAAATACCTGTCAGGCTGCAAGCAGACATTTTGATTTCCAGCTCTTAATATTTCTCATTCTTTTTTGGATGACTGCTTTGGAAATATAGGCCTAAGTGGTCTATTTGTCATACCAATGAGGCACTTTGGAATGAAAGAAGGAGAGAAAGTGAGAGAGAGAGAGAGGTTGTTTATGCAGGGATCTTTACTCTTAATGAAATGTTTGTATGCATATCCATATTCCCTATGTGTGTGTGTGTGTGTGTGTGTGTGTGTGTGTGTGTGTGTGTGTGTGTGTGTGTGGGTGGGCATGCATCCATGTGCGCGTGTTTTCAAACATATTCATATTCTCCATGTTCAGATATTCTGCTGAGGAAAAGCCCCACCTCTTCCGTGATGACAGTCATGGAGGTTAGTTCTGTCAGATCTGTCAAGGTCTTGAAGCCTAGATTACTTATGTGTGTGTGTGTGTGTGTGTGTGTGTGTGTGTGTGTGTGTGTGTGTGTGTGTGTGTGTTTGGGAGAAAGAGAGAGGGAGGGTAGGAAGATGAATGATTTTGTGTGTGTGTATGTTTGGGTGAAATAGAAAGGGATGTGTGTGTCTTTGTGAGTTTGCACATCTGTGTGTGAGAGAAACAGTAGTGAAGTGTGTGTGTGTGCATAAGTGGGCGTGTGTGTGTGTGTGTGTGTTTGTGTATGTGTGAGAGAGATAAATGTGTGTGCCCAGTATCTCAACACTCTGCATTGCCAATGTGACTTTAATGAGATTGAGATTCTCAGAGGGGATGATGGGTGTGTGTGTGTGTGTGTGTGTGTGTGTGTGTGTGTGTGTGTGTGTGTGTGTGTTTCCTTTCATCCGCCAGTGCTGAAAATCATCCCACATCCCACATCCATCTACTCCCACCCACCCACCCACTCAACACACACAGGCAATCGCTCACA
>JAODXP020000028.1:20124323-20129323 GCA_027497455.2 Sardinella longiceps | reverse complement strand
GTGTCTAGAGAGGATGAGCTTAGCGTTGTTTAAATTGACTTGTTCGTGGAATAGAAAGGGCTTTCTATTTCTCTGGTCATAGTTCCATCCTATACAATATGTTACCTATAATTTACCTAATATATACATTATATGTTATAGTCTGGCTTGTCAGGATAATTATTCTATGCTACCCCATCATGATTAGCGAAGTACTCTGATTGGCGGCTCAATCATCCAATCAAACCTGAATTGATCTCCCTCTGCTTTCTTAATATACAGTACGCCTGCAGTCATGCAGGTATTGGTTGAGTGTGTGTGTGTGTGTGTGTGTGTGTGTGTGTGTGTGTGTGTGTGTGTGTTTGCCGGTGAAGTAGCAGAGGCTGCTGTCAAACCCTTGGCTCTTGTTGTGTTCCGTGCATCCAGATTGGCTGGGTCAGTTTAGTGAGTGTGACAGTGATGAACGGGTGCGGAGCGCCTCTGTTTGTTTTCTTAACACACACACACACACACACACACACACACACACACACTCACAACAAACAAGCACAAACAAAGAAAAACAGGACACATGCACGCACACATAAAAGCTCAGAAGCACCCATTTGTACTTGCACAGAACACACACACACACACACATAGATGCTTGCATTTATGCACACACAACATACTCAGACATTCAGTAATGACAAAAACACACACACACACACACACACACACACACACACACACACACACACACACACACACACATTCATGAGGTGAGTCTAAGCAGAAATGAAGCGAGCCTCTCAGAATGTGTGACATGCTTTTCTCCTCCAATTTAGCTTGACGGTTCAGCCTCTCTCTTGCGCTCTCTCCCTTTCCCACTATTTCTTTTCTGTCCTCTCTTTCTCCCCCTCTCCTTCTCCCTCCCTCTCTCTCTCTCTCTCTCTCTCTCTCTCTTTCTCTTTCTCCTTGCCTTTGGTGGCACTCTCCAGCATGCTTACCTTTTGATGCTGCCATTCCATTCATGTGTGTGAAGCAAAAGCATTAGCCTGGTGAGTCACCATTCCAGAACCTTCTTTTCATCGTTAGTAGGCCTATTTTTTTTCCGCATCCTTCTTTTTTTCTCCTTCTTCTCATGGCTAAATCAATCTCTCCTGTGTAAAACATATGTGAAGGATATCTGAAGTGTGTGTGTGTGTGTGTGTGTGTGTGTGTGTGTGTGTGTGTGTGTGAGTGCTGTTTGCTTGTAAGTGTAAAAATATATGTGTGTGTGTGTGTATGTGTGTGTGTGTTTGTGTGTGTTTGTGTGTTTATGTGTGTGTGTGTGTGTGTGTGCTCTGCCCTTGTAAGTGTATTTGTGTGTGTGTGTGTGTGTGTGTGTGTGTGTGTGTGTGTGTGTGTGTGTGTGTGTGTGTGTGTGAACATCTACATATACAAACTCAAGATTACCCAGTATCATCTCCCAGTGCAAACTTGCCAGTGTAAAAAAATAGAAAATAACGCTGCCAAAGCCAATCACCATAGCAACTTTTTTTAGAATGTTAATTAAGAGTGAGTTTGGGATCCTTGTTAAGCAAATGCAAAGGCTCAAGGGACTTGCACTGAACTGTTAGGGCAAGGTTGGTGGGGTGAGGGCATGGGGCGAAGGGAGAGTGGGGGGGTGGGTTACCCATGGGTGTCCCGTGAGGCTTCCTCACATGCAAAGTGAGAAATGTCTTACGACAGAAAAATCGGGGGTGAGAAATGAGTCGGAGGGAAAGAGAGAGAACGAGGGAGGGAGAGAGAAAGAGATGGAAACGAGATATACAAGCCAGGCCTGAGCTCCTGTGGTCCAGAGATGAAACGATCTCGGTGTTATCTGGTTGAACTTCACCGAACGTGCAAGAAGGAGTGAGGAGGGAAGAGAGGGAAAGAGAGAGAGAAGTGAGAAAGATGGAGGGATAAACAAAAAAAAGAGAGAGAAGGGGGAGGAATAAAAGCTGAAGATGCAAGTCAGCAATTGCCAGCCACCACTACCAACCTCGAGACCCCCCCCCCCCCACACACACACACACACACACACACACACACACACAGACATGCACACACACACACACACACACACACACATATATACCTTCCCCCAGGCGAGTCTTTATTGGGAATATAAACACACAGAGAAGAAAGAGAAAGGGCTAATCCGTTCACTAGCAAAACGTGCCGCACTTCAGAGGCGGCGTATGAAAAAGAAAAGAAGCAATGGTGCTATCGCCGCTGCTGCCCAGGATTTTCCACTGAAGATGGATTCCCGAACACAAATCCATCGCTCCGACTCCATTTCTCCCCCCGCCGCCGCCCGCCACCGCAAACACACCTCTGGGAATCGGGGAGTCAAGGCTGCCAAACGCCGTTTCCACACATGTGGGCTTTTGCTGTTTTTGCTCTTCTCTGAGGCTAAAGACAAAAGCAAAAATCTGTGTGTGTGTGTGTGTGTGTGTGTGTCTTTTGCCTCCAACAACATTGATTCCCCTGATTGAGAAGGTATCAGGAGTGTAACGTGCCAGAAGCTGCTGCTTTTTGCTGTGTTTAAGCTAACAATGTTCCTCTGCTCTTAAATACATAAACTACACTGTGTGTGTGTGTGTGTGTGTGTGTGTGTGTGTGTGTGTGTGTGTGTGTGCGTGCATGCGTGCGTGTTCAGGAAGGTACTGTAAGTCAAGGCTGTAAAAACTCCTGTAGTCTTGTACTGCACGTGGCCTTGATGCTGTACGTTCCTGCACTCATACTGTATCTGCACAGGCTGCCCACAGAGAATAGAGTATGTTGTATGTGTGTGTGATGCTGTGTCCTCAGGACGGACATTTTAAAAGGCTGCTGGTGACCTGTTATTGGCCGGACACATCAGTCACGAGTGGCCATGGAATAATAATAATCTGTCCACCGGGCCGCTCACCGGAGGGCTGTTATGGATGGAATGTAATTATGGCTACTCCGCCTTCATCACTTCAGACTACAATACCCATCATCCCTCAATCCTCTCGCCCTGCCCTCTGCACCTTTCCCTCCTGTCTATCCTGTCCTCCCTCACCCCTTCCCCCCATCCGCCTCCCCCTCCTTCTCCTCCTCCGCCGCTGCCTCTCTATCCTCCATTTCTCTTCACTTAATTAACTCATTGATCAGTCCTCACATAAATTAGACCACTGGAGAGGGCATTCATGGGTCTCCTGTCCTCCTCCTCCTCCCTCTTACTCCCCCCTCATTCCCCCTCTCTCTATCTATCTCTCTATATCTCTCTCTCTTTCTTCATCACTCTCTATTTCCCATTTTTGTTCTTTCTCTCTCTTTCCCTCTCTCCACTCTGTCCCTCTTACTCCCCCCTCATTCCAACTCTCTCTCTCTCTATCTCTCTCTCTTTCTTCATCCCTCTCTATTTCCCATTTTCTTTCTTTCCCTCTCTTTTCTTCTCTCCACTCTGTCTCTCTGCTCTGTCCCTCTTACTCCCCCCCTCATTCCAACTCTCTCTCTCTCTCTCTCTCTCTCTCTCTCTCTCTCTCTCTCTCTCTCTCTCTTCCTCACTCTCTATTTCCCATTTTCTTTCTTTCTCTCCCTCTCCTCCCTCCACTCTGTCTCTCTACTGATTCCCTCGCTTCATGGTCTAGTGCTGCACACTCAAGAGTTTGTAGGCCTCCAGCATCACGTTTCTCTTCAGAATGGAGGGATGAGGAGAGATAGAGAGAGAGAGATGGAGGAAACCTGACAGAGGTAGTGTGTGTGGATGTAGTGTGTGTGTGTGTGCGTGTGTGTGTGTGTGTGTGTGTGTGTGTGTGTGTGTGTGTGTGTGTGTGTGTGTGTGTGTGTGTGGCCCAGAGGGTGGCCCTCTGGATGGCTCCTCTTCAGCAGTGCTGACACACAGATTTACTCTCTCATTTTTCTCTTCTTTTTCTTCTTCTCTTTTCTCCTGTCTCTTTCAGTCTTTCCAAGGGTCCAAAGTGTGAAAGGAAAATCATAATAATCAAGAGATAATAAGATACTTTACATGAAAAAAGCATCAGAAACAAAGACAAGAAACCCTATGCAGATACACAATAGATAGATTGTTCTCTCTTTTCTCTTCCTCTCTCTGTCCCTCTTTCTTTCTACCTCTTCCCTTTCTCCTTTGCTCTTTCTCCTCCCATCATTGCCTTCTGTGTTCTTCTGCTCTCTCTGCCTTACTCTCTCATCACTTTTCTTCTCTGTGCTGCACCCCCCCCCCCTCTCTCTCTCTCTCTCTCTCTCTCTCTTCCTCTTTCTTCAGGGACCTGATCCCTGCATGTCTGTACAGATGGTGGCTGTTCTGGGTTTTGAGTCAATTAGGAGTGTGTCTCCATGCATGATGGCAGGGACCGAGCCCCTGAGCCTCTGGGCCCCCTACACACACACACACACACACACACACACACACACACACACACACACACACACACACACACAGGAGCCTCCAAGCCTCCATCACCAGAATCAGCAACCTCACCCCCCCCCCTTCCTCAGCCTCAGATATGAGAACCACTGAAGCCACAAAGTCTCTCTTGTCCTCCCCCTCTCTCTTTCTTTTCTTTTCTCTCCTCTTCTCTTTCTTTCCTCCTTTCCTTGTCTTTTCTCTCTGTTTGTTTTTCCCCTTGTTTATCACCACACCTCACCCCCCTTAGCACCCTTACACCCCTGGTCATTCAGGCCGTGTGTGTGTGTGTGTGTGTGTGTGTGTGTGTGTGTGTGTGTGTGTGTGTGTGTGTGTGGCTAATGGAGCACAGAGGCCTGCTAAATGGCTCAGAACCAGAGACACGTGTCAGGCTGGTTCCTCTGTTAAGGCTCTACACTAAAGTGGGTTCATAACCCTTCGGCGTCAGACTCCGATGCCTTCACCCGGGGCCTAATCACTGACTAGTGTCTACATTGTGTGTGTGTGTGTGTGTGTGTGTGTGTGTGTGTGTGAGTATGCAGCTTACTCCAACACTGATGCAGATGCATGCACACTTACATACATATTAGTAATCATGCACACACACACACAAACACAC
>JAODXP020000028.1:20089323-20096823 GCA_027497455.2 Sardinella longiceps | reverse complement strand
TCTCTCTCTCTCTCTCCCCCCCCTCTCTCTCTCTCTCAATTCAATTCAATTCAAAGGTGTTTTATTGGCATGACAAGAAAATATTTGCATTCTCTCTCTCTCTCTCTCTCTCTCTCTCTCTCTCTCTCTCTCTCTCTCTCTCTCTCTCTTACCCTCTCTTTCCCCCTTTCTCACTCTTTTTCTCTCTTTTACTCTCACTCCCCCTGACACAGGCTGCCCTTAGCCTGGCTGGATCATTAGTTAATCTGATAAGAGCTACGTATGAACCCTGGTTTATCTCTTGTCTTGTGTGTGTGTGTGTGTGTGTGTGTGTGTGTGTGTGTGTGTGTGTGTGTGTGTGTGTGTGTGTGTGTGTGTGTTCTGCACTCTCACCTGGTCATCACGTCCCTTTGTGTGTGTGTCCTCATCTCCCTTACACTCTCACCCCTTTGCCACCTGATGTATTACAGCTCGCTGTTAACAATGGCCTCCATTTGTCTCAATGATTCCTGTGTTATCCCACTGCCACTTACACTGCTGCTCACATTACCAACCTCAGCTCCCTCCACAACTCTGGGAACACACACCATCTGTGTGTGGCCAAAATAACACACACACACACACACACACACTGAGATAGAAAGAGAAAGAGAGAGAGAGAGAGAGAGAAAGAGAGAGAGAGAGTTAGAGAGGAATGTGTTTAGGAGAAGAACACAAATGAATCTAAGTAAAGGTAAACACACACACACACACACACACACACACTGAGATAGAGAGAGAGAGAAAGTTAGAGAGGAATGTGTTTAGGAGAAGAACACAAATGAATCTAAGTAAAGGTAAACACACACACACACACACACACACACACTGAGATAGAAAGAGAGAGAGAAAGTTAGAGAGGAATGTGTTTAGGAGAAGAACACAAATGAATCTAAGTAAAGGTAAACACACACACACACACACATACATACACACAAACACACACAGATATAGAGAGATGGAGATTTAGAGAGGGATGTGTTTAGGAGTATAAATGAAGCTAAACTCACACACAGAGGAATAGGAAAATGTATGTAACGGAGTTCATGTGTATTTCAGAATGAGGGAAAATGAGCGTGTGTGTCTTCCGCATACTCCTAACTCTGGGGTAGGTGTATTATGGGATGTCGTGTGCTCTATCCCAGAGCTGTCCCGTCATGCGTAACACCAAACGCTCCCGAGCCGCGCTGACATTTAACTTGCACAGGCACAGGCTACGCACCGTTAGCATGGCTGCTGTTAACACTCGCTAGGCGCTGCCGACACCGCTGCCGAATAAACGCGCTCGTGATAAACGATGACCGAAACGAAACGCGACACCTGCTGTCATAATAAAGCGCCGAGAGCCCAGCTGTGTGCTGGCCGTCCACTCTCTACCTCCTCTGAAGGGTTAGAACACGTCCAGATGGCCAGCGAGGCTCAGGATGCCCCACGGCAGATTGGAGAGATAGAGCCTCTAGAACCGGAGTGAAGCTGTATTTTATCTCCGTTATATGGCCCCCCCTCTCTCTATCTATCTCTTTCTCTCTCTCTCTCTCTCTCTCTCTCTCTCTCTCTCTCTCTCTCTCTCTCTCTCTCTCTCTCTCTCTCTATCTCTCTCTCTCTCTTCATCAGTTTAATTCAATAGAGGCAAACATGACAAAGAAAACACTTTCTCTCTCTCTCTCTCTCTCTCTCTCTCTCTCTCTCTCTCTGTCTTTCTCTCTCTCTCTCTCTCCCTCTCTCTCTCTCTCTCTTCATCAGTTTAATTCAATAGAGGCAAACATGACAAAGAAAACACTTTCTCTCTCTCTCTCTCTCTCTCTCTCTCTCTCTCTCGCACTCTCTTTGTCCTTCAGTACTTCTCTGTATTTCTTTCTTGTCCAAGAACACTGCATTTCTTCTAATTCAATTTTATTGGCTTAACAAAAGTGCATTTGCAAATTTTACTCATTAAGGGAGAATACACAAGACATTTAAAAAGTCTATTTGCATCTCTGTAGCTATCACTTTGTCTTTGTAGAGAAAGATATTAGAGAATACCCTCTTAAGTTTCTTTTCATACTCAGCGCTTCTTTTACCATCAGGAATGAAGATTCAGAGCAAGTATTTGTCATGTAAGCAAAATTTTATGAACTTTTATGAAATTTTATTGACTTATATTTCTGCCTTTGAGCCACTAATTCAACAAATAGTAGACATCTTCCATTTTGTGAATGTGAACAACTCTCTCTTTTTTTGTCTTTCTTTCTCCTCCTCTTTTCAACTTCCTCTCTGTCCATTCTCTATCCATCTGTCTCTGTGTGAGAGTGGGGAGTCTCCCTGACCAAATAAAGTGTGTGTGTGTGTGTGTGTGTGTGTGTGTGTGTGTGTGTGTGTGTGTGTGTGTGTGTGTGTCACCCGCCTACAGCCCCAGCTCACAGACTTAGCCACCCAATGGGGAAAACTAGGCAATATTCCTCTCCGGCGTTTCCACCTCCAACCGTGCTTCAGTTCCTCACTGCGTCACCACACAAAACTAATAAACACATGTCATTATTGATCCACCTCACCGCTCTCTCCCTCTTCCTACACTCTTTTTGATCATCATCCCTCTCTCTCTCTCTCTCTCTCTCTCTCTCTCTCTCTCTCTCTCTCTGTCTCTCTTCGTTTCTCGACTCAGAAGAAAACTCGGTTACAGCTGGCGAGTGTCATCATGGGGGAATCCATGGAGGTTTGGATTGTTCCGATGTTTGCTGAACAGTCAAAAAAAAATGTATTTCCCAGTGCTGGTGTGACAGTTACACACTTTTAAAGGAGCGCTTGGAGACTTTTTTTTTTTTTTTTTTTGCTCTGCCTTTCTTATTGTGCCGGAGCGCCTGTGCCTATTTCGAGAACCAGAATCACTGTCATGCTTTCAAAATTAAATTGGAAAACTCTCCCCAATATGTTCCGGTTGACACTCGGCCTAAGAATTAGGACAGTATCGAAGGACCTTGCCTGCTCACTTCCTGCAGTAATAATCCTGTTAGTTTAGCATCATATTTTTCACTTAAAAAAATGCTTATTTTCGTAAATATACACTCCTGCATGTAAAGTATTGAAACAACATGAAATGAAATTAATCCCCCCTCAGGTTTTTGGGCTGATGTGACATTTATGTAGCCACTATAGATGACCAAAGTTTCATTACAAAGCATTTACACGGAGTCCAACAGTCTTTGATCCTTTAGACAATGGCAGATTCTGCCATTTGCACTGCAGCTGTAGTACAGCACTAAATTAGGACTGGCCCTAATGAATGCAATTATTTGGGGCTGAGCTATATGACAATGGTCATGGACAACCCCCTAAAAGTCACTTTTCACATGATCTTACTTTAGTAATATGTAATTTTAGCAGTATATATATATATGAATAGTATATTTATGGACATCCTGTGAATCCTAATGAATGCAATTATTTGGGGCTGAGCTATATGACAATGGACATGAACAACCCCCTCAAAGTCACTTTTCACATGATTTTACTTTAGTAATATTTTAGCAGTATATACTGTATATGAACGGTATATTTATGGACATCCTGTCCGTCACATTATAAAACATAGAGAGAGACAAAAATGAGATGGAAGATTATTTAAATAAATAGAACTCCCTGTGTGTGTGCGTGACCTGTTCTTTATTGTTGTATTGTAGATGACTTTGCTTGGTACTGTAACTGTGTGTGTGTGTGTGTGTGTGTGTGTGTGTGTGTGTGTGTGTGTGTGTGTGTGTGTGTGTGTGTTTGCTCCCTGCATATTACCGCATATCTATGACCATATTGTTCCTGGAAAGGGGAAATCCCCTTCACTAATTTCCCCCACCATGTTCTCAAAGGTTTAAATGTTTGGCTGGGTACAGTACATGGCCTCTGGAAAAGTCGTTGCAGTAATGGCACGATATTCCATTGAAATAACAAGCGTCTGAAATGGCTGAGATTGCAATTCTGTTTTATTGTAAGCATTTGTAAATTGCCTCAGGAAGGGGAACTATACCCTTGTGATTATAAAAAAAAATCGAATGATTAAATACGTAAATGGAAATGTAAATGTCACACATTTACTATAATTTAAAGGAACTCTCTCGTGACAATGCTGTTCAATTTGCCTGTGAAAAAAGTATATGAGGATTTTTCATTTTCTAGTTGCCACACACATACACACACACACATACACACACACACACACACACGCGCGCGCGCGCAGACACATGACCTCAGCTTCAGATGCTTTCACCCACACGCAAGGACATATGCCAGCCTTTGCCCATATATATATAGACTATGTAACATTATATACACACATATAGGCCTAAGAGCAATTCCGTTTCTGTCCACACAGGATAGTGTGTGTGTGTGTGTGTGTGTGTGTGTGTGTGTGTGTGTTGACCTGCCTTGGGCTGCGTCTGCGGTGCCGCTGCTCTCTTGGCCGCGGCGTGTTACGGCAGAGCTGCGGCCATCACGGTCACTGCGTCTGCCATGTCCGAGTCAGCAGAGCCGCCATGGCAGCACCGGATCCACCGCCGTCCAACCGTGTCCCTGACAGATGGAGGGAGGGATGGGGGGATGGAGAGAGACACAGAGAGAGAGAGAGAGAGAGAGAGAGAGAGAGAGAAAAAGAGAGAGAGAGAGAAAGATGAGAAGAAAGAAATGGATAGAAAGAGACAGGGGGAAGACTAAAACACAAGAGCTGGAGGCGGATGTAAAGAGAGAGAGAGAGAGGGATGCATGTATGTAATGGATACAGTATAGAAAACAGTCCAGAATTATAAGGTCCTAGAAATGGGATGACGAGCATGGACAATAAGGCTAAAAGAAGAGAGAGATTGCAGTGGGGTAGGGGTAGGGAAGCGTACTGTCTGTGTGTGTGTGTGTGTGTGTGTGTGTGTATGTGTGTGTTTTTGTGTGTCAGGGTGGGTGGTGTATATGGTATAAACAATTTTCAATATAATTTGGCCAACAATAGAGATTTTGATTATACCAATCTACCGCGATAGCTCAGATTTGTTTTTGATTTGTTTTTGATTTACAAGTATTCATATAATGTAGGCCTAAACTTTTAAACGAACACTAACAGGTATGCTTTTGATTTCTGCCAAGACTTCATGACACAAACGTGCAGATGAATGCATGCATTTGATTTATACGAGCCATGTCATTTACGGGTAACTTATGTATGGTAGATTAATTTTAGTTCTCTTTAACATGGTATTGCTAGTTGTAAATGTCCCCATTTATTTCTGATTAAAGTGCAGTTGAAACATTTTCAATTAGCTTTCCATAAATCTCCCTGGATACAGTGCTGACCGCTCTATGGTCTGTCACTAGATACACACACACACACACACACACACACACACACACACACACACACACACTATTCTGCCCTGGTGAAACGTCTACTTGACTGGAAAGGCCCACACATCCCACAAGCTTAAAGGAAAATACCGGAGTGAATTCAAGCATAGCTCTGCTGCACGAGCCTTCTAACAGCAATATATTTTGCATGAAATGAAAGAATTTCGAACAGTATAGACCTAACACGAACGCGATACACTTAACAATGAGTCAATGTAACCTCAGATCTTACTTTCGGTTTGCAACAGTCAGGTCCCAATGATTCAGTGTAAAGTGCCTGTTCGCTTCTGCGTTCGGGTTCGGTCTGTGCTGTACCGAATTATTTTGTTCCACTCGCTAACTAGCGCATTTAGCCAGCTCTTTCAACAGGGCTATGCTTGAATTCACTCCGGTACTTTCCTTTAAATATTCTCTGGCCATGTTGAGTTGCTCATCTCAGAAGGGTTATGGGTGCAGGAACTTATTTGGACATGCTTTGCAGTTTATTTAATTCTCTTTGCCATAATATGTCATCTAAATATGTCCTGGATGTTTGAGTATTTTTATTTAATGCATTCAAATTTAGTTTTGGTGTAATCTTCTTTTAATTAATAATAATTTGACCAGCGACAGATTGACTCATATTAGAGTTTGAGATGCCACAATATTATTTTGGACCCAAAACCATCTGAAATCAAACCAATCAAACCAAGCTCTTTGTTTTTTTTTAATCTGTATCCTCATCAATACTGCACATTTGACATTGATTTTAAAGTTAGAATACATCTCAATATATACTCCATACTGTGGTTGAAATGACATTGCAATTTGAATTTAGGCCATATTGCCCACCCCAGTGTGTGTGTGTGTGTGTGTGTGTGTGTGTGTGTGTGTGTGTGTGTGTGTGTGTGTGTGTGTGTGTGTGTGTGTGTGTGTGTGTGTGTGGCTAGTAGACCGCATCCAGATCAGGTGATGGATGTAGAAAACAAACACACTTGTAAACATAGGGTCATCTCAGGGTCAACATACACACTCGCTGTGATCGATACGGCCGTTGGTCTTGTGGTCATTGCTTTGAGACAGTCAGCAGCACAGCAGGAGCTCAAGTCTATTATTTAAAAGCTCAGGACATTCTCTGCTCTCTCCTTTCTAGCACGCCATCTATTTGGGGCACTTAAGGAGAGAAAAAGAACACACACACACACACACACACACACACACACACGCGCGCGCACACACGCACACACACACACACACACAAAGATATGAAGAGAGAGAAAGAATTATACAAGGAACAGAACAGGCATTAATTTAATTAAAAACATTAATTTCCACAATTATGATTGTTTCTCAAACTGACTGCCATTTCTCACAAACAAATTAATAATATAAATAGACTGTTACCCATCAGCATTGTTTTGTGTGAATCAATCTTGTGCAACTACTCTGTATGACCACACGCAAACACACACACACACACACACACACACACACACACATCTTAAAGGACATCTTAAAGGAATGTACTGGAGTGAATTCAAGCATAGCCCTGTTGAAAGAGCATGCTAAATGCGCTAGTTAGCGAGTGGAACAAAATAATTTGGTACAGCATAGACCGAACGCGAACGCAGAAGCGAACAGACACTTTACACTGAATCAATGGGACCCGACTATTGGAAACCGAAAGTAAGATCTGAGGTTACATTCAAGTGTTTCGCATTCACGTTAGGTCTATGCTGTTTGAAATTCTTTCATTTCATGTGAAATATATTGCTGTTGGAATGCTCATGCAGCAGGGCTATGCTTGAATTCACTCCGGTGCATTCCTTTAAGTGCAATTGATGGTTCTGCGTCGAATCAGCCTCATTGTGATGCTGAGCCTCCGTAGCGATGTGAACCTTGACAATTTTATAACTGTGTCAAGGTGCATATGCAGACCACAAGGGCTGTGATTGGCTGAGTTCACCAATCGTACTGTGCCCATGCACCTTTAATAATGGTATTAAATGACCACGTCATTAGTAGGCAGCTTTGTAGAGAGAAGTGAGAAGTCTCCTTGCTAACAGAACATTAACGGGGTGAGTAGAAACCTCGTAAAGAGTTCAGATATAAACTGCTACAACAACAGAGATATTTAAAGATTTAGAT
>JAODXP020000028.1:20051823-20076823 GCA_027497455.2 Sardinella longiceps | reverse complement strand
CAAGTCTCCATGTACTAAGGGGTCCGTTAGTAATAAATTAAAAGAGATTAGGGTAAGTTTGAAAGTGCTTCGGTGTGTGGTGTGTGTGTGTGTGTGTGTGTGTGTGTGTGGGGTGGGAGACAAATAGATACTACTACTGTATGTCTGTTATTGCTTTATATGCTGTAATGACTGTGTGTTTGAGAGAGACTCATGTCTTACTTGTATGAGCCAGTGTGTGCTTGAATGTACCACTGTGTGTGTGTGTGTGTGTGTTTGCGTGTGTGTGTGTGTGTGTGTGAGTGTGTGTGTGTGTGTGTGTGTGTGTGTGTGTGTGTGTGTGTGTGTGTGTGCGTGTGTGAGTGTGTGTGTGTGTTTGAATGGACAGTAGCCTTCAGCGCTAGGCTGTGATGTTTTCATACTCTGCTGTTTCTGTGTCTGCTCTCAGTCCCATGGCCGCTGTCTTTTGGTCATTCAAATTCAAATAGCTTTATTGGCATGACAAAAAAATACAACACTCAATTCACACACACACACACACACACACACACACACACTCACACTTGCATACACAGACAATGAGAGCCTGGGCTGCAGTGCATATAATGGTGACATTAAACTGAAACAATTATAGCATCGCAATTAAGTTGTGATGGGTTTTTGTGTGTGTGTGTGTGTGTGTGTGTGTGTGTGTGTGTGTGTGTGTGTGTGTGTGTGTGTGTGTGTCTAAGTATGTGTGTGTGTGTGTGTGTGTGTGTGTGTGTGTGTGTGTGTGTGTGTGTGTGTGTGTGTGTGTGGACACAGCCTGCCAAGCAGATTCTATTCTGTGGGAAGGTTGTTTAGTATTTCAGTTCTACTGCTGCCTCCAATGATGATGATGATGATGATAGTGATGGTGATGATGATGGTGTTGATGGTGGTGATGATTGTGGTAATGATGGCAGGAGAGTGTTGGCAAAAACATAAAGCTTTCACTGTGTTTGTGTGTGAAAGTGTAGATGTAAGAATAGATTGTACGAATATGTATCGGCCACAAGACTGTATGTGTGTGTAAGTCAGAGTAGATTGTATGAGTGCATATAGGACAGGACAGTGTGCGAGTGTGTGAGAGTGAGAGTAGATTGTATACGGACATGTAGGCCACTGGATTGTGTGTGTGTGTGTGTGTGTGTGTGTGTGTGTGTGCTTGAGTATATTGTATGAGTATGTGTATGTAGGCCTAAATGTAGTGATGAGACTGAGGAGTGGGCAGAGCAAGTGCTCTATGTATGTATGCCCATGTGCACGTATGCAGTACAGACCATCAGGTTGTAAGCAGCTTACAGGCATGCAGGCCTGATGTTTTAACCTTTGACCTTTCCAGCGGAAAAGGGCATTATAATCTTCCGCCTTTACCTCACCTACCCTTTACTCTTCAGCCAGCTAACATGCTAAGAACGCTACCTCAGGATATTAAAATGGCAAAAACACTACTCACTGATAAAATGCTAACCATGGCAGCCATACTATGCCGCCCATTCCCTATAACCCAATGCCACCCTTTACTCACTCTCTAGCATGCTAACACGCTAACCAAGCCGTGCCAGTGGGATGAAAAGGAGGGAATAACACCTTCTTTTTCGCTTACTCTCTAGCGCGCGCTAACACGCTAACCACCACCTCATACCACCTCAGTGTGTTAGAACGGAGAGAATAACATGCCGAGGCATCAATCAGGGCTTCCCAGCAGCAGCGCTAGGTGGCAAGAACAAAAGGTGCAGATTAATTAGCCGCTGCGGCTTCGCTGGAATCCAGCTGGGCTTTAATTGAGGGGGTAAGGAGTTGTGCGCTAGCACTAAAAGAATGCTAGGCCTCCTTGGAACACCACTTACTCTGCATGTGACGCCAAGTGAAGAGTTCGAGTCGGTGGAATACAGAGTGATTGATTCAATGCCAGATTTAATTAAAACAGTAAAACAGTATGGAATGCAGAGTGATTGATTCGATGCCAGATTTAATTAAAACAGTAGGCATATGTTGTTATACCTGTACATACTGTAGCGGTCGCTACTGAGTAAGACAGACTCACTTTTTATTTGAGTGAAGTTTAATATCGGCTGTTGTCGGCCCAGCCACTATCGAAAGTTCGACTGTCTCCCGTTTATTCCCAGCTCAGAGAGCGCCAAAAACCCCCAAACACACCTAGCACCCCCAAAACCACACACACCTATCCCACAAAAGGTGGTGCTCCCCAACACTGGCCCAGTAACAAGGCTCCTTAACATCAACATCCTGTATCCCTGAACATGAGACACGCTACAATAATATCTAGTTGTGTCATTATACTTTTTCTGTTGCTGTAGCCTACTGCGGAAAGCAGTTTTTCAACACTTGTGAGACAAAGTGTGTTTTTCACGTGAATTTGTCAATATTTTGTGTCATTTTTTAAATCTGGGAATTGAATTCTAAAATTAAGGTAGAACTACAGTGATTTTTTGTGGATAGGCATGTCACAATTTTTCCTGTGTTGTCATTTGTATCACAGTTGTAACCACATGAATGACAATAAATCGTGACCAATCACTACCTCTAGCCTCTAGCTGGTGAAAGTGTGTGCAATTTTGCCTGTAAAAATGATTATTGTAACAGTATTGGGGAGCACAGGCGGCTGAACAACGTATCAAAAGAGATGCACACTTAAATACGAGATCATTCCCCACCCTCAATATTTAATCTGCTGGAGTGTTATTGTAATTAAAGTATGAAGATAACAGAGAATACAGATAGCTTCCCTTGGCTGAGACATTCTTCACTGCATTTCAAATTTTTTGAATCAATATTTTGTTTAAGGCTTCTTAAGGACTTATTCCTAGAGAGCAGCCTGTCTGTCTGTCTGTCTGTCTGAACTTTTTGAACCTTTTTTGAGGTAGTAGTCTCACTTTTTCTCTCTGTTCTTTCTCTGTTCCAGGAGCTGTGAGCGAGGGATTGAGACAGAGGAGTGTGCGCGGGGCTTGTGAGCGTATGTGTGAGCCGACCCCATGAGGACCGCAGCACAAGAGGATGGAACGTAACAGAGCGATGGCCTCCTCCCAGCCGTGCTCCGTCGCTGACCTTTGCCACCTTTAACCCAACGACCTATGACCTCTAACCTGACCCTCAGTGCAGTCTCCCCTCTTTACTCCTTTTCTTTTGATTTACTGTGACCCGGAACATTCCCTCTCTCTCCCCCAACGCCTCAACGCGATCGACCCTCTCTTTCATCCGTTCGTGCTGCATCCCTCCACCTGCTCCCTTTATCACTCCTCTCCTCCCTCAGAGACGACTCTCTCATCCCTCTCTTTTCCCTGAGTGAGGAAGAAAAGGTTTTATTCTTGTCATTCCACCCCTGAAAACGCACACACACCTTGTCCGTGTTTTGTCGGAGTGACAAGCAGGAAGCAACAAAAACAAAAACACAAGTTGATCAGTAAGCTGCCGTGCCAAGGCTTCACCGAACAGACGAGTGGAAAGAGCGAGTGAACGAGCAAACGGAGGAGAGAGGCCATGGTCCTCCTCCTCCTCCTCCTCCCCTTCCTCCTCCACTGTCGCACCTCCATGTTCCGAAGCAGGAGCAGCAGCAGCGGAAGCGGCAGCAGCAGTAGCACTCGGGCAATCATGCCCTGGCATTGGCTGGCGCTAGCCTTGGCTCTGGCACAGTGGCCCGACCCTGGCTCATGCCAGCGCGGCAGCGGCCTGGACCCGTCCAAGTACCCGACGGTCACCACAAACTACGGCAAGCTGCGGGGCATCAAGAAGGAGCTCAACAACGAGATCCTGGGCCCCGTCGAGCAGTTCCTGGGCGTTCCTTACGCCACAGCGCCCATCGGTGACCGCCGCTTCCAGCCGCCAGAGGCACCAGGTTCCTGGCAGGAGGTGCGCAACGCCACACAGTTTGCGCCCGTTTGCCCGCAGAACATCCACGGCGTTCTGCCCGAGATCATGCTGCCCGTGTGGTTCACCGACAGCCTGGACGTGGCAGCCACTTACGTGCAGAACCAGAGCGAGGATTGCCTCTACCTCAACATCTACGTGCCCACCGAGGACGGTAAGTGGCGGGAAAGGGAGGGAGGGAACAGAACAGGTCCAGCACTAGGACCCTGGGGGAGGGATGGGAAATTGACAAGAGGGAGAGAGAGGGTCTAATGTAAGTGTAAAGATTTTAGGAGTCCAAGGATACCCATTTTTGAGTTTGATGAACAAGAGACTTGAGGAACAAGTGTTGTGTGTTTCTTTTTCTTTTTCTTTTTCTTTTTTTTTTTTTACAACACACATTGAGGAGCTTTAGACCAAAAATAAACAAAAGCAAACAAATGAACTAAATAGATAAATAAATAAAGTATGCATTAGTATTGTTTTTCTAAATGAAAGTTCATAGATTTATAGGTTTAACCCACGTCATTACCCAAGTGAGTTTTTTCTTCTGAATCCAGGTTTTCTACTTCAGTATCCATTTCAAGGACACAATGTCCTTGTTTTGTGTATATTTTACAGAAAGACGACAGAGGTACAACAAATACACATGATAATACTTGTAGAAAAATAAACATACTGTACCCACACACACACAAACAATCAAACTTGATAATTACAGATAGAGATCTGAAAATAGGTCAGTATAAAGTAAACAAACCCCCCTCCCCCAAACACATACAAATACACATTTCTTTTTCTTGTATTTTTTCCCCCCAGTGCCTCGTTTTGATGCAAATCCCAATCAAATCAGGAGATTGACAGAAACTTTTTTCCCCCTTAATCTGTTTTTGGCTAAAAACTGCAACATATCTCCAATTCCTTAACTTGCCCATGAATGAACATTTTCTTTTTCATTATTGGTCTTATGGGTGCAAAACTAAGCTGTAGTCGCATGCCAACAGATGGCGAACATCAACTACTGCCTATTTTCACCCGCGACTCAAAGCCAAGCAGGGCTTTTGTTCGGGATGTCGAACGTAAACAGATTTCAATCTGGCAGACAAGCCAGGGAATACCCGTGAACAAATTGCTCACAGACGAAAACAGGGATGGAAGAAAATGGTTCTTGTCGCTAACAATGTTCATAAAATAGCAGATTGTCTTTTACCTTATTTTTTTAAATTTGTTTTGACTGAAGCGTGACCAACTGTCTGTATAATCAGGCAGTGAGAGACCTGGGAGGATTGATTGTGTGTGTGTGTGTGTGTGTGTGTGTGTGTGTGTGTGTGTGTGTGTGTGTGTGTGTGTGTGTGTGTGTGTGTGTGTGTGTGTATCAGGGGAATACACTGACTGTACTAAAACACTTTTACACTTTTAGCAAAGAAATTGACAGGATGCATGACTGATGGATTGTGTATCCTCACTCATGTGTGTGTGTGTGTGTGTGTGTGTGTGTGTGTGTGTGTGTGTGTGTCACTCTGAGGTCACATACACACCCATGTGCAAATGTGTGAAAAGAAAGCCTTAAATATCTTTCCTCACTTTCTTTCTGGACCTTACTGTCGTGATCTTCTTTGCTTTCTCTGTTCCTCTCCCTCCCTCAGTTCTCACACTGTCATCTCTTTCAGTCACACACACACACACACACACACTGTCTGTCATCACCCCCAGCAGGAGCAACACAGTGGTGTTTCAGGCCTAGCACCCCTCTCTTCATGCGCCAACATGTGATTACCCTGGGGAGTGTGTGTGACTGCGTGACTGTGTGTGTGTGTGTGTGTGTGTGTGTGTGTGTGTGTGTGTGTGTGTGTGTGTGTGTGTGTGTCTCACCCAGCCTAAAGCTGTGTTTCTAAATCCTCGGCCCTGTTCCCCCATCTCCCAGTCAGTTCCCCCCGGGGCTCTCCAAGAGTGCTCTCCTCATCCAAACACACACACACACACACACACACACACACACACACACACACACACACTGCTCCAAAGCAAAGACATGCACTGGAGCAGAGAGCACCAAACACCTCCATTGTGTTTGTGTTTGTGTTTGTGGGAGCGCACAACACTCAGCAGACCACTAATGCACAGAGGGTTATGCTCCATAAACACACACACACACACACACACACACACACACACACACACACTGCTCCATTGTGTTTGTGTGACTTTACAACTCTCAACACACACACTCACACACAAGTACCTCCACACTCTCTCTCTCTCTCTCTCTCTCTCTCTCTCTCTCTCTCTCTCTCTCTCTCTCTCTCTCTCTCACACACACTCACACACACTCACACACACACACACACACACACACACACACACACACACACACACACACACACACACACACACACACACACACACAAACTTTTATGGGCACAGGAGAGAAACAGCTCCACTGTGTTTTTGTGAGTGTACAACACTCAATAGACGGGTAATACACAGAGGGTTATGCTACACACACACACACACACACACACACACACACACACACACACATACACACACACACACACACACACACACACGCACACACACACACACACACACACACACACACACACACACACACACAGCTCCTCTGTGATCCTGTGAGGGTACACATTCAATAGAACAGTCATACACAGAGGGTTTATTCTCATTCAAATACTCACCCAACTACTGAACCACAACTTCCTTTGAAGTTCCTAGAAGCTCTGCATTGGTAATATAAGTGTTTATGAAGTTACCTTCAGCCAATCAATCCATTCATCTGTCAATCAGTCAAATATCAAGCACATTTTACATTGTTGCTATAGTGTAGCTAGAAAAGCACTCAGAGAGCGCTGACTTCCTCCAAGAAAATGTGGTCACAGATACAATTTAAATTCCAGATAGTGTTCTGGATCACCGATCGGCACCACAATTAAATCCCAATACACACCTTGTCCGACAGTTTCATCCAAATCCGTGCAGTACTTTTGGAGTTATGTTGTACACAAACAGACAGACAGACACACACACACACCTCGGTGAAAACATAACCTCCTTGGCAGAGGCAATAAACCCTTAAACCTACATGGAATCTGATTCCCAGTGTATTGTATTTTTTGCCCTCAATGGTGCCTTCCAGCACATCCTTGGCCAGTTAAGACATGATTCTGAATTTGGTGGAACAGAACACCGTAATATTTTATGCTAAAAATTTTAGAAAAGAAAGATTTTAGGGTAGCCTTCCATAACAGTGTATTGTACCACATCAGGGCAGTGGTGGCGCGGTTGGTAGAGGTGCCGTTCGGCTACCGGAAGGTTGCAGGTTCGAGCCCCTCTCCTCCTGACCCCATTGGGGTCTCCTGAGCAAGATACCTAACCCCAAATTGCTCCCGGTGAGCAGGTTGTAGTGAGCAGGTTGGTGCCTTGCATGGTTTCCTCTGCCACCGGTGTGTGAATGGGTGAATGTGAGGCGTGACTTGTAAAGCGCTTTGAGTGCTCGTAGGAGTAGGAAAGCGCTATATGAATGCAGTCCATTTGTCATTTATCTGCACTTCACAGCCTGTCAACAGTGTGACTGTTACACATGAGCACTGCTAGCTAGGCCTCACTCTCTAGTTATTATTATTATTATTAATTACCTTAATTACTACCACTACCATTTAACTATTTAACCTTATTCTTCCCATAATTCTAAACACCTCTAACAAAGGGCATCGAAATTAATTGTCCATGTAATCGTGGTGCATAAACCAAACATGCAATTAATAAGTCATACTGTACCTCATGTCTCATGGGTCGTAGACACAAAAAATAGTGGAGCAGTTTAGTATAGCAGTAGTGCATTTTTATGAGTACACAGTGATATTTAAGCAGGAAGAGATTCACAACGGGAGGCTATATATATTCCAAAATGGAGGCGCTTCTGGAGAAAGTGGCCTGTCTTGACAGATGAGGTGAGTAACGTCTCTTTACACAGTCATACATCTTTGGCACGCACAGAGCGGCTCCAGTGTCTGCGCAAATGCTAAGGATGGTGGATTGTGCAGTAACATGTTCAGGTGGGTGGAATACAATGGATCTAAATTAAAGGTGGGAATACAAAGAGGGCAGGTTTGGCATTGGCAACACACCCACACTAACCCTGTGGAGAGGGACGAGCAGTGTGTGTGTGTGTGTGTGTGTGTGTGTGTGTGCAACACAACAGAACTCACAGCAATGACGGCAAACACCTCTACCGGAGTGGGACACTGGAAGCAGTATCCGCCATTATTTGCACACTCACACGCTGACTCAGTCATGCTGTTGAGGTACACACAGACTCAACACACACACACACACACACACACACACAAACTTACCAAGTTGTGCCAGTGGTGTGTACACACACACACACACACACACACACACACACACACACACACACTCGGCAGTACTGTCACAGGCACCTCCTGGAGGTAGAGCTCCCAGCAGTCCTGGCCAGTGATCCAAGCCCAGCATCAAGCACTGTCTGTGGGGTCAGTCAGTCTGCTTCCCCCTGCACCACCAACCGAGTGTCTGGAGCTCCTCCAGTACCATCTCTTTTATTTCAGCACAGTCTTCTCTGCAAATCTCCCTTATCATTTTAAGCAGATACTAATCTATGCAAGACTGTGATTTAGACAGGAAAGGAAACTTAAATCTTTAAAAGAGGAAATTAATCTTTGCAGTGTCCCAGGCACACCACCACAATTGTCCAACACATGATGCAAAAAGCGTGATGATTAGTAGTAGTTAGCTAGTTTGTCAATCAGCGACCCATGTTAAATTCTCAAACCCCAGGTTGCGAGTCAGTGTTCCTCAACAATTTTTACTAAACTGCTAAATAGAGCGCTTGGTGTTGTCTGTGTCACCAGACAGTGAAATTAATGAAGCAATAGTCTTCAGATGTGTTTTTGTATATTTATCATCATTTAATACGGTTTTATTCTACTGCAGTACCATATGTCTGCCATAAATGGCAAAAAGAATCCATGCTAATCTGTAGCCTAAAAAAATTAAATTAAATTAAATGTAAAAAGTGCTAATTAATCTGTAAAACTAAAATTGGCTGCGTAATTCCTGACAGTCCCCCTCAGAATATTCTGCCGTACCGTACACTAAGATGGCAGCTTTGTCCTAATATCTCCAGCTGTCTTCAAGTTACTCAACAGCAGATTGGGAGTGAGACCTCAAGTCAGATCTCAAGTCTGCATCTGTGAGAAAAGGAGAGAAACATGGGGATCTCAATACACATCAGAAAGAGAGAGAGAGACAGAGAGAGAGAGAGAGAGAGAGAGAGAGAGAGAGGAAGTGGAAAACATCAAGTACACCACAGAGAGGGAGAGAGAGAGAGACAGAGAGAGAGAGATTTTGACAGTGCACAGCAGTAGATCCATATCAAAACTTTCAGTAAAAGGATTCCACCGGCCCCTCAGATTGACCTTGTTCATGTTGTTCCTTTTTTCTTTTTTTCCCCCCCTATAACACCCCCCCCCCTCTCCTCCCCCCATCTAAAACCCCAGCATGAGTTTGTTCTTTAGCCTCCATGTTCCTCTTCCAGGAGGCTCCGGCACTCTCTGACAGTGTGTGTGTGGGCTGAGGCAAGGCAATGGCGCATAATGGGGTGTTGGAGAGATTTTCTCGGTCTGCTAAGCGTTATCTCCCACCGCGTATGAGCTCACAGGGGCCCCGCTCAAGACACAGGGAGGTGGGGATGATGCAATCAACTGACAACAACAACACACTCAACAACACTTCGGGTCGCGAGCACCACTAGCACCTTTCGGCAGCTGCTGTGCACAAAGTGTGTGTGTGCGTGTGTGTGTGTGTGGTTTTGCACAATACAACTTTTTGGAGTTCATCACCTGAAAATTTAAATGAGTATGTTCATTCCATCTGAACACCTATCCAAGTACTATTTATGTCGAACATTGTCGAAAACCAAGACTTAAAAGCATTTGAAATGAGTGTTCGACAATGAGTGAGGATCACATTTAATTTCTATGTAGATGATATTCTCGTTCCCTCACGTGTTGTATGTGGATAACTAGCTTAGAATTTTACCAGATCCAGTCTGGGCTGGTTGCAAGTGATGACGTTACCCTCAGACCCTCAAACCCCACTGGCTTACACTGGCTTCAATTAATTACGCTCTCTCCATACTAATATGGACAGAAAGACATATAGGATGTTGGGGTCCAAGAAATAAATGACATCATTAAATGGCTAAATTGTTTTGGCAGCCATCTGTCCATCTACAGTAGTCTGATTTAGGGTGATGCTGTGATGCTGTTGAAGGGGAAGTGTATTGAATAAGGTATTGATTTAAACTTGTTGGGAGTGAGAAAAGTGCTTTTCCAAAGATCATTTTTGTGTAGGTGGCATAATAGTTATTATCTTTCTGCCTACTCTTCTCCTCTCTCAAACACGCACACACGCACTCTTGCACACGCACACACACACACACACACACACACACACACCAATATTTCTTCTCTTCATTTAACCTATCCACTTGTAGAAATGAGCACACCTAGAATACACACACGAGGGGCAATACATGCACACACACACACACACACACACACACACACACACAGACAGAAAGATAGACAGAGAGCAGCCTTGATATCCATTGGATACCCCAGCCAAGGAGGGACACAAGTAAATGGGTGATAATTATATGGCTGATGTCTGAGGAGTTTTAGAAAATTGATCTTTTTTGGCCATCAAAATCTATATAATTTTTCCTAATTTGTGGCTGGATGACTACCATCAGGAGAGCAGGCCCCTGCAAAAAGCTTTAGACGGTGCTTAAAAGCCCAAAGACATTATTCCACTCGGAGCACTCCTTAAAGACTGTGTAACAGCCCACGACACATCACTGCTCTCAAATGCAAGGGCTCCTCACTTTCTCTGCCCTCTCTCACTCCATTTTTTCTGTATATTTCTCTCTTTTTCTGATTTATTTTCATCTCTCTCTCTCTTGCACTCTCTCTCTCTCTCTCTCTCTTGCACTTTCTCACTCTTTCTTAGACACACTTTATATTCCTTTTTCTCTCTCACTCTCTCATTGCTCTTCATCTTCCTCTGCAGTATTCTCTCTCTCTCTCTCTCTCTCTCTCTCTCTCTCTGTCGATCTCTCTCATGCTCTCGCTCAGAATGCAGCAGAGCTCTCCCCTGGGGAAAGGATCAGGGAGTCACTAAGACCCAGGGGAATCCCAACAGGGGGTCGAGTGGTCATGCACAGGCAGATGTGTGCGTGGGGGGTGGGGGGAACAACTTGTCTCATTGCCACCACACTCCCGTGTACATGTGTGTGTGTGTGTGTGTGTGTGTGTGTGTGTGTGTGTCCTAAAGATCAAGCAAGCTACCATTTATCATGCCACACACACAAGTAAGCCCACTGAGTCCCGTGGGGCAGTGAGATCAATGGGAAGAAGAGTAGGGGAGCATGTAGGTGTTCCTTTAATGGGGACCAGTGCCACAGATTCATACAGCACAACTCGACAACAACTACACACAGTTGCATATACATTACCTAAGGGACATGGAACTACACAGCCTGCGTATAGGAAAATAATGCACATTTGAGGTATTTACACCTTGATTTGGGTGAGAAAACTGAAAAAAGTTCTTACTTCAAGCCTTTACTGATAATGCAGAGGTTTTTGATTTACCTCCGTCAGCTATAATGTGGGGGTCACGTTAATTCAAAACAGGCAAAAAAGAAAAAAAAAGAAAAATACTTGGGACTAAATGTAAACGTGCAGGGCAGTGTTCAATATAACCAATGGGCTGCTGACCCAGGGTTAGTGAGAGTGATGGGCAAATAGGTACTAATTGGTTGAAGGTTTGTACGTTTTTAAGTCTGCTCGCAGACTTGTATGCAATGAAGGGGAATGTCAATACCTCTGAGTGATTTATGTAAATGCAGGGCTGGTTCTAGCCTTGTTGGTGCCCTAGCCCCCCCCCCCTTTTCTAAAAATGTAAGAGAAAACCTGAAGAAAAAAGGTAAGAAATGTATTGTGATGCCCCCCTGATAATTGGTGCCCTAGGCGACTGCCTCGTTTGTCTATGCCTAGAACCGGTAAATGTAAATGTCCCGTTTTAGGGCCAGTGGAAATAATCAGAAGCACTGGTCTTGGGGAGGGCAGGTCATGCTGCATGTGCTGTAGACTATAATATGATCCGTTGTTTGTGTTCAGTAAAGCTGTTCTGCTGAAACCCCGAAGGCAGTAGTAAAGCCTTTGGCATGGATCAATAGCAATATCGTCCCCTGTTAAATGCATTTACTGGGTGTCACTTTGGTTCACAAGCCTCAGTTAAATAAGCTAACATCTGCCGTGACTTGGCTGTAATGCACTATACGTGCTACATAATGCTTTACACTCGGGCAAGGCTCTCTAGGACAATAAGGTCGGGATCTTAACCCAAACTAAATATGGATGGCAGAGTTCGTCTCGCTGTGCCCGAGCCATGAAAACTGCTTTAGAAGGAGGGAATGCTATTGGGTCATCAAAATATATATTTTTTTAATCACCCGGTGGAATGGAATACTGATGGTATTAACTGAGGGTGTCCGTTAATTCTTGATAACAGGACACCCGTGACGTTTGTCTGCTTAAAAAGTTTCACCAGCGTTCTTTATCGGCTGCACCGTCGGACTGTTCTTCACCTTCGCCTCGTCCATTATTTTCTTATATCGGGACACCTCGGCGGCCGTTATCCCTTACTTATTAGGTCAGTTATCTGTGGACTGTGCCTGTGTACCTATATGGGACTTTTCCACATGGATATCTACATTTATGACATGTATGGTTCTTAACCCAGTCTGATTCTGAAGTGAAATCGCATAGTGAGAGGCCATTCTGCTCGGCCTAGATAAGTAAAGGTTGAACACCGAATCACTGGTGTTGAGTGTCCTTATGGCTCGAGGCTATCCGACCGCAGTGCTTCAAGTCTTCACTAGGCTAGTAAAGGATCTGACGTTGCACTCGTGCACTGATGATGAGGTTGGCTGATGCTGAGCTTGTGCTGCAATGTGTAGTGCAGTGCTTTCATTAGAGTCATTTTTATTCATTTAGATTATAAGGACATTCTTCTGCTTGTTATTGGTTTTTATTATTAATATCCTGTGTCGAAGCAGTGAGTCAGAATCTTCTGTCATCTTTTTTTTTTTTGCAAAGGAACGAGAGATATGGAGATAGAAACAAAAAAGGAGAATTTTTAGTCTTCAAGGTCTGAAACACACACACACACACACACACACACACACACACACACACATATGTACACACACACACATCCACATTTCTCCAGCTTTCCACTTCTTTGAGAGTGCTACAAACGTGTATGAGTCACTCTGACTCACTAAAGGTACCTCTTTCTAAGATACCCAAGGTTTGGAAAAATGGTATTTATCCTACTGAAATGGCTAAGAGATTAGCCTATTAGCTTAGGCCACACATTCAAATAGCAGGCAGCCATTAGCAGTGTACGTCCTGTCGAAGTATTCACTATTTCTTGCATTGCTGTTCGTGTGCTGCATTCACACAGTTGCGGTGTGTATCACTGCAGTGTTAACAGTCGTGTTTTCTGGCTGGCCGAGATAAAAACGTTATCGGCACAAGGCGTCAAGCACGTCAAGGAAATCAGACACGCGCAGCAGACAGACACACATGCATAAATAACTGCGCTGATATTGAATAAATAAATAAATAAATAAATAAATAAATAAATAAAAATAAAAAAAGCCGATAGATAAATAATTAAAGGAATGAAAAGTAGGCTATGCCGGCTCCTGCCACAGCAGAACTGTGATATGCACCGCCTTTGATGAGAGAACAAACCAACATTATTCCTCATGTATATTTATATATTTATAGATTTATTCTCTCTCTCTCTCTCTCTCTCTCTCTCTCTCTCTCTCTCTGTCTCTGTCTTTCTCTCTCTCTCTCTCTGTCATGCGGTTGTTGATCTGTTGGAGGAGAAAATAAAAACCATAAGAGAGGCGAGGGGAGCGGGAGCGCGGAGGGTACGCTTCTTTAATTAGCCTGGCGCGCTAACCAGGCTGTAGGAATGCAGTGCAGCATGTATGCTTTGATGTAACACTGGTTGACTAAGCTGGATGAGAGAGAGAGAGAGAGAGAGAGAAAGAGAGAGAGAGAGAGAGGGAGGACAGAGAGGTAAAGTGGGTAGCTGTAACTGAAAAGATGCATACCCTGCCAGTATAATCAGGTTAACCTCCAGGTAGACTACAGTCTTAATAAAAAAGAAAAGAAAGAAAAACATGTCTAAATGTCTTTGTATTGGCGTGTGGACTATATTTTGCAAAGACAAATGCAAAATACTTTCAGTATTGACTTCACAGGTGAGTAGATACTGTAGCGCATAAACGGTAACTGTCATATATCGCTCGCAATGCATCAATGATTCAACATACATACCCAACCTTTCATAAATGTGAAAGACAGAATTGCGATTATTTATCAAAATAATAGTCCAAAGGTTATTTTACTGATCTCATCCATTGTTCTTCAGTTCCAGTTTTTCAACTGATTCTTTGAGCACTTTCTATTTAATTGGATCGCTAAATCACAGGCAGGTGGAATATACATTATCGGGTCATATAAATCAAAGGTAGCCTTTAGATACTGCCTATCTTTTTCAAAGAAGCTGTCAACCAACAAATTTTATTTGCCCTCTTACCCTCTGCCCTCTAATACTTGTCTGAGTGACACAAGACTGGTCTTGTAGGGTGACGCTGTTTTTTAATTTTTGAAAAACTAAATAATGCTCAGCAAAAATGGACAGAGACATTGTCAGCATCATATCCAGTGATCTTTCTGACATTCATCCCACATGATTCTGTGATGACCATCTGTTCATAGATGGCTCTACTACTTTTCGGGTACTTTGGAAAATACCAATAGTCCTTCTAAAGAAGTTCTTTATGGAAATACTGGATGGTGTACGGATACAGTTTGGCATTGCCTGAATTTGATGTGTCGGAAAACCCCCGAAAAGAATGGCCTTTGTTTTTAGTTGTGAGACCCAACGCTCCTGGCTCTAGGGAGCTATGACATTCTGCATTCAGCTTCAGTTTTCTTCATCCACATGACACTAGGCTAGAGCCATGGGAGTTTTTTGCATTGACTTAAATGTCACAATCTATTGCTAGGTAACTACAGTATGAACCAGGAAGAGCCCCATGGTACTTCTGGGGAGCCCTTTTTAGTCATATATAATAGAAGTAGCAAAGACTCGACTTTTGCATGGTGGTTGAGTGCCAATTTCCCTTCACGTTTCACTGTAATTTTGGCTGGGCACACAATACAGGAAGGCCTAACCCAATCTGCAGAGGTTTTGTCCATTCTGCGTTGAATGTGACATGTCTTTTCTTCTTCTTTGCTGGCTCCCCCGACTTTGTCCGTTGTTCCTCCTCCCCCGTTTCTCCTACCATTTCATCCAAACCTAAAATGTTTCTATTTGTCTTTGTCCTGTACCTCACACGGAATCCTCTGATTCAGTTGTACATATGCACAATCTTTTGCAGCCTTAGTAGTTGCTTAATAGTAGTAGGTGATGGGTAAGGTCAACTTTCATTTTTGCATATACTGCTATCAACCAATCAAATAAAAGCATCTGTCCGCTACAGAAACACACAGACCAGCAAGCCAATGTAGACTTGTAGAAATACTGGGGAAGGGTACACTGATGTAACGGGTAAAGGTTGATATTAAAAGCTAATGTAATGAAGACGTGAATGGAAGCAAACCGGGACAATAGGTATCCTAGGAAGGATGGTCAATTTTCTGGCAGAGGGAGTTAAAATGGGACAATCCTAGGAAAGCCAGGGTGTGTGGCAACACCAGTGTGTGTTTGTGTGTTTGTGTGTGTGTGTGTGTGGGGGGGGGGGTGTCTCCGAAAACCCATCAACACCCTGAGGCAAAGAGCAAAGTGTAAATGGAGGGGTTTTGTTAAAGGGAACAAGAGTGTGACAAAACCAGCGACAGGGAAGGAGAGAGGGAAGAAGAGAGAGGAGGATAGACAGACAAAGAGAGAGAGAGAGGGGGGTATTGGTAGAGTATTACAGGAGAGGGACGAAGAGAGCAAGTGAAAAGGGGAGATAGATTGATGTAGGGAGAAAGGATGGAGGGATGGCTGGAGAGATGGAGAGGAGGAACAGGAACAGACACTTAATGACATGGCTAGAGAGAGTCCATTTGCACAAAGCACAAAGTAAGACAGCAATGGGGGGAGAGAGAGAGAGAGAGAGAGAGAGAGAGAGAGAGAGAGAGAGAGAGAGAGAGAGAGAGAGAGAGAGAGAGAGAGAGAGAGAGAGAGAGAGAGAGAGAGAGAATCCTTTTACCCAACAGTGAAGCATCAAGAGGGTGTTGGTGAGATGGCTGTGGTGCAGCTAGGCTGTGTATTTGTGTGTGTGTGTGTGTGTGTGTGTGTGTGTGTGTGTGTGTGTGTGTGTGTGTGTGTGTGTGTGTGTGTGTGTGTGTGTGTGTGTGTGTGTGTGTGTGTGTGTGTGTGTGTGTGTGTGTGAGTGTGTGTGTGTGTGTGTGTGTGTGTGTGTGTGTGTGTGTGTGTGTGTGTGTGTGTGTGTGTGTGTGTGAGTGTGTGTGTGTGTGTGTGTGTGTGTGTGTGTGTGTGTGTGTGTGTGTGTGTGTGTGTGTGTGTGTGTGTGTGTGTGTGTGTGTGTGTGTGTGTGTGTGTAGGGGATGGGGGCTTGGGGTTGTCCTGGCAACCCTCCAGCTCCTTTTGTGCATTGCTGTCAGCGCTGGCATCACAGGCGCATCATGGCTCTCTCTCTCGGCTGAGCTCTGAATGGAGAAATTAGCTGCTTGCGCTGACTGCTGTCTATTTATAGGACTCACATGCACCTATGGGGCTGGGGGAGAGAAGAGGGCTGATGTGTGTGTGTGTGTGTGTGTGTGTGTGTGTGTGTGTGTGTGTGTGTGTGTGTGTGTGTGTGTGTGTGTGTGTGTAGAGAGAGAGAGAGAGAGAGAGAGAGAGAGAGAGAGAGAGAGAGAGGGGGAGAATAGAGCGAGGTGCAAAGAGTGAGTCATTTCTTATGCCATTCTTTAAGGTCACGTACTACACTCTTCTACTGAGATGCTTCTCTCTCATTCCTCCCTCTTCTCTTACCCCGAATGGAGCTTACCTCTTTCATCTCCCTACCATTCCCACTAAGCACGTGTGTGTGTGTGTGTGTGTGTGTGTGTGTGTGTGTGTGTGTGTGTGTGTGTGTGTGTGTGTGTGTGTGTGTATGTATTTTTGTGTGTGTGTGTGTGTGTGTGTGTGTGTGTGTGTGTGTGTGTGTTTCCATCTGTGTGTGTTATCTATGTTTCTGTGCATGTGTTTGTGTGTGTGTGCGTGCGTGTTTGTGTGTGTGCGTGTGTGTGTGCATTAGGGATGCAACGGTTATTGAATTTTACGGTTACCGAACGATACGCCCTCTACGGTTCAATAAACTTTCGTAAACCGCAATATTTCGGTTTATTAATAAAATGTTAATCTATTGAAGCTCCCTGAAAATTTGCTTATGCAGCCAGCATTCACGAGCTCTACATGCTGAGCCCTGGAACCCTCAACCAATCAGCGTGATTTTATGCTAATTAGCTCCGCCTCTCAAATGTGAGAAAAAGTTTTCACTCACTGCACGTTAGACGGAGAGAGATGAGCTAAAAGCTTCACTCGGAAAGTAGGCAACATTAAGCCAGAAGAATTGCTGCTGTGGTAGATTTTGTGCAAACTGATGACCGTTTACACAAACAAAGCACTTAATAACGTAAAATGCGTCTAATAGCCTACGGCACATGCTACTAAACCGGTTGTCAGAAAATAGCGCTTCCCACTCGCCCAAATTCGCCTAGGCTACCGCAAGTAGCCTATAGCCTACCTAGCCTAATGTAAAATATTACGCAAGGATGTCTAGGGGCTGTAATGCTTAGTTTATCTTGCAATGAGTTAGATCAAATGTCGAGTAAGAGTAAGACGGTGAGACTGGGCTTGGATGCAACAAGTGACAGGCTAAACGTTTTACAGAAAAAACGTCCTCTGTTCCTCTTGCAAGCTTCTTTGCAGCACAGTGTTGTAAAAACACTGATAGTAGACTCAGAAATTAATTTCTGAAGTTTGGGATGTCATGCAATGCATTGTCACGCAGACTGCTTCCCTTAAGTAGGCCTACTTGGAATAAAAGGCTTCTCATTCTGTTGTGTTGGCTACCAGCAGCACTTGAAATCAATGACATCATTCTGACAATACATTTCCTATAGTGAAACTATTTGGAGCAAACAATAAAATAGGCCTAGGCTACTGGAGGATTTACTAGTTTAGGACATTTCATAACATTTTAAGAATATTAACAATGATGGCCTACCGTAATTGTTGGTTTTATTTTATATAGCCTATCTACTAGGCAATTTCTGAAAGAAATCAAATGAAAATTGCAGATAGACTGATAGATAGGCTAATGGTTGATAAGGAATATAGCCATTAAAAGAACTATTTTATAACCCCTTTTTTGTTGGAAAATACCGAAACCGTACCGTCACCGTGGCCCCAAAACCGTGATGCATACCGAACCGTGGGCACACTGTACCGTTGCATCCCTAGTGTGCGTGTGTGTGTGGATGTGTGTCTGTGTATATGTATGTATGTTTCTGTGCATGTGTGTGTGTGTGTGTGTGTGTGTGTGTGTGCATGTGTGTGCATGTGTGAGTATCTTTGTATAGGCCAGTCCAAGACGTATCTCCTAGCCATGATGAATGCGATTGACGGGTCACATAAACTGCGGGCTGCTTGAGCAGTAAACATGTAAACACACAAACACCAGTAAACACCAGTAAACATAAACAGAAGGCGGTGGTGGAGGCCATGCAGACCCAGGAGCCCGCCAGCTCTCCGTGTCCTTCCACCCACCCACATGCATCCTGCCAAGCTCTGTCACACCACCACACCAAGCCAAGCCAGCAGCCCCAGTCAAAATTACGTCTGTCTGTTTTTCTTTTTTTTTTTTTTTTTTTTTTGCTTAGGATTAAGATTTCATTTAAGACATACTGTATATTAGCAATTATTGTAAATTTAGCACCTGTTGTAAATTTAGCAAGTGTTGTAAATTTAGGTTAAAACATCCCAAAAGAATACCTTGCTGCATTCATCATGTTTGGAAAGTATTTCATTATGACTATACATATACAAGCTACTTTATATATATTTTTTATTTAATGCAGTCTGTGTTTGTTGTCATAACGGTTCAGTCCTCAGAAGGCTTGTTGTGGGGCAGTTCTTAGAACTAAAAGAGTCTAGTCTATAGACGGATGAGGACTAGTATTCAACTCCGTCTCTCTCTCTCTCTGCCTGGAGTAACTTCCTCTCTCTGCTTTACTCTCTCTCTCTCTTTTCCCCACTCTTCAGATGAGCATCTGGCATCGCAATGACCATGTATATTTTTAACAGCAAACTAATAGTGATAATGTTTGACATCTCTTTCTATCTCTCTCTTTCTTTTTTTCTTTCTTTCTTTCTTTCTCTCTCTCGCTCACACACACACACACACACACACACACACACACACACACACTTACACATCATCTCTGTATAGCTGATTTAACTGTCCCTAGTCATATCAATTCACAAAGAAAACTAGCTGCAATCCTAGTGGAACCATTCCTAGTGGTTTTCTGTGCTGGATGATAGTTCACTCTACCACCATCTCTCCTGTTCCAATTCAATTCAATCCATTGTTGTTTTATTAGCATGACTGTTAGTATAATGTTGCCAAAGCATAACAGGACAAACATATTAACTTGAAACGTTTACTTGGGAAAAAAGGGGGCAGCATAGCAGTTGAATAGACATCTTCTCTCTTGATTCAATTTTTTCAATTCGATGTTGCTTTATTAGCATAACTGTTAGTACAGTGTTGCCAAATCTCTCTCTCTCTCTCTCTCTCTCTCTCTCTCTCTCTCTCTCTCTCTCTCTCTCTCTCTCTCTCTCTTTCTGTCTGTCTCTCTCACTCACTTACTTACTCACTCTCACACACAAATATTCATACATACTGTACATACATAGAGACACACATACATACACACACTAAATAAAATGCAAACATCAGAACAAAGGATTAATCGTTGTGATTTGGTCTCACTGTCCATATAATGGTTGACTGCTGGCATATCGGGCTGCTAATAGCCCTGCTCCTAGTAGGTGGGCTAATTTATCACGGTCTTGAAACGAATTGAAATTTGCTATTTTGTCTGAAAATGAGAGATAATGTCTTTCTCAGTTGTTTAAACAGTAGAAGAGAAAGTGCATCTCTGTTTGAAGCTCACCAGTCGTACAGTGACCACAGATTGCTTGCTCTCTTGGGGGCTATTCTGACTAGAATCTGCCTCTTTCTGTGCCAAGGCTGTGGTCACTGATCCTAGACCAGGTAGCCTATCTCTGGTAGTGAGAAAAATACTCTGGCAGTAAGGACACTCTCTTTTTAGTGTCAAGAAACATTCTCATTTAGGTTGTTAATATGTTTGATTGTCCCACGTTGTTGTCGAGTTTACTGAACGGACCTCATATTTCACATCCATAATAATTCCTTATAACATAATAACACTGCTTTACTCCAGATTTTAATTAGAATTTGTATTTTTATGAACATTTCTTTTGATGGTATAGAGAGCTCTGCAAGCTTCTTTCTTGTAGCTCTTCTTTTTCTTTTATCCTTTTCTTCTACCTGCCTCTATCTCTTTGTGGAGTCACATCCCCCTTTCTTCTCTCTCCAGTTCTCATCAGCACCTCTCTGTGCCCCCCCCCCATCTCTCCCTCTTCCTTCTCTTCCTCCTTCCTACTCCCTTTCTTTTTCTCACTTCTCTCTCTCTCTCCTTTTCTCCTTCTGTTTCTCTCTCACTCAGCCTCTCTCTTCTTCCTCTCTTTCATATCCTTTCTTCCTCTCCTCCCTCTGTCCTTCTCCACCCCCTCTCTATCTCTCTTTTTCCCTCCTTCTCTCTCTCTCTCTCCCTCTCTCTGCTCAGCTGAAAGGGCCATCTCTTCAGCTCAGGCTGTAGCTGAGAGAACGCTGGTGCTGAATGCAAATCAGTTCTTCTCTCTTATGCCCTCCCTCGCCCTCTCTTTCTTTTCTTCTCTTCTTTTTCGCTTTCTTTCTCTCCTTCTCTCTCTCTCACTCTCTCTCTCTCCATCTCTCGCTTTCTTTCTTTCTTTCTTTCTCTCCCTTCTTGCCCTGGCACACTCTCTCCTTTCTTAACCACCATTTCTGTATTTTCTCTCTTCTCTTTTTCCTTCTCCCACAGAATCATGCACATGCTCAAAAATGTGCACACTCATAGATGGTCATACTGTAGTCACCGTCGTACACACACACACACACACACACACACACGTGTGCATGTATGCACACAGCATATTTAAGTCCTACAACGTGACCTTATAAATGTGAGCAGAGAAAAAGAAAGGCGTTTGTGGGGAAGAGAGAGAGAGAGAGAGAGAGAGAGAGAGAGAGAGAGAGAGAGAGAGAGAGAGAGAGAGAGAGAGAGAGAGAGAGAGAGAGAGGGTGCTTTGACCCACGACGACACAGGTGTGATTTCTGCCTGGGGTCATCTCCCACCCAAGCACCCCCCACCCCAACTCACCATTAATTTTCTCTTATATCTTCATTCAGGCCGGGAACATCCACTTCTGTATTGGAATAATGACCTCGGGATACATCAGTGGCGTCGCCAGGCGATTTTTACGGGGCTTTAGCCCGGGGTAATTTGAGCCGAGCCCGGGGTAAATTTTTTTTGAATGCTTTATACATATAACTTTACAATTCAATAATCTGCCATAACTGAAATACTTGTTTCGCTGTTTTATTCCGTTATAGTTTGTTTTCTTGTCTCACAGCCTATCAAAATAAGGAAGGATCATATTTACTTGTCTCTGATTAGGCGAAGTCGGCGCGGGGCGGGGCGGGGCTGAACAGCAGGGTTCGAGTTAGGTGGGAGCCAGTGGGAGCTGAGCTCCCATAGAGAGAGGTCTGGCTCCCATGAAAGCAGCAAACTCAAACATCTGTGGGGGCTCTGACAATACAATAGTATAATATTTTACTGACAAATAAAGTTATCATAAGCGGGGATCAAACCGAGCTATGGGAGGTGGAACCTTTTTATGGAGTTGCGAGCGCGCCAAGCGCTTGTTACAGGGGTGTTTTTGATCATCTTTTCTTTTTGTGTTATTGCCTTATTGGCATGCTGTTATTATGTTCTCTGATGATAAAGGGGCACGGTATGCTTGCGCAGTTGCAATGTATAGGTTGCAAACACAAATCAATGTCTTAATTGATTGTAAACCATGATTTGGTTGTGACCGATAGTTACCGTGCGTAACAGTCGGGGTTTGCCTCTGACGCGAGAGGATCTAATGATGGTATGTTATATTGCCTAGTTTGTGGGCCTTGCCCCTGATTATTTTCAGTTTGATCAGTGTTTTGTTTGTTTAGTTTGTTTGTTAATTTGTTATGTTATGCACCCCGCCGGTGGCATAATATAAAATAAAAGAAAGACGTCTGCATTATTCCGTTTCCATGCCTTGAGTCTACCACCCGCCGGACACACTCCGTTACAATGCCACTGAAAATGTGGCCGCTTGCTTATTTCGGTTTCAGCCTACTTCAATAAAGCCAAACATAGGCCTACTGTAGCTCCAGATAGTAAGATAATGCGCGGCTCTCCCTAGGTCAACCTCTCTCCTAGATATTGCTTTAACCAGGCTATTCCGATCATGCTGCGCATGATGTAAACTTTATCGAGGATTTCGCGCAAGTAGCATATTCACCGAAATTAATAAGTGCCAGTTCATCGTTATGCATAACATTCAGCCAGAGGTCCGGGAGAGAGAGATAGAGAGAGACATTGTCAACTTCTCACATTGTAAGGTCAGTGCTTGCTTCCCATTACTTTCAAAAGTCCGCAAAGCCTTTACCGAACTCATGCGCAGTTGCGCAGACTGGAGAACGAAAAAAAAAAAAAAAAACATCCCATACACCCCCCCCCCCCGCAATTAATTCATGGGCTCCCACGAAGATGGAATCATAACTCGAACCCTGCTGAACAGGGACCCGAGATGAGTCTCGTGGAGCATGTGTGAACAGTTTTGGGAGAGATATGCGCTTTTGCTAGTGAGCTGTAATGTTGTGCAGAACTGTAAGACTGTTTGGCCAAATGATCTTACAGTTTTAAGAGTGTAATTTCTGTTTCAAGAAATGAGCCAAAGCAACAGAGAAAAACTGCAATAACCATACCCTGCAAAGAAAATTCTAATACCATAGATCTTCATTGCCTTTTTCATTTCACGTGCGTGAAAAAAAAAAAAAATTTCAGCGCGCGCATTAGGAAACACCCTGGGGCTGAGCCCAGGTTGTCCTTAAAGTCTAGAAACGCCCCTGGGATACATTAAAAAATGAATAAAATGAAATGAATAAAATTAAGGAAGAATGACGGTTATATTAAGACACTGTATATTAAGACGTATATATTAAATATACAAATAAGTTATTTAGAGTTATTCGAGAGAGAGGAAAGGGAGGAGAGTTGATCTGCTGTTCTAATCTTGATTAAGCCTTGGGAACGCTGCTTTGTGTAGTTTTGCTAATAAAGTAACTTTTTCAGAGAGAGAGAGAGAGAGAGAGAGAGAGAGAGAAAGAGAGAAATAAATTGGACCTCCTGTGATCCCATTCAAAACTGTTACACAATCAACAACCATGACAAACAAGCTTGTTGTCATGTTGTGTCAATCATGTCAACACATGCAGGCACTGAACATTTGGCTGTCATTAAAAATGTTTACATTTGATTTTGTATCAATAAAACGACGAGACTTCCCACTACTGCGGCTGCGTTCTGTGTTTGGCAGATGGGAAGCGACAGAGCCTTTAGTGTGCTAAAGCCTTTTCTAGAGATCCCCACATCCCCACTATATGAAGTGCCCCTAAGCCAGCTGCTTAGTATTCAATCCGTGGCCTAGGCAGGCAGCTCAGGCCACAGTCTCTCCGCTTGAAACAAGGTGTGTGTGTGTGTGTGTGTGTGTGTGTGTGTGTGTGTGTGTGTGTGTGTGTGTGTGTGTGTGTGTGTGTGTGTCTAAGGAAGAAACGACAACAGGAGAGGATCTAGGACAAGGAGAAAGAGAGGGCAGGGAGAGAGAGAGAGAGAGAGAGAGATGCTGAGTGAAAGGAAGAGAAAGAGTGCAGAGAGAAGACAAGCAAACAAGACAATAATGTCGATAAGGCTAATCTCATTGCTATACGATGGCTTATCATACAGGTCTGGCAGCTGCACAACACCATGTAGCACATCTAGAGAGGTCGATAGCCACACATCACAGAGAGAGAGAGAGAGAGAGAGGGAGGAGAGAAGAGAGTGAGAGACAGTAGAAGAGAAGGAAGGAGTGATAGAAGGAGCCAAACGAATAGAGAAAGAGAGGTGGATAAAAACCGGAAGAAGACAGTCTAACACTAAATGAACTTGACCGAGAAGACCAATAAACACATATTGAGCGTAATGTGAGCAATGGAGACCAATTGTGAACGGTAATACTAGCGATTAGCACGGCACATTTAGCGTGTGTGAAGGAAATCAAGGGCTTAAAGGCAAAGGTAGGAGACACGTCCACAGATAGCGCCTCCATACCTGAGCAAACCAATGAGATAACATCTGCGGGGCAGCGAAGGGAGAGATGGAGAGAGAGAGAGAGAAAGAAAGAGGGAGAGACTATGTAACTCTGATTGGGGGGTGGGTAGACTAAAGAGACTAGAACAGTAGGTGTCCATGACTGTTCTATTACCTCTCTGTAAGCCTGTGTTAAGATTGATGCATGTAGTCAGTAATGTTGGCCATAATGATACGTCACATTAGCAGACCTGTCACGAGGATTACTGATAATGGTAATATGACATTGTAATGTCACTGTACATTACATGTCTGACAGCCTGTGCTGATGGAATGTTTATGATGTAGTTAAATCAGTCAGTGGGCCTACGGTGGACATCTACATTGCAGGAGAGGAGGAGAAGAAGTAGAAGAAGAAGAAGAAGAAG
>JAODXP020000028.1:20036823-20041823 GCA_027497455.2 Sardinella longiceps | reverse complement strand
CAGGTTAGAGGTGCAAGCCCAGGTAGGGTGCGTTCAAATTCGGCTAACATAGCGAACGTTCGCGAACATAGGTGGATAGTTTGCAAATCCTTGGAAGTTCTTGGCTAACGTTAGCGAACACAGACGAACGGTCTGAAAAGGTAGTGCTCTGCTAACAATCCTGTATGTTGGATAGCAGAAGATGTGTGTCCCGATTGGAAATAAATCCCAAAGAGCTTTAAATGTTGTCAGCATGTCTCACAACAACTTTGTCTCTCATTAATAGCCCCCTCCGAGTAATTTCTACTCTGTTTGCCATTAGTGTTTACAGTTTAAAACAAACATTCTGCAAAATCGTTCAAATTCCATTGATTAATGCGAACATGTTTGCAACGAGCGTTCGCTTATGTTAGATGAATCTGAACGCACCTCAGGTGTGTGCAGGGCTGGACCAGACAGGACAACGCAGAAAGATTTAGAGTGCAATATGTTGGGTTATTTTTAAATACATTATATTGTTATTATTTTTTACCTCACATCACACATCTCATGTGTGACCTTGACCTGTTTTTACCACCTCTGGACTCTGCTTGGTCAACCCCAGTGAAGATCACAGAATTATAAAAATCCCTTTTTATTAGACATGTGGGTGGAAAAGTTTGGTTTGTTCATATTATCCACTGAAAGTTTTGGCAAAGTGTTATGAATTTGGGTCAAATGAAATGAATTATATTATTCATTCAAGACTTGATCAGGCAACTTTTTCAAACCTGATAAATCTTCCACTCTAAGCGTCTTAAGCTTGAATAGCCTATTTCATTCTCATTTTATAATCAAGGTCAACTGGTGGAATAAAGTTTGTTGTGAAAAGGCATGGTTGTGTTCATTAATTAATTTACCAAAGTCATGTAGGCCTACATTTTGAATGCTAGCAATGCAACCATTCACTACCAGTGGAAAAGAATAATATCATGTTTTTGTGTGTGTGTTTGTGTGTGTGTGTGTGTGTGTGTGTGTGTGTGTGTGTGTGTGTGTGTGTGTGTGTGTGTGCGTGTGTGAATACTGTATATGTATGGGAGCATTCACTGTTGTATATGAAGAGCTTTAGAATCTTGGGTACAAAGTGTTAAGCTCTAGCAACAAAATGCGTGCATGCGTGTGTGTGTGTGTGTGTGTGTGTGTGTGTGTGTGTGTGTGTGTGTGTGTGTGTGTGTCTATTTCAGGGGTGTTTTTTTCGGTAATAATCTTTCTGTACACCTCTGAGGTTAAGTTTTATTCCTCCACATTGATTTTTGGCTCTCCATTCCCATAAAGCTTGCCAAATCACACAGAGAAAGAGAACCAAAGAACCAAACAAAACGGCTTTTTTTTTTCAAAATAAGAACACAAATAACTAATAAATAATAAATAGATGGCAGAGAGAATAAAACAATTACAAAATACAATAAACACAAGACAAAAACATGACACAAATATCTTCCTTTGGGAGAGGAGAGTGAGAAACACAAACATCCACACAAAGAGAAATATAAACAAATCTTCAGATAGCAGGTTGTGTCTTTGATCTTCTGTCTATCTTGTCATGAGTCTGTGTCTTGTGCTTTTGTTTTTGTTTTTTGTTTTTTTGTTTTTTTTGTTTTTTTTTTGTCTTCTTAAACGAAAAAAAGCAACAAAATCATAGGAAAGAAAAAAAAACGTGACCTCTTGCTCGTTTGTCTTTTTTGCTCTTTCTTCTTTTCTTTTTTTGATTTTTCTCTCTCTTTTTTGCCAGAGTAATCTTTTTTGAATTTTCTCTTTTCTCTTCCCCCTCCCTCTTTTTTTCTTAACCCTAGGTCCGCACACAAAAAAACACGATGAATCTTCGACGAACAGGCCGAAAGACGAAGGTACTTTTGTTGCATGGTTTTCCTTTTTTCTTGTATCTTTTTGAGAAAAAAGTCTTTTTGGGGATTTGACGACAAAAAAAGATATTCTGAGCCTCTCTCTTGTCTCTTGTGGGCTTTGATTAACAGCGATGTATGTGTGCTTGTGTGTGTGTATGTGTGTGTGTGTGTGTGTGTGGAGCTAAACACATGCGTCTCTCTTTGAAGGTTTGATGAAAGATAACAGAAAGCTTTGAGAAGCTGAGCTAAGATCACATTTGTACATAAACAAACACTGGTGTGTTTAAATCAGTCATCAGAAAGCACATACAACCCCCCCCCCCCACACACACACACACACACACACTCACACACATTAGCACACACACCAGCAAAGCTGTGAGGCAGTGTATAGTTTGTGTAATCTGCCATAGGTAATGAGAAGTTTCTAGAGCCTTTTTCTTTTCTAAACGTAAAGAGTTTAGAAGTAGTGTTTGTATATACAGGTGTGGCTGGTGCTTTGGCTGGAACTCTGAGAAAAGCTTCCCTTGAACTCCTGGGCTTGTTATTACACAGAGTGGTCTTTATGGACAAATTAATTAGCTACAGTGAGTATCCTAACAGGGCTTTTGCCAATGGAGAGACGTGTATGTGTGCGCACACACTCACACACACACACACACACACACACACACACACACACACACACACACACACACACACACACACACACACACACACACACACACACACACACACACACACACACACACATGCAGCACACAGCATACAGACACACACACACACACACACACACCTGGGTATATGAGAATGAGATGGCTTTTAAAGGCTCATTTCTTGAGAGTGCTTTGTCTGTCTTTCTCTTTTTGTGCTATTTCTGCTATTCTTGTGCTTCTTCCTGAATGACAAAGGCCTTCTTTCTTTTTTTTTTTACTCTGCTCTTTCCACTCTGGTATTTTTGGAATTGACACAGAGACACGGGACATGAGAACTCAGTCTTTTAACACACCCTGCTGTTTTTCACACACACACACACACACACACACACACACACACACACACACACACACACACACACACACACACACACACACAGACACTACACACTGTTGTAGATTCAGGAGGAAGATATTCTTGGTAGTGACACACTGAGGTGAACTGTGGTCACAAGAATTTCTCTTTCATGTGTCAGTTTTAAAGGTGATATCAGACACTGGGTTTTTAAGCTCTTAACAGATAGGATGTATTTTGGTACTTTTAAAACAAATGTGTTTATTTCAGTCTTAATTTAGAGCAACATCATGCAAATTATTTCATGAGAATGGTAGACCTAATGCATCAAACTCAAAATGAACATAATGGACTGATTAGAACAAAATGTATAAATTATTACTGAATGATGTGTGAGTTTATTAATTAATATGCATGTAATTCACGTGTTTAATTATTTTTTATTGGAATAATATTCTCAGCATATTTTAGCTGAAATAAAACTTCACATCTTGTCTACATAAAATCTATACATTCCACTGAGAATAATATTCCAATGATTCCATATGTCTAATTAATGTATAGGCTGTGTTATTTATATACAGCACTGTATAATGTATGGACTCCACTGACAGCTCTGAGAGGTGAGTAAGTACCGCCCATCCACCGGTGACTAGCAGATGATTGGTCTGAAGAGGAGGGGGAGGTGCTGCACAGCTGGGAGTGACAGCTCCTGTCACAGGAAGACAAAACAGCAGCCGTGGTGCTGTGATGTGTTATGTAGATTGCTCTACTGTATGTTGTGGGCTTGCAAGCGCACATACCGCCAGCGATCTGTCTCTCTCCAAACACGACAGGCTTATCGGAGTCTGTTAGTGAGATTTATGAAGCCTGGAGAACACGGTGTGTGTGGCAGTGCGCACCTGGAGTGTGTGCTTGTGTGTGCGTTTGTATATGTGCGTGTGTGCGTGTGTGTGAGAGAGAGTCGGGGAATGAAACAAATATTGTCTGACACGTCTGGCTCAGGCAGTAAATGATCTAGAGTCTCCCAGAATCAAGCTTAGTTTAGAGGCTATCTAGTCCGTTAATGTTGGGGAGCGTTTGATCTAGACTGATGTACAGTCTCAGACTCTCAGTGTTAGGAAGCGTTTGCTCTAGACTGATCTTGAGTGATTGAGGTATCATGGACCGGCTGGGCTGGTCTGATGTACACTCTGGGTTGTGTCTGGGAAGATTTGGTGTCCTGAGAAGCTGACCCACATCTAGGAAGCTGGAGTGTCTGGAAACAAGCAGTGGACCTTTCATGTCCAAGAGATGACACCAACGGATGCATATCAAAATGCCACTGTATGCTATTGGATGGGGCAACGGCCAATCAGAGCATGTTTGTGAAAACTCAAATTCCCTTCAACCACAGATTGTAGGCAGGCATAGCCTGTGTAGATACAATTGGCTTCAAGATCACTGACGTGTTGTCCACCCGCTCTCAACATGGCTCTGAGCCTGCCTATATCGGACTGATTTGATTGGTCTTTAACATTTATGGGCATGGCTAATGAGCTCCAGAGTGTGTTGTTGTGTGTGCACTTCCAAAAGTGTTTTGGTAGGTGCTAAATCAAAAGAATGCACTAGTGAAAAAAAGATGTTAGATGTTTGAAAAAGATTGTTAGATCGAAATGTTTCCTCTTTATTAAAAACACACTGCTTAAAGGCAGTGTGCAAATCTTTTCTTTTTTTCACTAATTTCACAAATTTACCAGTGGTTGAATTGGTTGATTGGCGATTGGTTGGATCGGTTGGATTAGTCATCTAGAGTCTGGTGGTATCAGAGAGTATTTAGTCTAGTCTGATCTAGTCTTGGAGTGTTTGATCAAGTTAGTGTTCAAAAACATTTTGTCTGGTAATATGGCTTTTCTAGAGTCTGCTGGTACCAGACAGTATTTGGTCTGTAGCCTATATGGCATGTTTGTAGTTTTATCTGAAGACCTCAAGTGTTAGGGAGTATTTGACCGAGCCAGATCTAGAGTCAGCTACTATCAACTAGCATTTATTCTTGTCTGATTTATATTGATGTAGATTCCGATCTGGAGTGTAAAACTATGCAGATCAGGGCTGTATTCTGAAATTAAGAGTTTAAGAATTCTGTGA
>JAODXP020000028.1:19999323-20006823 GCA_027497455.2 Sardinella longiceps | reverse complement strand
TTGCAGATAGTGCTTATTGATTGGCCATGAACACGCTTTAGATTGCTTTTTTCTGCAGAATATCACATTTCTAATGCCTCGTACAGTGCTAGGCTATTACAGACACACACACACACACACACACACACACACACACACACACACACTCAAGCTACACAACTACACAAAGTGAAGGATGTAATATCATTTTAAATGGACTACATGATTTTTTTTTTCTTTGTGTGTGTGTGTGTGTGTGTGTGTGTGTGTGTGTGTGTGTGTGTGTGTGTGTGTGGATATCTCTTGTCCTTTATTGCTTTATTTTCATTCCTGGCTCTACTCATTCCTTCATTCCTGTATCTACTGTTTCCTTCTCCATTATGGTATGCTCTCATATAAGTCAGGCTATGCACATACATGCACACACACGCACGCACGCACACACGCACTCATGCACACACACACACACACACACACACACACACACACACACACACACACACACACACACACACACTCCTCTCTCTCTCTCTCTCTCTCTCTCACTCTTTACTCTTTCTGTACCTGGTACCCGCATACATATGTATGAGCACACACACACACACACAAACACACATCTGCTACCTCACACTTACACACACAGATACACGCACTCACACACACACACACACACACACACACACACACACACACACACACACCTGCTACCTCACACTTACACACACAGACACATGCACTCTCTCTCACACACACACACACACACACCTGCTACCTCACACTTACATTAGGGTTGTGCGATATGTTATCGTCTGCGGTATATCGGGAAAAGAATTTGCACGATGGGAATTTTGTCATATCGGCAAAAACGATAGACTAAGTTTTGTTAGTGTCTAATGAAGCTTAGGAGAAACGGCCTGTGCATATGCAACGCGCTCACTCGCAGCCTCACCAAGCTCCGCCCATGCCTTCAGCACAAGCTGTTTGAGTGCAGCTATGGAAGTAGCTGGCGTAGCCTAACTTAAAGCCTATTCCAATTCAGAGTGAAGATTTAAGACAACCGCAGCGGTGTGAATCAAAGTTTTCATGTAGTTGCAAGAAGTTCCAAACCGCTAAACATTTAACATGTCAAATTACAGTTTCAAGGTTTCCTGCCGCGATGTCAGGGCAGCATCAACAAGGGCAGGCAAACTTTGGTCAGTGGAGAGATGGAGCGAAGTAGAGTCGTTGCATAGACTGGTGTATGCGCATGTTGAACACGTTTTCTTTCTCTTCACAAATAGCCTACGTTACTGTTTGAGTGCAGCTATGGAAGTAGCTGACGTAGCTTAACCTAAAGCCTATTCAAATTCAGACCGAAGATTTAAGACAACATGAGATAACCGCAGCGGTGTGAATCAAAGTTTTCATGTAGTTGCAAGTAGTTTCAAACATTCAACATGTCAAATCACAGTTTCAAGGTTTCTTGCCGCGATGTCAGGGCAGCATCAACAAGGGCAGGCAAACTTTGATCAGTGGAGAGATGGAGCGAACTGAAGTTGCATAGACTGGTGTATGCGCACTGTCATGCATAGCCTATTGAACACGCTTTTTTTTCTCTTCACAAATACGTTACTCACAGAAGGTCTACAGTCTATGATACGCGGGAAGAATTGCTTATTCTTTCTCCGTTGCTGTTACGGACATGTTGATTATCTGAGCGCAAATGGAAGCACAAATAAACTAGACGCAATCTGACTCAATGCTGACCTAGCGATGTAAAAGGGGTGGTTGGTTCTGGCACTTTGGAAATTATTTTCTATGTCAACTGTAGGCTCTCGTCTGTGACAACATTGCTGGTAATATTCTATTATGTTGAAAACCGCCCTGTACAAAAACAGACATCGGTCTATCTGCTGCTTGCGTTGTAAACGCGTCTTACATGCATTACCATGGACAATTTATGAAGTGAGTTTGGGAAAGGCGTGGTCACTTACTCACGCAGTGGCACAATTGTCAGGTTTAGGATCATAATTTTATATTTCCTACACAAACAACTCTGTCAGGTGAATATTTATAGGCAGCAATTACTTTACAATTGATTAGGCTACCTGTACAACATTTTCAAGAAGTGTCTTTCTAAACCTTGTAAACGCAACATTTAAAACCCAAGCATTTTCAAGGGTTTCAGGCACCTGTATGAACCCTGTGATAAATTGTAGGCCTAATATACTTTTTATCGTCAGTTATCGTTATCGTGATAAAAAACAGAAAATATCGTGATATACTTTTAAGGCCATATCGCCCAACCCTAACTTACATACACAGACACATGCACTCTTACACACACACACACACACACATGCTACCTCACACTTACACACACAAACACACGCACTCACACACTCACACACACACACACACACACATGCATAAACATGTAATTACACATTCTGGCCCTGTTGGCATTGAGGGTGGCAGCCTCCCTGCTTTGCATGATGGGCCATCGAAGGACAGGTCGAGGGTGCGACCAGCCTGCCAGCGTGTGGTTGGATGGAGCCCCTGTGATTGACAGGTAAGGTCCGCCCTCCTGACAGTGGAAAGTCACATCGTGCCTGGACTGTGAACAGAGGGTGAGAGAGAGAGACAGACAGAGAAAAAGAGTGAGAGAAAGAGAAATAGACAGAAAAAAGAAATAAAGACAAGATAAATATAAAGATAAAGAAAAGACTAGAAGGATAAATCACAAGCAAGGCACAAAGAAAGACACCGAAAAACAAATGAATGAGAAAAAATGAAATGAAATGAATGAAAAAATGACATGAAATGAATGAAAAAAAGAAAAGTCACACACATGAGAAAGACAACACAGGATGCATATGTAAATGTAGTGTAAATGGATCTATACTGGTGTGACTGTAGTGAAGCCACACTATGGGATGCCTATTATTTCATTAGCCTTGCAAATACATTCCCACTCTGAGTCTTAGAGGAACGAGGGATGCACCGGGAGGGAAATAAAAAAAGAGAGAAAAATGATAATGAAAAGAAGGAGAGGCTACCTGAGAGGGGTGGGGAGGGGAGGTAGGAAAGGAAGGAAGGAATAGAGAGAAAAGAGAGTGTAGAGAGAGGTAGAAAAGAAGGGATAGAGATAGAGGGAGGTAGGCACTCATCCATAGGCATGGACATGCTGAACACAAGCTGCCCTCTCCCCCCGTAAAGTACAGAAACAGCTGCTCAGAGAACTTTCTCTCTCTCTCTCCATCTCTCTTTCCTTCTCTCAATCTTTCTCTGCCTCTATTTGTTTGTCTTTTACACAAACGTTTCTTACTCTCTCCCTACCATGTCTTTATCTCTTGCTTACTGTAGGTACCTACAGCTTTATCTCTTTTTCTCTCTCTCTTTTTCTCTCTCTCTCTCTTTGCCTCTCTCTCTCCATCTATGTCTTCTTTTTAATCACTTCCTTTCCTCTCTTTCTCTTTTCTTTGTCTCCATTTTCTCATCTCTCAATCTACCTCTTCTCTTTCTCCCTGTTTCGTATCTCACTCTCCCTCCCTCTCTGGGTCTCTCTCTCTCTCTCTCTCTTTCTCCATCCCTCCCTTTCTCTCAGTCTTTCCTAATCTTCCTGTCTCTCAACAGTCCCAGTGGCTGGACAAAGTGTCTGGCTTCAGAGAGAAAGAGGCTGTATAGGACAGGATGGTTTTCCTTAATGACTTGAGCAGGCATGTTGTCAGCTTGTGGAATGGACTGATTGTTTTTTTTTTCCTTTCTTTCTTTTTTTCTTTCCTCGCCAGCTGCCTTTCAGTGTCTCTCCTATGCTGTTTTAAATAAAGGGGCTTTTAACACACATAGGGGCTCTTCCCACCTCTGCCCATGTCTCTCTCCATTTGACTCTCTCTCTCTCTCTCTCTCTCTCTCTCTCTCTCTCTCTCTCTCTCTCTCTCTCTCTCTCTCTCTCTCTCTATCTCTCTGTCTCTCTCTCTCCCTCTTCTTTGCTCCCTAGCTCTTTCTTTCTCCTCTCCCATTTTCTGTGCATCCCTTGTTCCTTCTTCCATCTGCCACACACACACATCAATACTTTTCCATTTATCCCACTTTCTCTCTCTCTCTCTCTCAAACACACACATACACACACACACACACACACACACACACACACACACACACACACACACACACACACACACACACACACACACACACACACACACACACACACACACACACACACAGAGCGCTTGCATTCACTCAGTCACTCTCTGATACACACATTCCCAGTGTATGTCCCTGAATACCCACAGAATGTCAAAACATATAGGCATACTACAAATGTCCTTTTTGTCAAGCTCTCATCTGAGTCAAGGGTATTGCAACCATTGGACACTGAAATATGAAAGCTTAACCACCAATGAAGGTCACATATTGTGTGGACATGCTCAAATAGATGTGCTCATGACAGTAGTGCACACACACACACACACACACACACACACACACACACACACACACACACACACACACACACACACACAGACTCACTCACTCACTCAGAAGGGGGAGGCATATGGTGACCGTGGAGGTGATTCAAGGTTCACTGTGTCCAGGAAATATCTCCCACTAAAGCAGAACCCGCTGACAGGGCCGCTGATGTGGAACACATGAGATATGAGCATGTCCACCCTTCATGTGTCTGTGTGTGTGTGTGTGTGTGTGTGTGTGTGTGTGTGTGTGTGTGTGTGTGTGTGTGTGTGTGTGTGTGTGTCCGCAGTTTCACTACGGATTTATTCTAGATTTTCATACCGTGCAGAGGGTTTCAGCTCAGAGCACCTTATAGGATATATTTTTGTGTTTGTGTGTGTGTGTGTGTGTGTGTGTGTGTGTGTGTGTGTGTGTGTGTGTGTGTGTGTGTGTGCATGCAGTTATTATAGGCTACAGCTCAGTGAAGAGTTGGACAATTTGAAAAGGCATCTACTCAAGATGGCTTATAGCCTGGTCATGACCAGCCCCTCGGTCTACACTCCTCTTCCAATAACTGTACGTTCACACCAACAGCTACTAAAGCTGTAAAATCGCTGGAAGCCATTGACTTTCTATGGGCAAGAGCGACAAAAGTGATAAAAGCAACAAAAGCTACCAGCTGTAAAAGTTGGGCGATTTGAGCAACTAAAAAAAAAGCTAAAAACCGGTTAACTTCATGCAAATTAGCTATGACGCGTTTTGGCTGTAAAATCTTAACGCTGTGATGTTAATGGAATGACAACAGGCATGTCATGAGTGATAGAGCGATTTGGGCGAACACAGACAATTTTAGCAGCTATTTTTTTGAGCTACAAAAGATTTAGCAGTTTTAGTAGCTGTTGGTGTGAACGTACAGTAAGGGTCTGGGATTTCAACTATTGAGAAGGAGATGTTTAGTCCTTCAATGATATTGTATTTTTGCTCTGCATTCTTAAAGGAAAATACCGGAGTGAGCCTTCAAGCAAAATTAAGCGCATAGCCCATGTTGAAAGACGCATTCAGCTACAATAGCGCTGGTTAGCGGATGTCGGTACATTGTCGGTCTATAGCGAAAAGCGAAAGGTATGACCGTTTTCAGCTTCCGTATTTCAAGATGGCGGCAATACATGGAGAGTCTACCCCAGTTAATGCGTGCAAATGCAAAATTTCAAGCCAATACGGACACACGGAATTAATAGTGGTGGTTGATATTTATGAGAAAGGACAATCTTGTCAACAGGTAAAGCAGATTTTGATATTGAGCAATAAAAAACGTTACACATTGTACCTTTAAAGTTTGCTGATTTGCTCGAGCTTGATGACCGGAATCCCAGACGGAGTCATGGAGAGAATTAAAATTGTGTGGAAGTACATAAGAAGACAGTGGCCAGGCTAGTTGCCTTATGGACCTTGCCTATCATTTGTTCCTTGCCATATGTGTCTTTGCGCTGTCATTTTGCAAACATCTGCAACGGTTACTGTCAGTCAACATCATAGTAAATATTCATCAATTGTTGGTGTCCATTAGCTACATGATTTGGTCAGCCCTTTCATATTTTTTTCATACTACATAAATAGATATAAATGGATATTTTAGTGTCTATGAGAATGTATTTCCGTGAGCCAGATGCAAACGAGTAGTTAGCATTAGCTAGCCTGTAGCTAATGGAACTCAGGGGGATAGCCTTCTCGTTAGCCAAAGCTAACATGTTTACTTTTTGCACCTGGTTGCGGTCACTTACATTTAAATGGGAAGTCAGTCAATTGATTCAGCACTCATGCACCAAAAGTCTCTGTCATGTTAGACAGTAATTGTGTTGGGATTGTGAGAGTGCATTTCTGTGTAGGCCTACGCGTGTGTGTGTGTGTGTGTGTGTGTGTGTGTGTGTTTTCCCGGGGGTTTCGCTGAGAGCGCGGTGCATCTGTTACTAGCTGAGGCCCTGATCAGTTTCCTGTGCGGTTCTATGACAGCATGACTGCCTCCCTTCAGCAGCTGGTTGCCACTGGTCCAGGGAAATAGCCAATCAGCTAACAGCAGTGCTTGGGCATGTGCTGGCGGTGAACCAATAGGGGGGTTGACGTGATAGGCTTGCACCGTGCTGCTGCATGGTAAGTGATTTTGGAGGTGTGTGTGTGTGTGTGTTTGTGTATGTGTGCACGCATGGGAGAGAAAGAGAGAGAGGGTGGGAATAGAGAAAGATAGATAGTCAGGCAAAGACAGGAGGAAAAAGGGGGATTCTGAAATTGTGCATTCACTGGGGTGTGTGTGTGTGTGTGTGTGTGTGTGTGTGTGTGTGTGTGTGTGGTGTTATCCCTGTCGGTGGAGAAAGAGTGCTCCTACTCTGTAATGTATTCCTGCCCTAGGCCCAGCCAAACACATACACATACATTTCTGTCCACTTAGCACGCCTGCAGAGAGAGAGAGAGAGAGAGAGAGAGAGAGAGAGAGAGAGAGAGAGAGAGATGCAGGAGAAAGACAGATAGAGGGCAAAGAGACTGGGTACAGGAGTGGGAAACTGTGTAAGGAAGATGGTATGTGTGTGTGTGTGTGTGTGAGAGAGAGAGAGAGAGAGAGAGAGAGAGAGAGAGAGAGAATGTTTCTGTTGAAAGGAAAAAAGAGTTTGACATATACAATATCTTTCTCTCTGCGTTTCTTCATCAGCTCTGGCTGTCATTTCTCTTTGCTGTAATTATTCATTCACTCTGCAGCCAGTGGCTGAGTCTCTCGCCTCTGTCGCACACACACACACACACACCCCGCCACCACCACCCCCCCTCTCTCGCTTTCTCTCTCACACACACACACGCGCACATGCACACACACACACACACACTGCCATCTGCCCTGCGCTCCGTCAAAATAAACTCACCCTTGCTAATTGGCTAGCTGAGATTTAGGCGCTCCCTTGTGAGTTTGCATCATCTTCACACATGCACACAGTTCATAGATCGTCATCATGTGCCACACACACACACACACACATATAGCCTACACACATCCACACACACCTTACCCACAGACTAAGTGATGGTGTGGGGGAAAACAAG
>JAODXP020000028.1:19989323-19991823 GCA_027497455.2 Sardinella longiceps | reverse complement strand
CATCTGCCAGTCTATCCCTCTCTCCCTCCATCCTCCATTTCTCCCCCTGTTCTGTCGCTCCCTCTCTCCGTCTCTGTCACTCTGAGTCGGTGAGAATCTGCGTTTACTTCCTGCCTCTTGTTTTTCCCCTTGTGCTGAGCAGCCCTCAGCGTTTGTCTCTGTCCGCCCCTGTGAGCGTCTACCTGCACACCTGTCGCTCCACATTCACCTCTGCACTCACACACACACACACACACACACACACACACACACACACACACACACAGTCTGGGATGTTTTGTTAAGCTTATCACACACACACAGGCACACTGAAAAGAAAAACAGAGTAATTACAAGACTGATGATATAAACACTCAGTCTCGGACTTGTGTTGTGTGTGTGTGTGTGTGTGTGTGTGTTTGAGTGTGTTTTTGTGTGTGTGTGTGTGTGTGTGTGTGTGTGTGTGTGTGTGTGTGTATGTTTGTGTGTGTGTGTGTGTGTCATGTCTCAAAGTGCAGTATTTTCACATAGAGGGTCTACAAAGAGCAAAGATTTTATACAGCCAGCAGCTGATTGGATTCCATGTGATGCAATTATGATGTTGACTTCAAGTGTGTGTGTGTGTGTGTGTGTGTGTGTGTGTGTGTGTGTGTGTGTGGTGAAGCGTAGCATTAGTTGAGGCAGGCTGCGGTAGTCATCCTCCAGCCTGCACTGCACTGACTCAGTCACTCTCTGCAACCAGTCACTCTCTGCCTCCCAGTGGCCCCTAATGAGCATAGGCCTGCACACACACACACACACACACACACACACACACACCTAGTCCTACAGGCATGCAATGCCACACACACACACACACACACACACACACACACACACACACACACACACACACACACACACTAGTCCTACAGGCATGCAATGCCACACATACACACACACACACACACACACACAGATCTAGTCCTACAGGCATGTAATGCCATGCACACAAGTGCCCATACATACACACACACAAACTCACACACACACACACACGCACACACACACAGACACACACACACACACTCACACACACACACATACACACACACACACACACACACACACAAACACGCACACACACACACACACACACACACACACACACACACACACACACACACACACACACACACACACACACACACACACACACACACACACACAAGCTGTAGGCCTAAGTCATTCCACTCAAACATGAATGTTATGATTCATTATTACCAGTCAAAAAAATTACATGTGTGATCCTTACTGGACTAGGAATAATACCAAAAAAAATAAACACAGAATACACACAGACACACACACACACACACACACACACACACACACACACACACACACACACACACACACACACACACACACACACACACACACACACACACACACACAAACACACGCGCACACACACACACACACACACACACACACACACACACTCAAACCCGGACAGGAGAATGTCTGACAGAGAGAATATAAAAAAATTACATTGGAGAAGCAAGTGAACCCGATGCTGTTTGAAAAAACGGGGGAGATAATTCTCCACAGCAGCAGACTATTATGGTATGGAGCCAGTCTGGAAAACACATTTCAACCTTCTGACATCTTTACATTTAACCCAGTTTTGAATGCGGTCTTACATGTACAAAATATTTTCTGGAATTATGAAATCACGTCAATAGTATTTCAACAATAAATACAAATAATATGAAAGGTGTTTCATTTCTCTAAGGCATCCAAAAACATCAAAAGCTATCTGAAGTTCTTTGCCGCTATCTTGAAGTTTTGGGTTGTGGGAAGTCTGCAAGACTTGACCTGCGGGGCGAGAGACTGGACAGGTGTTGAGGTGGTGTGTGTGTGTGTGTGTGTGTGTAGATGAGTGTGAGAGAGAGAGAGAGAGAGAGAGAGAGAGAGAGAGAGAGAGAGAGAGAGAGAGTGTTCCATAAATCATGAGGTTTCTGGTGAAAATCCTCATCTTTCCCTCGTCAGCTCCCATTATCCCCTCTTTAACCGAGTCCTTCTCTTCCCATTACAGAGACTGACAGGCCACACAGCCTTGTGTGTGTGTGTGTGTGTGTGTGTGTGTGTGTGTGTGTGTGTGTGTGTGTGTGTGTGTGTGTGTGTGTGCTGTGTGTGTGTGTGTGTGTGTGTGTGTGTGTGTGTGTGTGTGTGTGTGTACGTGTGTGTGTGTGTGTGTGTGTGTGTGTGTGTGTGTGTGTGTGTGTATCCGTTCGTGTGTGTGCCATAGATTGAGGGAAAAGGCGATAGGAGTGAATAGTGCAAGAGAAAAAGGCAATATACCTGTCAATGCACTTTTCATATGCTATTCTTTCCACTGTGATTACGTTCACATTTCTCGAAACACACACACACACACACACACACACACACACACACACACACACACACACACACACACACACACACACACACACACAAACTCATACAGCATACATGAGCACCATTTTAGATTGCT
>JAODXP020000028.1:19978377-19986723 GCA_027497455.2 Sardinella longiceps | reverse complement strand
CTCTCTCTCAATCATTATTTGCCTCTTTCTTTCTGATTTCACTTTTAATGTAAAAGAGTTATGGCAAAAGTAATATTACTAAGATGAAGATAAGATAAATAACATTATTAATACTTAATCATAATGTTACTGGGGAAAATTAGGAAATAAAAAACTTAAAATCCTCCTCTTATTCATAAAATAGGTTGAAATTATAGAAATTCAATTTGAAAGTGTACATTATTCTAGGACAGGTGACATGACTTTGGGTATCTTCCTCTTGCTGTCCCATGCTCTGTTTTCTTTTCTTGTTATCCATCTCTCCCTCCATCCCTCCGCTCTCAGTTCATCCTCATCTGTGGACATGTTGTCTTACATCTGCTGTGTCTCTTTAGTACACTATTAGTCCAGTACTGACACATCTGACCCATTTGGGACAGAATCATCTAGATTGCAGTGTCTCTGGGTACGATATCCTATCTTTTGAAAGTGCTCTCTGGTGACTTAATATCTTACTTTTTTTGTGTATATTTTTCATTCAACCCCTCGGTCCACTCTTCCTCCTTTTTCTCTCTTTTTTTAAGAATCTGCTTCTATCCCTTTCTCCTGTTCCCTTTTTGGTCTGTTCCTTTATTTTGTCTCGCCCACCCCATTTTTTTTTCTTCTTCATCGCTTTTCTTTTTATTCTCTCTCTCTCTCTCTCTCTCTCTCTCTCTCTCTCTCTCTCTCTCTCTCTCTCTCTCTCTCTCTCTCAGGTAGTTAGCCAGCTTGCTGCAGCTCAGGGGACACTGTGGCAGGTGGAGCAGCTTGAACAGGTGGAGGAGGAGGGAAAGAGAGGGGAACGATGAAAAAATGAGAGCAAGAAGAGAAGGGGACAAGAGGGATTCAAATGAAAAGAGTGGAAAAGATGGAATGAGAGCAAAGGACAATAAGAGTGGAGGAGGAGGGGAGGAAGGGAAGGAAAGAGAAAGAAAAACAAAATGTGAAAAAAGAGGGAAGAAGACCAAAAGAGAGTGAGGAAGAGAGAGAGAGAGGGAGAGAGAGAGAGAGAGGGGGAGAGTGAAAGACTCAGATGAAAGACTGGAAAAGATGGAATGAGAGCAAAGGAGGGAAAGAAGGGAGGAAAATAGAAGGAAAAACAAGATGGAAAGGAAAGAAGGAAGAAGACAGAAAGAGAGAGTGAAAATGAGAGAGAGAGAGAGAGAGAAAGACAGAGAGAGAATAAAAAGAAAAGTAAGATGAGGAAGTAAAAATGGATGAAAGAGTGAAAAGATGGAATTAGAGCAAATGAGTGGAGGGGGAGCAAAAGAGAAGGACAAGATGGAAAGAGAAGAAGGAAGAAGACAGATACAGAGAGAGAGAGAGAGAGAGAGAGAGATGGAATGAGAGCAAAGGACAAAGAGAGCAAAAGAGTGGAGGGGGGAGCAAAAGAGAAGGAAAGACAAGATGGAAAAAGAACAGGGAAGAGCGAGAACAGAGAGAGAGCGAGGGAGAGAAAGAGAGATGGAGGGAGAGAGAGGTGCGGATTGGAAGAGGGGAGAGAGCGAGCGAGAGAAAGAGAGATGGAATGAGAGAATGGAGGGAGAGAGAGAGGGTCTCACGTGCGGAGGAGAAGAGTGGGCTGGGGTGGGTTGGTCCCCAGAGAGGGTGTTCTGTGTCAGTTAGAGTAATAGATTGATCTGGCCTGAAAAGGAGCTCAGGGTCTCAATGCCTCAGGTCAATACAGGGGCTCCCACAGTGCTCCTCCATGTCACTATTATTCTGTGTCACTCTCTCTCTCTCGTGTGTGTGTGTGTGTGTGTGTGTGTGTGTGTGTGTGTGTGTGTGTGTGTGTGTGTGTGTGTGTGTGTGTGTGCGCGCTGTCGCGTGTGTGTGTGTAGGTGTGCTCATATGTATCTGCTGAAAGAGATTGAAAGTGATACCACTGTTCCGCTGAGACTTTATATGTGTGTGTGTGTGTGTGTGTGTGTGTGTGTGTGTGTGTGTGGTGTGTGTGTGGGTGTGTGTGTGTGTATACACGCGTGCACATGTCAACCTGAGTGCATTTGTGTGTGCATGGGTTTGTGTGTATGCGTGTTTGTGTGTGTGTGTGTGTGTAGTGTGGTGTGTGTGTGTGTGTGTGTGTGTGTGTGTGTGTGTGTGTGTGTGTGCGTGCGTGTGTGTGCGTGTTCTATGTCTTGGAGATGCCAGTAGATGTTAGTAACGGTAGATTGCATTTTTAAAGCTACCTGGCTCTTATTGCGTTGCTGTTTCCTTTAATCCCCTGGACTACTGCAGAGCCTTTACACACACACACACACACACACACACACACACACACACACACACACACACACACACACACACACACACACACACACACACACACACACAGGCCTCAGTCTCCACTCCCATTGAGCTAAGCCTAATGAACTCACTATGCCAGCTCAGCCTTCTGAAACACACTAGGTCCTAATGCATCATGGCACACTCTTGCACTGCTCACACACACACACACACACACACACACACACACACACACACACACACACACACACACACACACACACACACACACACAATCAGTCCCTGGCCACTGGGGTCATCAGGAGCCTGCACAAACAGCTGAGCCTGAGCCTCAATCATTAGCTGTTGTCCATTGTGCTTGTCTTTTCTATTGAGGCAGTGTTAGATGACTGCAGTTACATAAAGCATTTAACATTACTAAAATAGCCATGCCTGTTGTTGTTATGCCTTTTCCAATTAGGGGGTTATTTATAAGAAAGCCAAACAAAATGGTGAAGAAATTAACTAAATGTTAAAGAAATAATGGATTTGGGGGCCCCGTGGCTCAGTGGGCTAGAGCGTCATACCATTACTCCGGGGACCCGGGTTCTCTGCACTGAAACTTTCCTGAGAATCGGGGTTTCCCTGCAATAGACATTGGGAGGCATCTTTTCTCCTGTCTGTCATTCGCACACACACACACACACACACACACACACACACACACACACACACACACACACACACACACACATACACACACACATACGGACAATGAAGATAAAAAGTGTGTGTCTGTATGTATGTATGTCTTTGTTTGTGTGTGTGTGTGTGTGTGTGTGTGGTGTGGTGCAGGTGCGCATGTCAGGTATGGATGAGGTAAAAGGGTGTCAAGGGTTTAGATGTGTCTGTGCGATGAATCTCCATGGCAACAGTCAAGGAGGGTGAGCCCATGTGATGGAATGGAATGGCTGGTGCTTAAAGTCAAGAGAGTGAAAGGGGGAGAGAGAGAGAGAGAGAGAGAGAGAGAGAGAGAGAGAGAGAGAGAGAGAGAGAGAGAGAGAGAGAGAGAGAGAGAGAGTAAAAGACAGAAGCAAATAGGAGAGGCCAAGAAAGAATGATATAAGGGAAACCAGGATGAAAGAAAAGAAGAGACAAAAAAACAAAGGAGAGAGAAAAGGAGTAAAAGAGAAAAAAGACATAGAGCCAATGGTTAAAGATACAGAGAGAGAGAAGAGAGAGAGAGAGAGAGAGAGAGAGAGAGAGAAAGACAGACATGACAGAGAGAGACACCAAATGATGAAAGGATAGAGACTAGAGAGAAAAAGTGACAGAAAGACAGATTGAGAGAGAGAAAGATGAGCAGGATGAGGTAGAACAGACAGAGCGAGAGACAGGAAGAGGAGAGAGAGAGATGGAGGGAGGGAGTGAGCGAGGAGAGGAAAAAGATGTAGAGAGGGAGACTGGGAAGGTGAAGGGGGAAATCAAATTGAAGCAGTTGCCATGGTGATGCACCGTTGCAGCTGCCTCTGCATCTGTGTGACAGCACTTGTGTGCGTGAACGCGCCTGTGTGTGTGTGTGTGTGTGTGTGTGTGTGTGTGTGTGTGTGTGTGTGTGTGTGTGTGTGTGTGTGTGTGTGTGTGTGTCTGAGAGTGTAGTTTTGAGTGTGTTATGCTGTGCGAGTGCATGTGTGTGTGTAAGGGGGTTCGGTTGTTTTTATATGTATGATGACTGAACCCTAGAACCTTTTTATCTGTCATTTTCTGTCCTTTCTTTCTTTCTTTCTTTCTTTCTTTTCTGTCTGTATTTCTTTCTTTCCCTCGTTCTCCCTTTTCCCCTCCATTTCCAGTCTCATCTACCACACTTCCATCTCTCTCTCTCTCTCTCTCTCTCTCTCTCTCTCTCTCTCTCTCTCTCTCTCTCTCTCTCCCCCTCTCTGCTGTGGATCATGGAGTAAACAGATGCTATAGCTGTTATTTATGTCATCGTTCTGCTCTGCCACACTCTCATATTAATTACCCACAGGCTCTCTGTAGGGCACACACTTACCTACACACACACACACACACACACACACACACACACACACACACACACACACACACACACACACACACTTACCTGTGCAACCATACACACACACACACCAAACACCTTCCGGCTTGTTGCTAATCATGCTCCTGTATGCTCCTACCTACACACACAAACAGGAGCATGCATACACACACACACACACACAAACACACATGCACACACGCGTTAGACACACACAATACAGCCAAACTGAACACCTTCAGGATCAGTGCGCAGACTTGGTTCTAATCCACAGACGTACCACCCACCCACACACACACACACACACCACACACACACACACACACACACACACACACCAAACACCTTCAGGATAACTGAGCAGCCTTGGTGCTAATAATGCTCTTGCATCATAACTGCTACCTACCTACCTACCTACACACACACACACACACACACACACACACACACACACACACACACACATACACACACACACACACACATACACACACACACACACACACACACACACACACACACACACACACACACACACACGCCAAACACCTGGAGGATGATTGGGCAGCCGACGCTCTAATCACTCTCTCTTCTTTATTGTAGCAGCAGCAGCAGGGCTGGCTAATAACCACAGTGTTCATTTTTCTACATTAGACTCCCCCTCCCCTTACACACACCTCACCCCACACACACCTCACCTCACCTCACACACACACACACACACACACACACACACACTCATTAAACCTCATTACTGCACAACGTACACATATATGCTGTGTGTGTGTGTGTGTGTGTGTGTGTGTGTGTGTGTGTGTGTGTGTGCGTGCGTGTGTGCGTTTTATAGCGAGACGGTCTGTTTGAATGATAGCTTAATCATGCCGTTTGCCTGCATGGCATAAATCTTGGTGTTTGAATAGGAGTAAATATGAGAGCAGAAGGGATTGATTGGTCCTGGTCTCGTACATCTCTCTCCCTCCATCCCGTCAGCAGCGCCACCGCCGCTGTCAGATTGATCAGCTGGAGCGCTCGGAGACAGAGACAGCCCAACGCTCTTGTCATTCGCTCTCAAGTGGTCAAGTACAAGTGCAACGCACAACATGGAGGCTGACATCCAATAAGGAGGGGAATGGGTTTAGTAATTTAGCTTTAAATGCTAGGCTACTGTAAGAGGGTGAGGGTGTGTGTGTGTGTGTGTGTGTGTGTGTGTGTGTGTGTGTGTGTGTGTGTGTATGTGTGTGTGTGTGTGTGTGTGTGTGTGTGTGTGTGTGTGTGTGTGTGTGTGTGAGTGTGTGTGTGTGTGTGTGTCACGCTAGGTGTCGTTACAGACGTCACTCCACTGGGAGAGCTAGAGTTCTAGGAACATGAAGGCAGTTGGTTCAAGTCTTTCTGAGTCTCTTATGTACTTTGTACACAACAAACTCTTTCACCTGTTTGCTGAACTGTTAGGCTTGAATTTTTCCTCTAACCCATTATTTAACCATCTTTAGGTGTATACAACATCACCCAAATATTATTTTCTAAGCTAATTGTTTTCAGTAGCATGCAGTAATCAAATCATGTACTTAAATCTCAAATTACTTCAGTGGATACTTCAATGGCTGACTGCCAGTGGCAGGTGGCTAACCTTGTTAGCTTGCCCCATGTTTTGAAATCTAAGTCTGCCTAGCCTGCCTGGGTGTACAGAGTGAAAGCGAGAGAATGAGAGAAATTGACAAAAATGAAACACACACACACACACACACACACACACACACACACACACAGGCATTAGGGCGGTTGCATAAGGTTAACCCCTGAGTGTGTTTTCTGTCAGTGAGATGGATTGGTTGCCTTGACATGATGGGAGAGTCGAGTGTGTGTGTGTGTTTGTGTCCCCAAGACGGCAACCAAATCGCGAAACTCTTTGAGACGAGGATAAATAGCCAGCGACTCACACTGCATTATAGAAAAGTCCTCTCATTTTCAACACTGCCGTGAGCATCTTGTGAGTTTGTGTTGTGTTGTTGTGTTTAGAGTTGCTCAAGGTTGCTGGACTGATAATAGGAGGTTTCTTCAACAGGGGGGACATCTTGATGGAACTGTTGAGAATGTTGACCACATCTTCCTGAGCAGACGTTGCCCTTGAAGATTCTTTCTGCTCTGACAAGTGCTAACTTGAATATGCTGTTTACATTTGATATGTAATCTGGTATGTGTGTGTGTGTGTGTGTGTGTGTGTGTGTGTGTGTGTGTGTGTGTGTGTGTGTGTGTGTGTGTTTTCCCCAGACATTCGAGACCGTCGGAAGAAGCCAGTCATGCTCTTTATCCACGGCGGCTCCTACATGGAAGGCACCGGCAACATGTTTGACGCCAGCGTGCTCGCGGCCTACGGCAACGTCATCGTGGTGACCATGAACTACCGACTGGGCGTGCTCGGTAAGTGATCCCTGATTGGTCTCTTGCACCTCATCCTCTCCTGTGATTGGCTCAGGTCTAAAGAGAACAACCTGTGAGCTGCTTTCTCCATTGGACTCAACAATGGGTCTACATCACAACATAAGTTGACTTGTCGCTCAACCTCATCCTCTTATCTGATTGGTTGAGCTCTAAAGAGTCCAGCCAATGAGCAGCCTTCTCAAATGGCTTCAGAGTTGCTTGTGGGTGGGGTCAGGGAGTATTAAGCCAATAAAAAAAAGCCTCCACCAACAAACTCTGTTTTGATTAGTTTGATTTGTGGCCGCGTCTGGGAGGAGGAGGGCTCTATAAATTGGTGAACTATCGGCGCTAAGACCAGCCATGCAAATCAACCATTTGCCTGTCAGCACACTGCAGCAATGAGATGGGCTAGATTTACTTTTCCATTTTTCACTTTAAGAGCGCAGGCGGGGGAGAGAGAAAGGGGCGTTTGGGAGCGAGGGAGGGAGGGAAGGAGGGAAGAAGGGATGGAGGGAGGAAGAGAGAGAGAGAGAGAGAGAGAGAGAGAGAGAGAGAGAGTGGACCCGTCAGATTTGTTCTTTATTATATTAGGGAAAACAGCATTCAGATGAAGTCATTTTGAGCAGCCACAGTACACTGCACAACGTGGGAGAGCTGTGTATTTGTGAGTGTGTGTGTGTGAGTGTGCCTGTGTGCGTGTGTGTGAGTGGGGGCGACACACAACGTGGAGGCCAGGTGGGGTGTATGGACCGATGCTTTTTGCCAGTCTCTTTTGCATGCACACACACACACACACACACACACACACATACACACACACTCTCTGCTGGATTGAGACAGTAATTGGTTTAGAGTTTAAAGCTTTATCCATTGTGGTCATTCATGCTTAAGTGCTATCCAATGCAATTTGATTCCGACACACACACACACACACACACACACACACACACACACACACACACACACACACACACACACAGGGGTACATCCTCACACAACAGAGGGAGTTCACCATTTCTGAGCAGAGAGTGGTCCTTAAGAGTTGTGCTGTAGGCTCTCTCTCTCTCTCTCTCTCTCTCTCTCTCTCTCTCTCTCTCTCTCTCTCTCTCTCTCTCTCTCTCTTTCACTCTCTTTCTCTCTCCGTCGTTTCTGCAGGCTGTCTATCCTATGTCAGGGTGTTTGTGCATTTTTGTGTAGGTGTGCTTGTGCACGTGCGTGCACAGTTTTTTTAATGCTGTATGTATGTGTGTGTGTGTGTGTGTGTGTGTGTGTGTGTGTGTGTGTGTGTGTGTGTGTGTGTGTGTGTGTGTGTGTGTGATTGTAGGAAGGCTTGATATGTGTTTCCCTGAGATATATTCCCTGAGTCTTGGCAAGGTGATGCCCCATAGCTCTCTCATCAAAACCTGAAGAGGTGTATGTTTGGGCACATATTGTTTTCTGTGCGTGTGCGTGTGTGTGTGTGTGTGTGTGTGTGTGTGTGTGTGTGTGTGTGTGTGTGTGTGTGTGTGTGTGTGTGTGTGGGTGGGTGAGGTTTAAATCTACAAATCTTCCTGTCTCGTTCACATGTGTGACGCTCATATGTCACCTGCATGTCCATGGGGCCTTAAGGAGCCAGACCACTGATGAAA
>JAODXP020000028.1:19945877-19950877 GCA_027497455.2 Sardinella longiceps | reverse complement strand
TTTCTTCCCTCGTTTCTTTGTCGTCTTCTTCCTCCTTTTCTTCCTCTCTCCCCACCTCTCTCTGCTCCCAAAGCTCCTCCAGCCCTAAGTTAAGTACAGTGGGCAGGATCATTAGAGCACCTCTCATTAGTCAGGCTCTCAGGGCTGTTTAGAACAACTAGACACACACACACACACACACACACACACACACACACACACACGAAGACACACACACACAGAGAGAGAGAGAGAGAGAGAGGAGAGAGAGAGAGAGAGAGAGAGAGAGAGGGTAATGTGGCTTGTGAGGTTGTTTTCAAAAGTTTATTTAATTGATTTATATAGGATCATGTTGAAGAAATCATCCATCAAGGTGTGTGTGTGTGTGTGTGTGTGTGTGTGTGTGTGTGTGTGTGTGTGTTTGGATTTTTATACTTTCTGTATCTCAGTAAAACTCTGTGATTCCCTCTTTATCTGAAGTGATCATTCTTGCAGCAGGAAGGAGTCTGACAAGCCACACTACACTACAGGTATAACATAAAATGTATTATATAGTCTGGCCACAATGGGTAAATGCTTGGGATGGAATCTTTTAAGCTGCCACTGTATGCAATAGGATAGTGGTAGGACCAGAGACATGGAAAACTCAGCATAGAAACCAGTCAGAGTAACGAACAAGCCGATTCAAACAAAGCTCCACCCAAAGCCAACCCAACGACTCCTTGTCCACACAGGGAGTGTTGTGATTGGCTAAACACCACCGATGTCTGAATACAATGACTCTAGGCTAGCATAAAAGTCTTAAAATCCTGCACTGTTCCCTGAGGTCTCTGTCGTGGAATACAATCAAAGAATCAAAATGGCACAATCTAATTTTCATTCCCTTTCACCTAGTGCTATTCCCCTCTTCATAACAGAGACTTTTACCCTCCCCACGCTCACATGTCACTCTCCATGTCACTCCTACTCCTGTGGAGGTCTCTTTTACTCTGTACAAAAAAAGCCCCCCAGAAAGCAACGAAAAGGAACATTTTCCCCCAAAAGAGTTGAACTGCTTTTGTGTTGGCTGTCCCGACATTAACACATTGTTGCTAAATGGGAAGCCTTCCCATCCCGATGTCCCCGGCGTTTGTATTTGGAGCGTGCCGTCATCGCTAACGCTAACAGCTCGGGAAACCTGATAGCCGAAGCGCCTCAGAGCTAACTCATTAGCGCACTGTCATCGGGGTGTGCTTTCACACCAGCACCAACCTGGCAGTCTTCCCCCTCACTTACACACACACACACACACACACACACACACACACACACACACACACACACACACACACACCAACTTATTACGCTCCCCCCTTTCCTCACACGCAGATGCACAAACATTGATGGTTAACTTCACTGACATTGCACACACACACACACACACACACACACACACACACACACACACACACACACACACACACACTGGGGTGCTACCTTTATTTAAAGACTCCAGTGTGATGTCATGTCAGGTGTGTAGGTGAGAGCTGAATGGCCATTCTACTTACAGACGTCTCACAGCAATCAATTAGCACATCTATTCTTAAAGCACACACACACATACACACACACACACACACACACACACACACACACACACACACACACACACACACACACACACACACACACACACACACACACACACACTGTGTGGTTGCTGCTCTAACAAGGCACTAACAGTGGCATCCCAAGGGGGAAACAGCAGCGGTGGGAGAGGAGGAAAGAAGTGAAGGGTGAAGAAGAGAGGAGGAGTGGAGAAAGAGGGTGAAGAAAGAGAGAGGTGGAGAGGGGTGAAAAGCTGAAAGTAAAGAAGGATGAAAGTTATAGTCGACTGATTTTATCCAAACCATCACAAACTGACTCACAGCAAGGAGTTAAAGGGGAGGTTCGGTATTTAGCATATCACTTCAGAAAAGGGGCTAAACATGCTAAAAAACGAACTTCCCGTTTAAAGGAATCTAACCCTGACTGCCCTATTGCCAGTGGATGATGTTCCTACTACTCCAACATGGCCCTGAAAAGGGTGATACAGGGGCGTGAGATGAAGAGGAAGAAAAGGTGGATGAGATGAAAGCCAGATGAAAAGATGAAAGCCATGTACACGAGACTGACAAGACCCCTCCTCATAAGCATGAGGTGACACCAGTCAGGAGCGTGACCAAGCCTTAGCCTTAATGAATATCATATCAGTCATAGACATACAGCTTCACATGATGTTAGTCAGTAGAGGAGAGGAGGAAGAGGAGGAGAGGAGTAGAAGATGAAGAGCATAGAGCAGAGGAAGAGAGGAGAGGAGGAGGAAGAGGAAGAGGAAGAGGTGGATGAGTGAGAGAAGAGGAGAGAGAGGAATGGGGGGAGGGTGGGTAAGTGTGTTTGCATTGTTCTAGCGGAAAGAGGGAATTAGGGAGATAGGCAGGTGGCATCGCCACTCGTCAAGGACGGCTTCGGAATGAAGATGAGGTGGCATGCTATGGGTGAGGAGGAGTTTGGATTGGATAATAGGATATAGGAGAGGGGGATAGAGAGCGGATGAGTGGAGGATAGGATGGAGGGATACACATGGGCTAAGTCCCAATACCCCACCCTCAAGTCCTGTGTCCTTATAGGCCTCACTGGCATGAAGGGACTTGGCTTATTGATGGCAGTTAAATGCATGAGGGTCTAGGGCATGCCTGGGCAAACTAAGGCCCGGGGGCCACATGCGGCCCGCTGAGTCATTTAATCCGGCCCGTGGAGCCTTCCCATAGTAGAATAATTTATCTTTTAGCCAAGGAGACTTAGATTATGGATGGGCCTAAATGATCAAATTTGTTGTATTCATGAAATAGAAATCCCCCCTTTTAACCGTGCATGTTAGCATGTCCTCTGAAGAAAGTGGGGCTACTGGTTTGAGACTCTCAAATTTATCGGCATTAACCGGTCAAAATAGTCAAATTAGTCAAAATCTAACAGTCAATGCGGCCCTTCGGCGAAAATAATTGCCCACCGCTGGTCTAGGGCCTAGGGGTTAGACAGGACGTTGGGACTGAGCCATGCTCTCTTTGTGGCTCCTAGCAATGAGGAGCAATGGAGGATTTAGTTACAGTAGGTGCCACAGTTTAGATTAACTCTGTTGGTCACCTTGCCGGTTTATTTATCATTTCAAAGTCCACAAAATATAGTTTTGTAGTTTGTTCACTTTTATTATTATTTATTTTATGGATTACATCCAGCAACCAGAAAGGGTGGAGGCATCACAACAAAAAGCAGAGAAAAAAAAAGAAAAGAAAAAAGACTCCCAAAGGCCAGGCCTTGTTTGAAAAGAGGTGAAGTGGGTTTGAACCAGATGAGCTGGTTGAGTTGTTGAGGGTTGTGTCTTTCAGGCACATATGAAAGATCAAATACACCAGGGAGAGAAACTTGACTTTGTTGACAGTATCTGCAGATTTAGAAGCCCATTTGCAGAGGCTGCTAAAGAGGACACTTGTAATTAGCCTACTGTAGGTTTGGATTCATATGTGGGGGAAAGAGGGGAGGATAGAACAGGAGAGGTGAGGTGAGGATATAGCCTAATGTAATGGAATAATTTATCAGAAATGTTAATTATTAATTAGTATATTAATTAATATATAAGTAATTGCAATGATAAAATCTGAATAATTAATAATATACCAATATTAATAATTGATACTGACCAAAATGGATTCCTTTACATATTTTGTACGTATGTATGATGACCATTACTATAATCTTGATTGTGATTTTAAGGTTGCATTTTGTTGTTCTTATTAGCATTAGATTAGTTGGAGCCATTTAATGGCTTTTTGTCATCATTATTTTTAATTAGCATTGTTCTTTTGTAAGGCCCTTTGGATAAAAATATCTACTAAATACAGGCAACAACATAAACACAAACCCAGATGTAAAGAGACTGAACCTGTAAGGGTTTAAGCCTTGGGTCAGTAGACAGGAATAGACTGAACCTCTGTGTCCTTTTTACCCATCAAGTACAACCAGTGGGGTTTCGCGGTCATGTAAAGATTTCATGAGCCTGCAGGATATACATGGGAGAGAGAGAGAGAGAGAGAGAGAGAGAGAGAGAGAGAGAGAGAGAGAGAGAGAGAGAGAGATGAGAGAATGAGAGAGAGAGAGAGAGATGGTAGAATGAGAGAGAGAGATTGAGAGAGAGAGATGAGGTAGAGAGAGAGAGAGAGAGAGAGAGAGAGAGAGAGAGATGGTAGAATGAGATAGAGAGAGCACTAGATGGATGGGTGAGGAGAAAGGAGGGAGCTTGACCTTGTGATTAAAAATAGTAGTGTTTTTTATTTGATGTCTTGTTCTGCCATGTTCTCGTGGGCTATAGATCGAGAGGCCTAATGGCCCACTGAGTGCCCGGGTGTCAGGGAGGGACGGGGAGAGCGTGGGGAAGGTCATTCCCCGTGCGCATTCATTGGTCCGTACCAGAGGCCAGCTGACCAATGGCGTGTGTCCTGGGAGATGCTGAGGTTCGATCGCCGTGGTGATGATGGAACTGTGGTGGAGCCCGGGGAGAGGTCAGAGCTTTGGATCAGGTGGAGATATTCATTTAGAGTGCAGCTGGACGCAGGCATCAGACAACACACACGCACACACACACACACACACACACACACACACACACACACACACACGTTTCTCCTTCACGTGGTAATGTCTTATAGTCTCCACCCCTCCCCCTTTTCTCTTTTTTTCTGGTCACGTCTACAGACAGACACACAAACACACACACACACACACACACACACACACACACACACACACACACACACACACACACACACAGAACACACGTTCCTCTACTCTTATCTTTTCCCCCTGCTGTGTGTCAGGAGGTCCTAGAGCTGTCAGTCAAACATTTGTGTTAACGGGAGCTCTGGACTGAGCACAGCATCAAGAACAGAGCAACACTAGATCTCTCTTTCTTTCTTTCTTTCTTTCTTTCTTTCTTTCTTTCGTTTGTT
>JAODXP020000028.1:19943369-19945777 GCA_027497455.2 Sardinella longiceps | reverse complement strand
GTGTGTGTGCACTGCTGGTCGTTCAACCATCCATCATGCAGGCAGTGGGGACAGAGTGGAGCCGTAGAGGGCCTGAGGGGTGAACACGGGTGGCTGGGTTGGGAGGGTGTATGTGGGGAGTGTGTGTGTGTGTGTGTGTGTGTGTGTGTGTGTGTGTGTGTGTGTGTGTGTGTGTGTGTGTGTGTGTGTGTGTGTGTGTGTGTGTGTGTGTGTGTGTGTGTGTGTGTGTGTGTGTGTGTGCGTGTGTTAAGTCCTCAATGTAAGCTGGTACTACAGAGCACCCCTCCTCTCCCCCCGGTCCTCCTCATAAGGCCAAGGGGTTAATGGTTTTCTTCACACTTTCTCTCTTCCTCCTCCTTCTCTCTCTCTCTCTCTCTCTCTCTCTCTCTCTCTCTCCCCTTTCTCTCTCTTCCTATACCCTTCTCTCCACTTTCTATGTCTTTCTCACTCTCTCTCTCTCTCTCTCTCTTCCTGTCTCTATATTCCTTCACTGTTCTCTCCATCTCTTTGACTGTGTACTCCTCCATAATTTGATGATGATGGAACATTCAGTCAGGCTTTGGTTGGGCTTGTGCCCATCTCCCTCCCTCCCACACACACACACACACACACACACACACACACACACACACACACACACACACACACACACACACACACACACACATACACACACACACACACACACACACACACACACACACACACGTACCGGCTGAGCCTGTGACAAACACAATCATTAGGAGGGAGAGATGTGCACTCTTTCTGTCACTCTCACTTTTGTTCATTTCTTTTCCTCTTTACTCTCTTTTATTTAGTATTTCTGCGCTTGTTTGTTTCTGCCTTCTCATGTTCTGTCAGCTGCAGAACCCACTCATTAGCCTTTATGTTCTCTCTCTCTCTCTCTCTCTCTCTCTCTCTCTCTCTCTCTCTCTCTCTCTCTCTCTCTCTCTTTCCTCTCCCTCTTTCGCTATGTGCTGTTTTCTCTTCCTCCTCTCTCACTCCCCTTCCCACTTTCTTCTCCTCATTCTTCTGTTCTCCCTCCCATTCCTCTCTCTCTCTCTCTCTCTCTCTCTCTCTCTCTCTCTCTCTCCTCCCTCCCTCCCTCTTACCTGAAGCCTCTACTCCATATTCATGAGGATCCAAAAAAAGAAAAGCGCTCCAGCTCTTCACCGCAAACAGCAGCATGTGGAGGAGTGGAGCAGACGAGTGGGAGAGAGGGATGAGGAGAGAGAGAGAGAGAGAGAGAGAGAGAGAGAGAGAGAGAGACTGGAGTTGGGACAGTGGTCTGGGCTTTATGAAATAGAGGCAAATGGTCCCTGTTAGAGCCGTGGTGAGGAGGAAGGAGAAGACACAGTAATGAAATCTAAACATGTCGTTTGAAATATTTAGTCATTGTCTCTTCATGCACTAATACACACACACACACACACACACACACACACACACACACACACACACACACACACACACACACACACACACACACACACACACACACACACGCAAACACACACACACACACACACGCAAACACACACACACGCACACACACACACACACAGTATTAAAAATTCTTCTCTCTCTTCACTCAACCCTTTTATGCTTATTATGTGTTTTCTTTCCTCCCTTCTCCTTCGTTCCTTCTCTTCTTTCCTTCTTCTCTGATCTGTTTTTGTCATCCCTCCTCTCACCTTTTTTTGTTCTCTCTCCATCTCTCTTCTTTCTCCATCTCTCTCCCTCCCTCCATTTCTGTCCTCTCTCATCTCTTTCCATCTCTCTCCACCTCTCTCCTCTCGCTCTCTCTTTTCTCTCCATCTTCTCTCTGTCTTTCTCTCCTCTGTATTTCTCTCTCTGCTCTTTGTCATGTGTGGCCAATAAGCTGAGAAAGAGAGAAAGGTGCAGGGTCGTTTCAAACAGGGCATGGGGTCCCTTAACCTCCCATCAACACCTACACAAACCACATTGTTATAATCTTCAAGCAACTTTCATTAATATAATTATGTATGTTGAACTTACAGTGATCTAACTGTCATATTTTATTGAAAAACACCACCAACTAAACTACTAAAATGAATAAACAGTCATTCTTGGGGGCCCCTTTCAGCCTGGGGCCCCAGGCAATTGCCTGGCTTGCCTGTCCTGTTGCGACGGCCCTGGAAAGGTGACAGGCATCACTAAAGCCCTAAGTCAGTTATTTGGTGTTATTGTATTACAGTAAGGTCATATTTTTGAGGTCATGTTCATGAAATAGATGCTAGCTGATGATATGTCAATCACTGTGTGTAGGAAAAACTAAATGTTGCATATAAAGACCAATGTTTATGGTTTTTGACTTGTATTGGTGGACAACAGACTGTGCAGAATTTTTTCTTATTTATCATTACGTGTTAATTTAGTTAACTACA
>JAODXP020000028.1:19935869-19938369 GCA_027497455.2 Sardinella longiceps | reverse complement strand
TAATAGATGTTAGCGACATACTTAAGAGGCATTTCAGTACTATTGTTTAGTAGTTAGTTAAACAAATAAAATTGTTTTAATATATTTTTTTAATTAACAAAATATGTATACATTTCACAGATGTATAAAATTAGCATTTTACATCACAAAATGTTATAGGCTACTAGTTAAACAAATAACTAACTTCACTTCCAGTAACCTAGTTACTAGCCCTGCTGTTGTGTTCCGGTCAAATGTGGAACAATATTTTTTTCTGTATATTTATAAATCAGGACAAAATTAGTACACTAAAATTTGTACTTTTGTCAAGCTTAGGTTGCTTGATGACAAAAGAGGTCTAACATAAAATCTGATGTAACCATGACACAGACCCAACAGGAAGTCTAGAAAATGAGAGGTGAATACAAATCCTCTTCATATGACCACATCATCTAAACATTTTGAAAAGGAATTAAACTTGCCTGCTGTCAAAACCTTGAAACCACAAACCTCTTCAGTGTCCGGTGAGAGGCGGTTGGATCCCTGATTGATCCAGAATATGAATGAGAAGAGTTGTTGGTCATATTTCTCTCTCATGTCCACACCCAGTATGAGGTGACTTTGCTCCATAGGGGCCGAAGCAGTGGCTGTCTACTGCTCTAGCTTAGTTCATTACTGTTCACTGTGTGCTCTGTGTGTGTGTGGTGTGTGTGTGGTGTGGTGTGTGTGTGTGTGTGTGTGTGTGTGTGTGTGTGTGTGTGTGTGTGTGTGTGTGTGTGTGTGTGTGTGTGTGTGGTGTGTGTGTGGTGTGGTGTGGTGTGTGTGGTGTGTGTGTGGTGTGGTGTGGTGTGGTGGTGTGTGTTGTGTGGTGTGTGTGTGTGTGTGTGTGTGTGTGTGTGTGTGTGTGTGTGTAATCACCAATCAGTGATGGGTGAAATGTAGAGCACAAATGCCCCTCAGGCCTCAGTACAGTACATATAGCCTAGTATACTTACACACACACTAGCATCTCCTGCTTGCCTTTGTAGTGCAGTGTGGAAGATGTGGAAGAGTTGAGGCGGGGGTCAGAGTGGCCTATCAGGGGAGTACAGGAAGACATTACTGGGGAACACATTGAGCCGGAGCACCTGCTGGCCCTCAGCAGGAGTGCTAGTGGTGCGGGCTAAAGGCTTTGGCAGCACACCAGCGCTCGCTAGCTAGCCCGCTCGCTTTGGGCCCACTCAAGGCAGACAGGACTGAGCAGGCTACTGGGTGATGCTCAGGTCAAACAAGCACTCAGGCGAGATGATGATGTGGTATGATGGGGGGAGAGAGAGAGAGAGAGAGAGAGAGAGAGAGAGAGAGAGAGAGAGAGAGAGAGAGAGAGAGAGAGAGAGAGATGTATCACTTTGAGACAGGTATAAAATAATAAAAGAATAACTTTTTTCTTTTGAAATCTAAAGCCAAAGATCCTAACAGTAGAGAGATCAAATGCAGTGTTCTATTCTTTATCCATTTCTTGCCTGCTTTTGTTCATACAGACGTGTTATTTGACAAACCACTAGAACACATTGAATTGAGTTGAACACTTTAGAGCAATTGTTGTTGGCTGTTGTTTCGCTATCTTCGCTTGTTGCACTAAATTTTCTTGTACTTGTACTTACTGGCAGTGCTTGGTGACCTAGAACAACAGGGATTGACTCCCGTCGGACTACTAAATTAAATGTTGAATTAATTAATTAATTGAATTCAGTGATTGAACTGAGTTGAAGTGATAGGGAAGAGCGAAATATAGTGATATGAATGACTGAGACCCAGAATCCAAGCCCCCAGAGCAGATGCGGAGGAGGACTACAGTATACTGCTGGAGTCTATACTGCAGGGGTCTGAAAAAGAGCCTACTCACTTCTCCATCAGTATGGGCAGCTAACAGTCTAGAACCTTCCGTCTTAGATTTAGATTGGCCAGTGAAGTTGGAGAGCAGAAAATATATATATTTATTTATTGGCATTACTCATTTATTTATGTGCAGCGGAATGAATAATGCATGTCGTTTTTATTGAGTACCATCCCCATCACTCACTTCTTTCTCTTTAACATTCTCTCTCTCTCTCTCTCTCTCTCTCTCTCTCTCTCTCTCTCTCTCTCTCTCTCTCTCTCTCTCTCTCTCGCTCTCTCGCTCGTTCTGTCTTTCACAGTCTGGCTCTTTCTAGTCCAACAGTGGGCTAGCAACACCAACAGCAGAAGGCAGAGAGAAGGCAGGGAGCGCTTAAGGACAAAGGCTGCTTTAACTTTGCTCCAGGGAAAGAGGGAGAAAGAGGACGAAAGGGAAGCCGCAGAGAAAGACAGAAAAGAAAAGCAAAGAAAAGAAAATAGGCAGAGGAGAACTGGGAAAAGCCAGGAGAAAAAAAGAGTATTCTCTCTGGCCCCAAGTTTGCAGGGCTGCTGAGAGTTAAGGAAAATGAGCAGCAAGATTCACAACCAGACTTTCTTTGATCTTTATAACTGATAGTTTCAGCAAATCTGCATCTTGTTGCTAAGT
>JAODXP020000028.1:19888369-19925869 GCA_027497455.2 Sardinella longiceps | reverse complement strand
AGCTAGATTGTTGATTCCATATTTGTTGGATATTGTTTGGAAGGAGGGTGTTCACAGATCCTGGTACAGCATCTGACACAATAGTAATTCACATCATCTGAATCAGATCAGTTGACTTGTGTTGGTCTTTAGTTGATTATCAAGGGAAATACCCCTCTTATATCACCTTTGTTTGAAATTATTACAATTATAAAAAGTAATTCCATTCAAGTGAATTCAATAGAGCTTTACTGACATGACAAAAATACACATTGCATTGGCAAAGCTTCTAGCTGTACAAACAACAGCTAGTGTGTAAGCAAAAGTAAACAAGGACGGATCATAAATAATCAAGCCATAATAATCAATATTAATTAAATAATAATTCTCTCTCTCTCTCTCTCTATTCTATCTCTTCAGGCTTTCTGAGCACGGGTGACCAGTCGGCGAAGGGCAACTACGGGCTCCTGGACCAGATCCAGGCGCTTCGTTGGCTCAATGAGAACATCGCTCACTTTGGGGGCGACCCCGAGCGCATCACCATCTTCGGCTCGGGGGCCGGCGCCTCCTGCATCAACCTGCTCATCCTGTCGCACCACTCCGAAGGTAACGCAGGCACTGGTGAGGACGACTATTCATCTTACACTCTACTCTCTGTGTGTCTGCGTCTCTGTCTCTGTGGGAGTCTGTTTATGGTGTGTGTGTGTGTGTGTGTGTGTGTGTACCGATATGTCTGTCTGCCTGTCTGTGTGTGTGTGTATATGTGTGTGTGTGTGTGTGTGTGTGTTTGTGTGTGTGTCTGTGTCTGACTGTGTCTGTGTCTGTGTGTGTGTGTGTGTGTGTGTGTGTGTGTGTGTGTGTGTGTGTGTGTGTGTGTGTGTGTTTGATTTCTGTGTGTCTAAGCTTTAATGAATACCCAAAAGGCATTTTATGCCTTTGGTATGTGTGTGTGTGTGTGTGTGTGTGTGTGTGTGAGTGCTTAATGTCTCTGTCACAGTGCCCTTCAGGCCACCATATTTGAATGAATGGCGTTAAGAAATTAAAAGACAGATCAATGACGGCAGAGCTCCACTGGTCTGTTAAGTGGCGCTTTAAATGCCTCTCCCTCCAAGCCACAAGAGGGCCCCGATAAAACAATTACAAAATATAGATTGGAGGTGTTATTGTATTCCACCCTACCTCGCAAAGATTTTTCATCAAACAACTAGATTCCCGAAGATACTTGCCTGAAGACAGCTTATTGGATTGGATGGAGCAGAAGCCTGATTGAGTGTATCTATAGCTTCCTACTGTGGAGAGAGGATACAAAATGCCTGAGCTCCTAGTCTCCAAAATCAATGCTGTATCTTTATTTATTTATTTGTTTATTAATGTGTTGTACTACTCCTATACTATAGGAGTTGGAATAGTCCTCTTAAATGTAGTGTGTGTGTGTGTGTGTGTGTGTGTGTGTGTGTGTCTCTGTGTGTGTCTCTGTATGTGTGCGTTATGTTCTGTGAGTCATGTGGAACCTATGGTGGGATACCAAATGAGTACAGTGTACTAGTGGGAAGATAAGAAGGATGATAGACAGGCCATTGCACCTATGAGGAAACCTCAAAACTGTCTGAGTTTCTACTCTTCCACCAATAGGGGGCAGTGTAAGCACTCACCAGCTCCCCCCCATTGCCCCTGCTGAGAGAGGATGGTTGCCTGGTTACCTCTGCTATCTCTCTGTGCTAAAGTGTGTCATCGTGTTTGACGCTCTTTCATGTCTGCCTGGATTCTGTAGTTGCATGTTAATGTGGGCATATTTGTGTGTATGTGTGTGTGTGTGTGTGTCTCTGTGGGTGTGTGTTTGTCATAGTGTGTTAGGTTGTTTGCGTGAGTTTGTTCTTCTGAGCTCAGTGATCCGTATGGGCATCTGTGTATCTGGCACAGAAGTGGGGGCCGTGTGTGTGTGTGTGTGTGTGTGTGTGTGTGTGGTAACAAGACTGTTTGAATGTCTCTTTTTTCAGTTGTCTATTTGTGTGTGTGCCAGTGTATGTAATAAAAATCTCTGCAAGTCTCATTTGTGTGTCTATTTGTTTGCTTGTGCATCTGAGTTGTTCAGAAGTCGTGTATTTGTGTGTGTGTGTGTGTGTGTGTGTGTGTGTGTTTGCCTGCCATATTTGTGTGTGTTTCTGACAGTGTGTTTTGCTTATTTGTTTGTGTGCATTAGTGTGTGTGTGTGTGTGTGTGTGTGTGTGTGTGTGTGTGTGTGTGTGTGTGTGTGAGAGATGATTCTGGCTGATGGGCGTGTAATGGTCCGCCGGTGTGTGCACCTGCCGCCCAGCTGTGCAGCGGAGCTCATCTCACTTCCTCTCGCTCACTAACACTCCATCTCCCACTCGTCTGTCTGTCACTCTCCATCCCTCCATCTTCATCCCTCCTCCACTCCCCTCTTTACTCATCCCAATTCCACCCCCCCCCCCCCCCCCACGCCATCCCATCCCTCCGGTGTCGTCCCTGACAACCGCCTCCCATGGCTGTCATCTCCATGGTCACCGTTGTCTGTGTGGACCCACCATCCGCCTGTCTGACCTGAGTTGTCACCTGTCTCCCCGCAGGCAGGGAGAAGGTAAGAGCACATGTCCTCTTGCCACTCATCCCCACCGCAGACCACCCCCCCCCAAGACATGCCAACCAGCCTGACTGTCTGTCGTTCTGTCCGTCTGTCTGACTGTCCCTGACTGTCTCCCCCCTGTATAACCTGTCTGTCAACTTGTCTGTCTGTCTGCCTGTCTGTCTGTAACCCTCTCTCTCTCTTTCTCTCTCTCTGTCATTCTGTCCATCTGTCTGACTGTCTCCCCCCTGTATATAAACCTGTCTGTCTGTCTGTCTGTAACTCTCTCTCTCTCTCTGTCTGTCATTCTGTCCATCTGTCTGTCTGTCTGTCTAACTGACTGTCCCTGACTCTCTCCCCCCTGTATATAAACCTGTCTGTCTGTAACTCTCTCTCTCTCTCTCTCTCTCTCTCTCTGTCATTCTGTCCATCTGTCTAACTGACTGTCCCTGACTGTCTCCCATGTATATCAACATGTCTGTATGTCTGTAACTCTCTCTCTGTCTCTCTCTCTATCTCTCTCTGTTTGTTTATGTCTGGCAGTGAGTGATTGTCTGTCTTGTAGTGACTTAGTCTGTGTCTATCTTCTTGCTGTCTGTCTGTCTGTTTGTTTATGTCCTGTTTGTTTATGTCTGGCTGTAAGTGACTGTCTGTGTGTCTGTCTCTGACTTTGTCTTTCATTCTGTCTGTCTCTGTTTGCGTCTGGCAGTGCCTATTAGTATCTGTCTAGTGTCTGTGTGTGTGTCTGTGTGTCTGGTTGTGTGTGTGATTGTCACGTGAGTGTTGTGTTGTGTTGTGTAGCCAGGTCTAGTCCAGTCTCAGCATATGTGGAACTAGACGTTAGATGTGACACGGGGACAGGATGGAGCAAGGAAGAGACAGGGGACTGGCAAGGGCTGATGAAAAAATGTGTGTGTGTGTGTGTGTGTGTGTGTGTGTGTGTGTGTGTGTGTGTGTGTGTGTGTGTGTGTGTGTGTGTGTGTGTGTGTGCCTGCATTTCTCTGTGTGTGGTCTGGCTGGAAATAACAGATGTGTTTTGATGTGTAGGCAGTGAAGATAGATAAGTAAAGGCGATAGTGTGTGTGTGTGTGTGTGTGTGTGTGTGTGTGTGTGTGTGTGTGTGTGTGTGTGTGTGTGTGTGTGTGTGTGTGGAGGGTGAAGACAGATGTGTAGTTGAGAGAGCAGCAGTGGAGAGAGAGAGATCGTGTTGTAATGAAGTCAATCTAATCCAAGCTGAGGGGCAGCTAAAGCAAGGGAGGTAAACACACTTCAAAAGCACAGATGAAATATTCATACTTAGCATCTGTATGCTCACTTGTTTCTCATCTTTCTTTTTCTCTCTCCCATTAGCTTGCACTTCTCTCTATCTCTCTCTCCGTCTCTCCTCTCTGTGTCCCTCTCTTTCTCTTTCTCTCCTTTCTTCCTTCCATCGCCCTCCTCATTGCTCTCCCTCTCTCTTTCATTCTTCCTTTATCACAATATCTCTGCCTCCTCCTCTTCTCCATCTCTGCATCCCTCTATCCTTCTCTGTCTTTCTCTCTATTCCACTACTTCCCTCTATTATACAGTATGTCCCTCTCTCCCTTCCACCTACTTTTCCACCTCTCTGTAGCTCTCTCTCTGGATCTCTCTCTCTCTCTCTCTCTCTCTCTCTCTCTCTCTCTCTCTCTCTCTCTCTCCTATGCCTACTATGTCACTCTGCTTTTCACTGTCCTTTATCCTTCCCTTTTCCTCCTCTCTCTATCCCCCTTTTCCATTTCTCCATCCCTCTTCCCTTCCTCCTCCACCCCCCCCCCCCCCCACACACACACACACACACACATCCTCTCGCGCGCACTCTCTCTGTCTCTGTATGTGTGATTGCTAAGACTATGCTTGTGGGAAGTATGAGTAGTGAGTGTGAGAGTGTGTGTATGTGTGTGTGTGTGTGTGTGTGTGTGTGTGTGTGTGTGTGTGTGTGTGTGTGCTGTACAGAAGCTTAGCCTTGCCTGCCTGAGCTGTGCTGTGCGGAGCTTCTGGATTGATCTCCCTGGGAAACAGGCCCTGCATCGTTCCTTAATAATTAACGAGGGAGAGAGAGAGAGAGAGAGAGAGAGAGAGAGAGAGAGAGAGAGAGAGAGAGAGGGGGAGAGAGAGGGAGAGAGAGAGATAGAGAGAGAGGGAGGGAGAGAGAGAGGGGAGAGAGAGAGAGAGGGAGAGAGAGAGAGAGAGAGAGAGAGAGAGAGAGAGAGAGAGAGAGAGAGAGAGAGAGAAGAGAGAGGGAGGGAGAGAGAGAGAGAGGAGAGGGAGGGAGGGAGAGGGAGAGAAAAGAGGCCAAGCAGAAACAGAGGGAAGAAGAAATGGAGAGAAAGGAGGAGGGAAGGAGGGAGAGTGTCAGAGCAAAGAGCACGGGAATGAACGACACTGCAGAGAGAAGGAGAGAATGAGAAGGAGAGAGAAGGGGGAGAATAACTGAGACAGATAAGAGAAGGGACTTTGGGAGTATGAGAGAGAGAAAGATAGAGAGAGAGAGAGAGAGAGAGAGAGAGAGAGAGAGAGAGAGAGAGAGAGAGAGAGGATGAACAGAGAGATAGAGTAAAAGAGTATGAGTGAGATGTGAATGAGACTGAGAGAAAGAGAGAGAGAAATTGGGGGTGATGGCAGTCTCTGCCTCCAGGTTTGACAATAGAGTGTATATGTGTGTGTTAGTGTGTGGGTGAACAACATCTAAAAAGAGATGTGTGTGAGTGTGTGTGTGTGTGTGTGTGTGTGTGTGTGTGTGTGTGTGTGTGTGTGTGTGTGTGTGTGTGTGTGTGTGTGTGTGAAGGGGGGTGGATAATGTCTTCATTGAAACCAGGCCAAGTAACAGAGGGATATGTACAGCCCCACAATGTGGGTTTACTTTCCAGAGTGTTCATCTCTCCTCTCCTCCTCTCTCTTCACCTCTTCTTTCCTCTCCTCTCCTCCTCTCTCTCCTTCTCTTTTCTCTTCCTCTTTTCTTTCCTCTTCTCTCCTCTAAGAGAATCCCCAAGTGCTGTAGCCCTGAGTCTCCACGGGCTCTTTTAAAACTGCATTAGTCAGTCTGGAACATTCCGGCCCAGGTGGGATTTCAACTGAATGAAATTCTCTTTTTCTTTTTCTGTGTGTATGTGTGTGTGTGTGTGTGCGTGCGTGTGTGTGTATGTGTGTGTGTGTGTGTGTGTGTGTGTGTGTGTGTGTGTGTGTGTGTGTGTGTGTGTGTGTGTGTGCTTGTGGTTGCATATGTGTGTGCATGCGTGCCTACCTGCAACTTTGTGTGGGGGGCTGTGTGTGTGTGTGTGTGTGTGTGTGTGTGTGTGTGTGTGTGTGTGTGTGTGCACTTTTACTCTCCCTCCCTCACCCCAGGCCTGTTCCAGAGAGCCATCGCCCAAAGTGGCTCCGCCATCTCCAGCTGGTCAATTAACTACCAGCCACTCAAGTACACAAAGATCCTCGCCCGCAAGGTGGGCTGCACCTACGGCGAAACTGCCGATCTCGTCGACTGCCTGCGCCGCAAGAACTTCCGCGAGCTCGTGGACCAGGACATCCAGCCCGCCCGCTACCACATCGCCTTCGGGCCCGTCGTCGACGGCGATGTGGTGCCGGACGACCCGGAAATCCTCATGCAGCAGGTGGGTTGGTTTGTATACTTTTCAGGGGTCAGATGTCAAAGGTCAAATTTGAGAAAGTCAAGGCAAAGATCATTGAATTACTAAGATATGGCATTATCATTAATTTCAATGGGAGAAAACTGGAATACTTCCTGTCTGCATAAATCCTTACATCACAATAAGAAAAAGTTCTATAAGTCTGCATAAAGGGGGATTTTGCCCCCCTCCCCCTAGCAAAAATAGAACATCACAATGAGAAAAGGTTCTATAATTCTGCATAAAGGAGGATTTTGCCCCCCTCCCCCTTGCAAAAATAGAACCAGGAACTGAACAAGGATTGACACCTCTCGCTCCGCTTGAATCCTCTCTGGTCAAGGCAGTGGGAGCATGAGTTAGCATAGAGTTCAGTTTGATTTCAGTTTCAGTTGTGTTTGTATCCTATTATCACAGCTGCAGATATAATCAGTATTGCCTTGAGGTGGTGTGTGAGAATCAAGGGTGCTAATCCCCTGGAGGCAAATTTAAGGTCATATTAACGAGCACAAAATCCTCTTTAAAAATAAATAAATAAATAAAATACTGGGTGAAACTTGATGCTGTAGCAGGGCGAATGATGGCTGGGCCATCTTTGCCTTAGGCTAGCCTCAGAGAAAGAGAACGAATGAGTGAGGAAAGCGGAGGGATAAATGGCTACAGAGAAAAGTGAGGGGGAAGTATAGAATCGATTGAATCATAGAACTGTGGGAATGTGGAGTAAGAAAGGTTGTTTTCCATACAAACGCAGGTATCTATTCAATTTCACATCTCTGAAGAACCCTCCTGGCGGAAAGTATACGTTTCTCTGCATGCATAGGCAGAGAGTGTCCAGAGAGAACCATGTCAGTTTTACATCCGAAAGCGCTTCTGCCCTGCACTCAGTAGCATGTATGTAGGCAGTCATATCATATACTTTAAGTCCTCCACATGCATTGCTCAGGTCAAAGAGGTCAAACAGGCTTTACATTTGACTGCCAAGTTCACAATCAATACTTAGCCCTTCTCAGCAATCTTATCATACATTCTTACTTAACTGTGGATGCTGGGCAGAGGTCAAACGACATCTCCAGGGCACTGGCTGCTTCTGAAAATCCATATTACATACTTCTCGTGTATACTAACCTTGACTGACATCAAGGCAGTATAAGAGCACTGTACAGTATGCAGGTAGTATGTGGAATCAAAAGTAGTTCATTTCAGTCAAGATCAGTACACATACACTATGCCATAGAGATTTATCTTTTGGCTGAATTCCAATGTCTACCCTAAGGCCTGAGACCTCCAAAATGTACTTGGCATGAACCTACGTGATGGTCGACTGATTGATGTCAGTTTAGTCTTTGAGGCTTCAGGGCTTATGGTTAGGAAGAACACTAGGATTCATCAGCAAGTGTGCTCTGTAGGTTTTACATGTAGGCTACATTTACGCATTTAGCAGACGCTTGTATCCAAAGCCACTTATTTATTATTACTATTATTATTATTATTATTATTATTATTTTGTTAGCTATCAATTACTTAGCCTGGCTTTGCCTTCCTACGTAGCTCCGCTCAATAATGATTTTCCTCCGCGACTCAGTCTGGCATTCCGGCCATTGGCATCGTTTGCAGAGATCAATTCTAGCTCGCGCTAAAAAAACAAGCAGGATCGGGAGTTGTGAGAGATAAAGTCGGGTCTCTGTTGTTGTAGCGTTACTGCAGTTTATCTACTTCATGACCAAGCTGGTGCATAACGTTAGCGATGGTGTGAAATCAGATTTAATATTTTCAAACCTCTACTGTTCACACCTCCAGCTTGCAATCGTTTGTCAATGGTGAAATGCCAGACCCTTTTACGAAGCTAAAGCATAGACCAAGGGGATGGCCAAAGTCAGGCTATCAATTACTGTACTTCAAGGCCAATCTCAATCCCTAGAGCAAAATACGGTGAAGTGCCTTGCTCAAGGTTCCTACACCACTACTCTAGTACCGGGTGAGGCATTTAGGGGTTAGGGGTTAGTCCCTACTATACTGTATAAACAGCACAGTTTGTGTACTAATCTCGCCTGAAGTACACCTATAGTCAGCCACTGCTCTGCCTGTCTTAGTGCTGTGTTTGTATCGGTGTGTGTGTGTGTGTGTGTGTGTGTGTGTGTGTGTGTGTGTGTGTGTGTGTGTGTGTGTGTTGCATTTCCATGAGTGTAGAGTGCCGTGTGTTGACATCTGAGCCCCCAGAGAGTAGCTAGCTGCCGTGGGAACAGAGTCTACTTAAACCTCACCCATCTGATGGAGACCGCTAGTGTGGCAGGCACTGACATTAGACAGGTGTCGTGATCCACTGAAAGGAAAGATGTAATTATCCTCACTGAAGTAGCAACGTGATAAGAATGACATTTTGGACAAAAGACCGTTTATGAAAAAAAGATTGTTTTTGTTGTTGTTGTTGTTTCTTGTTCTGCTCAGATGTCTTGGCGGGTTCTATAATGTCTGCTGCTGACGTTAAAAGTGTTAGAGCACTACTGTGTTAGCACACACTAAGCATCAGAGACGTCAGGAAAAGTGGCCAGCCTCTGTGTGTGTTCCAAGTACTAAGAGAATTCCAAATAGAAGTGGAGTTCCGAAATGGAGCTCCCTGTTACGAAGGCACAGTGTGTGTGTGTGTGTGTGTGTGTGGGTGGGTGGGTGCTGAGTGGAGCGCTCACTTCATCCACTCGCTAACTGCTGTTTGCCATGCAAAGTTTGAGCAGCTGATTAAATTCCAGGCAAATTCCTCTCATACACACACACTCACACACACAAATACACACACAGAAACGTACAGTACACATACTGGGCACACACTCACATATACACCCTGAGCCCCCAGTACCCTCATCAGATATGCCTGCCTCAGCAGATACACACATACACACACACACACACACACACACACACACACACACACACACAAACACACACACACAAACACAAACATTTGCGTTTGGCAGTGGACCTGGCACATGCTGCTACCTCTGCTGTGACCGGAGGACACTGAGGGGTGTGTGTAATGTGTGTGTGTGTGTGTGTGTGCGTGTTTGTGTGTGTGTGTGTGTGTGTGTGTGCGCACATTTGCTTTTGTGTATGTACATGCATGTATGCATCTGTGCTTGTGTGTGTGTGTGTGTGTGTGTGTGTGTGTGTGTGTGTGTGTGTGTGTGTGTGTGTGTGTGTGTGTGTGTGTGTGTATCCAGCTCAGTGCAGTCCAGTTGATAATTACTCAGATGCAATGTTTGTGCTGACACAGCACCCGGCTAGAGTCAGGAGCGCTGCTCTGCTGTGTGTTTGCACACACACACACACACACACACACACTGTGAGTGTGTTTCCATGCCCCCAGAGCTCAACAACTAGGAGCGCAGCCAGAGTGGAGTGCTTGGATATGGGGCTCTGAGGAAGAGAAAGATGAGGATCTGCTGCACTTTTCTCTGTCATAAGCACAGAGTTTAAAGGCAACCTTAGTAAGGATGCACCTAAGGATAGCCTAGTAAACTAGCACCACCCGCTGGACGCCAAAATCTTTTGTCTGCGAGTGGGTCTAGCCTCGCATCGTTCTCCAATTCTGCCAGAACGCCAGGAATCTGGCAAAACCAATCATAACACAGAGATGTGTTTTGAATCAAAGCGGGCAGGGTTTAAAACCAATCATAACACAGAGATGTGTTTTGAATCAAAGCGGGCGGGGTTTTGAGGGAGAAACGACAGAGCGTTGGCCTATACGCACAGATATGGTTTGAAAGACAACAGGTTGTGCTCATCAACAATCCCCCGTTGTATCCATTCATCAGGGCCAGACTAAATAGACATCCAATCTCACATTTAGGCTGGTTTATCAGGCTAACCTAAGGAGGCAGCCCCTTCATCTTAAAGTCACAAAAAGGGCCTTCATCCTACCCTCGACAACAACGTGACATAACACCAGGAGTATTTCAGCTTCTTTCACTGACATTGTGAGAAACTCTATAGAGAGTGGGGCATTTAAAATGAGTTTGAGGTCATCATGATAAAGGTGAAAGAACAACATAGCTGGAACTGGAACTGTGTAGTGTGTCATACTGTGGATGTGCTAAGTGGTTTATTCTTTTGCGAGTGTTACTCTCTGTCAGAATTACATTCTATAACTACAATTCCCATCATCCTTTGGGTTGGAGGGACTCTAACCATATTCAAAATCACTGAAGACCAGGCGGTCCTACACACTGGGCTGACTAAAAGGTCTTGTTGGACAGGGCTGACAGGCTGGGTTGGCCAGGATGGGACTGTTTTTGTTAGGCAGAAGCTCCTGCTCTAAGCAATATCACTGCCAACCAAACACCCAAGCTGACAAGACAGCCAGCCAAGTTATCGTTCCTGCCTCCCATATAGTTAGACTTAGCGCAGATCTGCCTGCTCTTGAATACAGCTATTGGAATTTTGCAATTGGAAGCTACGTGTCTCTTTGTGGTTGTAACCATGCAGATGTTTTCTCTACTCAGGTTGTGTTCTCTACAATACAGATCCAATGTTACTCCCCTGTGGTGAAACTAGGAATTGCAAGGGAAATGCCAGGTGCATGCAGTCTGTCAAAATGGTAAACAGTCATGTTTCTTCATGTGTCCACTAGGGGGAGTTCCTGAATTATGACATCCTGATCGGCGTGAACCAGGGAGAAGGACTGAAGTTTGTGGACGATGGAGGATCGGAGAGCGAGGAGGGCATTTCGGCGGCAGCATTCGACTACACCATCTCAAACTTTGTTGATAATCTCTATGGATATCCTGAGGGTGAGGAGACCCTGAGATACCATCATATACATATCAAACACGCACGCGCGCACACACACACACACACACACACACACACACACACAGACATACAGTAGTCTCTTTCTCACTCACTCAAGGTTTCTCACACAAACACAGACAAACACTTACACACATACTCAACCCTCAGCATACAGAAACAGAGGTTATATGAGGCCAACTTTAACCGCTAGTTAGCACACAGATCAGTGCCAAACACAGTTCAAAGTCACCTGAACAGTGGAAACACCATTCTCTCACAGCCTCTCATCCTCATGTAAACCTGTGTATGGATGTGTCACATCACGTCATTGTAAAAAAAAAACATGAATCCAAATCTAGAGGGCTTCAATGAAACGCAATGATGCGTTCACTTCCTGCCTGTTCTTGTACAGAATGTCTGTGACGCCAACCATACACAGATTTTGTCATCATTCTTCTGGAAGAATCTGTTTTTTTTTTTTTTAATGCTGTTTTGATGAAAGCTGGCAGGATGGAATGGAACCTCAGGTCATGTGATGAGGCTGAACAGCGTTTGGAAAAGTGTCACCTTTTTGATAAGATCACTCAGGCCACTGCACTGAAAAAGTGCACTAAAGCATGAACTCTGTGATTCAATTTGAATGCATAAAAAGTTTTTGGGGGTATTGTTTTGTTTTGTTTTGAAACAAATTCAGTACATTTGTGTGTGTGTGTGTGTGTGTGTGTGTGTGTGTGTGTGTGTGTGTGTGTGTGTGTGTGTGTGTGTGTATACGCTCAGAATACTCGGGTGCACAGTCCAGAGTACTCTGTGAACAGGAAAACGAACAAGGCCTAAACAATATCAACCATGGGAGAGCAGAAGGGGGAAGTGCCATTTCTGTATTGGCTGATAGAGATCACAGTTTTTTTGCCAAAAAAAGTCACAGCTTCAAAGAGACTTGGAGGTGACTTGATGGCAGTAGATTCCTGTGACAGGTCAAAAAACAAGCAGGCTGTACTCTGAGACCTTGAGCACTTTAAAGTTTTTAGTCTATCCAGGGTCTAATGGAGACTCGGGTTCAAGCTAAACTTTCAAATCTAATCGGTTCACTCGAAGAGAATGAGGGAAAAAGCAGACCTACTATGTTGTTGTTACACACACACACACACACACACACACACACACACACACACACACACACACACACACACACACACACACACTTACACACTACGAACAGGAATCAGTGTAAAGTGCATTATGCATGGGAGTGAGCAGGAGGAGTCAAAACACTCTTAGGCTCAGTGAATATTTCATGTTCCTTCTGCTCAGAGTTAGACAACAAACATCCCCTCCTAATCCTGTGGCAGTTAAGCCTTAACAACGCTGAGAGATGTAGCCGTCAGTCGCAATAGCATTGGATAGATAGTGGAGCCCTGTCCCAGTGACAACACAAACTAGCAAAACCACTTTAGCGTCTTCCGTTGATCTGTCGTGGTATGAATTTGGCCGTTCTTTTTTTGCCCCCAATGTCACCTTCCAGGCAGCACAGCCTAAAAGGCACTACCTAAACCCTAACCCAAAACCTAACCCCCTCAACCCCCTCGTTAACCTTAAAATGGGGCGAGTAGTGCCTTGAAGGCAGTGCTGCCTGGAAGGCGCCATCGAGGGCAAAAAAAAAAGTCCAAAGACAAATTTCATCATGAATCATCATGGAATGTCACAAACCCTGCAGTCCTGGTACTCATGTTGACACCAAATATACATACGCCATATATAAGTTAGGAAGCTAGCTGAGATTTAGCACTGTTAACATTGTTGTCATTGGTGTTTTCAGTAAGCCTCTTGTTAGTAAGGTAACTTTAAGCTATGTGGATGTCTGGTGGATTCAAGTTGTCGTGAACACAGCCAGTTGATGCACAGTGGATTTAACTGCAACAGAACAGCAGTATCTGGTGCTACTGGCTCTACTATAGTTAGCATGCTAACATCAGAGAATATCTAAATATCACAGGGCATTTTGACAGCTCATTGTGTTTTGAGCCCTTAACGGCACCTGCCAGGCAACACTGCATGCAAGGCACTACCTTACCCCTAACTCTAACCCCTTTGACCATGATCCTAACCTTAGATTTTAGAGGGTAGTGCCTGACCGTCTCCATTCTCCATTTTGGCATTAGGCTATGTCAGACATATTTTTTTAACATTCTATTGCTATTTCTGAATCAATTTTGAATGGCTGAGATTGAAAACCACCCCCATCACCTCCTCAGGAACAACACTGCACCTTGAACAAAGCCCAGTAAACATAGCTAAAGGTAGATCTGACATTGCCAAGCAAGCAGAGTTCTCACCTCCTCTTCTCTCACCTTTCACCCCAAGAATAACAAGCTGAGTGAGCTCACACTGTGGGCATGCAGCGTACATGTCAAACTCCTGTTTCTCACGCTGTCAGAAGGTAATGTACTTGCGTCAGCAAGGGCAATGAGTCTCATAGGAACACATGCCACCAGAGATATTCAGCACAGTGTCTGAACAATGGAGAATTAAAATAAGCTTCAATTGAACACAATTTCAACAACATTCAAGTATTTCACTTGCGTTAAGTAATTCTTACAGACCCTTGACAAGGAGTCAATGGCAGCTCTTCCCACCTTGAATAAGTGCTGAAGCACCACTGCCACTTCCCTCATTTGGGCACTAGGGGGCAGAGAAATGCTTTTCCTCATCTCTTCTTATTTCCTCCTGAAAAAAAACAGCAGTACTTCCTTTACTTTATAGCAGCTCTATTCCATAAAACTTCCCTAAAACTTTTGCTCCTTGTACTTGCAGCACTACCTCTATTCTGACACTAGTGGGCAGCATGGAGCCCATTTCTCCTCTCTCCTCAGCTCCCACCAGGGAGTGACAGCGTTTATTTTCTCCTCCAGAGAAGCAGATTTCACCATCGGCACAGCTCACTGTGGCAGTTCGTTAGCACCCCAGTGGGGGTGGATTGTGTGTGTGTGTGTGTGTGTGTGTGTGTGTGTGTGTGTGTGGCATGTCGGTGCCCTTTCGTGGTTGGTCAGCAGTGCAGGAGTGTGAAGGGTTTCACTCATCAGCACACACTTCATACCGTGAATTCTAGAGATTTCCGGAATGATCCGCCTGCTGTTCTGCAATCAGCTAAAAATCACCACTCAGGGCACTCCACAGTCATGACAGCTGTGTTCCCCTTACAAACACACATGCACGCACTCACTCACACACACACAAACATACATACAGGCACATAGACCAGTGGCGGCTGCTGGTTTTTCAGATAGGGAAGCTCGCGCAATCTGTATTTTTTTTTTTTTTTTGGGGGGGGGCTGTCACATTTGTCAGGTTTGTTTGTTCTATTGAAATATGCATAATTTAATTGTAGTAATGGAGATCCAGTTGCATTTGAATGACAACATATGCTACACTATATTGGCTTAAACTATTTAAATTATTCAGATGCAAAACCCTCCCAAGTCAATTTGCAATGAATTTACAGAAATAATTCCCTAATAATTCCTTTAAACATGCTTTATTATTGGAGCCATGTTATAGGGTTCTCTTTTTCAAGAGGTTAAAATAATGTCTGACCTCAAAACACACATCTCTAAAGTACCATGACTGAAAATATACATCTCTCCACTTCTGTTTTGGTCCCCTTCTCTTGTCTCGTTCATGATGAGCTGCTACGTTCTCATTAGCTGGCCAATGAGAACGTATAGTAACCATAGCAACATTTGTTTACAGATCTCTTGCCTGAAAATTTGCCTAATCAGACGAAGATTAGCTATCTTTGCTAGCTCTATTAAGTAGTGACAGAGGCAAGAATCACTGATGAAAATCAAAAGTCACTTGTGAGTTCGTGTGTACATCAATCAATGAACTAAATAATAGAGAATAAAATCATGGGCATGGGCAAAGTATTATTAATAACGATAACACAGACAGAGAGAGTAAATTTGTTGTTGGTACAGGCTCAACCACAGAATTATCTATTCTATGGGTACATATCAATATGCTTCCTCGGGCTCGGTCCTCTGTCCTCCGTACTCCGTACTCCGGAAATTGTTCGAGGCTCGACGTCATCGAGGATGTCTCAATTCTCTAATTGCTGCGAGGAGGAGAGAGGAACGAGGACGGAGGAGAGAGGAGAAAGGTCCGATAAGCGAGGAAGCACAGGTGTATCCTTTGCGGAGAAAACGCGGAAGCGCGAACAGCGGGAACGTGCGTTCATTGGCTTGAATCGAAAGTCTAAAAAGTTTAAATGCCCTCCCATTCTGTCACCTCAACATCCAATTAAAAAAACGAGTTTGCTATTTGCGAAAAGGGAGTTCATATGACTGTTTGGAGCAAGGGAAAAGCATATTAGAAATAATAAAAAACATCTTCAACTTCAGCAAGAAAGTTGATTGTTTAGTCGAGTTTATTATGATGTGCATTGTCCGTGGTTATAAGACAAAAGTGAACTGATGCAAAACAGATCGTGGTTTAATTGTCTTGGTTTGATTACATTGCATTATGATGAATAAAATTGTTTGGTGGTTGTTATAGCCTATATTTGATGAAGATAGCATTTATTTTGGTCAGTTGTTTCAGAGATGTCATCTGTAATGGACGTCTCATACTAGTGATGCATGAATCAGGAGGACATCTCATTTCTTATATCTGTCTGCCCTCGATTCCTCCATCCTCCGATCGTTGCTTCCTTGCTTACTTCACGGGAGGAGGGGCTAGGTCGGAGGAAAGGTTGGAAGTGAGGAAAGGAGGTCGGAGGAATTATGTATTGAGATGTACCCTAGATCTATGGGCTCAACATTGCTTAGCTTGTCTATTAGCCGGTAGCCTTCCAAACAGGAACAGTGTGAGAGAGACAGAATGCCAATCAAAGAGGTCCAAGTATCTTGTCAAATCATGAAATGGAAGCTCGTTGTCCGAGCCCGCCCTCTCCCATTGACCCCAACTGAAACAGAGCTTCCCTGGAAATGACGTTTTTTGCGTATTTTTGCCGAATTAGCCAATAAACGCGAGTTTCACTTCAAATTGAGTTTCTATGGGGGTCTATGGGGAGATGACAACAGCGCGTCAATGGGATCTCTATGGCGAAACTTGCGTGAGTTTAGAGACCCGAAATTACATTTCTGAACAACGAAATTGAAAACATTTTGAAACGGTGTTGATATTAATAGACAATACAAGTGACTGACACCGTTTAGCATGTTCTATTAATAGTTTATGTATGATCTTTTTGGAGAAATTTTAGGGGAAGCTGAGGTTCCCTTGCTGTCTTATGATAGCCGCCTCTGACGTAGACGCACTTACACACACACACACACACAAACATACATACAGGCACATAGATGCACTCTCTCTCACACACACACACACACACACACACCCATCACACCACTCTCTTCTCTCACACTCTAAACTTGCTTATCCTGTAAATTAGATTATAATTTAATTAGATATCATTTAAAATGAGTGACAGAAAACGCCACACCCATATGCAAGACGAGAATCGGCCTCTCTGTGTAACTATCTACTTGTGTCGTCATTGACCTTTCAGACACTCCCTCTAAAATACAATCTTTCCCTCCTTCTAAGGTAAAGACATCCTCAGGGAGACCATTAAGTTTATGTACACGGACTGGGCCGACCGCGACAACGGCGAGATGCGGCGAAAGACGTTGCTGGCGCTCTTCACCGACCACCAGTGGGTGGCGCCAGCGGTGGCTACGGCTAAACTGCACGCAGAGTACCAGTCGCCCGTCTACTTCTACACCTTCTACCACCACTGCCAGACGGAGACGAGACCGGAGTGGGCGGATGCAGCGCACGGAGACGAGATCCCGTACGTGTTCGGCGTGCCCATGGTGGGCGCCACCGACCTGTTCCCCTGTAACTTCTCCAAGAACGATGTCATGCTCAGTGCCGTGGTAATGACCTACTGGACCAACTTCGCCAAAACCGGGTACGCAAACGAGATACACACACACACACACACACACACACACACACACACACACACACACACACACACAATGAGGTACAGTACAAACAGATACATATGATCTACCGGAACAACTTTGCAAAAACTTGCTACACAAACAAGCATACCCCATTTACACAAACACACACACGCAGACACACACACACATGATCAACTGGACTAACTTCGCCAAGGCTGGGTACACAAACAAGGATCCTGCACATGCACACACAGACCAGCATTCATGCATGCACCCATGCACTCACACATGACTGTCTGTCAGCAGTACAGGAATTGATGTAGCTGACACGATGACATAAAATGACACTCTCCATCTACAACAGCCACTCATGTGCGGTCTTCATGTACAGGTAAGAGTGTACCTGTACAATGATAATGATCCTCTTAAAGGGCAACTTCAGTCATTTTCAACAAGAGCTCTATTGCTACACTGCAGTTCTGTACTATGTACAGTACTATGTGTCTGATTATGTTACATAGCTTTCGGGGTGATATTTGGAGCATGTTTAGATGCTGAAAACACAGTTTAAAAATCTGCCATTGGGATAGTTCTCTGTTCAAGGAAACCTATATGGTTGGACCAAAATGTTTTGCGTCTTCAGTATTGGGTAATCTCAAGTAGCTTGAGCAATAGAGCTCTTTTTGAAAATGACTGAAGTTGCCCTTTAAAGGTGGCGTGGAAATGATCACCTCTCTGTCCCATAGGCCACACTCGTCCTGCACTCTGGAGGCAGGCCTTCAGGACAAGTCTCAATTCAATTCAAGTCAATTCAATTTGATTTGCAGAGTGCCAAACACAATACATTTGCCTCCCATGAGTAACAGGGGCAAGGAAAAACACCCTTCTATTTGTAGAAGTTCATTTTAGGAAGTTGCATTTGTAGTAATTCTATCTTTGGATGAAACCTTATTGGGCAGAACCATGAATTATGAGCTCAACCCAGCTACCAGGTGTGCAGTGAAGTACCCATACATTAGGTAGTCTAGTAATAGATCCCAAATCGCTCATGGTTTGACTACGCGTCATACTAGCATGAGTACATGTACAGCATATTATCTGACAACATTATATAGTAGCCAGAGAAGGATCATGTATAGGATATGTATTGAGAAAGGATCATGTATTTTCAATTTTAGCTTGCACAAATGTTTTTCCAGGAACTCCTACCCTCCCTTTAAAAGTTGTTTTTAAATAAGCTATCATATTGCTGCATGAGAATAATGGCCATACATTACTGATATATTTATTTAGCAAATGAATCATAAGCCTGTCACTGACCTTTACATTTGTAACCATGTTTTTCGAAAGGCCCCCCCAGCAACCTGAACAACAGCAGTCTTGCATGTCTAGGAGTTATTCTGCTTTCTAGGTTGTTTGAGAAACAGCTCAGGTTCCGTGCACTTCACAGTTTTTTTTTTCTTTCTTTCTTGAACATAAATAATGCATTCTGGAAGGTAGAAAAACTTTTGTCAGAGCTCACGGGCTGAAATTGGTCTCGAGTCTGCCTCAAGTGAAACTGGAACAAGCAAGCAGAGAGGCTTGAAGAATGAAGTTAGCTCACTTCACGGGGAAAAAGCCATTTTCTGTCAGGAAGTGGGGAAGTCAGTTTGTTGGCATAAAATCTACATACTTGCTGGGAATTTGCAGTTGAAAGGGATTCAGTGAGACTCACTACAGGGAAGTGCTTTTTTTTTTTTTTTTTTTTTTGGCGTAACACTAAAACACTCCACAGACACATTATTTGGACTAGAGTGCACCTTTAGAAAAGAAAAAAAAGAAAGAAAGAAAAAGAAAAGAAAGAGGAGAGGAGAGAAGCCGTCAGACTCCCCAGCAAGCACCTGCAGTGATGAAATATTCACTGAAATCTTCCCCTCCTCTCTCTCTCTCTCTCTCTCTCTCTCTCTCTCTCTCCCTCTCTCCACTCCTCTCTCTCTGTGCTCTTTGTGCCTTTGATGAAGAGTGTGAGATGAGGAAGAGTAGCCCACCCACAGCATATTGGAGGTGATGGGAGTGGTTGTCAGCGTCTGCTGGCACACACACACACACAGACACGCACACACACACACACACACACACACACACACACACACACACACACACACACACACACACACACACACACACACACACAGGTGCACTCAAAGCCAGCACAGTGAGTGAGTGATTTTAGCTTTGGATTAAGAGGTTTCCCTTCATAGAGATACTGTACACACACACACACACACACACACACACACACACACTGTACATGTGCCTGCATATGACTATACAAAGTACATGTATACTGTATGTTGTATGGTACTATAGGCATAGCTTGATATTATCAATAATGTTTTGTATGTATAATGCATATACAGTATGTGTGCTACAGAATACTCATTTTAACGTGTACTGCATACTAGAAAAGAGGCAAATCTACTGTAATTTATGGGAGAAAAATGAAGTGCAGTAAGTTCTGTAACTTGGGAGGAAGAGTGTTAATCAAAATTAGTTTTGAAAGTTAAAAGTTTCCAGAAAATGTCTCCTGGGATTATATTTACATGGCTGTGCGTCAGCACTTTGGTGTTTGGGCCCTAAAGTCATGAGTGTGTTGGGGAAGTCTGAGTAGTCTCTCTCTCTCTCTCTCCCTCCACTCATTTCAGAGGTTTTGGCTACCTAGCACAATCTCAAGATATTCAAGTCATACACTTACAGCACACACACACACACACACACACACACACACACACACACACACACACACACACACACACACACACACACACACACACACACACACACACACATTAGTTTCCATGCTACACACGCTACCCATGTGGCTCAGGCAAACAGTAGCTCTTACTTGAGCACAGCGTACTGTATATACTTCTTTTACAGGAGCAGAAAGCCAACAAGAGGGGGCTTATCCAAATGAACAAATTCCTATTCATATTTTAATTACTTTTACTTTTAGTCTTTTATTTTCACTTTTTTCACTTTTCTCCCTTTCGTTTTCATCCAGGGATCCTAACTTGCCGGTGCCCCAGGACACTAAGTTCATCCACACCAAGCCCAACCGTTTCGAGGAGGTCATCTGGACCAAGTTCAACTCCAAGGACAAGCAGTACCTGCACATCGGCCTCAAGCCTCGCATCCGTGACAACTACCGCGCCAACAAGGTGGCGTTCTGGCTGGAGCTCGTTCCGCACCTTCACACCCTCCACGAAGAAATCGTCTCCTCGACCACCCGCCTTCCCCCGGGGACCACCAAACCCCCTCACTGGAAGCCCGGTGTCCCCCGCCCCACGCGCCACCCTTCTTACCCGACCTTCCCGCCCGACACGGACCCGGACGGTTCTGAGCGCCCGCGCATCTCGCCCTTCCCCGACGACACGCGCGACTACTCGACAGAGCTGAGCGTGACGGTCGCCGTGGGCGCTTCGCTCCTCTTCCTCAACATCCTGGCCTTCGCCGCGCTCTACTACAAGCGCGACAAGCGCCACGAGATGCGACGGCACCGTCTCTCGCCGCAGCGCGGGATGGGCATGGGTCTGGGCATGGGCGTTGGCGGCATCGGTGGGATCAGTGGCATCGTGGGCGGCGGTGCAAACGACCTGGCGCACAGCCAGGAGGAGGAGATCATGTCCATGCAGATGAAGCAGTCGGAGCACGACGTGCACCACGACCTGGAGCCGCTGCGCCCGCACGACATCCTGCGTCCGGCCTGCCCGCCCGACTACACGCTGGCGCTGCGTCGCGCCCCCGATGACGTGCCACTCATGACGCCCAACACCATCACCATGATTCCCAGCTCCATCACTGGCATGCAGCCTCTCCACGCCTTCAACACCTTCCCCGCCACCACCACCGGCCACAACAACACCCTGCCCCATCCGCACTCCACCACCCGGGTATAGTAACCCCACCCTCCACACACACACACACACACACACATCCATGACCCCTACCCACCATTTAGCCCTCCCCACAACCCCTCTCTCTCTCTTTCCTGAGGCCTACCTCCCCTACTGCCTCCCCCTGCACCCCCTTCAGGATAGGATGGGAAGGACACCCTCCTTCTCCTCTCCTCACATCTCTTATCTTCTCTTATCTCTTATCTTATCTTGACCCCCAGACCTCCTCACCCCAGACCCCCTCCCTCCTGCCAACTCCTCTTTTTACAAAATGGCCCCTCGTCAGCAACTCTGCTGTCCCTTGTCCCAACACCCCCCAAACCCCAACCCCACCAGCCCCACTTCCATTGAAGCAAAAGACAAACAATCTGCAAGACTTTTACATTCATTCCAGCTCTTCTAATCCTTGCCCCCCTGTGGACAAACTGCGCCATCTTCTGGCAGCCTTCAGAACTCCCACTTCCACTCCCACTTCCACTCCACTTCACGCATGAAAAGGGGAGGAATTTTTCTTATTTTTTTGTCTCTTTGGTTTGCAAATGCTGAAGAAGAACACAGACCAACACACACCAAGACACACACACACACACAAACAGACACACACACACACGTTTGAACATAGTCTAGATGACATCAGAGCGTCCTCTCTGTGCGTCTAGCGATAACCTCTCTCAGAGGGACTGGAGAGGCGTCACACACTCCCACACATCTTCAGAGACACACTGAAGAGCAAAGGCGGCTGAGGGAGAAAAAAAAAAGAAGAAGATGAGGAGATTTTTTCCTCTCTTTCTCTCTCTCTCTCTATCTCTTTGAGGTGACAAGGACATACTCGGACATCTCTCCATTTACCATATCCCTCCCTCCATCCTCTCCTCCTCTCGTTCTTTCATACCAACTTTTCATGCCAACTCTACTTTTCTATATGTCTGTCCCAATCCCGCGCTCAGTAGCATCATCCCCCTTCAAAAATCTCCCATAAATTTGAATCTTTGGAGTAGCTTATTTTTTATATACATACAGTTACGATATGAACATTTGCAAACATTCATATGACTGGATTTAAAATGATATATAAATATATGTATATGTATAGATAGATATATATTAAAACAAAACAAAAAAACAAACAAACAAACAAACGATAGCTCGACATTGTGGCTGAGCCAGCAATCTTGGTGCCAAGAAGTCCGCCCTGTGGGAATGCAGAGAAGCTAAAGTCCGACGTGTTGGGAAAATAATATATTTTCACCCACCAGTGCCAAAATCGTTTTTGTTTTTCTTGTTGTTGTTGTTTGTTTTTCATCACATATTTCTGTCTCTTGGTTGTGGATGCCCTCTTTCAGTTGAAGGAAAGGGTTTATAAATATATATATATATATATAGGAGAGGGAGAGAGAGAGTGCTACATATGTATGTATTTAAAGATGGATGCAGCATATATCACTGAAGGTTTGCTCAGTGGGATCTATGCATGATTTATTTTTAAAATTGAAAGCAAAAGGAAACTGCAGAGGGAAAAAAAAGAAACCTGACACTTAAGTCATGGCTTTGTTTGCATTTTTACAACTTATTCTCTCATTTCTGCTTTGGTTTTAGTCTTGTCATTCTGCTGCATACACACACACACACACACACACACGCACAGCCGTGGCCTACATTTGCATGAGTGCTAAGGACAGGTAATTAGTGTTGCAGTTGGCCACTGGTCATCAACATGGCTCCTCTCTCTGTGGTCATGACATTCCCTCATGGCATCTCTCTCTCTCTCTCACACACACACACACACACACACACACACACACACACACTTGACTCATAGCTCAACTATGACTCTCATTCTTTTGGCTGTCTCTGTCACAGCCATGTCTCACTGATGGGAACTACTGGTGCTACTGTATTTCATATCATGGAAACTGACCAGACTGGATTGTGCTGACTAGCAAGGTTGTGTATGTGTGTGTGTGTGTGTGTGTGTGTGTGTTTGAGTGAGTGTGTGTTTTATTAGGGATGTACCAAATCCAGGATTCAGATTTGGTAAAATCTTAGACGTTTTGACGGGCTTTGGTTAATGGTAAAGTTCATGAAATGAACTGAAGCAAGCCGGTGACAGGAGGTCATGAAGCAAGCCGGTGACAGACAGGAGGTGTAAATCCTCACTCTAACTCTATCCTTCAAGAACATTTCTAACCCGCAGAGTTGGAAGCCTGGGCTTCGAACAGGGCCGGTTCTAGACATAGACAAACTAGGTGATCACCTAGGGCACCACATATCGGGGGTCACAATCACAATACATTTATTACATTATTTTCTTATTTTTCACCCGTATTTCTAGAAAAAAAGGGGACAAAACTCAAATCTGGCCTAGGGCAGCAAAAAGGCTACAGCCGGGCTCAGTAGTTAGAACGGTCCACTCCCATGCCATGGGTTTGTTGTAGTCGACAACGTGTCACAGGTCTGAGAACGGCCCTGGCTTCACTAAACCCCAAAAATCAGGATAGGGTACATCCCTAGTATGTATGTTTAGTTTAAGTGTTCATTTACAGCTGAAGGGTGTCCGTGATTTTGAAAAACTGGCCTTCATTATAGTTCCAACACAGTGTGCATATACAGAACATGCATTTATCCTGATTTGTAAAAACAATTTTTAATACATACACACACTTCCTCCATCTCCCGTTTCGGCCTTTCTGCATGCATATTCTGTTTGATGAGCTAGATGCTATGTGTGTGTGTGTGTGTGTGTGTGTGTGTGTGTGTGTGTGTGCGCGTGCTCACATAGCCACAGTGCTTATCAGCACTCCTTCACAGATGTGTCCATAATTAGAACACAGAGGCGTGGAGTGGAGGAAGAAGAAGAAAGAGAGAGAGCAAGGGAGAGAAGGATAGACAGAATAAAGGAAGAGGAGAGCGAGATTATACGTATGTAGGCTATCAGATATGTGACTTCTATATGTGTGGAATGAAAAACATTGGTCAATCTTATATGCATACATAAAACTTATTACACCACAACTGCTTTATATGTGTAGCATCTCTCTCTCTCTCTCTCTCTATCTCGTTTCATCAACACTGCTTCAATGCAAATACATTAAACTGCAGCAGGTCCATTCTGTCACCATTTATGATATTGTTTTCATTTTTCATTTCTCTCTTTCTTTCTCTCTCTCTATCTATCACTCTGTTCATCCATTCCATTGTGCCATGTCCCACAGCACTTATGTCCGACGTAAGCACATTGCGGTCAAGTGGAATTCTATTTTGTGCATTCTATTGCTATGATGTCAGCAAAGGAGTCAGATGTGAACCGTTGGGACTCGCTGGCTGGCAGTACTGCAGGAGTGGAGTCCTCTCTCTCCCCTTTCTGCCAGCTCACCTTATGGGGCTATCTGGAATGTGACCACAAGATGGCAGCAGCAGCATGCCATTCTGATTGAGCCAGTCTATTTTCTCTGAGGAAGCCACAGTATGTGCTCGACTTGGGAGTTCACACAGTGGCAACTTCATTTCTAAAGGGGGGGGGCATCTCACCTCTCTCAGATGGACATACACACACATACAGTGTCAAGTGTTAACAAGTTCAACTGTTTTGAGGTCTATGCTTTCTCTTTCTTTGTTTGTTATTATTTTTTTTTATTTTATTTAATGTGTTGTTTAGGCATCCAGGAGGTTTCACAATGTGTTTTGTGTGCCTGAAGGGTAAGGATAGTTTGGGTTTCATTTGCCTCTGTGTCGGCTGGTTTGTTCATACGGTTAGGTGCTGTTGGCGTTATTATCTCTGTGAATGATGGAACGGACATTTAGAAGGGACAATTTTTTTGGTGCTTTATACACAAAACTGGCTGTGAACAAGAAAGAGAACAATTTTGAGCTCTTATACGCCACAAACAAGAGCTCCAACTTCACTCCTCGGACTAAAGAACGTGAAGTCCTGGGCACAAACACACAAGAAAGAATGGAAGGACACATAATGCATTAAAAAAAAAACATGACACTCTGAGATACCGTCAGAAGGGGACATCGAAAGTGAGACTGGAGTCTATGCCTGGTTCAAGTGAATTTTGTCAAACTTAACTACAAAATCATTAAAGCGTGTAAGAACCGGGAATAAACTTGTATTGAGAGATCCAGCGATACATCTGCAACTACAGGAAAAAATGGCTCTTTGGTTTGATTTTATTTGGGTCTTTTTGTTCTTCTACTTGTCTGTTTTGTACGCTTACACGTGCTAAAGAGGTAGCGCTGTGGACTGTACACACAGTAGAGACTACTGCCCTCTGCTAAGCTGAAAAGCTTCTCTGAAGAACACATTATTACGAGAAAAAACGGAAAGAGACACGTGCCGTGGAGGACAAAAAAAAAAAAAACAACAACAACAAATGTACATTTTTAAGTGTAAGAACAAGCTGACAAAAAAAAATCTTTGTAAATATTCAGTTTCTCGTTTGTTTATTTTATTTTATTTTTTTGAGTGAATGAAATACTTACTTTGTGAACGAGACAACAGGTGCAAGTTCCAAGATGGCCGCCCAAGGCTACTCCGCCTCTTGAATATGATGATGTCCTGTTCATTTTAGCCATTGAGTCACTTTTAAGTGGTTAGGGGATGTTTTCTGACATTCATAACTTGCGCATAAATCAAGTAATATGTAGCATCTTGGCAAATAAACAGCCATATCAGGGGTCATAATTTTTACAAAGAGAGACAAAGCTTATCAGTTCAACTCTTCACAAGCTTGTGGAAACCCTTACTGTAGCATTACCTAGACACACATAGAGTTCAAGGCCAGCTTAGGTGTCAAGTAGATCATTAGAGATCTAATAAGGAGATCTAATGTGTCAAGACTGGATTTGGGGTAAAGAAAATCTAGTACTACAAAAAAAAAAAAAAAAAAAAAAGAATCATCAAAGAATACTCTGGACCCAAATCTCTGAGAAAATAATTTCTCACCGTTAGACAACAGAATTACAGTCTTTAGAAATGCATTCTAACTCACAGTTTGATGACGGACTTCTGTTAGTCCTGGTAGATGGGTGTTTCCTATCTCTCTAATGCCATAATAACAGGACCATTGTTATTTTGAAATAAGTGTCTTCTGATGTTTTTGCTGTTATTGTTTTGTTTTTTGTTTTTTATTGTTTGAATGCTAAGAACCGAAGGAGAGGCATTTTGGGTCAGTAGCATACATGTATGTATACAAGCCTGTGGGTTTAAACAGGCAGAAGCACATGGCATAAACCTTCCCCACTGAGCACATCACTCAACACTGAGGGCCCAAACACTTGAGGCCCTGACAACAAACAAACAAACAAACATGTAAACAAACCAACAAACAAGCATCGGGGCCCTCAAGAGGAGTGAGAACTTGCACCTGTTGTCTGGACTTCCTTTCTTTGTTGAAATCTGAAAAACCCAAGACTTGAGACGAGGAAACCATGTTAATACTGGATTTTAAGAAAAAGATAATTATTACAAAAAAAAGAAAAGTAAAAAATGATATAAATAAGGTGATGATATTTCTGTTTAATTTAGAAGTTATTACACACTTGTATGCTGTGATTCTGACCTGGAACATTAAAGACATTCATAGCCAGAGAGAAACCGTGTGAACCTTGTGTTTATCCATCTTATTCCAATCCCATGATACCTTGCGCCAAAAAGGGAAGTAACTTCCATATCAGTCATTTTACATTTGATTACAAGGACAAGCCATCAATTAAGTTTAAAGGAAAATACCGGAGTGAATTCAAGCATAGCCCTGTTGAAAGAGCTTGCTAAATGCGCTAGTTAGCGAGTGGAACGAAATAATTTGGTAGAGCACAGACCGAACGTGAACGCAGAAGCTAACAGGCACTTTACACTGAATTAATAGGACCTGACTGTTGGAAACCGAAAGTAAGATCTGAGGTTACATTGACTCAATGTAAAGTGTTTCACGTTCGCGTTAGGTCTGTGCTGTTCGAAATTCTTTCATTTCATGCAAAATATAATGCTGTTAGAAGGCCCATGCAGCAGGGCTATGCTTGAATTCACTCCGGTATTTTCCTTTAAGGCAGAGTGATTGTCGCACCAGTAACTCCAGTCCTGGTGGATGCGTGAAGGATTTATGCAACTACCCCACAAACGCAACTCATTCCCTCTCTCTTTCCCTACACTGCAAAGGCAAGGTTGGTTGACGTTGACTTTTAAAAGGCACCATTCACCAATCATTCATTAGGAATTGCCTATAGGTCGTGTCTATATGAGATAATAACAAAAAATCCATACTAGAAAAGCGCTCAGAGATTGCAGACCTCTGCCAAGGCAATATGGTCACAGATGGTGTTCTGGATCACCGATAGCAAACCAAAATTGAATCAGTTCTTACTCATCCCAATACACAATTTGTCTGAAAATTTCATCCAAATCCATGCAGTACTTTCCGACTTATGTTGTACACAGACTGACAGACCCACACACAGACACACACACACGCCAGCGAAAACATAACCTCCTTGGCGGAGGTAATAAAAAATAAAAAACAATTAAAAGAACAAAATTGTTCAAAACAATGTTATAAAGTGCATAAATCAAATGGAATGTTTTGGATTATGTTTCAAGTGTCAAATTAATGTAGCCTATTATTGCATGAAGACACGCAATATAAAGAAGGCCTATAAGAAACAGGTCGGTTCAAAATCATCATTCAATCCCTTTGGATGTAATGTTCTCAAATAGTCTGATAAACCAGCCTAAATGTGAGATTGGATGTCTAATTTAGTCTGGCCCCGATGAATGGATACAACGGGAGATTGTTGATGAGCACAACCCGTTGTCTTTCACTCCATGTCTGTGCCTATAGGCCAACGCTGTCTTCACTCCCTCAAAACCCTGCCCGCTTTGATTCAAAACACATCTCTGCGTTATGATTGGTTTTGCCAGATTCCTGGCATTCTGGCAAAATTGGAGAATGATGCCTGGCTAGACCCACTCGCAGACAAAACATTTTGGCGTCCAGCGGGTGGCGCTGGTTTACTAGGCTAGTTCTCAAATAGAAAATCCATTTGGCTTCACATTGATACAGACGGCAAGTCTGACCACGCCCACAAACATAGCTCCGCTGTGGGGGAATTAGAGAAAAATAGTCCCATCTGGGGGAAACGACAGGCTCACACAGTGGGGAAGTCAATGGCATGCTAAGCTAGAAGTTACACTGAGCACCATCTACTAGGAGCCTGACACATTTTTGAGGGCAATGCCTGAAGGTAGTAATGATGGTCTGGAGGAGAGCCTGTGATGTGGAGAAGACTCTATCGATACCAGTGAACCTTGAAGGATAGCTCGGGAGTAACTTTAAAGGTGAGGTTCAGAATTTTGGATATAAGACCTCATTTCCAAGAACAATCAGTAATTTTTCTCATTCAAACTATTTAATTATGTTTTTAATGGCGTGGGCTGTCACGTTTGTCATGTCTGTTTGTTCTATTGAAATATGCATAATTTAGTTGTATGGAGATTCAGTTGCATTTGAATGACAACATAGGCTACACTCGGTTGATCTAATTACTGATTCAGGATCAACATCAAAGTTGTTGGTCCAGGATCAATGTTACAGATGACCAATCAGGGATCATTTGTGATTGATGATGTCATTGCCCTGCGACATGAAAAAATATTCAAATTTCCCAGTCTTTTTACAACCGGCACCATCTTGAGACTGCAGGACTTCCCACAGAGCTCCACAGTTTTCTGAAAGCAGAGGTAAGATTAACCAGACCTCCGCCAAGACAATGTGGTCACAGATGGTGTTCTGGATCACCAATCGCCACCAAAATCGAATCAGTTCTTACTCGTCCCAATACAGACGCTGTCCGAAAATCTCATCCAAATCCGTGCAGTACTTTTCGAGTCATGTTGCTCACAGACACACACACACCGGGGAAAACATAACCTCCTTGGCGGAGGTAATTAAAAAAAATAAATTTCAATTTCAAACCAATCATTTAGATACTAACTTTTTCAATTTCAAACCACAGATTTAGATACTAACCACTAGCTACAGTATAATTAGCTAGTATTGTAATAAAAATGATGCTGCATGCGATTGGATGACCGAGAGTGTTATTTATTTGCAGGTTACCATGTTTCGCCGGAGAATTGTACAATACAGTCAGGGAGACTAATCCCCCACACCATCAGACAAATTCTAACATCACACAGGATTTCTAACACTTATATACCAAACACAGTGTCTAAAGTTACCTCACTACACTAATAAGGAACTGACATGTGTACATGACCATAAAATAGTCTTAACACCATTTTAGATGTCTCCAGTTTGTCTGAAAGATACTTGCTGACTCGTAACTACTGTGTGGCCATAGTGGCTGTATACTGTAAGACCACTTGGGCTGCTTTACTATCTTGGTAGCAGACCTTTGACCCTGCAACAGTACCAAGTCACTGAAACTAAGGCACTAAACATGAAACTTATTCCTATGCAGCATGTAACTTTAAATAAGCTTAAATACTGTTAAAATAAGCTTAATAAAATTCCCACACTAGCTAGCTACAGTGTAGACTAATTAGCTAGCTAGCTACAGTAAAATTGGGGTATTTCGCCTATCACAGTGATCCAGGACCATTGTTCATTTTACTGCTCACAGCGATCACTGACCATTATTTATTTCGCCAATCACATAGTGATCCAGGATCGAAGTTTATTTTACTGCTCACAGCGATCCAGGACCATAGTTTATTTCGCCTATCACATAGTGATCCAGAATCGAAGTTTATCTTACCGCTCACAGTAATCCAGGACCAGAGTTTTATAAAGTACTGGAGTAGAGGAGTGGAGTAGAAGTAAAAGTACCATATCAAAAAAATTACTTGAGTGGAAGTAGAACTGGTCTCTAAACATCATACTTAAGTGGAAGTACTAAAGTATTCAAAATGTTTGTACTTAAGTATTGCAAGTAAAAGTATTTAAAAAATTGCTACTCAAGTACTGAAAGTAAAAGTAGAAGTACTGTGTATATTAAAGAAAGCAGTCAAAAGTTTGAATATCCTATTGTTTCATATTTATTTGGCTGAAATAGTCTGCTTGACCATGGACTCTAAGTAGGGCCAGGGATGGTCACCACCATTCCCCTCACTATAATCATTCAAAGTTAAAGAACTTGGTGTACTCCTTCTATCTCGAAATGGAGCAGTAGACTGACCCTTACTAATCATTCCCAATTGACCGCATTCAGTAGGCCTACTCCGAAAGGTCGAAGAGGAGCATGAGATCTCGTATACCGCTTGAATCGTCCAATAATGATTATGAAAACCTGGTGATGCTCTCGTCTGCATTGATAGGCTATCATTGGATGTGGTAACATTATTTATAAAAGTAACGAGTAACTAATCAGCACATCAAAAATGTAACGAAGTAGAAGTATTAAATTCATCAAAAAAATGTAGTGAAGTAAAAGTGGAAGTAGGAGAAAAAAAGAATACTCCAGTAAAGTACAGATACTGCATTTCAGTACTTAAGTAGGCTACTTAAGTAGTTCTACTTCGTTACTATACATCTCTGTCCAGGACCATAGTTTTTTTTTTCACCACTGCCATTCATGCGAACAAGACACTTGCAAATACGACAAAGTAAGTGTTTCGAGTATTTTCTATATGTTTGTCTATTAATGTTATCTATGTCAACACAATTATTTTTGGCTGAAGCTACCGAAGTTCCATTCCATTTTGTAAACATTCTGTTATGTTTCTTATTATGTATGTTGTTTTCCCTAGGCAAACCCTGGATATAATGATGAGAAATGCCAGGTCCAGCTATGGCATTGAATCACCCTTGAGTTTGGAGACGCATAGGTTTGGCCCCCAAGCACTTGACCATGTTCTTTTGTTTCTCAGTTCAACTTTGGAAAATGTACGCCTTTAAATTTTTGTTTGCTTAGCATATTATTTGTTCTTCTTGAAAATGAAAACAATACTCCATGTGTCAGAGAGGGCAACTCAGGAAATCATTGCACATCTTGAAGAGTTGTTTTTACTTTCGGAACCCCTTCTGAAAGAATCCATTACCAAAATACTGGCAAAGCATAAGTGTCTGGTTATGGATGAACTTGTTAGGGATATTGTTCAGTCCTGGTGCTTGATTGTGTCCTTGATTCATTTAAACCAAAAAGTTATTTTGAGTCATTTCACCTGCCAGTGGCCTAATGGAGTATCCGTACAGTTGGTAGTCTGATTCATGGATTGACCATGGTTTACACAGAGTAACTGTAGGCTACGTTCAGACCGCAAGCGATAAATATATATATAAAAATAGTCGCCGAAGACTCCCAAGAAACATCGCTTGGGCACAGCAACCAAACCGGCAAAATTGCCCATAACGTTAGCATTCAAACATTCGATCCTGCTTCTCTACAGGCATCTCGCCAGTAAATCGACATTCTGATTGGTAATCGCCAAACCGCATCATAGCTCATTACATAAAGTTAACCGAAGTTTAACTTGATTTTATTGCTCAAAAAAATCGCCTGCCATCTTTGTCGCCCAAATCGCCCGTCTCCATTCAAAGTCAATTACTTCCGTCGCCCATGTTGCCTGAATAGGTCTCGGTCTGAACATACATGAGAACATGAATACAGACTGTTGTCTGAGAGTTATTAGATGGTAGGAACAATATATTTGTAGGCCAGTCAATGGGGTGAACACAATAGAATAAACTCCTGAAAGTTCCTGCCTTGGAAACCCACCTTGAATACATTTTATAGATGTAAGTGCATATCTAATCGAACCTTTCTTATGGTTTTAATAAGATCAGCTGCTGTGCGTATGGATTGCTTTGAACGTTTAGGCCAAAGTTCGTATTTGGCTTATAATATGTACAGTATTTTATAAAGGTAGGTTTATGTCTTTAGAGTAACTATTAAAGTGAAACGACCTCTCCCAGAGCTTTGCCTGTGGAATGGCAGTCAAGAGACAGCAGTGGGAACTTGATCTTTAAAAGACCAGGTCAACCCCCAATGTATTTTTGATTTCAGTTTTCACTGGGGAATCTATTTGATTAGTTTGTTTCGTTTCTTTGCCCACATTAGATTCTCCATTTTGTCCTGTTTTGTCTCTTTTGAACCTTTCACTTTAGCTGAATAGTGTCGTGTAAAGAAACTGAGACGGAAATATCTGAAGATCCGCGACTCACTACGGAAATCAAAGAAGACGACGTGTTAAAGGTGTATTGTGTAAGAATTGAAGTTTGAAATATGAAAAAATAAACAAAATGCAACAGGAGAATGTGAAGAAACAAATGCAGTCATCACACAAAAAATACAACCATGTACTCAGCTGCTGAGATATCAACCCAAATTAGCATGCTAAAAATTAGCCCCGGCCCTGATGCCTATTTATTTGTATTGTAATACCAATTTTGCCACTAGTAATCGCTAGCGACTAACATGCCTGTCACAGCTCGCAAACCTCCGATTGTTGACGAAGAAATCGCCTGTGGTTTAGTAGCACTTGGCTTGTAGTTGAAATTAATCTGTCAGAGTCCATTTATGCCCTGTTAATGTACATGTTTATGGCTATTATACATTTTCTGGAGTAGCTGTCAATTCTAGGGAAGATACAAAGTCCCACGTTTCCATCAGAATGGGAAGTTAGTTTTAGAAAAGGAGCGTACAAGGATTGAGCTGTACTGGATTAGCTGAAACTAACGTCAACCCCACCACCACCACAAGTTATGGGAGCCAGGAACACACTCATTGAAAAGTGAAGATAAGAACCGATTAAACTGGAATTAAACCATCGACATAGTTTGAAAACCATTCATGGCAGCTGGAGCAAGTAGGCTAAAGGAAGATTGATGGTGGAACTGCAATGTTTCGTCTGGACAGGTAAAAAGACTAACATTAGGCTACCACTGCCCATGTCAAAAGTTATGTTAGATAGATAGCAGAGCCCGTAACGTTACAACTATACGTCCTATGGTTAAATGTAGCGGTATGCCAAGCTGATGTTTGCTAACACAGGGGCTTGTGTTAACGAAATTGATCTGTAGGCTAAACGTAAAGTAGACCCTGTCAAAAGCAATCAAGCTGTTAGTAGCCCGAGCCAAATGTATTGTCAGTGGGTGCAGTGGCGGTCAACTAGCTAACGTTAACGTTAGTTGGCTCAAACAGAGACACTTATATAGGAGGAGACAAATCACTTCAGAAGTCATCCCATTGAAATGCACTACGGCCGATCGTAACGCAAAGATGGCGGAGTAGAGAAACTGGAAGTCCTGCCTTACTGTAGAAATAGCCAATCGCGTTACTGACCGCTGTATGACTGACGGTTAGCTTTTTGTTTACTCCCTCCGTCACTATGGTGATAGCCATGCCGCGATTGTCAGCGCAGGCGCAGTAAGCAATTTGCCGTTTTAAATAACGTCTTTTTAGCTTTGTTTTAGCGTCTGTCTGGTATATTTTGGCACTGTTCAACTCAGATTTAAACAGGGATTCACACCATATACTTTTTAAATCTATACGACCAGCCAATCTGTACTTATGGATATTTCCCCATTCATTTTGGAGGGTCTGGTCTTGTTAAGCCCAAATAGCTGCCCGGAGGCGTGTCCAATATGGCGGCCGAGTGATGGGACTTGCCTTAGAAGGACTTTGGCTCAAATATCAATATGATCTAAAATATCGACCAACTCTGGTAACATTAATTTGCACACCTAAATAATAGTGGACATTCAATTGATTTAATCGAGGTGTAGGTAAGGAATATCTCGATCACAAATTCGTTAGTAAAGGAAAACACATGTGCATCGCTCATCGTTCTTGGAATGGTGTGTATGAAGCGGGCAGGGTGCTTACTGCTGACCTGCATGTCCCGAGTCAAACGATAACTCTTATCACGCACTAACGTTAGGCTCTTCCAAAGGAGAAGCCTTCGTTTCGGTGTTGCCGATGCATTGTCCCCTGTCAATATGTTGAACTTAACGTTAGTCTGTGTTACAGCCGCGCTTTTCGCTAAAGGCGGTTATTTTCATGGGCTCTTGCAGAAATCAAGCTTCTTGATATAGTTGCATGTTACCCATCTTTGTAAATTATGGTGGAAGCTTTTAATTTTTGGATAGGGTAGAAAAAATACTTTGTGAAGAGCCTCAAACTCTACAGGCTATGGCTCTGGTTTATGCTGAACACCACCCCCTTGAGTGTGGAGTATGGTATATGATTTTTTGACAGGAATTCCACATAGCACCTTTAATGTCAGCGGCTAACAGTTAGCCACCTGTTACGTTGCAAAATGATCACCAGGTCCCATCATTGTGTAGGAAATTAGAGCTGGCCGTTAGCTGGACTTGGTGATAAGAAAACTCTCAACAGGCTGTCTGTTCTTTGTGATAAGAAATCAGTATACAGGTGCCTCCCTGAGCATTTCCTCTGCATGGATTGTGATGTTGAACGGCACTCACGTCATGTCCTCCATAATCGAGAGGCGATGTTTGAGGGCTTCTATCGTCCATTGTCCCCAAACACTGTCATCCAATCTGTGGCCGATGTATTTTTAATTTCAGTTTTCACTGGGGAATCTATTTGATTAGTTTGTTTTGTTTCTTTGCCCACATTAGATTCTCCATTTTGTCCTGTTTTGTCTCTTTTGAACCTTTCACTTTAGCTGAACAGTGTCGTGTAAAGAAACTGAGACGGAAATATCTGAAGATCCGCGACTCACTACGGAAATCAGGGAATTCATCAGAAATGAAAGATCATTTCATCTGGTATGACGACCTAGATACCATGTTAGGGTCAAGGCCAACTACTAACCCTCTGCACGTCGTGGAATCGTGGCAGCCATCCTCACAGGAGGATACCTCTGGCCCTATCTCCGCTGAGTCTGTGGTGCACTGTACCTCTGATGAGCATGTGGACGAGGAGATAACAAGTACCCTAGTCTCATGACAGTCTACTGTATCTGACCTCACATCTAAACAATTGTTGTAGCAGTCACCCTATTTGATAATCTTCATAAAATTCATAAAGTGTTGTAGTTAATCCAAAGTCTTTGTCGTTGATTCCATTTACCCATTAATTATAGAGTCAATGATTGCTGAAGCCAATTATTCACCTTATTTGGCCATTTGGCCTCATCAATTGTCTTTTAACTTCCGGTCGGCTAGCCACGGCTAGTTAGCTACATCGAAAAAACGCAGAGAAAAAGATGGAGAGGCTAAAGTAGCAAGAGACAAAATTTTACGTAAAACGATCAGATGGGAGTATAATACCATTATGCCACCTCAGATTAATAAATAGTGCGCAATGGGCAGATGACATGCGACGGTGGCCTCAAGTGTCACATGGCGACATTTTTACCTCCGCCAAGAAGGTTTTGTTTTCGGTCGCATTGGTTTGTCTGTTGGTTTGTTTGTCTGTTTGTCAGCAGGATAACTCGAAAAGTACAGCACGGATTTGTATGTTGGGACAAGCAAGAGCTGATTCGATTTTGGTGGCGATCAGTGATCCAGAACATGGTCTAGAATTTATATTGTGTCTGTGATCACATTGCCTTGGCTGAGGTCTGCGCTCTCTGAGCGCTTTTCTAGTTAATTATGTAGTGATGTCTGTGGGTGTAGATGGGGCGACAATGAAAAACTATGAGAGCACTGAGGCATTTCAGTATTTGCACAGTGGCAAAGTCGGGCGTGTTTTGCTGAGCCAGACAGGACAACATCTTTTTTTAAAGCCTTCAGTAAACCCAAGTCAGTCCAGCGCACCGAGCCACAACGCTTGGGTGTTGACTCGGGCTGATGGAGCGGTGGAGACAACCTGCATCGCCGGCTTAGGGATGAGCTGCTACTATGCTGAGCTTTCATGAAGTCAACACAGCTGAGCCCCCTCTGCTAACATCCAGGAGGCCCGAGCCCAGCACCCCCGACCGTCGCTCCGTCTCCCTAGTGGTGAGTAACACCAACGGTCCCCTATTAACCGACAACAAACAAGATTGAACAATTTGATAGCCTCAACCGATCGGCCCTGTTTAAATCTCCCGTCTCAAACAGACATAGTATAAACAAAAGTCACGGGTAACTTAAAAGAACTCAAAAGGTTAACCGCTTGTGGAAATCTAGAGATCCCTTGTCTGAGCCTACAAGGCACATTAACACTAACCGCAAGGTGTAAAATTGGGAATTCACATACGGAAACGTAATGTTATCTTGGGGGATTCCAATTTCTCTCGCATCCCAATGTTCAAGAGCGATTCTTTACAAATAGATAGCTTCCCTGGGACGGGTATGAACCATCTCACCAGCCTCCTGTGAAAAATGAAACCGGTCAATATGGTCACCAATTTGATTCTGTGAATAGGCATCATTAATTGTCATAATAATAATCAATACAACACGCTTAAAGGGTACGTTTACAGATTGAGAAAGGCCACCGAGGAGGCTTTTCCTATGCTGCTTAATCAGCATGAATTGCTTGCCAGAACCTGACAGCAAGCTATCGCTAATCTGAACGAGTTTTTGAGTAAAGGGAACTTTTTGGCAGAGCTTAATCAGCAGCTCTTTTACAGACAGCGACGGGATCCATTGGGCCCCGGCGTGCGCGAGCGCCATCCTTGAATCGTGGATTAATTAGTTAAACTTTTAGAGAGGGAACTGATAGACCAAAATGTCACCACACACTCAAAAGTTATTTAAATTCTTTTATGCAAGTGGAGCGGTGGTCTGTGTTCAATGCATTCCAATTAGTAACGGTCAAACGTGATGTAGAGCAGCGAGATGAGTGGAGCCAGCGGCAAAATTTGAGCAGTGTTCAACTTGTTTTTATTTCTCACGATTGGAAAATTCGATTGTAAGTTTAATTGTAACTTGTCAAAAACAGAATCACTGTAAGGGCTTTGTGTGAGGTTCTTGTTGATGCTGGAATGGTAAACATTTAATTGTGAGCTTCATTTGAAGAAATTAGTGTTGTAATATTAAGCTAAGTACCTTGACAGCCAGTTAGCTTGCTAGTTCCGTCAATCACACCGTTCCCACAAATCGACACGCCTACTAGAAGCGGGGTCAGGGTGGGGAGGCTGTGGCCTCTGACTTGCACTTTAGAAGCCGGGCCAGCCATTGTTGGGGACAGAGATGCTCCGGGTGGCTTTGGCAGATCTATAGACGAATCCGAGAAAACTACCGGAAGTAAGCAGGCGCCATTGTTGAGCTACCCAGATCGCCAGTCTGTCCATAAGAATAACGTGATAGCACACTATAAAATGCCATGATTTACGAGATTCATTACTACCTGTATAATGTCAGAGTATTCCATGGTCTTTGCTGTTAGTTGTCATTGACTGTGCATTGTCAAAATCTTTTGTTTACAGTCCAACAATGGCGTCGCCACAAGATGGCAGCCTACACAAAACGCTCGTCGGATTCGTCTATACAATGGGATTGCCAGAGACGTGGCATGTGGTGCCCTCCTTGCCGATAGCCTGCCAGCTGGATACTCCCTGCAAGGGAGTGTTACACTTGAAAAGCTGGCAAACGACTTGGCCAGCTCTTGCAAATTCACCTTCCCCCATGTGTTTGGCAGTGGCTGTACATGGAGCCTTTCCTCAGCCAAGGTAAGTTTTAGGAGATGGACAC
>JAODXP020000028.1:19885756-19888269 GCA_027497455.2 Sardinella longiceps | reverse complement strand
GGAAACAGCAGCGGTGGGAGAGGAGGAAAGAAGTGAAGGGTGAAGAAGAGAGGAGGAGTGGAGAAAGAGGGTGAAGAAAGAGAGAGGTGGAGAGGGGTGAAAAGCTGAAAGTAAAGAAGGAGGAAAGTTATAGTCGACTGATTTTATCCAAACCATCACAAACTGACTCACAGCAAGGAGTTAAAGGGGAGGTTCGGTTTTAGCATATCACTTCAGAAAAGGGGCTAAACATGCTAAAAACCGAACTTCCCCTTTAAAGGAATCTAACCCTGACTGCCCTATTGCCAGTGGATGATGTTCCTACTACTCCAACATGGCCCTGAAAAGGGTGATACAGGGGCGTGAGATGAAGAGGAAGAAAAGGTGGATGAGATGAAAGCCAGATGAAAAGATGAAAGCCATGTACACGAGACTGACAAGACCCCTCCTCATAAGCATGAGGTGACACCAGTCAGGAGCGTGACCAAGCCTTAGCCTTAATGAATATCATATCAGTCATAGACATACAGCTTCACATGATGTTAGTCAGTAGAGGAGAGGAGGAAGAGGAGGAGAGGAGTAGAAGATGAAGAGCATAGAGCAGAGGAAGAGAGGAGAGGAGGAGGAAGAGGAAGAGAAGAGGTGGATGAGTGAGAGAAGAGGAGAGAGGAGAGGAATGGGGGGAGGTTGGGTAAGTGTGTTTGCATTGTTCTAGCGGAAAGAGGGAATTAGGGAGATAGGCAGGTGGCATCGCCACTCGTCAAGGACAGCTTTGGAATGAAGATGAGGTGGCATGCTATGGGTGAGGAGGAGTTTGGATTGGATAATAGGATATAGGAGAGGGAGATAGAGAGCGGATGAGTGGAGGATAGGATGGAGGGATATACATGGGCTAAGTCCCAATACCCCACCCTCAAGTCCTGTGTCCTTATAGGCCTCACTGGCATGAAGGGACTTGGCTTATTGATGGCAGTTAAATGCATGAGGGTCTAGGGCATGCCTGGGCAAACTAAGGCCCGGGGGCCACATGCGGCCCGCTGAGTCATTTAATCCGGCCCGTGGAGCCTTCCCATAGTAGAATAATTTATCTTTTAGCCAAGGAGACTTAGATTATGGATGGGCCTAAATGATCAAATTTGTTGTATTCATGAAATAGAAATCCCCCTTTTAACCGTGCATGTTAGCATGTCCTCTGAAGAAAGTGGGGCTACTGGTTTGAGACTCTCAAATTTATCGGCATTAACCGGTCAAAATAGTCAAATTAGTCAAAATCTAACAGTCAATGCGGCCCTTCGGCGAAAATAATTGCCCACCGCTGGTCTAGGGCCTAGGGGTTAGACAGGACGTTGGGACTGAGCCATGCTCTCTTTGTGGCTCCTAGCAATGAGGAGCAATGGAGGATTTAGTTACAGTAGGTGCCACAGTTTAGATTAACTCTGTTGGTCACCTTGCCGGTTTATTTATCATTTCAAAGTCCACAAAATATAGTTTTGTAGTTTGTTCACTTTTATTATTATTTATTTTATGGATTACATCCAGCAACCAGAAAGGGTGGAGGCATCACAACAAAAAGCAGAGAAAAAAAAAAGAAAAGAAAAAAGACTCCCAAAGGCCAGGCCTTGTTTGAAAAGAGGTGAAGTGGGTTTGAACCAGATGAGCTGGTTGAGTTGTTGAGGGTTGTGTCTTTCAGGCACATATGAAAGATCAAATACACCAGGGAGAGAAACTTGACTTTGTTGACAGTATCTGCAGATTTAGAAGCCCATTTGCAGAGGCTGCTAAAGAGGACACTTGTAATTAGCCTACTGTAGGTTTGGATTCATATGTGGGGGAAAGAGGGGAGGATAGAACAGGAGAGGTGAGGTGAGGATATAGCCTAATGTAATGGAATAATTTATCAGAAATGTTAATTATTAATTAGTATATTAATTAATATATAAGTAATTGCAATGATAAAATCTGAATAATTAATAATATACCAATATTAATAATTGATACTGACCAAAATGGATTCCTTTACATATTTTGTACGTATGTATGATGACCATTACTATAATCTTGATTGTGATTTTAAGGTTGCATTTTGTTGTTCTTATTAGCATTAGATTAGTTGGAGCCATTTAATGGCTTTTTGTCATCATTATTTTTAATTAGCATTGTTCTTTTGTAAGGCCCTTTTGGATAAAAATATCTACTAAATACAGGCAACAACATAAACACAAACCCAGATGTAAAGAGACTGAACCTGTAAGGGTTTAAGCCTTGGGTCAGTAGACAGGAATAGACTGAACCTCTGTGTCCTTTTTACCCATCAAGTACAACCAGTGGGGTTTCGCGGTCATGTAAAGATTTCATGAGCCTGCAGGATATACATGGGAGAGAGAGAGAGAGAGAGAGAGAGAGAGAGAGAGAGAGAGAGAGAGAGAGAGAGATGAGAGAGAGAGAGAGAGAGAGAGATGGTAGAATGAGAGAGAGAGATTGAGAGAGAGAGAGAGAGAGAGAGAGAGAGAGAGAGAGAGAGAGAGAGAGAGATG
>JAODXP020000028.1:19873256-19875756 GCA_027497455.2 Sardinella longiceps | reverse complement strand
TCACTTTTTGATGCTCTTTATTCTTCTCCATCTCTCTCTCTATCCCTCGATCTATCCCTCTTTTAATGGCTTGCTCCTTCAGTCGTTATCTTTGGCAATTCTAATTCTGTCCTTGTAACCATGACCAACTTGGATTACAGCACCCTAAAGAACACACACACACACACACACACGCCTATGCATAAAATGCACATGCATACACACACACACACACACACACACACACACACACACACACACACACACACACACACACACACACACACTCACAGAAGCCAGCTTCTTTTATGTGTCAGAGGGAGGGAGGAGATCCTGAGAGTTGAAGAGAGGGGTGAGAGAGGAGGGAAAGGAAGAACAGCACTCTCTCTGTTTCTGAGAGAGGTATGGAATGCAAGGGAAGGATAGTGAGAGTCTGGAAGAGAGGAAGAGAGAGAGAGGGGGGGAGGGAGGGAGGGAGAGGAATAAGGGAAGAGGGAGGGAAGAGGAGTCTGATAGATGGAGAGAGGAAAAGAAACAGTTTCCCCTCTCTCTCTCTCTCTGTCTCTCTCTCTCTTTTTCTCTCCTCTCTCTTTCTCTCTATCTCTCTGATGGAGGTAAGGATGGATGGTGTGAGATGCTAAGAGTTTGTGAAAGAGAGGAGGAGAGGGAGAGCAAGATGGCTTCTCTCTCTTCTAGGCTGGAAGTGAGGGATACTGTGAGGGAGCTAGAAGTAGAGAGAAGAAGAGAACTCTCTCTTTTATTGAAAGAGGTCTTGCCTGGTGGCAGCATGGGGTAGAACGGTAGAGGGAGAGAGAGGAGGAATACTCTCTGTGTTGTTGAGAGAGGTGCAGACAGGTAGCGTGGGATAGTGAGAGGGAGGGAGAGGAAGAGAAGCCAAGCGTTTGGACTCGCTGGGGAGTGGCGCTTGTCCTCCACTCAGCCTCTTGATCAGGCCTCCTGCCTGAGAGTGCACAGTGTGTGTGTGTGTGTGTGTCTGTGTGTGTGTGTGTGTGTGTGTGTGTGTGTGTGTGTGTGTGTGTGTGTGTCTGTGCTTGTGCCTATTTCTGTCTGTTTGTCTGACTGTGCATGTGTGTGTGTGTGTGTGTGTGTGTGTGTGTGTGTGTGTGTGTGGGGTGATGAGATAGTGTCCCCTTAGTTGCTGGAGTGGGAGTAACAAGGCGCAGGTGCTGTTTCTCGCTGAAATAAATTTGTCATCATAGAACTGAGACATTTTTATTTGGTTTTCAGGTCGTGTGTGTGTGTGTGTGTGTGTGTGTGTGTGTGTGTGTGTGTGTGTGTGTGTGTGTGTGTGTGTGTGTGTGTGTGTGTGTGTTTGAGAGAATGAGAGAAAAGATAGAGGGAGCGGCCAACTAAAATCAATACTTTTATGAATGCCTGCTCGGAAATTCAGCACCTGTAGTAATTTGACAGTTGTGAATCTGTGTGTGTGTGTGTGTGCGTGTGTGTGCGTGTGTGTGTGTGTGTGTGTGTGTGTGTGTGTGTGTGTGTGTGTGTGTGTGTGTGTGTGTGTACACACACCTGTGTCGGAGCATGATGTTATGACGGTGCCCTCTCCACTGACATTACATCATTCTCCATCCGTCCTTGAGGCCAGTGGTTCCACTGAGAGCTTCCTCCTGCCCTCCCTCTGCTCACATTATTTGGCCCTGGCTCACAGACAGTACTCTATGGGCACACATTAAAGGAGAAGTGTGTAATATATGCCCTATCTCACAGACAGCACAGTATGGGCACACATTAAAGGAGTTGTGTGTAATATACTGTATGCCATGGCTCACAGACAGTACAGTATGGGCACACATTAAAGGAGTTGTGTGTAATATATGCCTTGTCTCACAGACAGAGTACCTAGGAATATGGGCAATACAGCGTAGTATACCAAGAGGGAGATTGTCTGTAATATATGCCCTGTAGCAGAAGAAGATGCTGAGGAAATGTCTTTGAAATACACAAGCGTTGCACATGATGGGTCATGCTATCGACGTGGCCTGGTGGTTGCCCGTATTTTGACTGCTGATTAATTAATGATGGTCAGAGCTATGCTAACAAACAGCATGCTAACCTTCTAAGAAACAGCTTCCTCATAAGTGCCCTAAATTAACTACAAAATCAAACATTAATGAAGCCCCCTTTAATATATGTTATTACTGAACTTTTAAGGCCGTAATTAATGAAAAATGGGTTCTGTAAATCTTGTTTGAGGGTGGATGGGAAGGTCCCAGTATTTTACTTGAGTTAATGCAAATAAACTATTAAAACTGAGCAATTTTGCTTTGTCTACAGTATGGCTTATTAATGATAAGGTCATGCTTTGGTCATCTGAGACAGTTCATTAATAGATGTTAGCGACATACTTAAGAGGCATTTCAGTACTATTGTTTAGTAGTTAGTTAAACAAATAAAATTGTTTTAATATATTTTTTAATTAACAAAATATGTATACATTTCACAGATGTATAAAATTTAGCATTTTACATCACAAAATGTTATAGGCTACTAG
>JAODXP020000028.1:19858256-19860756 GCA_027497455.2 Sardinella longiceps | reverse complement strand
AACAGTGCTATGATGACTACCAATTCACTTCTTGCTCTTGTTTGGGTTTATGATCAATTATTGATACGTGTTGTAGACCCATTCTATATTATATTCATGCGTGGATTCAATATGTTCTGTTCTCTTCTGTTTTATTTTCAAGGATAGCAAACTTTGAAGTCTAAAATTTCTAAACATAATACAGTACCTCTCATGCTCCTCCTCTGTGATGGAGTGAAGTTTACCAAGCTAGATTGTTGATTCCATATTTGTTGGATATTGTTTGGAAGGAGGGTGTTCACAGATCCTGGTACAGCATCTGACACAATAGTAATTCACATCATCTGAATCAGATCAGTTGACTTGTGTTGGTCTTTAGTTGATTATCAAGGGAAATACCCCTCTTATATCACCTTTGTTTGAAATTATTACAATTATAAAAAGTAATTCCATTCAAGTGAATTCAATAGAGCTTTACTGACATGACAAAAATACACATTGCATTGCCAAAGCTTCTAGCTGTACAAACAACAGCTAGTGTGTAAGCAAAAGTAAACAAGGACGGATCATAAATAATCAAGCGATAATAATCAATATTAATTAAATAATAATTCTCTCTCTCTCTCTTTCTCTATTCTATCTCTTCAGGCTTTCTGAGCACGGGTGACCAGTCGGCGAAGGGCAACTACGGGCTCCTGGACCAGATCCAGGCGCTTCGTTGGCTCAACGAGAACATCGCTCACTTTGGGGGCGACCCCGAGCGCATCACCATCTTCGGCTCGGGGGCCGGCGCCTCCTGCATCAACCTGCTCATCCTGTCGCACCACTCCGAAGGTAACGCAGGCACTGGTGAGGACGACTATTCATCTTACACTCTACTCTCTGTGTGTCTGCGTCTCTGTCTCTGTGGGAGTCTGTTTATGTGTGTGTGTGTGTGTGTGTGTGTGTGTGTGTGTGTGTGTGTGTGTGTGTGTGTGTGTGTACCGGTATGTCTGTCTGCCTGTCTGTGTGTGTGTGTATATGTGTGTGTGCGTTTGTGTGTGTGTCTGTCTGTGTCTGTGTCTGTGTGTGTGTGTATGTGTGTGTTTGATTTCTGTGTGTCTAAGCTTTAATGAATACCCAAAAGGCATTTTATGCCTTTGGTATGTGTGTCTGCGTGTGTGTGTGTGTGTGTGTGTGTGTGTGTGTGTGTGTGTGTGTGTGTGTGTGTGTGTGTGTGTGTGTGTGTCTGTGTGTGTGTGTGTGTGTGTGTGTGTGTGCTTAATGTCTCTGTCACAGTGCCCTTCAGGCCACCATATTTGAATGAATGGCGTTAAGAAATTAAAAGACAGATCAATGACGGCAGAGCTCCACTGGTCTGTTAAGTGGCGCTTTAAATGCCTCTCCCTCCAAGCCACAAGAGGGCCCCGATAAAACAATTACAAAATATAGATTGGAGGTGTTATTGTATTCCACCCTACCTCGCAAAGATTTTTCATCAAACAACTAGATTCCCGAAGATACTTGCCTGAAGACAGCTTATTGGATTGGATGGAGCAGAAGCCTGATTGAGTGTATCTATAGCTTCCTACTGTGGAGAGAGGATACAAAATGCCTGAGCTCCCAGTCTCCAAAATCAATGCTGTATCTTTATTTATTTATTTGTTTATTAATGTGTTGTACTACTCCTATACTATAGGAGTTGGAATAGTCCTCTTAAATGTAGTGTGTGTGTGTGTGTTTGTGTGTGTGTGTGTGTGTGTGTGTGTGTGTGTGTGTGTGTGTGTGTGTGTCTCTGTGTGTGTGTGTGTGTGTCTCTGTGTGTGTGTGTGTGTGTGTGCGTGTGTGCTGTGTGTGTGTGTGTGTGTCTGTGTGTGTCTCTGTGTGTGTACTTGTGCATGTGTGTGTGGTGTGTGTGCGTGTTGTATTTATGTTCTGTGAGTCATGTGGAAGCTATGGTGGGATACCAAATGAGTACAGTGTGCTAGTGGAAGGATAAGAAGGATGATAGATAGGCCTTCTTCAGGCCATTGCACCTATGAGGAAAGAGTTTCTACTCTTCCACCAACAGGGGGCAGTGTAAGCACTCACCAGCTCCCCCCCCATTGCCCCTGCTGAGAGAGGATGGTTGCCTGGTTACCTCTGCTATCTCTCTGTGCTAAAGTGTGTCATCGTGTTTGACGCTCTTTCATGTCTGCCTGGATTCTGTAGTTGCATGTTAATGTGGGCATATTTGTGTGTGTGTGTGTGTGTGTGTGTGTGTGTGTCTCTATGTGTGTGTGTTTGTCATAGTGTGTTAGGTTGTTTGCGTGAGTTTGTTCTTCTGAGCTCAGTGATCCGTATGGGCATCTGTGTATCTGGCACAGAAGGGGGCCGTGTGTGTGTGTGCGTGTGTGTGCGTGTGTGTGTGTGTGTGTGTGTGCGTGTGTGTGTGGTAACAAGACTGTTTGAATGTCTCTTTTTTCAGTTGTCTATTTGTGTGTGTGCCAGTGTATGTAATAAAAATCTCTGCAAGTCTCATTTGTGTGTCTATTTGTTTGCT
>JAODXP020000028.1:19847855-19853156 GCA_027497455.2 Sardinella longiceps | reverse complement strand
TGTGCAGTCATATATGTCAAATTCTGATTTTGCAGATCACCGCAGACACGGTATACCTTCGGGAGCCGGACACAGGCCGTGTCAGTTTGTCAGCATTCAAAGCCATGATGTTTAGTTTCTGAATTTCTTCTGAGAACAACAGTGTCTGATTCAAGGTTACTACACTAAATGAGGTACGGAGGAGAGGACATATTCAATTGACAGAGAATGTTGACTATATTTACCAAAAACTGCAATGGAAGTCACACACACACTCACACACACACACTCACTCTCTCTCTCTCTCAAGGATTGGAAGACTTATCTCCCCGTAGGTTTTATTTTTGTATTTATGTTTATTATTGCTATTATTAATAAACGTGTGTGTGTAATTAAAAATGATTTTTGGAATTTTGCATGTGACCTTCCTTTTATGTTCTATGACCATGTTACAATTGTGTATAATGCTATTATTTATTTGATCTGCTATTATTTCATTGGCATTGGCGAAACTTACATAGACTAGAAAAGTGCTCAGAGAGCACAGACCTCCACCAAGACGATGTGGTCACAGATGGTGTTCTGACCAAAATGGCGATTCCAATACACACGTTGTCTGGAAATGTCATCCAAATCTGTGCAGTACTGAGTTATGTTGTAGGCTACTGTGGGGAGAAATCCTGAATATACATGGACAGTATGTCCTGACTTGGATGTGTGACACGTGTAACATGTAGTATGTGTGCTTTAAGCATGTACAGTAGGATAGGTATGTATAATGTAAGCAGGAAGATTTCTCCATCACTAAATGTGTATCATGTATGCTCTCCCCATCCTGGGTGTATAATTTGTATGTCAAACTGGGTCTAGGTTACTGGGGTGGCTGACGCCACTAGGCCGCCTCGGCCTCTCTTGAAGGGAAAGGGTGCCCAGACGAGCCTCCATAGATAGGGGTTGCCATAGATATATCCTTGGGTGTGTTTACTGAAGATCTCATCTAAATGACAAACATACCATACTGGGGGATGTAAGGTGTTTGTGTTGGGGTATAAAAGAGTGTTGAAACCTTTCCTTGTTAGACTACGTCTGTTAGCAACATGGCGTGAGTCTCCGGTGCCGTAATAAAGCTCTCTGAAGAACTTCTGCTGTACTTCTGACTCTGCCTGACTTCTTTGAAACATCTGAAAATTTGAACCACACTACACAGACAGACAGACAGACAGGCACACACGCCCGCGGAAACTTTTCAGTCTTTCTGGTGTAACGGATGGCAACTAACATACAAGTATGTTAACTAGTTTTACAGGAAAAACTGCAACTACAGGGGGAGCTCTGAAGATAGAAAAAAATTGCAGTCCTGCCTGGTATGCTTTTAACATTTTTGTCATCATTATGTTATGTTATTATGTCTCTATTTTTTATTATATATCAGCATAATTGCTGTACAGTGACGACCAATGTCTGTAACCCCCCATCCCACCCCTCTTGAAAAGCAAATAAAATGTTGATCACACACACACACACAAAAAAAGGTTGAATTTACAAAGGCATCGAACATGATTCAGCCAATCACAATCAAGGACCGGACCTATCAGTTTTAGAACAAAACCTTTGTATTATCAGTGCAACCCAACTGCTAACTCAGAGATGCATTGACTGCTACAGTAAGTTGCTACCCTGCACTAATAATCAAAGGCTCTGTGCAGAATGTAGCAAAACAAGACACAACAACAAAGAGTATAGCAAAGGTCTGTAGGATTTTAGGCCTTGTGTACAACATTTAAGCCATTGCATTGAATAAACCTCTATTCCAATTTGGAGAAAGCATTTGTGTTGACCCGTGTAGTACCTAAATTCCACAAATTGATGGCAGAATTGATGAGTCCTATGATGTTTGATATGATCAGAGCCTTTGAGATGTCAGGACATGATGACTTGGTACCAGAGATCTTTAGACGAAAGAATTTCTTTTGTAAATCAGTGACAATTCTGAGTTCTAACCCGGGACAGACTCACACTTCAGATGGACATATTCACCTACCCATAATCTGTTTAAAACCAGAATATCTTTCCTGCATGTAGGCCTAGGCCTACTGTAACTGTGGTCATTGTGTTAATTTCTAGCCACATATCACGACACAAGCTGATTTAGTAAGATGATCTGATGATTTTTTTTATAAACTAACAAACAGTAATATACAGTAAAACTCTAAACCAGCAGATGGCTGTCAATTACTGCAGTAGTTGTCCATGTCTTATAGCTTATTGTTGCCAGTTGAGTTAATATGTAGTCTACAACATGACCACAAGGGGGTACAAACACTCAGGGTGCTCTGTAGGGCAGCGTCTGCTCACATTCTTCCCTGAATGTTCTGATAACGCAGCAGCCTGTCTCTCAGAAACCTCGTAGGGGTAGAGTATTATCATGACTGATAGCATTGCCATCCCTCCCCTACACGATTACATCTGGTTTAACATGGCCCAACTAGCAGGTGGGAGCCATCATTCGCACGCGTGCATGTGTGTGTGCCAAGGGAAAGACAAAGTGCATGCCTGTTAGATACTCAAGCATGCATCATTGCTTGAATTGCTTTAAGCTCATAAAAGCATGTTGCCAGGCTTATCATTCGTGTGTTTCCCTTCACAACAGAGGAGATTTACTGCATTTGGCAACATGAGATTGGCGAGAGCCCAACATCTCTGACGCCTTCTTCTTGACAGGATGAGGATTGGGAATTAGACGCAGAATTCCAGGGAGGGAGGAAGTGATTTCCAACACCTGTGTAACTAGGAGTTAATTAAAATATTATTAAAACCGTGTTAATATAAAACTGTATGTTATTTAAACACTCAAACAGTCCATGTTGAAGTTCCTTCGAGAACTTTATTGAAAAAAAGCTTGTGCATATCAAAATTGCAAAAAAAAAAACAGCTCAATATCAAAGTACAATGTAGAAAAAAAAGTCTCATTTTTATATTTGTGAAAAAAACAAAGATTATGTGCTCATTACATTGATACTGGCAATGTTTGAAATTCAGTAACATTAAAACATTAAAATATTTTCTCTTGTACATACATCATGATACTCCTGTTATGAAATGAAAATGGTTTTCTAAGTACTGCGGAGGTGGAATGTGTCTGACCACATAGATGGGCACAGATCTTGGTATCCTTTTCCTAGAAGCACATTTGGCCTCTTGTTCAACATTATTCAACCACTCAACTCCTATCCAAAACAGTCTGGTCTTTTTCAGCATCTCGCTTGTGTGACATTGCGTGTAGTTTTACAAGAAAGATAATTTGGTGTTTATAAATTGTGGCAACATGATATGAACATAATATTTCAAGAAATTCCACATATTAAATCTTTGTTGTCACAAAACACACACAACTAACCTACATTGCCATCACCAGTATCCCCTTTAAAACCAGGGATATTCCCCTAAATGCACATAGACCCCCTTTCACACACACACACACACACACACACACACTTGCACACTCTCCTTAATCTAACACTACACATTACCCATTCTAACACACATATTCTCACACACATCATCCATATTGATATTCACTCATACATACAGTACATAAGTACTAACCCCCACACATACACACACATCGTACTCCAGACCCACCGCCCAATGCACACACCCTCTCATACACATTGCACACACACACACACACACACAACACCACATGCTCACACACACATATACACACACCGTACTCAAGACTCACCGCCCAATGCACACACACACACACTCATACACATTTCATACATGCATACTCACACATTTCACACATGCATACACACACACTCATACACATCTCACACACCCCCACCTCACACCCACACTTTCCCCTCTGCCTTAGCAGCCTTGCTGGGCCTGGGTCCGCAGCATCCCCCTCCCAGGCCGCGGTGGTGCGATGCGGGCAGGTTCTTGTAGACGGCGCGGCTGTAGGGGATGAAGCAGAGGCCCAGCTGGAGGTGGCGTGCCAGACGGCAGTAAGCGGCGAGTGCCAGGACCAGCAGTGGCGTCACCAGCAGGAACCCCACCACCAGCAGAGCCACGCAGCCGCCGTCCGTCAACAGGTCGGAGCAGTACTCCGCCGTACCGTGGGGACGCACCTGCGGAGGGGACGAAAGCAGTGAGAGGAGAGAAGTGAAGTGAGTGTGTGTGTGTGTGTGTGTGATTGTGTGCAAGAGAGAGTGAGTGTGTGTGCGTGTTCATCATCAGGTCTGAGTGCATGAGTGAAAGGAAAAGAGAATGAGAGTGTGTGTGTGTGTGTGTGAGAGAGAGAGTATGTGTTTTCATCAGCAGGCCTGAGCAAGTGAGTGAGAGGAAAAGAGAATGAGAATTTATTTGTGTGTGTGTGTGTGTGTGTGGATTAGAGAGAGAGAGTATGTGTGTTCATAAGCAGGCCTGAGCAAGTGAGTGAGAATGTGTATGTACTGTACAGTGAGGAGAACAAGTATTTGATACACTGCTGATTTCTTAGGGTTTCCCACTTGCAAAGCATGTAGAAGGTTGTAACTTCTATCACAGGTACTCTACAACTTTAAGTGATGAAATCTAAAACAAAAATCCAGAAAATCACAGTAGATGATTTTTAAATAATTATTTTGCATGTTATTGCAGGACATAAGTATTTGATCATCTATCAACATGTTAGTTCTTCTTTAAGAAGCCCTCCTGTTCTCCACTCATTACCTGTATTAACTGCACCTGTTTGAACTCGTTAACCTGTATAAAAGACACCTGTCCACACAATCAATCAGACTCCAATCTTTCCACAATGCCCAAGACCAGAGAGCTGAGTAAGGACATCAGGGATAATATTGTAGACCTGCACAAGGCTGGGATGGGCTATAGGACAATGGCCAAGCAGCTTGGTGAGAAGGCAACAACTGTTGGTGCAATTATTAGGAAATGGATTAGGAAACATCATTCTTTGGGGATGCTTTTCTGCAAAGGGGACAGGACGACTGCACCGTATTGAGGGAAGGATGGATGGGGCCATGTATCGTGAGATCTTGGCCAACAACCTCCTTCCCTCAGTAAGAGCATTGAAGATGGGTCGTGGCTGGGTCTTCCAGCATGACAATGACCCAAAACATACAGCCAGGGCAACTAAGGAGTGGCTCCGTAGGAAACATCTCAAGGTCCTGGAGTGGCCTAGCCAGTCTCCAGACCTGAATCCAATAGAAAACCTTTGGAGGGAGCTTAAAGTCCGGGTGTATCAAATACTTATTTCTTGCAATAAAATGGAAAATAATCATTTAAAAATCATACAATGTGATTTTCTGGATTTTT
>JAODXP020000028.1:19807855-19842855 GCA_027497455.2 Sardinella longiceps | reverse complement strand
CTGCCCCCTTCGCCCAGGGAGTAGGGGGGAGGCACCACCACGCCCGACCCACTGAGAGGGGTCCCAGCCGGGGCAGTGGAGGCTAGGGAGTTGGCCTGCTGGAGGTGGTGGTGAGGGTGCAGAGGGTGGAGGTGGTGGTGGTGGCTGTTGTTGTGGGAGTGTGGGGACAGCTCCTCAGACAGGTCCAGAGCCTGGTGGTGAGCCCCCTTCTCCAGCGTGCCTGTCAGACTCATGACTCAAGACTAGAGGAGGAGAGAGGAGAGGAGGAGAAAAAGATGGGGAGAAGAAGAGGACAGGAGGTGGGAGGACAGAGGGAGAGAGGGAGGAGGAGAGATAGGGGGAGAAAGTAGAAAGAAGATTGACAGTGGAGAGAAGGAGGAGAAGAAGAAGAGGTTATGGAGGAGAGAGAAGAAGAAGAAAAGATAAGTTGCATTCAAGGAGGAGAGAAGAGGCAGAAAAAAGAAAGAGATGAAGGACAATGACAAGGAGGAGAAGAAGAGGTGGAGGAAGAGAAGTGGAAAAAAAGAGGTGATAAGAAGGAAAGGAGAAAAGAAAGAAGGATGAGAAGTAGAAAAGAAATAGAGATGGAAGGAAAAGAAAAGGAGTGAGGAGAAGAGGAATACAAGGGGAGGAAAAGAAAAAGAACAGTGGTCAGTTTATTCTACTCTCTTTCTCTCTTCTATTCTTTTAGACCGATATTCTCCATGGTGCTTAACTCCAAACAAATGTGTAGCGCTGTGTGTTTGTGTTTCAGAGAAGATCTGATATCACCAAGTAATTAAGAGTCCAGGATCAATGTCAAACTTGTTGCCCTGGATCAATGGGTTAGGTTTAGGGCTATGGTTAAGGTTAGGGTTAGGGGTTAGAGTACATTGATCCAGGACTCTTAATTACTTGGTGATATCAGATCTTGCGTGTTTCAGCCCTGCACTAAGCACTTTCTTGGACTTAAACATATGGGAAAATAGCAGCCCTAGTTTTCAATACAGCTTTAGTGTTTAGAAACAAAGATTTAGGGCAGTGTGCACAGGGCCGTCGCAACTGGACAGGCAAACCAGGCAATTGCCTGGGGCCCCAGACTGAAAGGGACCCCCAAGACTGACTGTTTAATAATTTGTTTTATCAGTTTAGTTGTTAGTGTTTTTCAATAATAATAAAAAAAAACTTTGGACTGGAGTTAGACAAATATTCAACACAAATAATTATTTGAAGATGCTTGAAGATTACAACAATGTGGGTGTTTATGAGGGGTGATGGACCCCCATTTTCTGTTTGCTTGGGGGGCCCTATGTACGTTGAAACGGCCCTGAGTGTGCAGTTAACTTGCAATTTGGTTGCAAGGCTTTAGTCAGACTGATGTTTCATGATGCCTTGGCAAAACATCCTCCCACCCAAGCCCATCATCACATCAAATAACTATTGTGTCCTTCACATGATGAGAGACTAGTTTCAGGTCAGGGAGGAATAGAATGTGTGGGGGTTCCGATGAGACTCCCAAAGGTGCTGAGGCTGGGTGAGACCAGAGCAAAGCCGTGGGGTGAGTCAGAGTTCAGTGGTTGAGGCTGCGGGCGAAGTGGCCCTTATCAACAGGAAGTCTACCACTCACCCAGGCTTGTACACAGCAACAACAAGCCCTCAGAAACAAGAAACAAGTGCGTGCCAAATTGCAGTGTTTATCTGACATCGGATTGGTCCATTGGGGATGTAATCGTCATGCCAACGTATGCCGTGGGGACTGGTTAGATAGACAGAGGTGGATTATAGGCTTCTGATGATGATGATGCTACTGATGATGATGACGATGATGACGGTGATGACGAAGAGAGGATAAATCTCAAAGCTTCAGAATAATCTTAAAGCTTGGGGTTGTGTGGCCTTTGAAAAGCAGAGGCGTCTCCTAAGTGCTTTAATCAGTGCTGATGGGCATCTTAGTGGAAGCATATGGTTTATCAGCATGGACTGTATACACTCTGGAGTGGACAGTGAACTTGTGACCTTGGTTGTTGTTGGTGTGTGTGTGTGTGTGTGTGTGTGTGTGTGTGAGTGAGTGAGATGTCAAGGTGCATGTGAATGGTAAACCAATAGCCATGACTAAGTAAGTGGTGAATCACCCACACCCCTACACCTTGCAATAAATGTGAGTGCAGTGGTGGTCTCTGACAGCTCCCACTAGATGTGATGGATGCCAGTACATCTTATCACCATTATTTGTAAGCCTTAGTCATGCCCTGACATTACAGATCTGAGGCAGGGCAACTTTAATTCCTTTGATGATTAGCTCTTTTTGGTTCAAATACGGTAAGCAGTACCTAACAATCTAACTCAGCATGAACAATTAAAAAATAATATAGATATACTATTGCACAATACTGTCCACGGCCAGTCAGACCAAGTCAAATGAATATCATGGAAAAAATTGCTGCTGACAGCTTAACATGATTCTGCATGCATGTTCTGATCTGGTCATGGCTAGACTAGCATAACACAATGCACAACTGAATGCACATAGCAAACAACATGCTTGAATTTTGAAGTTATGGAATCTTTTCAATGAAGCTCTTTAAATACTATCAATAGCATCATCACTTTTCATCTGACATCTGACAAGTTTTAGCCAGTAGCCAGTGTAAGCATGCTAGCCAGCTAATATCAGTGCAACTAGTTCAAATCTTTTTGCTAGTGCTGCCAAAATGAACTGATTAATCCAAAAAACTTAACTCTGATTGAAAAAAAAGAACTCAGATTAATGATGATGGATATGGTTCCACTTGGCATGTGTGGCATGGCATGGCATGGCATGTGTTATCTTCAATTTCAGATAGAAAATGGCTCAGCTATCAATGGCTCGGCTTTTGACTAGTTTGCCAGCTACGTGTTAGTAGTATTGTTAACACAGTCATCGCCGGCTTCCTACGGACTCCCAGACAGAACCCTACTCTGCCTGAGGAAAGTTGCTTCCACAACCCCCTATTCCTGGTCTGGTGCCAGTCACATGTTTGAGAGCAAGTATCGCTCCACGAGGAGAGTTTACACAGCAATCATTTTTCACCGCAACGCTCACGCATGAAGAAGAAAAAAAAATAACCCTGAGACGCAGCCCCCAAGTCTGACGTTGATTAGCCTGTTGATGATGATGATTGATCAGGGTTTGTGAAGCTCTAAACAAAACTAGGAAGCCGTTGAGCAATGAGATCTGAATACCCTACTACTTCACACCTGACGTCACGCCAACCTGGAGCCACAGGAGCACAAAAACACCCACTGTGCTTCCTGTATAAAGTCAGTGAGGTTCCCCGGGCGGGCATGCCACAAATAAATAGATGGGCTTGCTAGCTAGGGCTGGGCTCCTCTGGAGATAAACACTGCAGGCCAGGCTAAATGTGGAGGCCGGATGTCACAAATCCCCCCTAACACACACACACACACACACATATGCACACTACCCCCAGTGGTGACCCCCCAGACCTCTTAGTGGTGCCCCGACCCCTGACCTTTTTAGAGTGTCCCTCAGAACAATGGCAGCGAAGGGGCAACAAACAGAAATACCTCTGACCAGCTGCACAGGACATAAGTGACACACTCACACACACTTATTCACTCAAACACACACACACACTCACTTTCTCTTGCCACACAAACACACACACACACACACTCACACACACACACACACACACAGATAGATACTCACATACACACTCTTCCATTCATTTGTCGAATACTTGATAATTGTTGTGGGACAGCAAAATTTGGGTAATGTGGGAAAGTCATTTAAACTTGATAACTAATAATAATTATGCATTTGTGGACAATGGACATCCTAAAGTTGCACGATTATAAAATAGAAAGATGTAAAATGTAAAATTGCAGTTGTTATGCATAATCTGGCACTCAAGCACTCTGTGTCTGGAATAGGGTTCTGGAACATCTTGGTATCTCAGTTAACTATATCTAGCATCCCAGCTACAGTAACTAACATGAAGATTTTCTATGATTTATTGTGATTTCATGATTTATTAAAGCGTCCCAAATTACCAGCCAATCTGTCCCAAATTGTATATATTTAGAAATGTTGATTGGTGCACCAACTACTCAGAGGTAAGCTATAATTTGTCAGCATATGTAATTTATTTCTTCTGATTTGATTAGAAAACATGTTGAAAATTACATCATAATACATAATCATGATATATGTTTAGACAGGTATCAAAACAAGCGCTGAAGTTCCACATTTCTTCCCAGATTATTCACCCTACTCACACACACATCCTCCTACGTGTTTGATTTAGTATATTTTGCCCTCTCTGTCTCAACAAACACACAATGCTAACTGTATGATTGCAGTGGACAGGATAGCCATCATCATTACTCTTAAAGTAGCCTACTACAAAAAGCCCCGGGGGGCTGTTAGCTCACAGCAAGCCTGCATGAATGTGTCTGATCCAAGCACATACTTCTCTATCCCTCCGCACAGGGGCATTGTGTCACTTCCCTTCTTTTGTCTCCCTGCCATGGCACGGCTGTGATTGTGTGTATTTATAGACTAATTGTAAAGTCGTAAAACTATTAATATTTTATGGCGGTTTTAAACAAAGACATGAGAGACAATAATATTTTGGGCTATTACAGTAGGTCCAGCACAGCGTTTGTCAACACTATAGTGACTTCTATGAAGATGATGTCATGTTTTATGCACCAATTGATGCAGAAAAACAGGTACAGTCATTTTGATTTTGACTGAATTGATGACATAAGTCCTGTTTATGGATATGAGGATTATTCTTATGCCTCAAGAATAAGACAATGAAGTGTGTTAAAGGTGTCTGTTGAGAGTACACAAGATGGACTACTGGTTAGAACTTCACTAATTGTTAGTACTTTGAATCTCTCTCCAATATACCATTGAGCCATATCTTTAAATGCACTTTTTAACTGCATGAGGAAAGCAAACTTCGATGCAGCCTTTCCATACACATGCATATGTACACCAGCTCACTCACAGATATTACTAAATACTTGAAAAAATTACATAACTTACAAAGAACTGTTCATTTTAATGGCAGGTAGGCCTATGTTACATTGACTAGTTGGCCTATATCAGCTCCATGTATTAGCATTATCTATCTAAGTCAATGTAGATATACACATACAGAGACAGACTGTGTGTTACACAATGAAAATAAACTACTGAAATCAGCAAGGAACTCTGAGATGAGCTCAATGCACTCTCATAGTATAGCATTGAAGCTGCTCGCCCGTCTGCCATCACTCACCGGTCGACGCGGCGCCTGGTGGATCTCTCTCTCCTCTTCCTCTGTGGAGTTCCTCTAAACTTGCTGTTCGCCTCCTTGGAAATTCCTCCTTCTGTCCAATTTCTTCTGAAGAATGAAATTCCTCCAAACTTATACCAAGACTAGACCGGAATACTGATAGTTTCTTGTAGGACAAGTTGACTTTGATGACTATATTGCTAACAGTTCTCTTTCTTACAGGTGCAGACTGTTAGTATTAACTGTCTGTATGAGTACCTTTACTGGATTTGAAAGCTAGAATTCACCATGAGTAAAACAGTGGTAGGTTTCTCGTCTTCTCCTAGTCATGCTAGCTCTCTGAGGAAGTATGCTGTGCCAGCAGTCAGTATATATTTGTTTGTCTCGGTCTGGAGAGGTTATGTGCTCAGCATTGGTTCTCTGAGTTTAAATCCTTACTCCTTGTTTCTCCCTCCTTCTTGATCTCCATGCCCCTCCTTCTCTCCCTCTCTCTGTCTCTCTCTCTGTCTCTCTCTCTCTGTCTCTCTCTCTCTGTCTCTCTTTCTCTGTTTCAGAGAGCATGGGGAATCCTGCCCCCTCTCTCTTTAGCCATCAAGCATGTAAGCCCCTTTACAATTTCCCTCCCTTTGACACCCCCACGACACACACACACACACACACACACACACACTCCACTCTCTCTGTCTCATTATCCCTCACTCGTAACATCTTTTTTATCTTTCATGGTCTTGATACCTCTTATACCTCTTGATACCACACCTCCACACACACACACACACACACTTTATTATAAATGTTCACAGCCCACTCACACTGTTCAGTCACTTTCTTCCAGACACATAGTCTACTAGGATTGGGCACTGGCTGATTGCCATGATGATTTGATTCCATGATCCACAATTGAAAACTCTAATTCAGTAGCTGCATAGAACTGGCTGGGACTAAAAAAAATGTGAATAGGACATGAATTGCAAAATAACTAATTCAGAAATCTTAACTGTCTCTCACAGACACAAAACACACACACGCGCGCGCGCACACACACACACACACACACACACACACACACACACACACACACACACACACACACACACACACACTTCCTTCCCTCCCTTAGACCCCCATGCTGGGTGCCCTTAGTGATAACCTGGGGGGGCTGAGGGCTATTTGGTGCTCGGAGTGAGAGAGTGTGTGTTTATTTAAAGAGCACTGGGCTTTAACCTTCTAATACTTCCTGACCTGCTGAAATAGACAGCCCTCAGGACTAAATCAAACACCACTTTGGACACCACTGACTTACTATACATTTTAGCAGAATCACATTTTACTCCGTCTTAAATCTTTTGACATCACAATCTCTCAGTTTAGATAACTTCAGACTGTAACAAAAATGATCCTCATTGCCAAATTAAGAGTTGAAGTGTGTTCTGTATCAATAATTTAACAATGGAAGTCTGACTATTGATACGCTGGCACACACATGCTGAATACACACACACACACACACACACACACACACACACACACACACACACACACACACACACACACCAAAACAGGACACAGGAGTATGTAAATGCCAAATTTAAGAGGGTGGGAAAGATTCCAAACTCTTTTGTTCACCAAAGGCTTGTTATTAGCGCTGGGCTGGGTCAAAGCTTTCCTAGAAGTGCTGGAACTGAGGGAGGGAGTGTGTGTGTGTGTGTGTGTGTGTGTGTGTGTGTGTGTGTGTGTGCGTGTGTGTGTGCGCGTGCGTGTGTGTGTGAGCGAGAGAGAGAGGAGGGCAGCATGGGTGTGTGTATGATAAGATGCTTTATGCGAGAGTTTAGATCATAGGCTAGCAATTAGCTTTGTCTGATTTCATTTTCTCTGACTCTCTTTCTCTCTCTGCATCTGTCTGATGTGTTTGTTTACATCTTTCCCTTCCTCTGCTCCAGCAGGCACTGCCCTCCAGGTCAGCCCTCAGATGCCTCTATGTTCAGGATGAACAGAACAGAAAAGAAGAAAGAAAGAGAGGGAGGGACAGGGGAATGGATGGAGGAAGGAAAGGAATGCGATAAACGAGTGAGAGAGAGAGAGTGAGAGAGAGAGAGATCAGTTAGATAACCGCCCCTTCAGACACTGAAAGTTGGCCCTGGATTCCTCAAAAGCTTAAGGGTGTTTATATGCCCATAGCTGGCTCCAAGTGGACTTGCATGGATTCAGTATTAAAGGAGAGTACCGGAGTGAATTCAAGCATAGCCCTGTTGAAAGAGCTTGCTAAATGCGCTAGTTAGCGAGTGGTACAAAATAATTCGGTACAGCACAGACTGAACGCGAACACAGAAGCAAACAGGCACTTTACACTGAATCAATGGGACCTGACTGTTGGAAACCGAAAGTAAGATCTGAGGTTACATTGACTCAATGTAAAGTGTTTTGCGTTCGCGTTAGGTCTGTGCTGTTCGAAAATCTTTCATTTCATGCTAAATATATTGCTGTTAGAAGGCTCGTGCAGCAGGGCTATGCTTGAATTCACTCCGGTATATTGCTTTAAGACAGAAGTAGGGAGAGAAGGAGAGAGGGAGAGAGGGAAGGAACAGCAGTGGTATGGTGGGCAAGAGAGAGGGATTAGAAAGAAGAGATGGACAGACCACATGACAGTGAAAACCAGTGCAACCAGTGAAAAGGACAAAAGGGAAGGCAAGAAAATGATTAGAAATGGGCAATTATATGGATTGAAATGCTGAACAGTAATAGGGTTGCTAGTGTAGAGTGGGTTTAGAGCTTCTACCTTTGAAATCATTCAGTTATAAAGCTGGCACATTTGCGGTGTCCTTCTACCTGTAATATCACACAACCTTGAAAAGCAAGAAAGGAAATGTTTCCTTTCTGTTTATATATTTATTTATTTTCAATTGTAGGCTTATATAGTCATTCTGTCATCATTCAGTGGTATTCACACACATTCTTGAGATATGTACTTCAATTCAAGGTTATTTTGGGTATTATCCATTTAACATGGCATTGAATGTAGTGAAAAGTGACATGGTCCAAAGTGACATATAAGATCAGCCAATATCACTGAAAGTATCTGGATAAGCCTGTCAGCTTTGTTTTGTAGCATACAGTAGTCCATGGGTTCTGTAAATACACAACAGTGGCCTAACCCTAAATCCAGCCAATCATCAGATTCCTTACGCATTTTTGTGGACTATACTGAACTCACATGTGACCCACAAAGTTGACTTCTCCTTAGAAGTAAGTCAATACAGAAACTGATTACTAAATGGTTAAAGGAATAGTTCACCTTTTTATGGAAATTGGTTATTCACCCCCTTACTTGGAGTTACATACCTGTATGTGGGTAAGAGCATTTTAGTCTCAGAGCATACGTTGTCCTAGTCTGGCAACCCCAATTTTACCTTTAGTTTAGCGTAGGTGCTGGAAAGTAAAGTTGCCAAAGAGTTGCTCAAATAAAGGATGCCATACTAGGAAAACGCAAGCACTGAGACCAAAATGCTTTTACCCACATATGTAACTCCAGGTAAAGGGGTGAATAACCAATTTTCATAAAGGGGTGAACTATTCCTTTAATATTTCTGGAGATGTTGTGCTGTGTTTGCTCCACAGCTGGTCTCAGTGCCCTGCCCAGGGAGTTACTTTCTCAACCCCTGGGACTGCGGTCAGAAAACACTTACACAGGTGCGGCCTCTATATTTCTGTGGACGGATGCTGATTTCATAACATTTCCTATAAGCACAATCTATTTTTGTCGGCTGTGTGTGTGTATTTGTGTGTGTGGTGTGTGTACGTGTACATGTGTGTGTGTGTGTGTGTATGTGTGTGTGTGTGTGTGTGTGTGTGTGTGTGTGTGTGTGTGTGTGCATATGTACAGTAAATATATAGAGAGACAGCCAGACAGAGAGTGTGTGTACTGGTATGTGGGTGACCCAGTCTCAATGTACACTCTTAGAGACTCACAGACTTAAAATTGCAGTCAGGTTAGCGCTCGGCGGAGGTGGTGTCCCACTGTCAAGTGCGCAAAGGCTCGGTCTCGGACCTTTGTGTAAATCTGCATGCAGCGACAGACAAGCTTTTTTGTCGGTAAGGAATTTCTGAATGGAGACCTTATTTTCCAGGCTTTTCCTATATAACGTCCTGAAAACCCCCACCACACACACACACACACACACACACACACACTCACACACACACACTCACACATACACACACACACACACACACACACACACACACACACAGACACACTAAGGAACCTAGTGATAATGAAGGTGGAGTGAACTTCCTGTGGCTGCAGGAGGCAGGATATCCGCAGGCCCGTCCAGATCTAAACCCCCTTCCCGACCTCCTCCGGTTCCACTGACAGGCTGTCAATCAAGCATGTGAAGCAACCTTGAGAAACCCCAGTGAGCACACAACACTGCACAGCACTTATGCACCCCTGACCTAGTCTAACATTGCCCGCCCATAATACTGCTGTTCATCCGTATTCATGGTCTGGAGGTTCTTTAACCTGGGTGGGAGGGGAGGGCATTCAGTTCTGGTTTGAAACGATTCGACAGCTCATCTAATCAGCTTCGCTTATTGGTGGTTTTTCTCTCTACCGATGTAAACCCGCCCCTGAAGACCGTCCCCAGACCATGAATACGGATGAACATTCGTATTATGGGCTGGCTATGTCAGGCTACCCTTGACCTACTTCCACAATGGAAGACAAAAAATCCAAAGGGGCAAATCCAGTGTCTGTGAAAAGTGCATGATGCTCTTCTGATGTATCCCTGCAGTTCTGGACTACTAAGGGAAATGTTGAATGTAGATGTTTAAGTCTTGAAAATATATGACTTACAATCTGTATATATTCAGCAAATGTTAAGATGTTAGCATGTTTTTAACACATTAATAACATTTTTCCCCTTTGTGTTTTTCAACCTCTTTCTCTTAAATCCTAATTCATCCCTGTTTGTGCTCAGATATGGAGTTAATTACCTGGCAGGATCCTGGTGCATGGCCAAGGGACTAAATGACCAAACAACAAGGCTGACATCCCCATAGACAGTTACAGTGAGTGCATCGGGCTACTGGTGTGAGTCATAGCTGGAACCATGGACTGGGTTCTGGCCGTGGTGTTACTAGCATGGACCTGGTTTAAAATAACACAACGTAGTTCTTTAAGTAGTTCAAATGACTTCAAACGTTTTGTTGACCATTAATTACGTTAGGGGAGTAGTGTCTTAGCCTGACATAGCCCGACCATAATACTGGTGTTCATCCGTATTCATGGTCTGGAGGTTCTTTAACCTGACATGATTATGGGGCGGGGGGGAGGGCATTCAGTTCTGCTTTGAAACGAGTGGACAGCTCGTCTAATCAGCTTCGCTTATTGGCCGGTAGACTCTCTACCGCTGTAAACACGCCCCAGAAGACCATCCCCAGACCATGGATACGGATGAACATTCTGGGCGGGCTATGTCAGGCTAGTAGTGTCTTGCCCTGAGTGACTAATATTGCACTAGCCATTGTTGTGGTGGGAACATTAAGATTAATTGACTCCACATCAGTATTTTCTGATGAACATTTTTTATTTCTTTTACTATTTTTTTCTAATTAAAATACTGAATCAGAGAGAAATAACAAAAGACATTGAGAGAGAGAGAGAGAGAGAGAGAGAGAGAGAGAGAGAGAGAGAGAGAGGGATGGAGAGAATGAGAGTAAAGAGAGAGGGAAAGAGAGATGATGGAGGCAGTGAGAGGAAATTATAATACTACTGACTCCTCTACCCAGCAAATGGGTACCCATTGCTGACAATTTACAAACCGGGGTAAGCCTACCAAAATGACTCCATCATGCTAAGACCTGAACACTAGTTTAAACAGGTGCCTGAACTGCCACCATTTGAATGCCGTACTTTGTATGCGCAGTCCTGCAATCTTGGATAGGGGGAAAGTCTGAGGTCCTAAACAGAACTGATTCTAATCAGTAATCACAAACAATTAGCTCCTTTTATTGTTTAATGAATGACTGACTGACTGACCATATTGTGGAGAATGACTTGGAACATTTTCGAGTTGGCTTATGTTCCATTCCTTGTTTCCAATTTTACAAACACGCCTTTCCAAGTTTATATTGGAGCTGTGATCACCAGGATCCTGTGAGATTGGAATGTTTTCCAGCGGAGCAGACGTGCTCCCTCCCTCCCTCCGTCAACAACAAGGAGTCCGATCAACGCGGCCCAACATGTGTCGAGGTCGATACGATACCATGTGTTATTGTAAACTGAGCCAAAACGTAAACAATTCTCTGAGGGTGAACTAAAAAGAACGAGCGGAAAAACAGAGGAGTCCACACAGAGTCCACACTTCCCATCACCCCTTACAGTCCATCCCAGTGGTCTGCATCAGGAAGGAAGAAAGATGGAGATAGGGAGGACACTCGATTAGCAGTGTCCGCCCGCCCCCCAACCCCAGCCAATGTTTTCATTTATTCTGATGAAGGGAAGTCTCGATGACACATAATCGGCCAGCCTCACAGTGTGCAGTGTCAACTGTTCAGTGGTCGAGAAAGATACAGCCTACTCCAGAACACCAGTTCTTCCAGAAAGACTCAGAGGAATGAGTGAATGAATAAAACAAATATTAACAGAGTTAACAGAATGCAACGATGAATAAAATGATAAAGTCTTAGGCGTAGGCCCCGTCCAAGGTCCGGGTGAATGAGAAGCTTTGCACAGCAGATCCTGCCGATTCGTAAGCTGGCAGGGGCGGAGCCTACCCCCGGACGGAAGGACAGGGACCCAACTGGCGGTGGTGGGGAGGGAGGTGGGGATTTCGGATGACCGGCGTCTAGAGCAGCAGGAGCAGGTAGGAAGGGCTGGACTATAAAACATGGGAGGCAATATGATTGGTTGTGCAATGAACGACGAAACGTCTGAGACTCCCTGGAAGAACTTACGCTAAAGCTTCCACTGAATGAAATTAAGCTTCATCAAGCCAATTAAGGCATTGTTGTTTTTATTATTATAGCCTAATCGTAGATGATAATTAGGCTCCTTATCATACACAAATATGCAAAATCATATATAATCATTATAATAAGATATTAGGCTATAATGATAATAATAGTAATGTTTTACACATTAGTGCAATAATATTGTATACAGTATTATCAATTGGGCTTTATTTCCAGAATATCCAGAAGACAAGTTTGAGTTGTTCAGGGCACCATGTGGGTGTGCCTGAGGCAAGGGAGTGTCCATCCATTACAGGACTTCAGGAGTGACCAAAGAATATGGAGACGGTGGACAGTGCCTTTCTGGATCGCTGGGTGACAAGGGCGATAAGGTGGAATAAAGAGACGAGACAGTGGAGTGACCAGGCCTTCTTTGACAACCTCCGCGCTTACCCCGACAACTTGGAAAAGTTGTACTCGCAGGAGGTGGAGAAAATAACAGGGAGGAGATGATAAGGATGGAGAGAGAGAGGGAGTTTGAATCCCAAGGAGTCAGGGAGCAGGTGGAGAGGAGGGCGAGAGAGAAAGCCCAGCTGGACCAGAACAGGATGTTTGAGGAGAAGCAGAGAGAGCAGATGATAAGGAGTGAGATGCAGCACAGAGCTCTGCAGGAGGAAAGAGAGGAGAGGCAGAGGAAATCAGCCTGACATAGCCCGTCCATAATCCGAATGTTCATCCGTATCCATGGTCTGGGGACGGTGTTCTGGGGCAGGTTTACATTGGTAGAGAGGCAACCGATCAATAAGCGAAGCTGATTAGACAAGCTGTCCAGTCGTTTCAAACCAGAACTGCATGCCCTTCCCCCCGCCCTACAATCGCGTCAGGTTAAAGAACTTCCAGACCATGAATACGAATGAACAGCAGTATTATGGTCGGGCTATGTCAGGCTAGAGGAAATCAGCCAGACGGAAAGAGAGAAGGACAGACTCTGGAGGATGACAGAGCCAGGGACTTGGGCCCTTGTCTGGAACCTTGCTGGGTTAGTGGTGGAGATAGAGGAGAAGAGACCACTGCAGGAGACGAAGCAGGTGGAGGTGGAGAAGAGAAAGCTGGGTGACACTTTTCTCCTCAAAGAGGAGAGAAGAAAGATGGAAGAAGCACGGAGACAGGAGAAGCAGAAGCTACAGAGCATTCTGAGAGATGAAAAGAGGGAACTGGAGGAGATCAAGAGTGAGGAGAAGCAAAAACTCCAGGATATTGTGGCAGACGGCAGTGACATGGAAAGTGAGATTACACTGAGCAGTGAGAGCCACACAGACTCAGGAGTCTTGGATGGACCAAGAGGAGGAGGAGATGATCCTGGAGGCAGACAGAAAGCATCAGGAAGAGAGAGAGATGAAGAAATGGAGACACTGGAGGAGGAGGTTAAGAGGAAGGAGATGGAGGTTAAGAAAGAGGAGGAGAGCATGAGAGAGATGGAAATGCTGAGAGAAGAGGAGAGATGGAATAGAGAGATTGAGGAAGAACTGAAAGAGCAGGAGAAAGCATAGATAAAGTAGACGAAAAAACTAAAGATGAAGAAAGGATGGGAAATTCGGTTGTGGATGAGGAGACAAACAAAATAGAAAGAGAGGAGCTGAAAAAAAGCAGCCACAGAGATGGTCGGTAAGTGGTCAGAGCCCTTAGAGACGGACACTGAGAGCGACACAGTCTCCGATGGGCATCGGATGGACGAGGAGGAGAAGGGAGATGATCCTGGAGGCAGAGAGGAGACACCAGGAAGAGAAAGAGAGAGAATGTACTCTTCTGATGGAGAAAGAGAGAAAGATGGAGGAGGAAGCAGATAGTGATGAAGAAATGGAGAGACTGATGGCGGAGGTAAAGAGGCAAGAGATGGCAGTGAAGAAAGAGGAGAGAATGAGAGAAATTGAGAGGAAGAAGGAAAGAAAAGAGAGATCGTGGAAGAGGTGAAAGAGCAGGTGAGACTGATGAATACATTGGAAGGAAGAGCCAGAGATGAAGACAGGATGGGAAAACTAGTTGTGGCTGAAAGCGAAAGATTGAAGAGAAGATGAGAGAGGAGGAGAGAATGATGTATGAAATGAAAGAAAAGGCTAAACAAGAAAAAAGAGAGGAAAAAGTGATTGAAGCGATGGAACACACACTGGTGATGGAGCTGAAAGAAGAAGAGAAGATGAGTGAGATAAAGATGGAAATTGAAGCCAAGGCAATAGAGGAGGAAAAGAGAGAGACTTGGGAGAAGACATCAGAAGAAGACATCTGCAATGACCGCCAGAGGGCAGAGAGGCAAAAGGTTGGTGACGAGATGACACGCAGGTGGTATGCTCTGTGCGTGTGTGTGTGTGTGTGTATGTGTGTGTGTGTGTGTGTGTGTGAATTGGAGAGGGAGGTGGAGGTGGAGAAGATGGAAGTGCTGACCAACAAGAAAGAGAATAATAAGAAGAGCAAACTTGTGAAAGTTCAGAAGAGAGACAGGGCTTGAAGAAGAAACAGGAGAGAAAGGTACTGCATTGTGTGTGTGTGTGTGTGTGTGTGTGTGTGTGTGTGTGTGTGTGTGTGTGTGTGCAGATGGGGAAATTGTGATTAAGTTGTGTTCATGCTACCTCTTTGGACATCGAGCATCATAGGCTACTCCATTTTTTTTATGATCGAACACACATGCACACTCATGCATCATTATATTCAATAAAAAAAAATAAAATTGTATAGAATTTTGTATCTTTATTTATTTACATATTTAAACCTCAATAGAAAAAGTGTATTCACAAATGAGAAAGCTGAGAACATTTTAGTCCACATACTGTAACGGTCTCAGTTCAGGTTGACAATCCAAAACAATAGATCTTTTATTGAAAGTACATTCAGAATCATAGCATTGAGATAGCATTAAATTTAATTCGGAACAATATATCACAACTTTGGATTATGGAGCAAAGAAGAGGCTAAATGAAACAAAACAAAATATAATAACTACTACTACTACTACTACTACTATATAAGTACAAACAAGGCTATGGTCTAAAATTTGCATGTATTCTTAGGATTATATCTGATATTTATTCATAGTTTGAATCTGGTGACCACTCTTACTTCAGCTGTTCAGAGACATACTGGCAGAAGCACACACTCCCCTCCAAGTGTCCCTGTGAGTGGGTCATGTCAAAGGGGAAGTGTCTGTTGGCTAAACAGCAGGCATACCCTGATGAGTAGTGGCGCAGTGCTTTCTGGAACAAATCCTCAGCCGGGCCTAACTCCTGGAAAATCCCGGAATCACCTGGAGACTCCCGGAAAGAGTGTTTGCATTTATCCAAAGAGACGTACACAATGAACAGTTTGGTTAGTGAATGACAGCCCAAAAGAAGGTTATCCTCTGCAAGAATAACATTAGCCTGACCAGTGTACTTCCTCATTTCAAATAGCGCATAATTTCTTCTTATTCTTCTCTCTTCTTTGAAGAGCACAGCCGGTATGGCTAGAGCACAAATGCATACCATTGACATATGTAATTCAGTACTGAAAACCCCTACTATTAAAAGCACAATCATGGCAATAAGTAAGTAAATAAATAAATAGAACAGCAGCAAAAATAACTGAGACAATGCTTTGTTTTGAGAAATACTGTTAACAATCTTGATGGCTGTGGTATATTTCTTTATTTTCTTATCACTGTGTAGCACTGAACACAGTTGATATGGAACTTTCTCACTGAATTGGCCTACTTTGAGCCCCAACACCCCAAGCAAACTCTTCTCTTTCATCGCTGGAAGTGGCTGCAGAACTTTTCCATTGTAGATAGAGGGAGGCTGGGAAGGCATCATGCTGGAACACTGCAGCTGGTTATCGGGGGTGCAGAGAACTTTCAGTAGTTTACTGTGGAATTCAGGGTCTTTGGCTTCAAGTTACTTTAAGTAAGTTGAGCTCTCTGTATCTCTCAGAACAGCCTGTGAAGAGTGGTGTGAGGTCCCTCTTCCACTGTAAAGCGCTTTGGGTGTCTTGAAAAGCGCTATAGAAATCAAATGTGTTGTTGTTGTTGTTGTTGTTGTTGTTGTTATTGTTCACCAATAGTAAAGCAACAAGATGAGGAGTGATGAACTCAGCCTCCCCATCATATGAGCCCAAATCATATCAAGGTCACGCCCATTCTGTAAAAAAAGCAAATGTGGCTTAATTTCATACTTTGCACCACAGTGAAACATTGCAGACTGGTAAAGATAATATCAACACTTTTGATTCATGTTCATCAGTGTGTGTGTGTGTGTGTGTGTGTGTGTGTGTGTGTGTGTGTGTGTGTGTGTAAGCAGAGGTTATACAGTAATAACGTCACTAGAGGGCACTAGACCTGAGTGCCGTAATTGGTAGGACTAGTAGCCATCTCTTTCTATCTCATCTCTTTCTAATCACATCATTTAACTAGAAAAGCCTTTGGAGAGCGCAGACCTCTGCCAAGGCAATGTGGTCACTGACACTATAAATTCAAGGTCGTATTCTGGATCACCACCAAAATGGAGTCAGCTGTTACTTGTCCCAACACACACGTCTAAAATTTCAATAAAAATCTGCGCAGTACTTTTTGAGTTATGTTGTACACACACACACACACACACACACACACACACACACACACACACACACACAGACAGACAGACAGGCACACAGACAGACGGGGGCGAAAACATAGCCTCCTTGGCGGAAGTAATAATTACAAAATAAAAGTGACAGTAATAATAAAAAAGTAATACAATTTTATTGAAATAATCATAGGCCTACACTGGCCTAATTGCATTTTAGATAATTGTAGGCAGCGCAGTCACTTTCCCAACACTGCTGTAAAAAAAAGAAGAAAAAAAAAAGAATCCAAGTAAATAAGGGAGAGTCCACAAAAATTTCCAACTTTATGGATGTGATAAAACATAAGCAAGTAAAGCATTATTTAAATATTTTGTATTTTGATTGATAGACATAGATACATTATTCTAGGGAAGGAAATAAAGGTGTCCTGTAGCATTTACATTATAAACACACTGGTGCACAAACCTACTTAATCCACACATCAATATCCATTTAACTATTATTACCTCCGCCAAGGAGGTTATGTTATGCTTTGTGTGTGTGTCTGTGTACAAGATAACTCTAGCACGGATTTGGATGAAATTTTTGGACAACGTTTGTACTGATACAAGTAAGAACTGATTAGATTTTGGTGGTGATCGGTGATCCAGAACACCATCAGTGACCACATTGTCTTGGCGGAGGTCTGCGCTCTCTGAGCGCTTTTCTAGTTCATTTATGTTCCGTTTTCTATATAGGGAAAGCTCTGCTCACAATGATCTCTAGTTACTAACTTCATCAGAGGAAGAGTGAGAGAAAGAGAATAAACAGAATAATTTGGAAGTCACTCACTTAATGATTTGTGGTGTTGTTTCTCTCTGGGTTAGTCCACGAAGGTTATATTGCCAATGTCTTGCTGTAAGGCAAACACTTGGTACAAACTGCAGTATGTTCTCTGGTTCAGCAAGTGTGCTGTGCAAGACACCTCATGGGTCCAATAAGCCTTGGGAAGAGGGAAGAAGTCTAAGTATGCGGAATATGAATACTTAATGCAAATTTAGTGGGCTCTGGCTCAATTACATGTCAGTCTGAGTATAGAAGCATGAGGAAGAGGGAAATAATCAAAGTATGCAAATGTAGTTTAAGTGTGTTAAAGGAAGTAGTTGAAGTATGTTTGAATGTATCCGTACATCTAGTTGCCTTGTAACAAATGTTTGAAATGCCAGTCTATTTGGGGGAGTCCCTATTTCCTGATTGTTGCACAACCAACTGAATTTTTCTCGAAGTTCAGTAAGCATATTCTCTACACTCTACTTTGGTGTATTACACTGTTGGCAATGTTGGTGAAGAATATGTGCATCTATGCATAGCTCTGATGTTTGTAGCCTGTCGGCAAGTGAATTGTTTAAGTTATCGTGGCAAGTAATCAAAGTTCATAAGTGTGCATCAAAGTTCATAAGTCTGACCCTGAATTCCACAGTGCTGGTGAGGCAGATGAGTATAAGCCAAGTAAATGATCAAAGTCACCGCACACCGATCACTTGTATTCAATTTTACTGGAGCGAACAATGCGTTTCGCTAGCACTTACAATGATTCTATTTCATCCTACCTGTAGACACTCCAGAAAAGGAACTAAGCATACTAAAAGGTGAACTTCCCCTTTAAAGTGAATCCCAATAAAAAGGAGGCAGTGTAGTTCCCTCCTGTCATGGAGAGGACCAGCCTACATTCAGGTAGAGAATTTACAGTAATGATAAGTCACATATCCTAAACCATGAATTTATTTTAAGGGTATTTTTTACCTCCCTTGCCTCTCAGGAGACACCATTCAGTGTTGGGGAAGTTACTCAAAAAAAGTGTTTTGTTACTTTACTTTAACAGGGTATATACAGGAATCCCAGGGTTGAATTTACCACCTTTTACTACCTTTTTTTACTACCTACACAATATTTTTAACTACCAATACAACATCGAGCAGCGCCCTTTTTTGAGGAGGGGGGTATTACGGATTATGCATTGTTCAACTTGGCTGCTCCTACTAACTTGGCTGGCTGTCTCGTTAATTGGCTAGTTGGCTAACTGGCCTGGACTTTTTTTTACTGACACATTCTCCGTTCCATGTTGCAATGTCACTTTGCTCAAAAATAGAATAGTGACGAGGCCTACTAGCTAATATCAGAGAATGTCAGCATCAACTCTGACTCAGGTCCTGCTAGAAAACAAATATTTTTTTTAATTAGATAATGTTAAATTACATCTTTAGCACAAATGAGAAATGGTGGTGGTGAGAAATTTACTACCAAGTCAAGTAGTGTCTTAATTTGGGTTGATCTTTTTTACTACCTTTTACTACTTTTTACTACCGCACGGACACCCTGTTTAATTACTCCTTTGAATTGTAATTGGATTGTGTTACTCATTACTCTTTTTAGAAAGTAACTTCATTATTTTACTCTTTACTTTACTTTTCTCCCTCTCCCCCACTCATCCTGATACCCTACACAGAAATGCAGACTACAAATTTTCATTCAGGGTTGTAGACGATTGGGCATTCCTGCCCACATCGCCTTCTAAATCAAACCAATGTATTCACAAACAGAAACTCAAAACAGATCCATGTTTATCAAAAGCATTTAATAATAATAATTAATAATAATAGTCAATCATAGCAATGTCACACAAATTCACAAAGTGTTTAAGACAAGTGTGGCTCAGATCGGTTTATCCTGTGTGACTCTTCTAAACAGTGCAGTTTTAAATAAATGACCACAAATAAAGGAGAAAAAGGGGAGGATATATTGCAACAGGAAAAATAGATTCTTTTTTCTTTTTAAAAACATAAAAAAGAGGAGAAAAGAGAGTTCAAAGCGAACTCAGCACCATCTGAAATAATCGTAACCAAACAGCTCACGATAGTACTGTCCTGTTATAAATGTCCATTTTAGCACTAAGACTTCAAAGGAAAAAAAAAATCATCTGAGGAGAAAGAATCTTAGCCTCTTTCACATTGAAGGCCCACACACATACAAACACACTCACACTTGAACAATCACACAAATGCAACCTTGCGCACACACACACACACACACACACACTCTCACTCATACACGTTTACACTGTGATGCTTAATAACAAAACAAAGAGCTGTGTTTACTGTGTGTGTCTTTTCTGTGTGTATCAATGTCTCTCAGTTTTTTTTTTCTGAGTTTGTGGTTGTCAAATAGCACCCCCAGCCATTTAGGCTAAAAGTAGCACCAGACAAAAACAAAACATAAAAAAACAAAGCAAAACGTGGCTCTTGCGCCAAGTTGCAATGGTCTGCCAGAGGTCTCAACAAGGCTTTGTGTCCAAGTCAGTTCATTGACAGTAATGCATTTACAGTAAAACACCTCTTTCTGTTGGTTTATCTGGTTTGTTTTGTGTGAATGTCCATGTGAGTCTGTGGCTCATGGATGTTATTGATGATGATGTTGTTAACCTCCTCATGCAGAAGGTAAAAATGTTGTTTGATAAAGTCCCAACTTTACAACCAGTCTGTGTGCATTTCCATCTACAGACAAGTGTGGCACAAGATGTGCATGAGAAGATCATGTTTCAAGACCCAAAGAGGCTCAAGAGCACGGGGTAAGCACCATTCAGAAGATATCCCCCAACCAAGAAAAAAAAAAAACAACCAGACATTACAGGAATTCATTATAATAATAAAAAGCTTTGAACAATTCAGACAACCCTACAGAGGGACAGAGGGGAGCACATTTATATCCAATAAATAGAGAAGAAAAAAAAACATTAAATTAGAAAAAGCAATGTACAATTAAATTCTGCATCATCATGTCAACATAAGAGGTACAATTCAACTGAAGCAAAAGGAAAAAAAAAATCTCAATAACAATTATCTCTCATTGAAGGAAGGAGAAAAAAACTATAAAGAAAAGATCCCCAAAATATTCAAAATGCTGTGTCAGGATTTTTTTTCTTTCATTCTCTCTGAGGAAAACAAAATCAACAATTATTTTTTTCAAAAATGTATGAACAAAAGACAGCTTGTTAAACCCGTATGTTTTGTAGAATTCCAAACAACTGTATTTTAAAATTCTTAATGCTTTTTAAAAGGATCCATAGCTCTATCATTAGTATTTGATCTTTTCACTACATACAAGTCACAAGGCCAATGTGGTATATATCTAGGCTGCTCTAGTTTAATTTTTATTAAAAAAGAATAAATTATATTAAAAAAGAAAAGGAAACAGCACCACGAGGAAAATACAAACAGCATTTACAATTTTCAGTATTCATTTGAAAAACAAAACAAAAACAAAACCTGAAACCTGAAAACATAACAGACATGCCATTGAGAATCAACTCGACTGCTGTTTCCACGACCACCAGTGGTGAGCCACTGTCCATTCCTTGTCAAACTTGTCCAAAGAGGGGGCGCGCTGGACTGCTGACGACGCAGGAGTTTTATTGGCTGATTGGTATTGTAAACAACGCTGAGTAAACTGGTTTTCGATTGGCTTGTTCAACAAGTATAAACAGTAGTAGTAGTAGTTCTTACAAACAAACAAAACAACAAACAAACAAATCATCAAAAATTGAAGAACTTAAAAAAGTCTCTTTTATGTGTTAAAATGAACTTAAAACAAACATTTTCTTTCTTCCTGGTGGACAGGACAGGACATTTGGTTATGGCTGTGAGGCGAGAGGTGGAGGTAAGGAGGAGAGAGGAGCAGGGCTTCATCGGGAAGTGGCTGCAGGTGCCTGCAAAACACACACACATACACACAGAAAAGAACAGGGTTAACACGCATCACTGATTAGCTGATACTGGAGTGTGTAGGTCTCTTCACTAGACTGAAACTACTGAGTGTGTGTGTGTGTGTGTGTGTGTGTGTGTGTGTGTGTGTGTGTGTGTGTGTGTGTGTGTGTGTGTGCACTAGACTGAAACTACTGAGTGTGTGTGTGTGCGAGAGAGAGAGAGAGAGAGAGAGAGAGAGAGAGAGAGAGAGAGAGAGAGAAGGAGAGAGTGTGTGTGAGAGATAGAGAGAGAGAGTGTGTGTGAGCAGAGTGTAGTAGAGTGTGTGTGTGTGTGTGTGTGTGTGCGAGAGAGAGAGAGAAGGGGAGAGAGTGTGTGTGTGAGACAGGGTATATTAAAGTGTGTGTGTGCGCTCACCAGTATAAAGTTGTCATAAGTGGCCATAAGCTCCTCTATGCGGTACTGTTCCAGGACCACCACGTTGTTGAGGGCGGGGCTCCTCTGGCGGGCGCAGTCCTCACAGTGCACCACATACGTCTTCCTGCTGTTGTTCTCACTCGTCACAAACAGCAGGTTAAATACCTCCACCTAAACACACACACATACAAAGGAATGGATTTAGCTGGGTACAAATTCAACTCACAAAGTTTTAAGCTACAGGAAATGACTACACTTTGAGTTCTGACAACAGTTTGAGTTTACAGTTCTCTCATATAAATTCCTGTCAGCCAAATTAGTTTTGTTTTCCCAATGAAACCTCTCATACTCCGGTCAGTCAGTCATGCTGCCTGTCTGTCTGTCCCTGTTGCCCATGCTGCCATCAGTGTCTAAGAGCTGGGATGCATTGCTACTGACCTCAGAACAGTACACTCTGGGACATCAGAGTTATTATGATAATATAAATAAATTATTATTATCTGAATTTCAATCACAATGATAATCTGTGTTACACATACTTTATAATCTGTAAGGCTGTAAGGCTCTCTCTTCCACCCTGTTATGTAATCTTATCTTACTGATGTGAGATCAGTTTGATCTGCCCTGAGCACATGGCTGTGTGTTATGCTGCTTGTGTTGCATACGTGACCAGAGGGGAGTAACTGTGTCTTGTTGTGCGATGTGGAAGTCAAGAGAGAGGTGTGTGTTGGATGAGTATAAATTAGCCATAAGTGGACAGAGGTGTGTGTGTGTGTGTGTGTGTGTGTGTGTGTGTGTGTGTGTGTGTGTGTGTGTGTGTGTGGGACTCACGTCACACTCGTTGCAGTAGTATGCGGGCTCATCCTTGACCCGGCTCTGGTAGGAGATCTTCTTGCCGTCCGATACCAGCTGGTCCCTCAGAATCTGGATGTGCTTCATGGACTGCAGGAGACAGTGTCTGATGGACACACACACACACACACACACACACACAGATCAGATTTCTCATTCATATATCATTTGGTATCCTATACATCAGTGTACATAGACAGCTTTACGAGCTACTGCTTATATAATAGTACACAGTAATATCGCTTGTTTTGCTGGTGGTATTGGTCACCACAGTAAAGTGTTCATTCCTTCCTGATCCGCTACTCACTTGATCATTTTGTAGGTGTCGGGATCGGAGACCTTGACTGTGCGGGCCATGTTCCAGGACACGTGGATCATGGGGACGATGGACTTGACCTTCTTCACCTCGTTCCACTCAAATCGCTCCAGGGCCAGCTGGTACTGGTAGGCTGGGGACACAACAACATAATATACATTAAGTTTTTATTATCTAAACTATATGATTGATTTATTAAATATACACTTTTTATTTCCAGACCTACTTTAGTTCTTAATAAGAACCAAAATATCTCTTTATTATCTTTACTACATGATTGATTTATTAAATATACACAATGTTCATTCGTATCCATGGTCTGGGGATGGTCTTCTGGGGCGGGTTTACATCAATAGAGAGACTACCGGCCAATAAGCGAAGCTGATTAGACGAGCTGTCCAATCGTTTCAAACCAGAACTAAATGCCTCCCCCCACTCTATAATCGCGTCAGATTAAAGAACCTCCAGACCATGAATACGGATGAACAGCAGTATTATGGTCGGGCTATGTCAGGCTAACATTAGTTATTAATAAGAACCAAAATATCTCTCTAAATTCAATAGCTCTGCTTAATGTAACCATATCTATTTAAAATATGCCTGTTTATGAGTGTGTAAAATCATTGTTTGTTGCCATTCTTACATGGTCAAGCCTGAATATACTAGCCACAAGGGGGCGATAATGCTTCATTACTATTGGTCACCTTTGTATGCTCTATGGCAATTTTGATATGATCTTTAAGGTTACATAGAGTCTTTTCCCCCCTAAAGGTTCCTCCAATTTTAGGAAAAAATGACCAGTGTCAGTTCATTAGCAAAAAAAATTAACTTTTTTTTAAGATATTTTTTGGGGGTTTTTGCCTTTAATCGGATAGAACAGTATAGAGATGGACAGGAAACAAGTGGGAGGGAGAAATGGGGTGGGATTGGGAAATGTCGAACCCGGGTCCCCAGAGTATGACACTCTAGCCCACTGAGCCACGGCGCCCCCAAAAATTGTACTTTTTCAAATCAGTTCAAACACTCACAGTTGAGTGGGCCCACGTTCCAAGCGATGTTGTTGCACCACCCCACAGCCTGGACCCAGTGCACGGTTCCGGCGTTGATCCACACCAGGTCGCCGGGCCGCTGCACGAATCGGTACACAGGGATGTTGGCCTTGTAGAGGTCGTCCAGTACTGGCCACCAGGACCCCGTCAGGTAGTCCACACCATGCCTGAAGAAAAAGAAAAGAGAAGAAGGAGGAGGAGGGAAAAGAGAGGGAGGGATTATTATTAATTAATATAATCAACAATAAGTAGTATAATAATAACTATTAATTTTATGAAAAATATGAAAAAATGGGTTTGTATTTCTTCATAATTTCAGCCTTTTTCAATATTATTTGCACTTACTTCTCGCAGAAGTCACTGATGGCTCCCCAGTGGTTGTCATGGACGGAGAACCACTCACAGTCTCCGGGGCCGATGTTGATGTTCACTGAGCAGAAGTTGTTGTTCTCCTGGTGACCTGCAGGGGGGGACAGAGGGAAATCAAAGTCAATGGGGCACCAATAGTTTGTCAATTACAGTCATATGCAAAACTATACTCTCTCTCTCTCCCTCTCTCTCTCTCTAACACACACACACACACACACACACACACACACACACACACACACACACACATACCTGGTGTGCGGCTGCCGGGGACCTTCATGTAGAGCTGTACTGTGTTCATGCCCAGGATGGTGTGTCCCACGTGGCTGAGCATGTTGCCGCTGGAGGCCACGCGCATGAAGGCCGGAAGCTTCTGGAGCTCCTGCAGCTGAGGCTTCCAGCGCTTGGGATCGGACAGGTCGATGTTAGTCCCGAACTTAATGATCTTCCCTACGGCCTTGGGGTCCGCTCTGTGGGAGGGGGGAGAGGAGGAGGAATGGTTAAACACACACACACACACACACACACACACACACACACACACACACACACACACACACACACACACACACACACACACACACACACACACACACACACACACACAGACACACACACACACACAAACACAACTTACCCTGGGGCTGGGTGGTTGCTAGCTGATGTCTCCAGGGAGGCTGGGGGCTTCTTGTCCTTGTCCTCCTCTTCATCTTCTTCCTCATCATCACTCCCTTTCTCTTCCTGCAGAGAAGAAGCAATGGTGGACTTAGAGCTGTGTGTGTGTGTGTGTGTTTGTGTGTGTGCGTGTGTGTGTGTTTGTAAGTATTCAAAGGAACAATAATTCTGCATGGTTTGCTTTGTTATTGTGTGTGTGTGTGTGTGTGTGTGTGTGTGTGTGTGTGTGTGTGTGTGTGTGTGTGTGTCTCCTTATCCTCACCTGCAGGCTCTCTTGGAAGCTGGAGGCCTGGTACTGGGCGTATTTGGCGATGGTGGTGTGTGAGCGGCTGCTCTCGCAGGGCCAGGTCTGGCCTGTGCCAGTGGGGTCCCAGTTCTCATCGGCCGGCTGCTGCACCTGTGTGCGCACCTCCACCGACTGGTCAGCGTTGGCGTCCACTAGAGACTTGGTGGAGAACAGGCCCAGATCTAAGAAAGGGACAGGGAACACAATGACCAATCAGAACAAGCCAGCAATAGTCAGAGAGCCTTCTGGGTAACGTAGTTTATATATGGTTGATTCAATCAGAGCACCCAGCATAGACAGTGTGTCCATGGCCTATTCAATCAGAACAGGTCAGCACAGGCAGGAAGCCTCTTGGGTAATTCTGAAGCTGCCTTGGCTTGGCTGGTTACAGTTAATGTGCAGGTGTATCATGGGAAATGTAGTTTAACTCACTGAGTCGGAGTGAGCCGGCCAGGCCTCTGATGACAGTGATGGGATTCTTAGGGTCAGTGCAGAACTGTAGGAGCACAGGGGAGAAGGCATCTCTCTTGCTCTCCAACTGTAGATAAAACAAACAAACACACACACACACACACACACACAGAAAATATAAATACCTTTTGAAGCAAGTATCTTTCCACTCAGTCCAGACATTGTTCAACTGTTGCAATGCCACTAAGTTGCCACTAGGGAGCAGTGTAACTCATGTTTACACTTTACAACATCTCAGTTCACTTGAAGACAGTGTGTAACCTTGCAATCAAATGAATGTGTGTGTGTGTGTGTGTGTGTCCGTCGACTCACATAGATGCTAGGCGTGGGGGGGTTGAGTTTCTCTCGAGGGATGGGCAGCTCTGTGTTCATGAGGGGTTTCACGGAGAACTCCTTCATCAGATAGGACTCTTTAAACTTGCCCTTCACTCTGGCACTCCTGCAGAGAGTGACACACACAAAAACACATCCCATGGTTAATATACAGCAACACACACACACACACACACACACACACACACACACACTCACAATAACATGGCCATTCACTGATTTAAGGTTACTGGTTAGCAGCGTATACACTTACTTTTTTACTAATTATTTAGTTAATAATGTATAATACAACTTATGTGACTTTTGTACGTGTGTGTTTGTGTGTGTGTGTGTGTGTGTGTGTGTGTACTCACTTGCAGGCCCTGATGATGTCGCTGGCGGTGTTCTTGATGCAGATCTCTCCCAGCGGGATCCTCTTCTCCTCCACCTCCGAGGCGATGAAGGTCTCCCTCTCGCCGCTCTCCACCTTGATCAGACGGATCTTCAGCTCCTTGGGCGGCCCGTCCGACAGCGCCTTCAGACGCTGGAAGTCCATGGACGACGAAGACGAGGAAGAGCCCGACGGAGTCGGCGTGCCGTCTCTCGACGCTCTTCCCTCCTCCTTGCGCCTCCTCTTCTCGTCTCCGTACGTGCGGCGTTCTTTGTCGCGCGCCTCCTTGCCTTGGAGGTCCAGGCTGGCCAGCACCTGCCGGTGGTGCTTTTTGTCCTTGTGCGGCTTGCCGTCCTTGTGCCTCCGACTGCTGCTGCTGCTGCCTCCGCTGGAGCTGGAGGAAGGAGAGGAGGAGGAGGAGGAGGAAGAGAGGGTTGTTCTCTCCTCCTCTCGTTTCTCTCTGTGTTTCTTCTTCTTCTCCTTCCGCTCCTGGTGTTTGTGGCTGTCGTCACGGTGCTTGTCGCGGTGCTTCTTTTCTCTGTGTTTCTCTTTCTCTCGCTCTTTCTCGCGCTCCCTCTCTTTCTCCGCTCGCCGCGACTCATCGTGACGATGATGATGATGATGGTGTTGATGCTGGTGGGCTGAGGTCGGGGTGACGGTGGTGGCGGAGTTCGTGGAGAGGGTGTGTCGTGTGAGCAGCTCCTCGCAGCTGCGTCCGAGCTCGGCGAGTGACGACTCCGAGATGGTGGTGAGCTGCATTCGCTCCTCCTTCCTCTCCTTGCCTCCTCGCCTCTCGCTTTCGCTCCTCTCCTCCGTCATCCGATGCTCCCTCGTTCGCTCTCGATGACGCTCCCTCTCCCTGTCCCTCGATTTCCGCTCCTCCTTGACGGGCGTCTCGTCGCCCCACAGCTCGGCGGCGATCCTCCTTTTCACCTCCTCCATGTCCTCGCGTTTCCTCTCCGCCGACCAATCGGTGATGCCCACTTTTGTCGTCGTTGTCTTCGCCGACGCCACGGTCAAAATCTCCTGCTTCAGCTTCTGACCGTCGGCGGGGCTGCTCGACTCGGAGCCTCCGAATCCTGGGTGAGTCACCGACCCCGAGGTCGGCGAGCAGCTGTTACTCGACGGCTGTTGGGTTCGGGCGATGTCCGGCTCGAGCGACAGCGACGAGGAGTACTTGATCCCCATGAGGGCTGAGGGCGGAGGTCGCCCGAAGGGACCGCCGCGGTACGTGTACTTCTGGCTCTCCAGCATGGCGAGCGACTTGTACGCCGTGCCCACGCCCGTCTGGTGCAGGTGAGGGCGCTGTTGGGACGCCATCTCATCTTCGTCGTCCTCATCGTCATCCTCCTCCTCTTCCTCTTCCTCCTCCTGTTCCAAAGCCTTCGTCGGATGCTCGGGCAGCCCGTAAAGCTTGGCCAGGTCGTTATGGCGATAGTTTGTCCCTGGGGCAGCCACGTTGGCGTTAGCAACCGATGGTTTGCTGGGTAAGAGGTTCTTCAGTCCACCATCGTCATCCTCCTCCAGTGACGAAGTCCGACTGCAGGGCGATGCCAACGAGCCCTGGCGACTCAGCACGGGCGGGCTGCTGTGCACCTCTGCCCCATAATCCCCAGCGGGCGACTGCTTGGCAGCGGGAACCAGGTCAGGCGCGCACAGGTAACTCTTCAGCGGCGGCAGCAACGGGCCTTGTTGCGGGACTGAGGACGCTGACGCTGGGGCCACGGTTGCCGTAACGACCGGCATTGGCTTCAAACCGGGAAGCGGGACCGTCCTGGCACCGTGCCCGTCGATGCCAAGCGGCGGTGGCAAACTGCTCGTCTGGCTCATCTCCTCTTCTTTCTTAATGGACTCGTCTAACATGGCCATGATGTTGGCCAGGCCATCGGGCAGCAGGCCGTCCGTGGGCTCTTCCTCGAACTGGGCACCGCTGTCCGAATCCACGCTGCTGTTGCTCCGACTGCTGCTGCAAGCGCTGCTGCCAAGGCTGCCCAGGCTGGGGGCGGGCAGGCGTTTGCCCAGGGCAGGGGGCCCTGAGGTGGGCATGGGGTCCCTGGCGAAGGCCTGGTAGAGCTGCGGAGCTTCTCTGAGCGGCGGGGGTTGAGGGAGAGGATGGGCGCGATGGGCGTCTTTGGACAAGGTAGGGGTGGCGATGGAGGAGGGTGAAGAGCTGGTTTTGGGAGTGGGGGCTTTAGAGGATGAAGAAGATGATGAGGAGGATGATGCCCATTGCTCACGCTGTCGTTGCTTCTCACGCGCAAAGTCTGTCTGTGGGGTGAGAGGCGGTGGGCGGCTGCTGGAGGCACCCATAGGTGCCAGCGGAGGGCATCCCGAGGTCATCCCTGCGCCACTGCGGCTCAGCCACGGGTACGGCGGAGACGGTTGCCGGGTCTCGGGTAGCGCTGTTGTTGTTGTTGTTTTTGTTGCCGGGGAAAGGCGAGGAGGAGGCGGGTCTCCAGCTAACAGACGTTCCAGACTCTCCATGGCTGACTCCTCCTCCGACGTCGGTTTGGACGTCGTCATGATGACCTGATGACGAGCGGCAGCTTTGGCAGCGGCTGCTGCTGCTTCCTCCTCCGCAGCCGCCCGTCTCTTCTCCTCCCTCCTTTTCCTCTCTCTCTCTCTTTCCCTCTCCTCTTCCTCCTCCTTTCTCCTCCTCCTCTCTTTCTCCTTCCTCTCCTCCTCCTCTCTCTCCCTCTCTTGCTTGCGCATGTGACCCTGAAGCTCCGCCTCCAGCTTCTTCAGCACGTCCTCCATCGACTGCGGCTCGGCTTTAGGGTACAGTCGCTCGGCATTGTGGGATACGTCGGCTCTGGTGTACGTTGGGATTGAGGTGGCGTTGTTGTTGTTGTTGGTGGCGTGAGAGGAGGTGGACTGGGGGCCAGGGATGGTCGGGGGCAGGTTGTGTTTCGGGAGCTTGGAGGGGTTGGTGGTGGGCATCATTTGGGCAGGGTGGGCGATGTGGCGGGGGGCATGACTGCTGTTGGCGTTGCTGGTGATGACGCTCTCGCCAGCACGCGATGCACCCGAAGGAGCCGAGGTCGCCATGGAAACGGGTGTTGTTGTTGTTGTCGTTGTCGGATTGACGCTCAGGTGTGAGTAGTAGGAGTGAGCAGGCGGGTGGCTCAGCTGAGGTGGTTTGCCCATTGCCATCTCTGCGCGGGCGTTTAGACTGGCACTGCCCGTCTTGGGTCCCTGATAGCCGCCCTGGTGAGTAGGCAAGTTGGCACCGGTGCCAGCAGTTCTGCCGCCGCTGCCTCTTGCGCCCGCTTGGCCTGCTTGGAGCTGGAGTGCGTGGAGGGGATCAGTAGGGGGCTTCCAGGCTGGGTGAGAGGGGATGCCATGCACATGCGCCGAGCTGACAGCAGGGGGCACTGTGCTAATGCTGTGATGGCTACTGCTGCTGTTCTTGTTGTTGTTGCTGCTGCTGGTGGGGTTTGCGCCACCATAGTGGGGGACGTGTGGGGGTTCCGAGGAGCGCGGAGGTGTTGGGGTGATCACCGGAGTGATGACGGGGGCCCTGGGTGCCACTATGGGTGAGCCCTGCACGTGTGGGTGGGGTGGGGTGACGCGCTGGGGCGTGCTGGGAGTGCCTGGTGTGCGGCGGTGGTCCTGACTGGAGCTGCCGCCGCCGCTGCTGCTGCTGTCTCCGCTGTGGTTGCGTTCCTTCTGCTGCTGCTGATGCTGCTGCTGCTGATGTGGGCTGAGCAAACCCTGAGGATCCAGAGACGACATGTAGTGCCCTGAGCCCTGGGAGGACAATACACACACACACACACACACACACACACACACACACACACACACACACACACACACACACACACACAATCAGAGATGCAGAAGAGTTTCATAACTGACACACACGCTGCACTATAAAAACCTTGTGCTGACTAGACTGTTGACTACAGGTCATCGGTTAGTCTCATGACCCAGTTACTGTAGGACACAGTGGCAGCTGCCACAATCTAGCTCCGCTTACACATTACACACACACACACACACACACACACACACACACACACACACTCGGCACAGAGCACAAGGTCAGTTCCAGTAACAGTCCTACTGAACCACATGCACAGTATGTTATCTGAGGAGCTGTTGCGGTACAGGCGTGGTCAAAGCTCATTGGCCGTTCTCTGACCCGACTGGCATGACCTCACACAACTTCATGATTTCTGATTCATGACAGATTAAGTGTTTGAGGGCTCAGGGTTTCAAATTAGGTTTTGTATTGGGATTATGCATCAGCCCATGAGCGTAGGTTGAAAGGGTGACAGCTACAATAGTAAGCCAGTATTCTATGTGTATGTGAGTGTGTGTGTGTGTGTGTGTGTGTGTGTGTGTGTGTGTGTCACTGTTTTCAGTGTGCCATAAAACCTGGCTCGTAACTGCTTTTAACTGCTCTTCTGCAGATGTCCTGTTTGATCTTCTACTGACTGACTGAGGTTTTTTTTAAAAGGGTTATGTGTGTGTGTGTGTGTGTGTGTGTGTGTGTGCCTGTGTGCGTGCGAGTGAACACACTTACCATGGTGTGTTGTCCTTGACTGATGTTTGGCCTCCAGCCTTGAGGGGTGGCGTGGGTGTTGGCGTGGGTGTGTGTGTTGGTGTGTGTGTTGGAGTGAGGTGCTCTGGTAGTGGCCTGAGGGGGCAGGGAGGGGGGTGCCCGTGCGGGGTGGGTTTGGGGCTGGGGTTGGGCCTGTGCCAGGGGGTGGTCCTGTGGTAGGGGGTTGGTTGGCATCAAGGGGTGGGTGAAGAAGTGAGGGCTGTAAGGCACGGAGGTGAGGTTGGGGTTCGCTGCTGGTGTGGGGGCGTTGTGGCGCTCCCTGCTGGTGTCCCCCCGTAACGACACCTGCTGCTGCTGCTGCTGCTGCATAGGAGCTCCAGAGGCAGCGAGGTGGTTCGACGCGGAAGGCAAGCCCAGCTCGGGGCGTCGATGCTGGGCTGCGCCACTGCCGGAGTCCTGGTACCGCAGAGGGCCCTGGTTGGAGGTAGGGGCGGAGGTGGTGGAGTGGGTGCTGGTGGGGGGCTTATTGTTTTGAGCGTGGAGGCGTGGGTGGGTGGGGTTAGGGTGGGGGTGGGGGTGGGAGTGCGCTGGCCCCTGAGGGATGGGAGGCTGCAAGGGCTTATGGGTAGCCAGGGGGGGTGGTTGTTGTTGGGGGGGTGCACGCTCCTGGGTGTAGGCCCCAGGGGAGGTGAGGGGAGAGGGGGCAGGAGGGCTGAGTTTGTAGCTGAATCCTCCCATGCCTGACTTGGAGGAGTCCTGCACCCACGGGAGAAAGATGAAAGAGAGGAAGACAGGAACAAAAAGAAGGCAAAGAAAGAAGACAAGAAACAAAACAAGATAAAGGAGACGATCAGGGATTTTTGCTGATCATATGATACAGTATATTGACACACGTTCGCAGACAAGGATGACATTTTTTTGAAAAATTGTAAAATTTAGAATTGAAATTGTTTTAAAATGCAGTAAGGAATGGTGCATAGTAGTGATCATTTGAGAGTGTTTTAGGTGGAATGGGTCATGATGATATCTATGACAGACACAAGTACAGTAGGTATATTTAAAGGTTTCGACGTAAACACTGGTGTTTTAAAGGTGTTGTACCTGATACTCGGCAGGGCTGTTTTTCCTCTCTGGGGGGTTGCTGCTCCAGGGCGGAGTGCTGTTGTTGTTGTTGTTGTTGTGCAGGGGGCTCCAGAAGGCTGGTTTTGGGGGAGGGGGGACGTACTGGGAGGGGACGGGGGCGGGGGGCTGTGCTTGGTGCCCCCCTATTGGCCCAGAGAAACGCTGCAGAGCTGGGTGAGAGCCCTGTTTAAAGGGGAGGAAAGGAATGGCCATTAGAGCTGTCTGTCACACAGTACAAACGCACACACGCACACACACACACACACACACACTTTGTCTTTCTTACATTTGTGTGCTGGAGGTGTAAGTTGGCATGTGTGTATGTGTGTATCTTGTAGCAGGAGAAAGGAATGCCACAGGGATTACCTTAGAAAATTTGAGTATCCAGTCATGACATCAAGAGTGTGTATGTTCCTGTGTGTGCGTGTATTTGTACATGCAAAATATGACTATCGACTATGTTTGCAAAGTTTGCATTGCCATACCATAAAAATTGCTTGAACAAGAAGTGTATTCATGTGTGTGTGTGTGTGTATGTGTATATGACAGGTGAGGTATCACACACCCTTCAGTGGATACTCGCTTCCATGTCTGGCGCCAGTGTGAGTGTGTGCGTACGAGCATACTGTGTGTGTGTGTGTGTGTGTGTGTGTGTGTGTGTGTGTGTGTGTGGCACAAAGAGAAGAAAGACAGCCAGGCGCAAACACACACCTGCTCTGCCAGCGAGCTCCTCTTCCTCTTGTTTGGGCTGGGGCAGTCGTCCACTAGAGGGCGCTGCAGGGCTGGGGGAGGGGCGGTGTGCTGGATCACGGAGTGCTCCCCCAGGGAAGGGGCCGCACGCTTCAGCTGCACACCGCCTGCAAAGCCCCGGGCCTGCTGGGATACAGGAGGACCAACACAAACACCAGGTTAGCGGGTCACTCAACATGTGACGAACTTGTGCATATTTCAAAAGAGCATCCGGAAGTACCAACAGATACCAGATAAACGTAATTATTATGATAGCAGATAATTTATTTATTATTTGCCTGCCAGTGGTTGGTAGATATGAATATTTTCTTACATAAAATAGGTTAATTTTCAAGCCCAATAAAGGACGTGAGACAGAAACTCTATCGTCTAACAAAAATAACAGCATGTGTGCACCAGCTCATTCTAGAATAGTCCATAGCATTTAATCTAATCTCATCTAAACACACTCTTCAATCTCCAAAATACTGAATGAAAGTGTGTGTAAGTTCAGTGTGTGTGTGTGTGTGTGTGTGTGTGTGGGTCAAGATTCAAGAAGTGTTTTGAAATACATTGTGTTTAGTTCAAGAAGTGTTTTGAAATGCATTGCATTACCACTGTTGCAATGTGTGTGTGTGTGTGTGTGTGTGTGTGTGTGTGTGTGTGTGTGTGTGTGTGTGTGTGTGTGTGTAGTGTACCTGTTGAGGCCATGAGTCTCCGAGAGGTCCCATTGCTCTGGAGCTGCTGTGCTGTTGCTGAGGAGGGCCGGCAAACTGGGAGAGAATGAATGACAAAAGACACTCAACAAGAGAGACTGAGGTTTATACACACACGCACCTGCTTGTGCGGACGTGCGACTGTGTGTGTGTGTGTGTGTGTGTGTGTGTGTGTGTGTGTGTCTGGGTGTGTGAAAGAGTCACAAAGAGAGAGAGAGTGAGTGTGCCGTCATTGTGAAAACCTCTGACTTTCTTTTTCTTTTTTTTTTTTTTGCGAAAAACCGCAAGTTCACACAAGGGGAAAGAACCTGCCACATTTCCAGCTCACACACACACACACACACACACACACACACACACAGACATGATTAGGTCATCATGGTCTTTTCTCATCAACTCATTCATTTGGTCAGAAATGGTTTCGAAAGCTTCCAAAAACCGCTGAAATAACACCTATCCACGTGGACGGCTAGATGCGTAGAAACACTCCCAGGATAGAGGAACCTGAGCTGACCTGTGACTTAGCGTAGCGAGAAATGGCTCATCCGCTCCATTAACTGCCGACTGATGTTTTCATGAAACTACTACAAAGGGTTTGGCCGGCTGTTTCGCTTCAAAGACGAGAAAGGCTTTGGTCTGATTTTCCGTCGTTAATTTTAGAAACATTACTTTCGTTTCTCGAAACACAGAGTGTTTTTTTGTTGTTTTCTTCGGATGTCCTGCGCATCACTGCCAGTCAGTTGGTTATCTGCCAGTAACTCGGCAGAAGTTTGAAAAATGGCGTTTTTCGCATTTAGTCATTTTCAGATGATTTTCTCAAAAACGTATGTGTCACTGACAAATGATCCGAAATGTCAAACACTTCAGTAATAGGTGTGTGTGATCAGGTTACACAAACCATATGGACAAAAACACACACACACACACACACACACACACACACACACACACACACACAGACCATATGGGCACACATGCACAAACACATTCACCCAAATACACAAATACACGCTAACCTCATTAACAGGTGATATCCACACGTGCACACACACACACACACACACACACACACACACACACACCTGACACCATGACAGACTGTTCTCACCTTCAGCAGTTGGTTAGCACGGGCCGCAAGGTGCGCGGGCGCAGAGCCAGCGTAACCATGGAGCCGGGCGTGGTCATCGGGCGTGGGCTCATAGAGGCCCAGCTGTTCCCAGGGGCGAGGGGCCGATGGG
>JAODXP020000028.1:19795355-19797855 GCA_027497455.2 Sardinella longiceps | reverse complement strand
ACACACACACACACAGTATAATCTCTCTCTCTGAGTCCTCTCACTCCATTCCAGTCCCTCCTACTCTGAACCTTTCCATGTGTATATATCTGTGTGTGTGTGTGTGATTCACAATTACCCCTCTGTACACCACTGAGTTTAATACTTCCCACAACCTAAAGGCTCTCGGAATATATGGCACGACACACACACACACACACACACACACACACACACACACACACACACACACATTTACTGCCATTACAAACATGGACACTGATTCTCCTTCCGGAGTAGCCAGCATCTCCCCATTGTGAACCCAGTGTGAACCTTGGACCTGCTCTATGGGCTTCACAACTAGGGGAGGAATCCCACACCACAGTAACACCTCTCTCCAACTCTCTCTCTCTCTCTCACACACACACACCTCTTTCTCTCTCTCTCTCTCTCTCTCTCTCTCTCTCACACACACACACACACACACTATACAATTGTCCTCGACACCCTGTGTCACACACACTCACTCAAAGAGACCCTACATATCTTACCCTTCTTCCTTATACCTCTCCTTCATATACCAACAAACTTTTTCACACTTGGGCCTACACACACACACACACACACACACACACACACACACACACACACACACACACACACCTCTAATACATACCACCACTACTTTTCCTTCTGTTATAACATACTTATACATATACAACTCATTTACAAATAGTTCCCCTCCCCCTACACACACACACACACACACATTGCAAACAACCACTTACCCACACACACACACACACACCCCTGATGGTAAAAAAAGAAGCACTGGTGCATCCCAGTGGTTTTCCTGTGCTGCACCATCATAAACTTTCCCTGCCTGAGCCAGACTCTTCAAATAGGCTACTTATATAGTTTTTCTTTTTCTTTTTTTTTTTTAACAGGCAGACATATTGCTTTGTGGCAAAGTTACCAAAAGACTGACAATAATTGGGATAATTTCTTTATCAAAGAGATCCTTTCTTTTCTAAAAGCGGGCACACACACACACACACACACACACACACACACACACACACACACACACCTTTAATCTCTATTCACTAGGGCCAGTGTAAAGAGCCAAGGAGCCTACTGACCTATAATGGCCAACCCAGCTGTTACACTAAACCCAGCCACACCTCAAACACACCTTTTTTAAACATGACCTACAAGAACACACACCCTAACATTCTCTCTCTCTCTCTCTCTCTCTCTCTCTCTCTCTCTCTCTCTCACACACACACACACACACACACACAGCTGTCACCTGTTGAGCAAACTTCAAATCAATTTCACACTCTTACTCTGGACACATCTGTCAGTTTGACATTTCTGAGATGACAAACACACACACACACACACACACACACACACACACACACACACACACACACACACACACACACACACACACCTCCCTATGCTACCAAAGCGTTACCCAATATCCCACAGACAAACAACCACCAAATGCTTGCTAGGCCCGCGAACAAACAGAAATAGCGACACCTCAATAAAAATATCTCTTTAATCCGCCCCGCCTTTTAGACGCGTGTAGCTTTAACGGGCACTTTTTCGTCACACATTTTTGAGGCGGCGATTCTTCATTCACTCCGATTCAGATCACGGGAACACCGGGGGCGGCTGATTCAAACGCTCCTTGACTGAACAGCGCCGTGATGGCAAGAAAGAACACACACACACACACACACACACACACCCTCTCTCTCCAAACTTGAAACATCCCCAACGTCTCTACACTTCAAAGGAACACACGGGTTTCTCTGTTAATCACCCTAATTGATCGGAAGTCGACGTTCAAAGAGTTCTTCCGACCACATGCTGGCTCGCCACAACGCTATTTACGCACAATAAGGGGCGTTTATGATGCCCAATAAAATGCAGACGAAGCGACCAAGAGCCTATGATGGGCATTCAGGCGTGTCCAAACAAACCCGAGTCTACCCTACTTAAAGGCGCACGGAATCTAATGTAATCGTTTGATCAAAACCATCCCGAAGAAGTCTGTTTTTCAAGGAAACACGACATTTGAGATATTTCCCTTTTCACAGAAAAAAATAGACAGTGTGATTTTTTTTCAAGCAGAGAAGTAGGTTTCAAGAACAGTGCACAGAGAGAGTTAAAAACACCCCACCCCCACATCACATGTCCGACAGGCAGGACGATGCAAATGATTTCTTTTCAGACCGCCCCATTGTGTGTGTGTGTGTGTGTGTGTGTGTGTGTGTGTGTGTGTGTGTGGAAGGGGAGCTGGCTGACTAAAGGCAATCTATTCACTTAATGTGACTGCCTCCTCGGCACCAGCCCAACCCATCCCCGCTCCCTCCCCTGTCCTCTCCCGCAGACAAAGGCGCAGGATCGCCTTACACAAATGCACCCCTCCACCCTCCTCCTACGGGTACACGTGGGTAGCCCCTATTTGAAGTGCCGAACTGGAAATAGTGGACCAGCCAGAGAG
>JAODXP020000028.1:19737855-19740355 GCA_027497455.2 Sardinella longiceps | reverse complement strand
CACACACACACACACACACACACACACACACACACACACACACACACAAGCGAGGCATGTGGTCTTTGTGATGGAGTATAAAGCCTTCACTGGAGTCTGCCCTCCCATCTTCTCCTCCCTTCTTCTCTATCTCTCTCTTTCTTTCTCTCTCTCTCTCGCTCCATCTCCTTTCCATCCTCCAATCCCTCCTCCCTCGCTCCCTCCTCCACACCTCTTTCATCTCTCTCATCACCTCCTCTCTCTCTCTCTCTCTCTCTCTCTCTCTCTCCCCCTCTCATCTTGTCATTCTCTCCCTCACACCTCCTTCCACTCCAACACACACTGAGTCGGTGCCTTTGACTGATTAGGCATCCTGGCTACGGGGTGATGCATGTCCCCCTACACCTATACCTCCTAGACACACACACACACACACACACACACACATACACACACACGTGTACACATACACACACGCACGCACACACACACACACACACACACAAAATAAAGTTCGCACACACAAACATATATATATATATATACTGTATATATTACACACACACACACACAGACACACACACACACACACACACACACACACACACACACACACAGAAACAGAGATCCCTACTGATTGACTACGTAGCTCCCAGTCAGACGAGAGGTTAATGAGTTCGCTGTGAGTGAGTGATAGAAAGAGAATGAGAACGAAAGAGAGAGATCAATTCTCTGAGAGCTGGAAAGGAAAGCATGGGAGATACACAATAATGAAGGGGAGTGATGACTAGAGAGAGCAGAACTGTGTGTGTGTGTGTGTGTGTGTGTGTGTGTGTGTATGTAAGTACATAAATGTCTACATTTGTAAGTGTCCCCATCTATCTTTCTTTTTGTCTTTCAATCTCTCTCTCTCTCTCTCTCTCTCTCTCTCTCTCTCTGTCTCTCTGTCTCTCTCTCTCTCTCCCTGCCCTCAGTGGGCCCCACTGGTAACAAAAGAAGAAGTGATGGCACAAAGGATGGAGGGCTTTGCCCCCGCCCTGGAGACGAGGGGTGGAGGGGGTCAGGGGGTAAACCAACCCACACAGGACATGACAGGACAGGAGGCACAGAGAGAGAGAGAGAGAGAGAGAGAGAGAGAGAGAGAGAGAGAGAGAGAGAGAGAGAGAGAGAGAGATTCCTTGTGAAACTGGAGGGAGGCTCATGTTTGTCTATGCATCCAGTCACGTATGGAGACCTAAAGAAACATAGGAACCCTAGAGATCTAGACCTACCCTAGTGGTAGCAAACAGTATAGCTTAGCTGCTGTGTCTAGCCATCAGCCATAGGGTCTTCACTTGGTCTTCTCCCAAGATTGGGTTAAACCAATCACATTGCTCTCTCCATCTAGAGACTATCCAAGTGGTAGCTTATCAGCAAAGCCACATTGATACTGATAAGATTCTACTCCTTGGATTGAGCCCGCTCTGTCGGTCATGGCTAGACCATACATTTTTATTTTATAGTTTGGCTTGTCAGGCTAACACACACACACACACACACACACACACACACACACACACACACACACACACACACACACGCGCGCGCGCGCACACACACATATCTATGCATGTGTTCTACAATACATTTGAATATGAACATGACCAGGCATGGGCTGACAAACACACACACAATCACACACACTCTGCACCCTTCACTGGTCACGTATCCCTCTTTGCTGTCAGAGCTACAGCTAGGGTTTTTGTGTATGCATGTGTGTGTCCGTGTGTGTGTGTGTGTTGTTGGAGATGTAACACTTTTAACTCTGAGAGGAGAGGCTCTCTCTCTTCTCCTTGCTCTCTATTACATAATCAAACACACACTGCAGTGAAATCTCCTCCTCATCCTCTTTCTCTCTCTTTCACCCTCTCTCTCTCTCTCTCTCTCTCTCTCTCTCATCCTCTCTCTCTGCTGTGTACTACTGTAGGCTTCTCTTATTCTCTCTCTCCATCTTGCTGCAGTGTACAAGTCCTCCTCATCCTCTCTCTCTTTCCATCTCTCTGCAGTCTTTCAATGTTTCATCCCTCGTTCTCTCTTTCTCTGCCTCTCTCTTCATCCCTCGCTCTTTCCTTCTTGTTCATCCCACTCTCTTGAGGGCTGTTTCTCAGTTCACTTGCGTCATCCAAAACCTTTACTGGTGCCTACATAAGTCTTACATCCAACTCACAAAACAAACAAACACACGCACACACACACACACACACACACACACACACACACACACACACACACACACACACACACACACACTCTTCCCTCCACAGGTGGGAAGACAAGCAAAGATGGTGATGTCATATCCTCTTCCATTCCTTCTTTGATGACTACATGTTCCTCTCTCTCACACACACACACTCCTCCTTCAATGCTCTCCCACCGTAATTTCCTTCCAGTGTGTGTGTCCGTGTGTGTGTGTGTGTTAGAGAGAGAGAGTGTGTGTGGGCGGCTCTCTTCCGTTCTTCCTGTGCTGTCCCAACGCCCCCGG
>JAODXP020000028.1:19730355-19732855 GCA_027497455.2 Sardinella longiceps | reverse complement strand
TTTCTTCTTTGCATTTCTTCTCCTGAAGTAGCGGTATTTTAGTGCATTTTCAGTAGTGCTTATGGGATGGGGGCACTCAGAGAGGCTTACCTGCCCAGCATGATGCTCTCTGCCTGGGGCAGACGACGACCCAGAGACCCATGGTAGAGGGACATCTGGAGGTCTGAGATTAGATAAAACAAACATGGGATTTGTTACACATTAAACATTAAAGGGGTACAATGACCAAATGGAAATGAATGAATACAAAACAAAACAATGCAAAACATAAAAAACATAAACAACAACAACAACACTAAATATATATTTTGCTTATGTGCTTAAATGCTGTCAATGGCAATGGTGACAAAGCCTTAACAAAGACATCATCCATCATGTCAGTGCTGCACAGTGGCTCTCTCTCTCTCTTGGCTTGTTCATGTGTGTGTGTGTGTGTGTGTGTGTGTGTGTGTGTGTGTGTGTGCGTGTGTGACCTTGAATGAGTTGTGGGCCAGCAATCCAGACTTACCCTCTTGGGAAAGCCGATTGGCCATCTGGCCTGCCACTCAGAAGCCCTAGCCGCTCCATGATTGGCTGTGTTGTTCCTGGGACAAACTCACTGACCCCAGCCCAGCGCAGCGCAGTGCTGGTGAGTGCGACACGACAGCCAGCCCCTCTCCTTCATCAGCATGCAGGTTTGGTTGCCCTGCTCTCTCTCTCTCTCCCTCTCTGCAAACACACAACAAAGGGGTAGTGGTGGTGGTGAGCTAACCAGCGCTTGGGGTTTAGTGTCTCCTCAACACATTCCCACTCACTAGTTCCAATAGTACCTGAGGGACTTGCACGTGTGCAGTGAGGTATTTGCTCACATAGACTTATTCTTGTTTTCACAGCCAAGAAGGGAACACACAGAACAGAAGCCTATAGACTAAGCCCACAATGAGCAGACAGCGCCCCCTTCAGGTGAAAGGAGAGTGATGAATGTTTGACTATATTCAACATAATAGGAACACACATGTTTTGTCAAGCTTTTGAATGGTATCAATGGAATGGATTGTGTTTGAGGGGACAAACTTGATTAACGTATAGCAGTCATTAAAACATCTCAATAGTACGTTTACATTTGTCAGGGGACTGAAAGGTACCCACTGAAGGGGTATCTAGCAGTAAGGAGGTAATCTAAGCATAAAACAAAAAGTAAGGAAATTTGTGTTTAGTAGAGTATTTCTCTGTGATAACAATAGTTTTTGTCAATAAAGCTATACCTTTGGAAAGCCTGTTACGTTCCTTTTCAAATAGCTTATTTCTGTCATTGACTCGTTTGGTGTCTGGTGTTTTGTGAATTGGATGATTGAAGTTTGAAGAAACAAGACATTGCCAATTTAACAAGACCAACTGGTCTTCTTGGGGTGTGTTACAATGTGTTATGTAATAACACCACATTTGTAGTAACCTGACTAACCTGATTTCCCCATATTTTATCATACACTATTACATAATTGGCACCAAATACAAAATAATTACAATGTAATGGAGTTTAACATTATTACATTTTGTCAGGTTTCTACATAATGCGGTGTTATTGCATAACTGGAGTTGTCTTCTGTCTCTGTGGCCAGTCTCTGACATCCCCCGTTATACGGAACCTGGTCTTCAGTTCGGAGATGGAACTAGGCCTCACTCCAAATAATGCTGAAGCTTGGGTTTTTCAGAAGACCAGCCCGGAGTTGCCTTATGGCAAGGGCCCTATCTAGATAAGTGGTGAGGGAGAAAGGTGCGCTCAATTCAATTAGCGTAGAAAAAGGGTTTGGGTGCGTAAAACAAAGGAATACTGTATGATAAAGAAAGTAACCGCACACTCACAGGCAGGCCTTCCTCGGTAAGACGCTGAGGACGGCATAGGCCGAAACGCGTCCAGCTTGGACATGTCATTAAAAAGTAGACTAGTTAAGAGTCAAAGCTTGAGAGTGTGTTTACTTTCTTTATCATTCCTATCTAGAGTAGTTAACGTATAAGTCCGGACTAAGTTTAAGCATAGCCTTGCTGCACGAGCCTTCTAACAGCAATATATTTTGCATGAAATGAAAGAATTTCGAACAGCATAGACCCAACAAGAACGCGAAACACTTTACATTGAGTCAATGTAACCTCAGATCTTACTTTCGGTTTTGTACAGTAAAGTCCCATTGATTCAGTGTAAAGTGCCTGTTCGCTTCTGTGTTTGCGTTCGGTCTATGCTGTACCAAATAATTTTGTTCCACTCACCTCATTTAGCAAGCTCTTTCAACTGGACTATGCTTGAATTCACTCCAGTACTTTCCTTTAAATGTTCCATACTGGTTCTTGGAGCAGACTGGCTGTACTGTACTTACAGTAGGGCCTATAGTCCGTGAGCCAGAGGGGTCGGTCGTTACCGAAAAAGTGGCAAAGGTTACCATACCTTTTCTGAAAGCTTGGAATCTCAGCTTTCCAATAAGGTATGATGGCCATCTGAGAAGAGTAGCTGTTTCGAGTTATCGCA
>JAODXP020000028.1:19716708-19721739 GCA_027497455.2 Sardinella longiceps | reverse complement strand
TGTATATTCACAACAGTGCTGCAAATCAGGCACCTGATAAGCAACACCTGGAGATTCCAGAAGCTTAAAACAAGTGTCAATGGTAAGAGTTGGCATTTTTTCATGGACACAACCCACATGCTCAGCAGCTCATCCCAATAAAACATGTTGGGAAAAAACTCTATTCAGACTTGTTATTTGAAAGAATTGATTACAGTACGTAGGCCTATCAGATAGATAGACACAACCGGCAATTGGGTTAATATCAATCCAAATAATTTGCATCCCTTAATCAAAACTACTGATAACAACAATGTTACAGCTCCAAGCGCATCCAGACCTTAATATTACTCTTATATTACTTAATATTACTTTTAGATAGAATACTGTGTCTGCAATCTCAAACAGGTAGGCTGGTGGCTCTATATGTCCAAATAATAATCCAACAGTGTGGGTGCTCATGGACAATGGGGAGAAGAAAAAGAGTTGATCCAGGCAATCCAAAGAAGTAATCCAGGAGGAAGGTTAAAGAACCTTTATTATAACATGGCTAAATCACAATTAAAATACGCCATGTTTCGACCCCACAATGGGTCTTCCTCAGGGCTTAGTCTGGGTGTGTGTGTCTGCAATACTGATGTTATACATAATGTCCTGAACACCAGACATCCAACCCGCATAGGACATTTCAGCAGATTTCAATACACCGCCCACCAAGGCATTATATGGCAAAAACAAACAAACAAACAAACAAACAAAAAACAAGGATTGTAAATACAAATTCTTCTGTTGTGTTGTTTTACAACCAACAAGCAACACCTCACCACAACTTTTGAAATGTTGGTAGTTTGATGCCACCTTGTGGGGAAGATACACACCTTACATACACCCACCCACAAAGGCTACTGTACATACAAAGAAATGTGCCAATAAATAAATATATTATAATAAATATATAATAAATAAATATAATAATATATAAGTATAATAAATAAATCCTATTGACTCTAACTATTTGGGTTTGTCTCAACATTTTTTGAAAGTGTAAGGAATGTTGGATTATATTAGCCTAGAACTCTAGACGTACCCCTAGCGGTAGCAAATTTGAATTTGCACAGCGGATACGTCTAGAGACCCCTGATAGAAACCCGTTGTAATCCTTCCTCTGGCGGCGGATAACCAATCACAGCGCGGTATGCGTACAGGAAATCGTAAGGCGGGCTTTGCACGATGACGACAGTCCTGCTCAAACCAGAGCCGTATGTAGAGATTCGTCTTTGGCTTTAGTTTTGGACGAATTGCACTTGTCATTTTCTTTGAAAGTGAAACAAGAAAGTGCACTGAAGTCTTTCGTTCTGAAAAAATATGTCTTTGCCGTATTACCGACGGGCTACGGAAAAGTTTGATATACCAGCTGGTACCACTGGCCGGAACGCTAGCCTATTACGTGGAGAGGCAGTTTGAAAGACAACTCAATCACCCGCCCCTCCATTGAGGTACAGTCTATCAGTGGTCTTCAGACTATACATTCTTATGATATAGTCTGGCGTGTCAGGCTAGGATTATATCACATTGGTTTCTGTTTCTAACCAGATGCTTTTGTCCAAACGTCTATTCTAGAAACCCAATAGCCTCCTCCCTTCAGAACTCCCAGAGAAACTCCACCCTGTGTTGGGTTATTGTCTGGGGCAGACTGCTCCTAGCCTGGCAACGCCATACTACGTACTTCCGCTAAATGATTTTGGCTCCGTACAGTAGTCTGGTCCAGCCCCCCTAGGTCAGTATCTCCACGGTTTTGCCAATCAGCGCACAGTTTAGAGCGATGTCTCTGAACTTGCCTGTAGTTCAGCAGCTTGTAGTTGAACAGCATAGGAACGCGTTCGTTATTCTCCCCCCTACTTTCAAATTACCTTTACAAAATTGGTACATGACATTAACATCCATGATCTTGAGGACTTATTGCCACTACGATGTCAAAATAAATCGGAATTAGCCAGCGATCTGTTACTACTGAATGCGGAAGTTGGAGGCGTGAGAGCCAGGTGAGCGAATACGTCATATCCAAACGGAAACATGTTTCAATTGCATTGTTCCAGACTGTATGACGGAGTCAACAGTCGGCATATTAGCCAGGCTAGACTGCTCCCACTCTGACTCTTGTTCTTCTTTGTGCTGATAGAATGAGCGTGTTTCTTGAAACGGTCACAGAAATATATGGGCGATGGGGTTTGCAGGTGTCTAGAATGCAAGTGTTAATCATCACTATACCAGCTACCACAACCCTCTCCCCTTTCTCTCTCTTCTCCACACCTCTGTAGTCTGTTCCTCCTCTTTTAGACCTTTCTGTCTCCCTCTCTCTCTCTCAAACACCACTTCTGCAATTCACACTCTTGATTTTTTCCTCCTTTTTGCAATCCAAGTTTATACTGTACTTTTTGATCATTTTGCCACAGTGCCAAGGTGAGAATTAGCATTCTCAGGTGTGTGTGTGTGTGTCTTAATAGCTATAACTTGTTTCTTCAATGTCTATGTTTCCACCAACTATTACTTCCATCTTTCCTACCACCCAAGTATAGACCACTGTGGTTATAAGCTTGCTATGTAGGCCTTTATCATTTTAACTATGCCATGTGCTTTACTGCATAGCAGTGTTGTAGTCAAGTCACTAAAACTCGAGTCCAAGTCAGTCTTAAAGGAAAAATCTGGCGTAAATCAACACGTAGTTCTATTGTTTTGTAGTGCCAAGCGCTATTGATAGCCACCTAAATCACTCGATTTCATGCAAGGCAGACTGAGATAGCGAAACAGCAGCTAACGTTAACAGAATGGGGCATTTCAAAACGAAAGCAAATCGATTAGGTTTCGTTTTTGACATGCCTCATTCAGTTAGTGTTAGCTGCCGCTTTGCAAACTCGGTCTACGATGCACAAAATTTTATCATTGAGGTGGCTTTCAGTAGCGCTTAGCAGTATAAAACAGCAGGGCTAGATGTTGATTCACGTCGGATTATACCTTTAAGTCCCCGGTGTTCGAGTAGCCTAACATAGCCCGCCCATAATAGGAATGTTCATCCGTATCCATGTTCTGGGGATGGTCTTCTGGGGCGGGTTTACATCGAGAGACTACCGGCCAATAAGCCCCCCCCCCCCCCGCCCTATAATCCGCGTCAGATCTGCTAATCGTCAGGCTAGTGTTCAAGTCCAAGTCATAAAAAAAAAAAAGAATCAAGTCGTCCGAGTCAAGTTCTACTATGATCTGAGTCAAGTCCAAGTCAAGTCCTCAACACACAAATATTACACATACGTAAAAAAATAAATAAAAAAAACAACACATTGCCAATGATGTGATGGTGTAGGCCTACAAATCATACAAATCCTTTTGGAAGGCTGTCATTTCATAATTTTAACAATTAAAGTCTCTGTACCTTCTTGCATTCTGATTATGGTGTATCTTACACTGTAAAAAAAATTGTAATGGTTACTTGAAAAAAGTGTGGAAACTCTTTGCCTCAAATGAGTTACGTAAATATGACTCTGAGTCCTAGACTCAAATACTACAAATAATATGACTCCGAGTCCTAGACTCAAATACTACAAATAAGTCCGAGTCCTAGACTCAAATACTACAAGCCTGCTGCATAGGCCAACAGCAAAACTGTGTGTTTCTCAAAGTCGAGGAAGCATGCTTGGAAGGCTGCTTTTTCGAGCATTCCACGTCATTGTCAGTCACCAAGTACTGTTCCAAAGTCAAGCATCCTTCTAAATTCTAGCGAAGACAGAGGCCTTTGTTCATAGATTTTTCAAGGATGCACTGACGGAGCCTCGTTTTTGAAGTGTACGACTTCCAAGGCTAGTGTGCTACCTAGGAAGCATTCTCGACTTTGAGAAACACTCTGTGTCTACTGTACATGTATGTACTGTATCATTGTACAGTACTTGTCATTGAATAGTGTCTGATTCTAGTCCTACTGAACACAGCTATTCATTCGTGTGCATCGTGACTGATGCAGTGGCCTCATGTGGTGCTACTGTAGCTGATTAGCATGATAACTTGTGAGGAGTTCTGGACCACTGGACCTGGGTATTTCCCTTGTTATGTAGAGAGTACAAGGGAAGTAGCTTAAGTGAAGTCTTCATGTGGTGAATTAGGTGATGTAGGCTATCACTGCTCTAAAGAATACATTATCAAAAGAGCTCAGTTGTCAGAAAACTTACAAAAATAAATCATAATTTGATAAACATATAGTTTAGAACAACAAAACGTACTTTAAATTTAAAAGCATTCTTAAGCATGTTGTTAGAACTAGCGTAACAACAGTGCAAGGGCCTAAAAATGGTGTTTATTATTCATTCATCCATATCATATCATATCATATCGATATCATTCAACAAAGGAGTAATTCTTTCAATATTTCTTCCAACTATGTCCTGACATATCTGTGGCGCCCATCATTAATGGCAAAACACCAAACGGTAGATGGTACCTGGTGGTGTACCACCTTTTCATACCACATTTGAACATTCTGGGAGCAGAATGACATCAATTAGTCAGAGCATATCCTATACTTGTGCTGTGGCGCCCTCTTGTGTTCTCTATAGTTCATTACGCCTACTACGCAAGGGGGCGGTGACTGTGAGGAAAGCAAGAGGAGTGGAGGACGAAGAAAAAAACAACAGAAAAAAAATTCAAACGTTCTTCCTGGAAATTCTATGAACCCGCCACAACTTCACCACATGACATTTCAGAAAGAAAATGCGACACTCCTTCTCTACTACCAACAGGCCCCGATTTCATTCAATGGCCGCGGTTACCTCACAAATAATTATTTAAATACACGCCAGGTTTACACCCCAGATCTTACACGGTTGTACAAAACCAAAGCTTTTGCTGATGACGGATTTATTAGACTTAACCTACGAGAGTCGTCATTTAGTTAGCGGTAGAGCGTGTGGGCTGCTCCTCTTAGTAACGGCAACACATCAGCACCCCCAACTCCTACTCGTTTCCCGTAAACCAAGAGTAACTGTATGAGATCATCAGTTTCCTTAGAAG
>JAODXP020000028.1:19704208-19709208 GCA_027497455.2 Sardinella longiceps | reverse complement strand
TTCACCATTGCCAATGGGCGTGTAGTGGACTGTCAAGAGTAGAGAACCGTACACAGCAGTGGATGAAAGACCCATGTGTGGAATAAAGATCTGCTTCATTAACCTGCATTAAAACAAAACCAGGCAAGTATAGACAAGCCTAAGACTGCTTACTCTAAGAGCCGGATTCAAATGAATATCCGATAAGCAGAACAGAAATGATCTCAGTCCAGGCGTAGGTCTTGATTCTGTGTGAAGGGTTCTCTACTCCTGTCAGTACTCACCCATTCGTGCTGGTGAACTAATAGTCTCCTCTGCCCAAATACTGCCCAATGATAAATGTCAGTTAGCTTTGCAAATGAACAAGTTTGATATTTGCCCATATGTAATAATAAAAATTAGACTGATCATTTTTTAAATGAATCCAAGGCAGATAGTGTCGTCAGAACCTTGAGCCGAACTGCGTCGACTCATGTGGATAAACATCGCTTTCGCAACAGATTTGTTACGGTTTCATTTGAAAATGCATTAATGAAGACGCCACTTAAGGCTACTGGAGTCTGGATGGACTGTATGTCCCCTTGTTTGGCATTCAGGCTCACCTTAGGTGGGTAAAGGAGGTTGTTGTCATCGACCGTGGACACGATGAACTCCCAAGAGAGTGTGTCAATAGATACCTGTGAAGAACAACAAGAAGCCACATGAGGCAGATTAGATGGGGAGGTCTCTGACACAACCCCAAAGAAAAAGCACACACATAAAAACTAAATCAAATCAAAAGGGGTGTACATTTAATCCAAACAATGTGGCAAACTTTTCTTTAATGTAATAAAAGCATAAAAATGGTATCAAACAATGAAGTGAAGTCTAATACTGAACATGGATGCAGTGTATGATGCAGTCATACAGTTTCCTCTTGGCCACCTGACCTGCAGTACGCCCGTTCAAAGGACTAATTAAGGTCTGCATATTTGTGCACCAGTGACGCACAGAGGAGGAGGAACAACAGTGCGGTATCAAAATAGCTTCACTTAATGGAAAACAACTTTTAGGAAGCCAGCTCATTTATAATGTACCCAAGACTTAGATAAGAATATGTATAACATTCTTTTCATTGTGCTTGTAATACCACCAGGTAGCCTATACACGAATCCGACAAAACAACCGGAAGTAAGCAGGCGCCATTATTGAGCTGCCTAGATCACCTGTCTATAGGTATAACGTGATAGCACACCATAAAATACTGTGATTTACAAGATTCACTACTACTTGTATAATGTCAGAGTATTCCATGGTCTTTGCTGTTAGCTGTCATTGACTATGCATTGTCAAATAAGTTTGTTGACAATCCAACAATGGTGTCGTCACAAGATGGCAGCCTCCCTCAAGGTCCCTCGAGTTGTAGGCTTTGAATCCTGGCTGTCACTATTGTGCCCTTGAGCAAAGGCACTTAACCCCAAGATGCTCTAGGGAAGACTGACCCTGAAGTGATTGATAGTTATTAACAAATGCAAGTGGCTTTGGATAAAAGCGTCTCCTAAATGCACAAATGTAATGGAATGGAATGGAATGTAGGCTAGCTGGTCCCATCCATGTCCAGTGTATTATGCTAAGCTAAGATAATGCTGGTCCCATCCATGTCCAGTGTATTATGCTAAGCTAACATAATGCTGGTCCCATCCATGTCCAGTGCATTATGCTAAGCTAAGATAATGCTGGTCCCATCCATGTCCAGTGTATTATGCTAAGCTAAGATAATGGAATGAGATTGGGCACTGGGAGCACAGAGGAGAGAAGGTCAAGGTCATGCATCCTCTTATCTGACTGGGCTAGACTGCCAAGTTAAATTGAACTACTTTTCAATGTTTCCCTTTAAGCTGAACCCCTCCACTGTGTCAGCAGTTTCTCAGAAAGAACTACATAAAAGAAGAGAAAAAGTCACACAGATTCCAAAACAGGGTCTGGGACTTCAGTGGTGCTCTTTTGAATCCCAGTTGGACTTTATAGCTGGCTTATAAGAGTGTAAGAGTGTGTAAGAGTGTGCATGTACATGTGTATGTGTAACCGCTGTAACGGATGCCAACTAGCCAGGCTAGGTGGTAGTAGCATGTGGTAAGTCCTCACAACCCTAACCTTATGAGCGCTTCTAACCGCTGAGTTGGAAGCCTGGGCTTTACAGCTCAGTGGTTAGAACGTTCAACTCCCATGCCACGGGTTTGTTGTTGTTGAGGAGCTGGCGGGTACATACAGTATAAGTGTAAGTGTGTGTGTGTGTGTGTGTGTGTGTGTGTGTGTATGTGTGTTTCTGTTCTCACGTTGAGCTGTCTGGCTGCGGACTGCAGCACAGCTGTGAGGAAGCCGGTGGGGAAGGTGAAGCCAGACAGCCAGAAGAGGACGGGAGGGTGAGCCGTCTCCGCCCAGCGGGCAAACTGCTCCACGCGCTGGCACAGGTCCCGCGTCCATGATGCCAACGGCTTCAGGGACGGGTATGTCTGTGGAGACAGAGAGGCAGAGTGTGTGGGTGGAGAGGGGGCGAGGGAGAAAGAGAGAGAGAGATAGAGAGAGAGAGAGAGAGAGAGAGAGAGAGAGAGAGAGAGAGAGAGTGATAGTGATTACATTATATCACTTTACATCTTATCACTCTAAACTGATTCAGAATCAACTCAGCAGAATCAGCTCTCCATTCAGCCCAGTAATCATATCTATTTCTCATCTATTTAATAGGGAGGTGATCCATCTTGAAAGGTGAAGAAAGAGAGAGAGAGAGAGAGAGAGAGAGAGAGAGAGAGAGAGAGAGAGAGAGAGAGAGAGAGAGAGAGAGAGAGAGAGAGGTGTATTGTGCTAGCACTGGCACATGAGGGAGGCAGAGATTTCCCTGTGGGGAGACCACAGTATTCATCTTTCACACACACACACACACACACACGACTAATGTAGTTTAGCACACACTTCCCCAGAGTGGCTCCCAGTGAACTAACTACAAGGTCAGGCCCCGCAGAGCAACTAAAGGGTTAATTGTCTTGCTCAAGGGCACAGTGGGGGCCAACCCTAAGACTGAATTGACTGAAGGTCTTCCATTTACCCCCCACCCATCCACGCACACGCACACACACACACACACACACACACACACAAACACACAGTGTTGGGTGTAACGCGTTACAGTAACGGACGTTACAGTAAACGTAGTTCCTTTTCCCATACGGCCCAACGTTACTTTCCCTATGGACATATTTCAGAGCGGCACCGATTCTGTAGTTCCATGTTGCGCAATACGCGCCATCATTTAATAGAGACCCTTCAGTGACTGATGGACATGAAGAGAACAAGCAGCAGCGAGAAGCAGCCAACAATATACTCTTTGTGGGACATGCTCATTGCTTGCGAACATCATTAGCGCCATCATTTATACTATGAGAGCCACTTAGCCCAGTGAACTCAAGCATCAGGAACTGTTAGCCCATCCTGAAGAGAACTGGAGAGTCTTATACTAGTGAGCCAAGCTAGCCAACTACAAAACATTTAAAGTGGAACTACGCTCATTCCACTTCGAACTCATTAAAAGCTAAGTAACAGGAATCCGTAAGCCGTGGTATCCGACCTGTTATGGTGTGTAAGTAGCCAGTGGCTGGCAGCTGAGCTCTAACCTCTTGTGGTGGACTCTGTTACTGTAGCAATAGTTACATTTAGCTACTTTTAGCCTGATGCCTAGAGTTGAGTATGATAACTCTACCATGGGCCGGGATTAAAGCCGAGCTACTAGGATGATGGAACCTTTTGTATAGAATTCGAGGCTCATTGAAACTAAGGGGAGGAATGTAAGCAGGGTTCGAGTTAGGTGGGAGCCAGTGGGAGCTGAACTCAAACATCTGTGGGGACTCTGACAATACAATAGTACATAATATTTTACTGATAAATAAAGTTATCATAAGCGGGGATCAAACCGAGCTATGGGAGATGGAACCTTTTTATGGAGTTTTGAGCGTGCTCCCGCTGGGAAGCGCTTGTTACGGAGGTAGTTTATGATTATCTTTTCTTATTTGTTATAAATTGCCTTATTGGCATGCTGTTATCTATGTTCTCTGATGATAAAGGGGTACTGTTATGCTTGCGCTAGTTGCAATGTATAGGTTGTAAACATAAGTCACTGTCTTAATTGCATTGTTAACCAGTGATTTGGTTGTGACTAGTGTGTTAATTCGTTAATAGTCGATATTCGCACTCTCGCGAGATGGATCTAATATAATAATAATAATGCAATATTGCCTAGTATTTGGGCACTTGCCATCTTTATTTCCATGCCTTGAGTCTACTACTTCGCTTTGTTTGTCTCAACTCCGTTACACTATGCCACCCCTGATAACAGTGTGGCCGTAGTATAGCAATAATCGACACTGACTCTGCACCATTCTCATTTTGGTTTTCATGCCTGACGTCAACCAATCCGTCAGGAACATAGGCTACTGTTAGCAATCCAGATAGTAAGAATAATGCGCGGTTCTCGCTAATGTCAACCTGCTCTGACTCGTTACCGTCTCGGTGTTAGCCTCTGATAGAGAAACTAGCCTACTGATGGTAGTTATATTGCCTCCCTTGTAGCCTTCTCCTGTTTCTTTCCAGTTTGATCATGCTGCGCATGATGTTAACTTTATTGAGGATTTCGTGCAAGTATATTCACCGAAATTAATAAGTGCCAGTTCACCGTTGTGCATAACATTCAGCCAGAGGTCCGGGAGAGAGAGAGAGAGAGGACATTGTCAACTTGTCACATTGTAAGGTTAGTGCTTGCTTTCCATACATTCAAAAGTCCACAAAGCCTTTACTGAACTCCTGCGCCGTTGCGCAGCCTGGAGAAAAAAAAAAAACATCCCATACCATGCCATTTTGAGGTTGTCGTCACGTTCATAAGGAGCCTGTATTGAGGCTGTTATTTACTACTGTTTCACAGGGCTTTAGTGTTGAAACCTGTAGCCAAATATTTTCATGTTAAAAGCAGAATAAAGAGCATAAAAGAAATACCT
>JAODXP020000028.1:19689208-19694208 GCA_027497455.2 Sardinella longiceps | reverse complement strand
CCTCGTCCACCTACCCACCTCAAGTAGCCCCTGAGAGACAGGAAGTTGTAATGCAGTCACATGCAGTGGCCCGTGACAGAGGCCACAGAACTGCTCGGACACATGATCACAGCCAAGTAATGGTGACAGAGTTCAGGACTGGAAATGATGCTCAGAATTGTTGAAAAGTTATTAGACCAAGGGGAGTGGGTTGTCTGCAGATGGACTGTGTGCACAGTCAAAAAATGTTGGGATTTGGGTCTTCTTGTCTGTGTGTGTGTGTGTGTGTGTGTGTGTGCCGTACAACAAGACTTGTGATATGTCTGATTGTCAGTGTGTGTGTGTTTTTGGTGTGTCAGAAATCATCCAGATGTCCTTGAGTATGATAATAGGGAAGTGTGTGTGTGTGTGTGTGTGTGTGTGTGTGTGCGTGTGGAGCAATCACCTCAAAGTCGGAGTCATTGAAGCTGTAGATGATGTTCCAGCCCAACTGGAGGAACTTTTTCCTTTCCAGCAGGATGCTGTGGAAGAAGCAGAGGGCAAATAGAAGCTTCCGGTACAACACCGGCTTCTGGCAACGCTGGAACTGCACCTCCGTCACCTGCTGGTACAGACGCTTCATGTTGGACTTCACACCCTGGGGAGGGACAGAGAGAGAGAGAGAGTTATTGTCGGTAATTGCTGTCAGTGAGAGCTACAGTGTTGTTAATAACTTATTATTATTTATTATTATTATTATTATTATTATTATTATTATCATTATTTCTTATGCTATTTTCCACTATTTTTGCCCTCTGTCTCTTTTTTCTTATATGAGCAATATGCAAGAGAGAGAAAGAGAATGAGAGAGATCAGAAGAGAAAAAAAGAGTAAGTATGAGAGCGGCAGAAACACAGGAGACAGAAAGAAGAGAGATATCAAGAGGCTAAATGGCGGATGGAGAATGGGAAGCACAGAGAGAGAAAGGCAATAATGAGAGAGAGAGAGAGAGAGAGAGAGAGAGAGAGAGAGAGAGAGAGAGAGAGAGAGAGAGAGAGAGAGAGAGAGAGAGAGAATAATGACAGAGGAAGAGTGGGTGCATGCATGTGTGTGAGGACCAAACTCACTTCGTAATTGGCAAGTGTAGGATAAAGAGTATAATATGTTTTCATACAGATAAAACAAATTGAATTAAACAAATTTAATTAGAGAAAGTGAATAGGATCAAAAAAGTTGGGCAAGGGTTCCATCTCTTCATTTCCTTTAATGTAAGCAGACAGCATTTACTATAGACCTGTTCATACTGCACACAAGCCTTTCATCTCATTGGAGTTTAACCTCTCATGAAAATGAGTGTGTGTGGTGTGTGTGTGTGTGTGTGTGTGTGTGTGTGTGTGTGTGTGTGTGTGTGTGTTAAAACGTGTACTGTATGTCAAAGTAATGCATGCGAGACATACCTGCCCATGTGTGTACAAGAGATGATTTCTGAATGTGTTGTGTATGCATAGTGTGTGTGTGTGTGTGTGTGCGTGTGTGAGTTTGTGCATGTGTATGTATAGTATACACTGTATATGTGTGGGGCTATGTTAATGATGTGTGTGTGTGTGTGCTCTCCCTATCTGTGTGTGTGTGTGTGTGTGTGTGTGTGTGTGTGTGTGTGTGTGTGTGTGTGTGTCTCCCTATCTCTCTGTGTGTGTGTGTGTGTGTGTGTGTGTGTGTGCGTGTGCGTGTGTGTGTGTACCTTGGGTGGCTCAGTGGTCATCTTGATGCCGGCCTGCAGTATGGCGATGGGGAAGTCTGGGTGGGGGGAGGAGCTTAGCCAGAGACGGAAGTCGGGATGCGGCTCCTCCACCTGTAGCTGCTCCACCAGCTTATCCAGCTGGGGCATCCACGACAGAGACAGATGGCAGTTAGCCAGGAACACCCAGTGACCTAAGAGAGGGAGTAGAATTGATTAAGTAAGGGATAATGTTCGGTGAGGCGGTCATGATCATGGAATATCTCCCGACAGAGTAATGCAACGCATCCCCGACGCGGTAGCAGAAGTGAATGGAGCATTCTACAGCATTATAAAGAGCTTTGTAATAATAGTAATGAACATGTCAATAGATAGGCTTCTTGGAATATGGAATAGAATGGAATAGAATTGAGGTATGTCCATTTGAGAGGATGAATCCATCATAGAAACAAGTGGCAGCTAGCCAAGAAGTTCATGAGAAACAGGCTACAGGCAGACCGTTAGGTGTAATAAACACTTTATACATGCTTTATGAACATAGAATTGATATCACAGTGAAATATATCTATTTGGATAAAAAACCAATAGGTGTCAGATACAAATAGTAGTAACAAACACATTATGCATGTTTTATAAATATGAATTTGATAGTTATGTATTTGTGAAGATGAGTTCATGGCATGAACAGGTTGAAGCTTCAGGATCATCCAGTGACCTGGTACAGAGAGCATTAGTAGTAACAGTAAGTAACATGTTATAAATGGTTTATAAACATGTACATTATAAACATCAATATCTTTGTGAAATTTAAGACATGGAATCCATAACAGCAACAGTTGGTGGTTAACTAGGTTTACCCAGTGACCAAATGTAAATATGATTATAACAATATGGTTGTATAAGATGCACGTCATTCATGCTTTATGATTATGGAATCTGTAGTCATGTCAAATACAGATATTTGAGAATTTGAGAAAATACAGATACAGCACTTGTGGGAGTTACCCAGAATCACCCAGTGAAAGAGAGATGGTTAAAACAAATGATAGTAATTACTATTTTATACATACTTTATAACACAAAATAGGCAGTAATGGGTATAGGTAATGCATATCTATTTGAGATGAGGAATTCACTGCAGTAGATTACAAAATTACTGAAGCAGGTGTGGTCTTGTGTACCCTGCATTGTCCCACATCCAGCACTTGTCCCCCAAACCTGCACTTTCTTTTTGTTTCTTTTTTTTTTTTGAGATATTTCTTAGGGCTTTTGCCTTTACTTCGATAGGACAATAGAGAGTGTGACAGGAAATGAGTGGGAGAGAGAGAAGGGTATGGATCGGGAAATGACCTCGGGTCGGAATCGAACCCGGGTCCCCGGATTTGCAGTATGACGCACTCGCTCGCTGAGCCATACCGCCCCAAAACCTGCACTTTCATAATCTGCACTTTGCAGCACCATGGACTGTGAGAAGAGTGCGTTAGTGAGTGGACTTAAACCCCAGGGTACTAGGGACACTAGCATGTGTCAGGAGGAGGGCTGACCAACACTCATGCTGCTGCTCTAGTGCTGTCCACTGATGAGAGACCTGGGAAAACCTATAGCTGCTGCAGGAGGTGGTGGTGCTAGTGTGTGTTTAGCGAGTGGCAATCTTCCCTCAGGCCAAAAATCAATCCTAACACCCCAGGGCACTGACAGGCAGGCACACTGTGTAGTAGGAGACACTGTCCTTCAGATGAGATGCTAAACTGAAGTGAACTCCTAACTCAGTGTGCAGTACAGTGCTTTGTGCAAAGAGTAGGGGGGCTCTGGGAGTCCTGGCTAAATTCCCAACCAGGTGCATTCAATTTGCCCCCCCCTGTGTAATTGGCCCATTTATTTATTGAAGTGAAAGTTCTGTTGAATAATGGTTGCAATACATCACCCAGGTGGGTGCTACATATTAATGGACAGGTCCAACCTTCACTGAAAAGGACTTTTGGGCACGTTGATAAAAGAATATGAAAGTGCAAATGGCGTATGCTTGTTGACTAGGGTAATCAGAAATGCACAGACAGAACCACAACAACGTAGTAGGTCTTTTACCACTTTGAAGTTAGAATATTCCACCTTGGTTTACATCAAACTCAGAAGAAGAACCCACCGTTCTTGACGCCCTCCTTGATCATGCGTGTGGCGATGGGTGCTTGGCCCTGGCCCAGGGAGAGGGCGTGGAAGCGGCGGCCCATTCCTGACATCTCCGATAGCTGGACCAGCTGCACTGTGGGGTCCACACCCGGGGATAGCACGAAGATCAGCGGCGTCTTAGTGGTGGAGTCCTCGACCACCTGACGCAGTAGAGGGGAGTCACAGAGACAGAGAGAGAGAGAGAGAGAGAGAGAGAGAGAGAGAGAGAGAGAGAGAGAGAGAGAGAGAGAGAGAGATGAGATGAACAAAGAGTAGAGAAATGTACAGAAAACTCCAACCTTCACAATACATACTAAATGTTGATGAGAAAATAAAAAAAAGGCACACTGTTGATAAATGTACAGCCACTGATACATTTTTAATACAATTTTATCTGTGCTGATGTGCAGCTGGATATGTGCCAGCACTGCAGAGGATCTGTTGCGTAGGCACAGATAACTCCCTCCACAGGTATTAAGACTTAGCTGCTTCTTTTACTCAGAAATTGCTTCCGTCTTTACCAGTAGCCTAAAGGCTTATGGTCACACACACCACAAGTGTGAATGTGCCAAGAGAACAAAAGTGTGAAACTAACCGTCTGAGTGTGTGCTGTCTTGCATGTGTGTGCTTGTTGGTGTGCTTACATGGGTGTTTGAGCATGGAGTGTGTGTGTGTGTGTGTCTGTCTGTCTACGTGTGTGTGTGTGTGTGTGTGTGTGTGTGTGTGTGTGTGTGTGTGTGTGTGTGTGTGTGTGTGTGTGTGTATGTACACACATAGAGCGTGTTTACATGTGTTTGAGTAACCACTCACAGCCTTCATATCTAGGACGGGGGGCTCGACGAATCGCGAGCCGAGGTTGTTGATGATGAAGGAGGTGACGCAGAACGAGACGCGGTCCTGCCGCAGAGATCGCACAATCAACATCCTCTGCAACTCATTACAGCTGTTCTCCCACTCTCCTACAAACACACACATAAGGGGAGAGAGAGAGAGAGAGAGAGAGAGAGAGAGAGAGAGAGAGAGAGAGAGAGAGAGAGAGAGAGAGAGAGAGAGTATATTCAACGTGTAATATCTGATTAATCTTTTTTGGTCTGTTTATGCTATTATGTTTTTGATATCACAATAATCATTATTAAGT
>JAODXP020000028.1:19671708-19674208 GCA_027497455.2 Sardinella longiceps | reverse complement strand
TAAATAGAAAAAAAGGAGGGCATTTGCATTGTCAAGGCATTGCAGTAAACATTTAATTACTCCTTTAAGTGCAACAATACATAATTATTTCTGTCACACACTCAACCCCCCTCCCTGTCTTACACAACTCCTCTCTGGCCTGATTTGTAATCCTCTCTCTGTTTTTTTCTCTCTCTCTCTCTCTCTCTCTCTCTCTCTCTCTCTCTCTCTCTCTCTCTCTCTCTCTCCCTCCTTCCTCCCCCTCTACTAAACCCCCTTGGCTCAACTCCTTCCTCATCTTGCTGTTTATTTCTCTTGTTTCCTCTCCTCATCCTCTTCTCTCTCTCTCTCGCTCTACCTCTCGCCAGCTCTATTTCTACCTCTGACATCCTCTCTCTCTCTCTCTCTCTCTCTCTCTCTCTCTCTCTCTCTCTCTCTCTCTCATTACCCAGCTGTCTCTTGGCCTCTGCCCAGGTGGGTTCGGCCCCCTTGAGGATCATGACTGCCTGCATGACCGTCTCCACCAGGGCAGGGGGCCGTCCGTACGACTTGATCTCCGTCATGTCCTTCTTATTCAGAGACTCCAGCGCCTGCAGAGAGAGAGAGAGAGAGAGAGAGAGAGAGAGAGAGAGAGAGAGAGAGAGAGAGAGAGAGAGAGAGAGAGAGAGAGAGAGAGAGACGTGAGTCAGAATAAATAAACAGAGGAGAGAGGCTGGGAGGCGGAAGCAGTAGGAGCACGGAAAACAACATGGGGCTAAGAAGGTAAAAGTGGTAAAAGGACACAAGTGGCAAAGAAAACAAGAGAGGGTAAAGAGTAGAAAAGAAGAAAAAAAAAGTAAAGTGTGGAAATGAGACAGAAGTAAACTGAAGAACAGAGCAGTAGAGTCACATGCAAGGAGGACAGTTTTACAATAAGCTGCTGTCAGACATAAACGACTGGTTTCTTTCCCATCATTTGGGAGCTCAGACGCTGGACCAAAGATTATTAACTCTGCCAAGGAGGTTATGTTTTCGGTCGCATTGGTTTGTCTGTCTGTTTGTCTGTCTGTCTGTCTGTCAGCAGGATAACTCGAAAAGTACTGCACGGATTTGGATGCAATTTTCGGACAATGTGTACATTGGGACCAGCGAGAACTGATTCGATTTTGGTGGCGATCGGTGATCCAGATCATGATCTGGAATTTATATTGTGTCTGTAACCACATTGGCTTGGCAGAGGTCTGCGCTCTCTGAGCGCTATTTTAGTTATAATCATAGTATTTGTGTCAAGGAACCAACATGCATGTACCCTCCATGGACCTCCTCATCTCTCCTCTTCTCCTCATCCTGTAAAGAGGCAGCTTAAGAGGAGCAGAGAGGAGCAGAGAGGAGCAAACAGGGAGCTGACAGGAGAGGAGAAGAAAGATGGGGGCATGTGAGTAAAGAAGGAGGAGGAAGAGAAGGTGATGGTGACACATATGAGAAAAAAAAAAACCTGGAAGCGATGTGAGCGGATGAGAAATGGTGAAGAGGAGAATCCATAAGTGGAGGGAGTTGAGGCGGAAGAGGATAGAGGTGATGATGGAGAGGGGGAGGAAGAGGAGGAAGATGATATAAGGATGAGGAGAAGAAGAAGAGATGAACAGTATGGTGTTAGTATGGGGTTAGTATGGGGTGATGTGGGCCAGTGTTGGTGTTGGCTCACCTTCATGGCCTCCTCCAGTGCAGGCAGGGCCTCATCTAAGTCCCTCTGGGCGTTCTCCGCCATGGCCTTACACTTGATCTCCTCAGCACCGATCTTCTCACTGTGAGCACTGACCGTCTGCACGTGCACACACACACACACACACACACACACACACACACACACACACACACACACACACACACACACACACACACACACACACACACACACACACACACACACACACACACACACACACACACACACACACACACACACACACACACACACACACCACAAAGCACATAGAGGAAAAAAAGGGAAGAGGAAATCAGGTATGCACTTTACAGGAACAAACACATCTGCTGCAATTGTGCTCAAATGGAAACAAATCAAGACAGCAGATGCATCCTCATGTTTGGCCCCCCACACACACCTTCTGCTGCTGGAGTCTGCTTCTTCCCTATGCCAGACCATTAGGACTATATAGACTCTATCTATCTCAATCACACACACACACACACACACACACACACACACACACACACACACACACACACACACACACACACACACACACACACACACACACACACACACACACACACACACACACACACACACACACACACACACACACACACACACACACACACACACACACACAACAGCTTTCCAACGGACAGGATGTTGAACAGAGCAACACTGACTAAAAAAAGTAAAGACAGATGCTACAAAATACATGCATACAGTACTTTCTCCCTTTGTCTCTCTCTCTCTCTCTCTCTCTCACACACACACATACACACACATCACACACACCTTCTGCTGCTCGTCCGCCTCTCTCTTCTGCTG
>JAODXP020000028.1:19651708-19656708 GCA_027497455.2 Sardinella longiceps | reverse complement strand
CATTTTGTATGTTATTACTATCTTATAACAGTATATGAGGTGTGTCTTCCCTGGAATTTTTTCCTGAATAAATAATGGATGATGATGGCGATGATGATGATGATGGATATGACAAATGATTGCATTGACCATCCCAACCTACGGCTTTGTTTTTGTTCATTGGTAACATTGTGGCAAAACCATTAAGGTAATTCAATAAATTCTATTCATATTTTTGGGAGCCACAGTGAAAAAACTCTATTCACATTTTTGTGAGCGACAAAGAATTTTTGAAAGAGATGTGTTTGGCAGGAGATAAAAGATTGGACACATGAAAGACTTAAGTAAAAATGTACAAGATAAGAGGCTAAACTCACACATACAGTCTCTCTCTCTCTCTCTCTCTCTCACACACACTCACACACACACACACACACACACACACACAGACACACACACACACACACACACACACACACACACACACACACATAAAAAGACCATAAACAGAGAGCAGCTATTTCAAAGTTGGGTAGCTGCGGTGAAGAGCGAGCGTGTGTCCAAAGCCGGAGTGATGATCCCAGATGATTATGATGATGACGGTAGTTGGTGGGGCTAGTTCTGACTGACGCTATTGATGGGGCTGATGACTGTGATGGCAGTGAGGTGGGCAACGGGCCTTTTGTCCTCTCGGCCCTGCCAGCGTAATTACCCCTCATCTGAGGGCCCACTGAAGCCAGCATGACTCAGCTAATTGCAGCGCCGGCCCAAAGCCTGATGGGTAATGGCCGAGGGGGGGAACATGAATCCTAAGTCCTCGTACCCCCGCCCCCACCACCACCCCCACAACCCCCGGCAGTGTGTTGGAGCGGAACAGAGCGCCCACGTCTGTCGACCCACGTCACCACCTCTGCGTCAAGAGTAGCCAGAAGGGGGCCAGGACTGAGTGTGAGACAGCACGAGAAGCAGCCTCAGTAGATTTACAGTACCAAGCCCATTTTATAGTCAAAGCCGGCGAAGCAGAGTGATCATCAGCAAAGACACACTTTAAGGACTGCTCTCTGCATTGGCAGGGAAAAAACAAACAAACATTTATACAGGAACCTTTTTAGAGTGAAGTATTACAGATGCTAGAGAATGGATGTATTTATTGCCAAAGTCTTACGTATGTTATCCTCTAGTCTGATTGCCTTACTCACTAGGGTAAGAGAAAAGAAAGTGTCTTAAATGCTCTTTAATAACCTAATATTAATACTGACCTTGGCATGCAGGACTGTAATTATGGGGTGCAGCTCTTTCATAATGGCTACCAAAAGGGTGAAGAACCTAGCTATTCAAATATTCATATATTCATCTCCAAATGATCCAAAACTCTTCAGCAAGGATCCCTGTGTGTGTGCACGTGTGTGTGTGTGTTTGTGTGTGTGTGTGTGTGTGTGTGTGTGTGTGTGTATGTATTTGTGAGTGGGGGGCATTGTTTTTATGATGATGAAGATGATGGTGCTGTTGAAGAGGGTGATAACGATTATTATAGTTAGATATACTGTAGAGTGACTGTGTGAATGCTGAACAAACATCATCTCTGCATGGCTACTATCTCTCCCTCTCTCTCTCTCTCTCTATCGCGCACACACGCACACACACACACACGCACACACACACACACACACACACGATGGCTTTCACAAGATAGCATCACGAGAGCACAGTTCGCTGACAAAGGATTGAGCAGGCGAAATGAAAAATGAATCCCATCCACAGTGAATTAGAGGGGAGCACAAAAGGCTGGCCCTCTTGAGGTACTCCAAATCACAACGTGTGATTATTTTAGTCAGGAAAGGTCAGCATGGAGCTCCACCACCTTTCAAGGTAACACGCATCAACCAAAAAAAAACTAAACTAAACAAAACAAAAAAAAAAAACGATGATGGCACAAAGCACAAAAAACAACACAAAGCTCTCATGCTTCCATCTATTTATTCATCCATTCACTCACTTTTTTATATATTTTTTATTTTATATTTATTTATCTAAGGCAGCTCACCGTGACAGAATGCAATTCTCTACAGGAGTTACACAATAAATAATCAAAAGCTCTTGCCGCCTCTCACAAACCCTTGTGTTTGTCAGTCAGCGAGAAAAAAAAAAAATTGAATTGAAATGAAATAAAATAGCCGCCTTTGACAGATCCCATTTGCCCGACAGAACGGGATATGAGTGGCACTGCTGACATGTAAACACTATTAGGGATTCTGTCTGCACTGCTAGTCAACTGTGGCGGAGGGAGCTTTTTTAATCTGCGATAAAAATCACTCTTATCATTCGACATGGCAATGATATAGACTCCCCCTCTAATCCTGTTTTAAAGGCAGCCTACTGTAACCTAGTGAGGAGTCGCAGACTGAGCTCTGCACTTCCATGTTCCAGAGTTAACGGAGGCTCGTGCTTTAACCACCCAGAGAGAGGAGACGAACTTGGGCATCTGCATGTGCTGTACTGCAGTATTTGAGATGCAACATGTGGCATTGGCAAAAAAAACTTTCTTTGGGAATATGTGCATTCATGCGTGCATTTTTTCCTCTCCAATGTGGGAGCGTTTAATAAACCCCACACTTGGGTATACTCAGGATGGGTGGTCTAGGGAATGATTGCTAGTGCTTAGTGGTTTGGCTCTCCGAGATTTCCCGACGTGTAGAAGAGAAGCGTTTTGTCAGTGGGATCCAAGCGTTTGTGGAGACCGCACGAGGAACACTACACCAAGGCAGAAGCAAAACCAGCAGTAACTTGAGTGACTGAGGTTTCAAGCCATGTGTCACCTGGCATTAAACATCACTGAAATAAGTGTGTTTGTGAAAGTCAATATCTAACTGGGAGAGTTCAGCTCAAGTACATGTGAGTCACACAGTCAGGGTGCCAACTTGGATGCCAGCTTTAATGGGCAGGGAGCACGGCACCAAGCTCAATGCACTGGAGTCCCTATTCACCATTATCTCCCTTCAGAACGCGATTCTCTTCTCTGATTGGCTGATGGGTGATCATTATCCTCGAATAGCTGGCTACTTTGGAAGTAGTTCCAAAAATAAGTGATCTAATAACTAATCACCGGTCCATATGAATGCATTTTAGAATAGTAACTATAACAACAATAAGCAGCCTTGTAGATCTACTTTCAACTGAAAATAGTACCCAAACTGAACAGGTTAACTTCTTCGAAATTGGAGTTGCATGTTTCTTTTACTTTTATACGCTTTTATACGCTTTCTATAAATATATGTGAGATAAATACAAACGGGAGATAAGCGGGATAACGGCCTTTGAGGTGACCGGTTCTCCACCTCGCCGTTGTTTCTGTAGAGCCGGTCACCTCATCGGCCGTTATCCCTTACTTATCAAACCTGTCTTGAGAGTTACTCCTCTCCTCTCTCGCACTCTTAAGGCCTCTGCACACTGGTTTCCGACATAACTGCGGAGCACTTTCAAATTCAACTATTCTGTTTGCCAACGCACACCAGTACTGTAATGCACTAAAGGCTACGAACATAGTACAGTAGCCTGTGAAATCACCAATGGACGTTGATAAATTTCTGACGTCAATGAATAGAACTGTGATTTTAATCAAAACCAATCAGTCACTACTTATTTGGCATTTGATTACGTTTTCTGCTTTTTCCACCTAAGCCTATCTGCTGCTTACCTGTTTTGAATATCACTCATTAATGAGGCTTGTTGGTTAAAGATGACAGTTACAGTAAACAAAATAAAGGAATGAAAACATGTACTGTATGTAAGTAGATCATCTGGCGTTTAATCAGTCTAAACCAGATGTGCACGATACACTCCCTCTGAAAGCAACCTCAACCCTGTCCGCTGGCACATCTTTCAGTCAATCAAAACCACAACCCACAAAATCTATACAGACCCAGGCATCCGTTGTACAACCATCCCCACAATCAATTGGAAACTCTTTAAATCAGACTGCTCTAATTGACTCTCAGAAAGGTAAAAAACAGTCGGTTATTCCTTTGGAGTGCCATACAGCAGAACTCTCTCATTCAGAATCACACAACACCCTTAACAAGGTCTAACTGACGAGAAAATTAAATTAGGAAATTGGACATAATTATTATGAATCATACATGATACAAAACTTTTAAGTAAACAACAACAACAACAACAACAACAACAAGACATAAAAGCCTCTTCCCTTCCCTCTGTGGGTGGTCATTCATCCTCCAAACTCAGACCTCTACCAGGGGCCTGGGAAGTTGAGGATTCTACATAGTATCTTAGCCTATCCTCAGACTGTATTCATATTGGTAATACCATTTATCATGATGCATTTACTTTTATGTAGCAAATTGACTGTGTTAAATACATGGGTGATGACTTCCTACGGCACAACGTGATGAAACTCTAGACGTCATGAATGCAACTTATGCTGATCTAGGGTTAGGGTTAGCATCAAGAGCATTGTCTATTCTAGCCCCTCCACAAAGTCTCCATTTGCAACCTTTGAATCATTCTGCTTGAATGAACGACGTAAAAACAGCTTGTAACAGCTTGTTGTTCCTTTGAAAGTGATGCTTTGATCCATGCAGTGTGACATGAGTTTGATTTTGATGTGATATGATTTGGAAGTAAAGCCATGCCTTTTAACTTTTAATTAGGAATTTTGGTTCATGATTATGAGTATTAATCTCAATGATCACAAAAAAAGACTTAAATGAGAACACATCACATCATTTTTGTCATATTCCATTTTGCAAGTAGGACTAGACTATTCTGGGATGTGTTGCTGAATATACCAAGGAAAATGTGTGGTGGGAATTATGAGAGGTTTTACATTAATATCAATATCAGTATCATGTCAAATATCGAGTACAAAGGAAATCCTATTTCAAGTTCAATAACATGCTAAATGTTTTTAATGTAATAGCAATCATGTGAAAATAACCAAAATAATCATGGTTATCATTATTTCCATAATAAAGCAACCCATTATTGAAATGTTTACATTTTAC
>JAODXP020000028.1:19636708-19639208 GCA_027497455.2 Sardinella longiceps | reverse complement strand
AGAAAGAGTGAGGGAAAAAGAGATAGAGAGAGAGTAGGAACAGCAACATGCACACATGAACATACAAATGTGCTACACAAATGCACCATCTGATGGCTTTGGACTGGCAAATGTCTGGAAGAGCAGGTGGCGGAATACAATTTCCACCAGAGGCCCGGATAGGAATGCGATGCTGAAGAGAAGACAATCAGACTTAACTCGAGCATGATTGCCGCCAAAGTCACCTATTTGTTTTGAACATTGCCATTATTAGCAGACAAGAACCAGCCAATTCGGTGGCACAGTTTGTTATCTTCCGCCATTGACAAATTGATCATATATTGCATTCATCAGCAGGACAAATGAGTGTGTGTGTGCGGTGGGAGTGATTGCAATATATGTTTGCAAAAGCAATTATCTGTTGGCAACACGGGGGTTGTCTGCGTTATTGATCCTCCTGCATATACAGGGCTTTTCTGCTTATGAGTGAGTGAGGTGCCAGGGCAGGGAGCTCCTGAAGAGACAACAGATGTAAGGAGTTGGTGTTCGGGGTGGTGTGTATGTGTGTGTGTGTGTGTGTGTGTGTGTGTGTGTGTGTGTGTGTGTTGGGGTGGGGTTAGGGGTGTGGGGTGTGGAGGAGAGGAGAGGAGAGGAGTTACGGTCTGCTGAAGATGGATGACCTTTTATTCGCCGGCAAAGTGAATCGCCTTTAAAGACCCCTTTCCCCCACACCACCCAAGACAACAGCTTCCAAAAATACAGCCATTTTTCCTCTTCTGACAAGAGAGTGAGGGAGGAAGTATGTGTGCGTGTGCGTGTGTGTGTGTGTGTGTGTGTGTGTGTGTGTGTGTGTGTGTGAACATCGGTGTGTATGTGTGTGTGAACATCGGTGTGTGTGTGTGTGGGTGGGTGGGTGGTTGTGAGGATTTGTGTGTATGGACATGTGTGTGTGTGTGTGTGTTTGACAGAGAGAGAAATAATAAATGTGTCCTATTTGAGTTAAGAAAAAGAAACATGCACTCCAAACTGAACAGCACATATTTCACGTTGCTTCCACTCTTACTTTCTAAAACGGAGGCCTGTTTTATTTTAGATTATCATTTTGTTGACAAATGTGTTTATTAGACCTATTCATGAGGAAAATACACTAACAGGGATTTCTCCATCTGTGAAGGATTCAATTACTTAAACTCAATTGCATTTAAATTCGGCCTTGACAATGGGTGAATTTAGTGTACCAAACCTCGCTGTTAGGAGGTAATGAGGAAATTAAGAGTGAACAGACATAGTAATTACTACTAAGGCTACTGTTTACTTACTGCTAATTACTGCATTTCCCAGTAAGGCATTAGTGTGCAAAAATAACATACGAGGAACCACTTTCCCTGCTGGAAACATGCCATTGTCATATGATGTCACCGGCAAGCTCATTTGGTATTTGTAATCTGCTTATATGCATATGTATGGTTAACGACTGCCTAAACACAGATGCATGGAAATGTTTCTGCTAATGCACTGCTGTATTTGTTTGTTTAAAAGATGCTTTCCAAAATTCAAAATTACATTAATTTGCACCAAAGTCCTCTGACTTTGCGTATTATGTGCAAAAATGTGTATTTATTTATGTATTTATTTAAAACACACCTACAGTATGAGCCCAAACATCATCAACCTTTAGCCGAGACAGTGGTGCATCTTCAAATGAGCTGTATATGCTAAACATTGTGAAGAGATTAGAAAAAGGGGGAGAGAGATGGGGAAGGGTTGAGAAGTCTTCACAACACTCTTTGATTTTCACATGTCAATCGACCTAACCCAAGGACACCATTTCTGGACACCTCAATTGGACACGGTGTATAGCAGAATGCAGAAGTGCAAGCTAGAAGAGAAGAACTGGCACTACAGTAGCTCATTCACAAGCTGACTTCAAGCGGCCATATCTGATCACACAGAAGCTTCTCTCTTTCAAAATCCCTGATTTTTCCATGACTTTCCGTGACCAAAAAGCTGAATTTATATGACCTCCCGTAAAATAAGTGATTGGGCGCCGAGTAGAAAAGGCCACTTAAAATGGGTAAACTAGTCCTAATGTCTTCCGCTGTGTCTACTTCCTAACACTTAAATGGCATCATTCAGCCAATCAGAGTGTAAATTCAGTTAAATAAAAAAATATTGACAAACAAGGTAGAAGGATGTGTAGTGATACAAATAATAACAAAATTCCCTGATAATCCCTGACTTTCCAAGCAAAATGGTAAAATTCCCTGAGTTTCCCTGTCTGGAACCGCCTTTATTGAAATTCCCCTGATATTCCAGAAATTCCCTGACCCTTGGGAACCCTGCTCTTTACATTGTATTGCTATTTCCAGGGCAAAGTGCACAAAGGTGTTGAATGGTGTGAAGAAGCAGGCCAGCTGTTGAGTGGTCTAAGCACCGCTCCACTTAGGCCAGTGAGGATGAGGGGATATGATGGGGGCATTGCAGGTGGTGTGAAATGCTCGGCCATTCTTGTGCTCTGGAG
>JAODXP020000028.1:19624208-19626708 GCA_027497455.2 Sardinella longiceps | reverse complement strand
GGCTTGGGGCCGGCTTGCTATTGCGGGTGTCAAACCTGTCACCTCCTCCTCCTCCTCCTCCTCTTCCTCCACGCACCAGCAGCTAACCCAGGCTCGCTTGCTCCAATGACACACTAGCTACCGCTACAAGGGAAGTAGCATGAATCGCTACCTTGACAGATGGACGTGGCGAAACGGATTCAAATCTGCTAACAGAGACAAGCGATAGCACAACGTTTGGGATCGGCATTATGTTTACCTTAGGCGGTGGAACATATTGAATGCTTACACAAACACATTCATATGCAATAGTTAAAAGGAAATGTGCTCATTTCTATGTAAAGAGCTCTTCAGAGATATCAGGTTCCTCCGTTTGTGTCCAATATGTGCCGAAAGCAAGTGAATAGAAAGCAAGCATACAAGGCAATCTGAAACCAATGCTATTCCACTAAAGGCCGCTACAGACCAAAGATTCACGTCGAGACTGGCAGCAACGTTGTAAAAACCAGCAACGTTCAAAAACTCCAAAACTGCGATTTGACATGTTGAATCTTTAGCAATGGCTTGAAACTGCTTGCAATGGCATGCAACATTTGAGTCACACCGCCGCAACTCTTCTCTAAAACGGTCTTGTGATGTCACGGATCTTTCGGTTTGAATTGGCCTTAAAAAATGTCATGTAAATCCCATTAAGCACCCTTATGTTGACAAAGTGGTTTCTCCAAAAGCTGGCCTGAGACCAGCTGCTGTACCCTGTTTACCTGACAGAGCTACAGGCTAAGCTATAAAATGCCCCTATGGAAGCTGATTCCAGATCAGCCATTGCAAAAGAGTGGTTCCAGTGCTTTCTGATGTGGCGCTGTTGTGAGCGTGACAGAAATCTGAGTGCTTGGGTGCATGTCCAGGCTGGAAAAACACAGAGGTAAGCTGGATTTAGAGGTTATCCCTCAATTAGGCCATAATGGAGAGGTTAGGAGGCGCTGCGCTGTGCAAATACATCTGACAACCGAGTCTAGCTGACAGCCACCAGGGCCACGGAGTAGAGGAGAAATCACAGGGAGTAAATAATACATGAATGCATGCCAGTGGCTACACGTGTGTGTGTGTGTGTGTGTGTGTGTGTGTGTGTGTGTGTGTGTGTGTGTGTGTGTGTGTGTGTGTGTGTGTGTGTGTGTGTGTGTGTGCGCCTGTGTGTGTGTGTGTGTGTGTGCGCCTGTGTGTGTGTGTACGCCTGTGTGTGTGTCAGTGTGTGTTTGTGTGTGCATGTATGTGAGGGAGAGCGAGGGAGAGGGCAATGGAGAGAAAAAAGCAACAGATGAGTAAGATGGAGGGAGAGGGAAGTGAGGGAGGGAAGGAAAAGAAATCAGCAGAGGGGTGAAATGGGAGCGGAAGGAGGGGGAAGTAGGGAGAGGGAAGGAGAGAGGGGAAGAGAGAGAGAAAAATAAGGGGAGAGAGAGAGAGCGTGAGGGAGGGAAAATGAGAGCGTGAAAGGTGTGCTCCGAGGTTGATTGTCACCCGCCGTCGGCACAAGTGACCCACTTCCCCCCCGGTGACCGGAGCCGAGCGGGTTGCCATGACTACCTCTTCGTCGGCAACATCGGGGCACACGCGGCGCTTCTTGCCAGCGTAGCGGAGCAGCGAGGTGAGGGCGCGCAGCCCGAAGTCGTAGTGGTCCTGCTGGGAGAGCTGCTGCACTGCCAGAGAGTACAGCGTGAACACCTTCTTAGCCAGCACCTGAGGGAGAGGGAGAGAGAGGGGGAGCGAGAGAGAGAGAGAGAGAGAGAGAGAGAGAGAGAGAGAGAGAGAGAGAGAGAGAGAGAGGAGAGAGAGAGAGAGAGAGAGAGAGAGAGAGAGAGAGAGAGAGAGAGAGAGAGAGAAGCGGAGGAAGAAAATGTTAATGCCCTTTTACAAAACCACTGTATTTTTTTCTTCAATATAATGGTTTTTGAATATATGCTATGCGCCCCGAGAGGTCTCTCTATAGTGTGAATCCACAGCTGAGGGGTGTTTTTAGACACAAAGTGAGCATAGCAAAGCTTGCAGATGTCCTCATGTCACATACTTATTTCTCTGCGTCACACTTCTGCTTACTCTCTATCACATCACGATAATGAGACTTCATTGCTAAGAAACTTCATATATTTCCTAGAAATCATATGAATTTTCAATAATTTGTCTAGAATCTATTTTTCTCATCTGTGCACTGACCCATCCAGGTTTGCGTGTATGGTATGTATTCTATTTATAGATCTATGTGTATGACATCGAATTAGCAAAAAAACGTATGCTCATGCAGAGCACACACTGCATATCACAGCTTCTGTATCATACACATTACAGACCATAATGGCATTAGCCCTCTTAGTAAAATAATAAATTCAATTTAACCAGCCCTGCCTGTCACTGTCCGCTTCAAAACTTCTCCAGAATCAACTGCACCTGCTCCTGATGGGGAAATCCTTAAGAAAAGTGATGGCTTTGACGGGGGAACCAAGAAGGATGCACTCGTATGAAATTGCAG
>JAODXP020000028.1:19606708-19614208 GCA_027497455.2 Sardinella longiceps | reverse complement strand
CACACACACACACACACACACACACACACACACACACACACACACACACACACACACAACGCATCACAATCCGCCATATGCATGCACACCTAAACACAGATGGACATAAGCAAGCAAACACACACAAAAATACATGCACACACACACAAACACACACGCACACACACATCTTTCCATGCCCTTGAGCTGGTTTTAGGATGTCATCACCTCATCAACATAAGCTGGGATTAGATGTTTTCATTCATGCACCAGAGACTGCATAGCTACTCTACTCGGGAAAAGAAAAACTAACTCTCTCTCTCTCTCTCTCTCTCTCTCTCTCTCTCTCTCTCTCTCTCTCTCTCTCTCTCTCTCTCTCTCTCTCTCTCTCTCTCTCTCTCTCTCTCTCTCTCTCTCTCTCTCTCTCTCTCTCTAAAACACAATACAGAAATGAACGTGTCACTGACTCCAGACTTGACTTCCCATGCGGATTCAATGAATAATTGATAGCAGGATGGAGAGGGAGAGAATCTCCATGCCTCTGTGCTGATCTCGCTTGGCCGTCTATTCACACTCCTCACACTCCGCCTGAGCTTAACCTCCTGCTGCTCCCTCAACTCCTTTTTTTCTTCTCCTCTCTCTCTCTCTCTCTCTCTCTCTCTCTCTCTCTTCTTTCTCTTCTTTTCTCCCCTCTCTCTCTTGCTCCATCCTTATCATGTCCACCCCCCCTCTCTCTCTCTCTCCTTTCTTTTTTCTCCCCTCTCTCTCTTGCTCCATCCTTATCATGTCCGCCCTCTCCTTTCCTCTCTCTCTCTCTCTCTCTCTCTCTCTCTCTCTCTCTCTCTGACACTCTGTCATATTTGTACCCCTGTGCCCTACTCTCTCTCTCTCTCTCTCTCTCTCTCTCTCTCTCTCTCTCTCTCTCTCTCTCTCTCTCTCTCTCTATCTCCCCATCACAGCTCAGTGCAAAGTGGTGTAAGATTGGCTCGCTGATAGGGCTGATGATGCCTCGGTAGGCTGCTGCCGCTTTCCTGATGAGGCCGATAGCGCTAATGCTAATCGCGCGCTCGCCGCCACACTGCCTGATAATGGGGCTAATACCACCTGACGCTAACTGGCGCTAGCAGCCTATCACTCTTTCTCCCTCACTCACACACACACACACACACACACACACACACACACACACACACACACACACACACACACACACACACACACACACACACACACAGGTGCACGGGGAGAGAGACAGAGAGAGCGAAGCAGCTCTGCACACCACGGTGATCACAGAAGCTAGTGCTAATTAAGAGGGTGATGTACCCAGAGGGAATCTAAAATGAGGCACTCGCATGTCTGATGTATACCATCAACTGTCAGCCGCGGTGCCGCTTTATTCCTTTGAATTCGTTCTCACCTCCAAACTGATTTAAGGACTACCTTCCAGGCATGGCAGTATGTTAGGGCTGCATGTACATTTGCAGGTTGTCAGCACCAATGGAGCTGGAGGATGAACTGTTCTATGCAGTGTAGTACTACTGGGATGTGGAGAAAGGTGTTGAAGTATGCTGTATTCCAGACATGATTTTATATCATGCTAACCACTCCACTGCAATATTGGCAGCAATTTGCTGTATGAAGTGTTGAGGTACAGTATACTGTATACCAATGTACAGTATACTGTATACCAATTCACACAATGGCAACGTCCCTGCAGAAACTGCCTTGGTGATGATGTTAAAGGGACCTCCCTCATCCAAAGTCATCTCCAGCATTGGGTTACTGTGCCCAAAGCTGGCGGGGAGAGTAGAGCCGTCCGCACACCGGCTCCGCCAGCATTGCGGAGCACTTTCGAATCCGACAATTTCGCCTAGCAACTGGCACAGTAGCCTGTGAAATTAACAATGGATGTCAATGGGCGGCTCCGACAAAAAACACTTGAATCGTAATTCATTCAATCGATGGCGGAAGAGTTTGGCGCTGGTGTGCGGGGTTGCATTGAAAACAATGGAATAGAATGTTGGAAGAGGAGTGCTCAGCACTGTGTCAGAGCCGGTGTGCGGTGGCCTTAAGCACTTTACATACAGTACATGTGAATCATCTCTCTCAGTGGATGGGCTGTACGGTACCTGTCTGTGAGGGGGGTGATGACCAGACGGCCAGAGTTGCCCAGGTACTCATAGCCATACTGGAAGTGGGTGTTGGTCTGTCTGATGATGCAGTCATCCACCTCCTGAACGTCAGAGAGAGAGAGAGAGAGAGAGAGAGAGAGAGAGAGAGAGAGAGAGAGAGAGAGAGAGAGAGAGAGAGAGAGAGAGAGTCATGTCATATCAGTCATATCAATAAAGCCATCAAAAGAAATTAAAAAAACTGATTTTGAGGGAGAGAAAGAGAGAGGGAGAGAAAGAAAGAAGATAGAAAGAAAGAGAAAGAAAGAAAGAAAGAAAGAAAGAAAGAAAGAAAGAAAGAAAGAAAGAAAGAAAGAAAGGGGGGCATTGCAATAAAATATAGTTATGGCTATTATTTATAGCAGTGAGAGATTGAGAGTGAGTGAAGAAGGAACAGCAAGAATGGTAGCTGAAGGAAAGGCCCAAAAAAAGAGAGCAAGAAAGGAGGGAGGGGTGGTCTGGTGATGGAATGAGGGGCAAAGAGAGAAGGACAAGAACAGACAGAACACATGAAGAGTGAGACAGATCTATGTGGGTTAGAAAACTAGGTTGGGACTAAAAAACAATTACTCTCCACCACCTTCTGTCCTGGATATCCTTCTCTGTCATACCTCTCTGTCTCCTTTCTTCTTGTCCTCAACCCCTTCCTCTCCTCTTTTTCTCCCCTCTCTATCCCTCTCTCTGTCTTTTCCCTTCTCCTCCACCTCTCACCTTGTCCCAGTAAAGGCGAAGCTGGCAGAGCCAGTCGAAGGCGTTGACGTCGCAGCAGCCGGCCTTGGCCAGCTTGTCGATGACATCGCGGGCATGGACCTCGACCGTAACCAGGGCGACGATTTTAAGGCGCATGATGGTCGAGAGGTTCCCACGGATGGCCTCCGAGTATCGATTCAGCATGGACACCTGTGGAATAGGTGTGAGGTTTACACACACAATACATAGACACAACACAACATAAATATACATAACAACAGATACGCCTTCCTCTCACATAAGCACATAGGTCCTCTCACATAAGCACACACACACACACACACACACACACACACACATATCCATCGATCAGGCCAAAAAACATACATATTCAAAGCACATACACGCACGAACAAGTACCCCGCAATACACCCACAACCCCCAGCTCCCCATAACTCCCTCCCAACACACACACACACACACACACACACACACACACACACACACACACACACACACACACACACACACACACACACACACACACGCTCCACCACAGCTCAATTCACATTATGATCCCTTCCCAGTCCCTGAACAATGACCTGTCATTTTTAATGCTGACTTCTGAATGAATAAGGCAAATTGCCATTGACTTCCTGTGAAGGGGCTGAATTGAAATCAAATTGCGGACGACCTGTGGCCCCGGCACACCGGTGTGTGTATGTGTGCGTGTGTGTGTGTGTGTGTGTGTGTGTGTGTGTGTGTGTGTGTGTGTGTGTGTGTGTGTGTGTGTGTGTGTGTGAGACGATGGCATAAAATAAGAAGGTCTACAAGGCTGAGCCACACACACACACACACACACACACACACACACACACACACACACACACACACACACACACACACAGCTCACTTAAGAATTTAATCAAGCAGCCTGACAGTCTCCTGCGCTGCAGCATGTCTCAGTGGCATAGCTGCGTGTTTGTGCTGAATAGAGGCCTCAGTAGCGCGCTGCGAGCCCCGCAGAGCCTTTATGCTAATGCTGCTGATTGAATGCACGCGTGCAGCAGCCCAACACTGCCGCTTGATTGGCACTGTTAGCTACCCAGGACCACTAATACTCCCTCACTTCCTGTCTGATCCGGACTCACTGCAGAACCCCAGTACAGGGAACAGCTCTTTGATCCCGGCTGCAATCCCAACTCTACACCTGCAACTGCACCAAATATATTTTGGCAAATTCTGTATATGCATACTACTATGTACATAACTATGACAAATATAGTTTACAGTAGACACTTAGTAAGCACACTACCATTCAAATTTTTTGAAAGAGACATATCATATAATCATGTTATCAGTTCATGACCACTCAGCTGGTGGATACACATAAATTGCATTTATTACCTCCTCCAAGGAGGTTATGTTTTCGGTCGCGTTGATTTGTCTGTTTGTTTGTTTGTCAGCAGGATAAGTCAAAAACTTTTGAACGGATTTTGATGAAATTTTGTGAAGTTGTTGGAAATGGCACAAGGAACAAGTGATTACATTTTGCTGGTGATCTGGATCAAGATGGCCTTGGCGGAGGTTTGCTTCTAGTTTTGTTCATTTATGCATCTTATTAAAGTATTTGCAGTGTTTGATTTAGGTTTTCATTTTCAAGAGACTCCAAACAGATATGAAAATATGTGTGTGTGTGTGTGTGTGTGTGTGTGTGTGTGTGTGTGTGTGTGTGTGTGTGTGTGTGTGTGTGTGCATTTTTGGTGGGTTGTTCTCCTCACCTGTTTCTTCTTCATGGACTTGAGGGCAGATTTGTCTCCTCTCTCTTTGCTGGTCAGGAGGGACTTGGTGACGTCTGTGGTCCACTGGATCTGACTGGCAGTGATCACCATCTGGGGGCAGGACAAGAGGACAGGGAGGATTGGGCTCAAGTAGGACAAATGGGGCTTTGTATTGCCTTTCACGGACTTAAAAGTAGAATTCCATGACCTAGAGATTGAGAGGACAAAAATCTGTGATATGAGGAGCAAGTGAATTAACTTGGGATGATGAATACCAAATAAAAGAATCTATGGTAAACCACAAATTCATGAATTTGATCATATAAAAATCCCTGACATGTTCTCATCCCATGACACCATAAATATAGCATTTCTTAATTCCATTATATTTTCTATGACCTGTGTTACACCTCTTTCAGTAATTCAAAATGATTTATAGACTTTGATTTGATTTATGTAGGAAGAGAGAGAGAGAGTTGAATATCTACCCTGCACAGTAATCAAGGAACTTTGAGCATAAAATAAAACATTTAGAAGTCAGGGAGTGCAAATGAAATGGTCAAAGTCAAAGAGCTCTTCTACTATCCATAATGCAGGGCCTAAAGCTAGAACAATGTCTGCCTGGTGTTATGGAATCTTTTGAGCCATGTATAATTCAGTGGTTTCAAATGTAAGACAACCTGGCTCAGGCCTCAATTGTGGCACAGACATTTCTAGATCCAAAACGTGACACAGACCCAAACTTAGGAATAAAAGAAACAAATAAGTCAAATGAATAGGTAATATTGAGTGACGTGAGTTCTGGTTTTTGGGGCCTTCAAGAATGTTTTGTTTTATTGATTCTCAGTCAGTTGAGGCAAACTCTGAGGGACATGGGGTAATCTAGGGTTCTCTCTCTCTCTCTCTCTCTCTCTCTCTCTCTCTCACACGCACGCACGCACTCGCACTCGCACGCACACACACACACACGCACACACACACACACACACACACACACACACACACGTCATCACTGAACACACACCTGCCCGGGCCAGTCTTTGACCCATCTGTCCCTTTTTCCTGTCATCTTGATGAGTGCCATGCGGCAGTTCTTCAGGGAGTCCTTCAGGGACCAGCGCATGGTGCGCTCCACATCACAAAGCCATGCCTTTGGAAACACACACACACACACACACACACACACGCCATGTGTATAAAACATCATGTGTATACAAGTACAAACATATACGTGTGTGTGTGTGTGTGTGTGTGTGTATGTGTGTGTGTGTGTGTGTGTGTGTGTGTGTGTGTGTGTGTGTGTGTGTGTGTGTGTGTGTTTGTGCGTGTGTGTGTGTGTGTGTGTGTGTGTGCATGCAATGGGTGTAAGCTCACCTCTACAGGTCCTTCTAAGAGCACAGGGTGGGTGAACTCCACATACTCCCCATCAGCTGAGAACATACCACTGGCCTCTGACTTATTACTGCTGATCCCAACCTGAGCATTCACACACATGGAAACAAAAAAGTGAAATGGAATTTGTGACAATCAATCATCGATTCATTGATTTATCATGGCCATCCCTACATGATTCAAACCAATCATACAACACAATAAACAGAAATCTAAGAACCTTGTCTTTCATCACATTGCATATGTGTGTGTGTGTGTGTGTGTGTGTGTGTGTGTGTGTGTGTGTGTGTGTGTGCGTGTGTGTGTGTGTGTGTGTGTGTGTGTGTGTGTGTGTGTGTGTGGGAGCGTGTGAGTGTGTGTGTGTGTGTGTGTGTGTGCGCGCGCATGTACAGTACCCTGCCAATGCGCAGACTCTTGATGTTGTCGAAGCACTTCTTGAGGTGCGGCTGCACTGCCTCAGGGTTGCGTGACTGGCCCAGGATCTCCAGCAGGTCGTCATTGGACAGGAAGTAGAATCTTGGGAAGATCTGACGCTTGGTCTCCAGGTACATGTCCAGGGACTTCTGGATCTCCTCCAGCTTGTTGTTCATCTCCGACAGTTTTTCTGGGAGGCCTGTGGACGTCAGGAGAAGAATGGGAGGGAAGGAAATGAGGGAGCAAAGAGAAAGAAAGAACTTTGTTGTGTTTCAAGAACGACTAAAGACAAAAAGCCTAGAAGCAACAGTCTCTATTGTCTGTGTTGTGGTACCTGAGTCCGATCTCAGATTGAAGACCATGTTTGCTTATTTGCTTACTCAAGACTATTTTTCTTTACTTGATCTTGCCGTGGAATTGCACTCACTCACGCTGATACTTTTATACTTGCAAGTTTAAAAATATGTATTGCTTTGGTGTCTTGTGTTGTGTTGCTTTTAAATGAACAAGCTCATCTCCTCCCACCGTAGAAAAAAATGCCTCCAAAACCAAGTACTTCTACTTTCAATTCCCAGGCAAGATCAAGAGAACAAAAGTGGTCTTGAGAGTTAGCAAGTATGCAAACATGGTCTTGAATATGAGATCGGACTCAAGTACAACAACACAGACAGACAATCGAGACTGTTGCTTCTAGGCTGTTATGTGCTGCTTTCATACAATACGTTTGGTTGATCTGGTTCTCAAAGTAGGGGTTCGGGGATTTGTCTACTACAAAACAGGAATTAATCTAATGAGGAAAATAATGCTAGAGAACGTCCCTAGTAGAGTCAGCTTTGTCACATCTTGTATACATCGGGTATAAGTGCTAGAATGTGATGAGCAGAACCATTCCATTTCTAGCTGGTTTGCAAGCTAACTTCAGATGTTATCTGGGTAGTTTTCTTACTAAATGTTCAATTATAGTTTCTAGGGGCCACTTTGGAAGCACCTTCAAACAGGTTTGACTAAGTGGCACATCTCATATTTGGTCTCTCTTCACAAAGCACTGAGTTTCATTACCAATCAATGGTTCTCTC
>JAODXP020000028.1:19596708-19601708 GCA_027497455.2 Sardinella longiceps | reverse complement strand
GTTTTCCTGAATGACATGCATTTAACTGAATTAGAAGTTGAGCATTGGCCGTCATATCTCCGCATTGCTTTGACACATCAACTCCAAAGTTGGCCAGTATACTTGGGACCCTTTCCTGAGGGGGCCCAACCAATGGTGACCTTGACCTTTGACCTTTGCTTATATCTTTGACCTTTGTTTATATCTTAACAACTTAATTTGCTTAAATCTCAACAACTCTCATGTATTTAAACCAAATTTCTTACTTGGACTCTTTGACCCAATTCTGAGAATACACCAATATGATGACCTTTGACCTCTAGGGGGTATCATATTGGATTCTTTTATCAAAAGTTAGACTAGGCCTAATTTATCCTAGGTCATACATTTTGACCATTCTTAAAAAAAATGGGCAGAAAATGGGCAGAAATGGTCTGTAGACCATTCCTAATAAAAGTTAGTTATTGATGTTTGCAAATTCCAAAGCATTCACCCAATGCAGCCAATCAACAAAATAGGAAGTGTTCCCTACAAACAGGAAGTAAACAGGAAGCAAGCTTATATCTCAGCAACGCTTCCATACATCAACTTCAAAGTTGGTATTTGGACTTTAGAAGTCATCCTGAGGAGGATACAATTAATTGCTTGACTTGACCTATGGGGGGCGCTATAATTTGCTTACATAGCTCGTATACAGTAAGTGATGCATTGGCAAATTGCATCGAAACTTGGTAAATAGATGAAAGACCTCCTTCTGAGGACGCTTACAAGTTTGGTTATGTTTGACCACTAACAGGCACTAACTGTGCTGCTTGCAGCTAAATTTAGGCCTAATACATAAGTTAGCTGCCTGAACCATATGCAAAGTTTATTAAAAATGCTCCAACTCAGCATTGCTAGTTGTAACACATACTTCTTTTTTAACCTCTTTCCAACAAACAGAAGGGTGCACGTTTCTGTGCAAATATACTATAAGGGCAGCTGTTTCAGTGCAGCTATGGAAGAGCGTAATCTAAAGCTTATTAAAATTTAGACCAAAGATTTAAGACAACATGAGGCAACTGCAGTGGTGTGAATCAAAGTTTTCATGTAGTTGCAAGTAGTTACAAGCCGCTAAACATTCAACATGTCAAATCACAGTTTCAAGGTTGCATAATGTCTTTCTGTGGAAACTGTGATGAACCTCACACCAGTGTCTGAAACTGGAATCAGTATTTTTTTCTCAATTAAAAGTTCACTTAAGAAGCCTTTTGTATCTAATGCTAAGCAGTATCACATACTAACTGATTCAACCGGTGTCTGATTGGGAAATGCGCCATATAATGACAGCTGTAAGGGGGATTTTACAATTTACAACTTTACAAACAAATGATAATGCAAGTTATGATTTGAAGATCAACAGTCACATTCCTCATTCTTGAACCTCTTTAGATGTGGAATTAGCCTATATCAGTGCACAAGTTCAAAAATCAAATAGAAAACTGAATCAAAGCAGTCTTGTCATTTGGTAAAACAAAATGTCATATGGTAAAACGGGGAAATTATTCAAAATTGAATACAAAATCTATAACATATTGTAATAATTCAAATACACAACAAAATTACTGTATGAAGTGTTATATTATATGAAGTTTTACATAATTTGGCAGCATTTTTTACTTTTTATAGGAATAATGCTGAAAAAATGTTGACAGATGGGGCGCTTTATCTTTAAAAGACAAAATTTTATATAAATGCTTTAATAATATGGATTATTTTTTGCTAGCCATAAATTCAGTATACATCAACATTTTCATTATGGATTTTTTTGTGATTGGGTCATTAATGCTGATTTTATTATCTATGGAAAACAATCTGTTTTACCGAATGACATTTTTATGGTGTAAATACAATTAATTGCAATAAAAAGACAAAAAATAATATATTTTTGAGTGGGCACATACTAAATCAAAAAGTTAACATCTTAAAGTATTAAAAAAATGTTGAAATTGACTTGCTGTTGCATTTTTATTTTTTTGAGGTTTTGAAAACCTAAAACGTCACTGACCCATGTATGTACACACACACACACACACACACACACACACACACACACACACACACACACACACACACACACACACACACACACACACACACAGCTCACACAAAGAAAGGCACACACAGACAAATGGACAATAGGAAGGGCTACTAGGGGGGAACTGAGAGCACAAGCCCCACCTCCCCATCGTGCTTTAGCGTGCTCTGTTACCATGGCAGCCCGGCTCTGTTTCTCAGTGCTGCAACTGTCGCCATGCCAACGGCAGAGGCAGACTTTTCCGCAGAGGCGCGGCGCGGCTGATGACACCTGACGCATGCCCGTGCGCGCCACACACACACACACACACACACACACACACACACACACACACACACACACACACACACACACACACACACACACACATCACACCAAATGAGGCCTCAGCAGCAGGTGTGTGGAGAGACAGGCAACCTGTCTTTCATCCCCTTTCCCCTCTTCCCTTGTGCACAGTTGTGCCATTCCTGGTCCTGCTCTAATTGGAGTCCCTGTGTGACGCTGAGATCACACACACACACACACACACACACACACACAAGCACACACACACATGCACACACACACAAACATAAATGCATCCACAATAATACACACACACACACACACACACACACACACACACACACACACACACACACACACACACACACACACCGCTGTGATCTGCACACACTAGCCACCAGGATACCAATGTCAATTTGGGTTCTCAAGGACAAGGACAGAGAGGGGGAGAGAGAAAGAGTGGATAGTTAGAGAGAGAGAGAGAGAGAAAGAGAGAGAGGGAGAAAGAGATGGATAGAGTAAGAGAAAAGAAGTGGAGTTCTTTCCATCATCCCACTCAGGTAAAAAAGAGCAACAGGGAACATCAGTGCTAAAAAAAAAACAAAAAAAAAAAAACTCAAATATATAAAAAAATATTGGTGCTCTACGTTTTCAAATGATCTGCAGCCTCAAAGGCACTCAGGGACAAGATGCCCACCCATACCCACCTTCAACTGCCAGCCTACGAGTGGGAGAAGACAGGGAGGGAGAGAGGGAGCGAGGGAGAGAGGGAGGAGGGAGAGCAAAGGGGTTGTCATGGCAGTGCTGTGAACACTGAACTGCAGGGTAGTGAAGCCCTTGAGCTAGAGATGGAGGGGACTAGGAACACTGGAGAGAGAGAGAGAGAGAGAGAGAGAGAGAGAGAGAGAGAGAGAGAGAGAGTGAGAGAGAGAGAGAGAGAGAGAGAGAGAGAGAGAGAGAGAGAGAAATGCGTGGGCCACTTGACCTCTGTGGCGGATGAATGAAAAAGAGACTGGCCTCGCCTGCAGCTACCCCACACCTTGCGGCAGCTAGTGACTCTCACTGTTGGGAGGAGAGTCTCTCATCACACACACGTACACACACACACACACACACTTACACAAACACACACAGGCAAGTGGGCACAGTGACATACACAAAAACATATGCAGAAGCATTTATGCAGAAAAATATGCATGCCCACACAAAAACAAACGCACACACACAGACACACAGACACACACACACTTGTTTACACCGACATATTCACAAACACTAATACAGCAGGTCTACTTTGATTCTCTCCCTCACTTCTGGCAAGGCTGCAAAATAGCACGTGTCTCTCTCTCTCTCTCTTTCTCTGTGTCCGTCAGTCTCCCAGCACCAGAGAGGGAAACACACGCCACAGACAGCTAAAAAAAGACAGAAGCCTTGGCAAACACTTCATAGCCTATGCAAAGTCACGCAAATGCCTGGAATTGAACTACAGATACTGACAAAAAGAAAAAAAGCACACACACACACACACACACACACACACACACACACAGGCCCATTGCGTTTCCAAAGGACACACATTCTTCACACTCTGTTAACTGCCCAATCACAACTTATTCACCACAAGCCCTCATTACGTCCACCCTACTTCACTTGCACACACCATCACTACACTGTGTCCGTCCATCTCTCCTCTCTCTCTCTCTCTCTCTCTCCAGTCTTTTTCTTCAGCATCTCTCTAATCCCATATGACTGATCCTAGCATAATTCTTTTTCCTCTCTCCATGACATTGATCAATCCTTGTGGAGTCGGTGCATGTGCTTGTTGTTTGTTCCTTGTTTGCCATATACACACACACACACACACACACACACACACACACACACACACACACACACACACTCCAAATGATGGTCAAGAAGCTAAGTAATGCCCTCTATGGCAAGAAACGTCACCTCATCACAACTCCTATCTCTTGCTTTGTGTTTGTCTCTCACTCTCCTTCTCTCTGACACACACACACACACACACACACACACACACACACACACACACACACACACACACACACACACACACACACACACACACAGACACACACCCTCTCTCGCTCAGATGCATAGAGACTGTAGACTCTCCCACACACACAAACAAGTGCATGGATGAGTGGTTTTGAGAGACAGAAAGAGAACAAGTGAGATGCAAAGTCCTCAAAGGGCAACACTTATTACTGACTGACTTCCTGCCAGTCTGCCTCTACGTGTACGTGTGTGTGTGTGTGTGTGTGTGTGTGTGTGTGTGTGTGTGTGTGTGTGTGTGTGTGTGTGTCTGTGTGTGTGAGATTATGAGTGTGAGTTCTCACATGCTCACACCATCTTCATATTTGATGTCTGATGTCCCAAGTGGCAGTACTGCATCTGCAGAGTGCGAATGTGTGAGTGTATGAGACAGGTTCCTATTCTTACGCTATTGTCAACGTCTAGCTGAATACTCCAGTGGAACAAACACTGTCTCTGTGTGCATGTGTGTGTGTGTGTGTGTGTGTGTGTATATATGTGTTGGAGGTAATGGACCTGGTGGAAGACAGAGGGAAACTGCCAAAACCAAATCATTACAACACAGACACACAGACAGAGACACACAAACACACACACACACACA
>JAODXP020000028.1:19587900-19595400 GCA_027497455.2 Sardinella longiceps | reverse complement strand
GAGAGGCACTAGGGGGAGGAATACACAAACACACACACACACACACACATCACAAAAACAAAAAAAACACACACACACAATAAATAAAACATGAAACATATAGGAAACCATAATACATACACATGTACAGTACAAGTAGACCCTCATATAGAGAGAAACACATCCCCATAAACACACACACACAAGAAACAACACATACATGACACAAACACACACACACACACACACACACACACACACACACACACACACACACACACACACACACACACACACACACACACACACACACACACACACACACACACACACACACACACGGCCCCAAAGAGGGTCTCTAATGTAATAACAGTATTGTGCTGTGCTGAGGTGAGAGCAGCACGGCCATCACAATATAACCACTATCATCAGTCTGCGGCCACACAGGAGACACATGACAAGATGGGCGGAGGTGTGTGTGGGTGTGTTTCCACAGGTACAACCCAAACCCAAGGGAAGGGACGTCTCTCTGTGTGTGTGTGTGTGTGTGTGTGTGTGTGATGAATGCATGATGCGATCTAGAACAAGACACGTAGGGATGCAACCTGTCCTCGTAGCGGTGAACTGGCATGGCCGTGGTTGTATTAGGCTGAGCGCCACACTGCAGGTATGGAGCGCTAGTGCTAGCGCTAGCGGTAGCAACAGCGATGCAGCCACACGGCAGTAATGGCTCTCCCACCAGGGCGCCGTTCCAGCCATCTCTGCAAACTCCGCAGCGCTGCCTCGGTTAGACCAGCTCACGTGCGCAGTGCACAGCATGCAGGAAGGAATTACACGCGCGTTCAAGGACTTTACTCCAATTCAGACCAATACTGTACACCACGCAAGGGTGAAGTGGGTGTGCTTGCATTATTATGTGTGATGAGTGAGAGCGTGTGTGTGTGTGTGTGTGTGTGTGTGTGTGTGTGTGTGTGTGTGTGTGTGTGTGTGTGTGTGTGTGTGTGTGTGTGTCTTACATTGTAGAAATATGTTAGGATGTACAGTACAGTATAGCATGCGTGTGCTGGGTGTGATAGGTGCATGTACAGGACACACACTCCTTTGTGAGTGTGTGTGTATGTGTGTGTGTGTGTGTGTGTGTGTGTGTGTGTGTGTGTGTATGTGTGTGTGTGTCTTACATTGTAGAAATATGTTAGGATGTACAGTACAGTATAGCATGCGTGTGCTGGGTGTGATAGGTGCATGTACAGGACACACACTCCTTTGTGAGTGTGTGTGTATGTGTGTGTGTGTGTGTGTGTGTGTGTGTGTGTGTGTGTGTGTGTGTGTGTCCTGTGATTGGCAGCGGGGAGAGTAGTCTGTGGGTGGTGATTACAGGTGATTTGTGCAGTGAAATATCTGCAGGCTCACTTAGAGCAGCCAACAGCTCAGAGCTAGGGATCTTCCACTACCAATTACACACCTGTGTGCCTTTGGACGTGTGAAAAGTGTGTGTGTGTACAGTATGTGTGTGTGTGTGTGTGTGGGTGGTTGGGTGTGTGTCTTCGTTAAAATGCACTCTGTCTCACTGTACTTGTGATAACTTTGTGTCTGTGTATTTGTGTCGGTGTGTGTCTCTCTTTGTGTGTGTGTTTGTGTGCCTGTGGGTGTTTGGGTCTGTCTGTCTGTGTGTGTGTGTGTGTGTGTGTGTGTGTGTGTGTGTGTGTGTGTGTGTGTGTGTGTGGCTTGTCTGTCTGTTTCTCCCTCTCATATCATCCACACTATCATCATGAATCATTGCTGCAGCTTGTGGACGCTTCCGTTGGTTCCTGTGAAGTGGAGCCGTTAGGAATTGATTCAGCTCTCCTGGATCATCAACATGGAGCTGAATATCAAAGCACCTATGTGGGTCCTTATGCTGAATAGGGGAATGATGGAGAGAAGGAGAGAGAGAGAGAGAGAGAGAGAGAGAGAGAGAGAGAGAGAGAGAGAGAGAGAGAGAGAGAGAGAGAGAGAGAGGGATAGTACATGTCCATCTTCAGCGGCAGCATGAGTAGACAAGGGATGTGTTGACAGGCAGAATGATGGAAAGACACAGGAAGCAAGAGGGGAAAGAGAGAGAGAGAGAGAGAAAGAGAAGGAGGGGAAGCACATGTCCATGTCCAATGCTGACAGTAGTAATGGAAGCATCTTGCTGCTCTCTGCAGCTTCTATACGTGTATGAGTGATTACAGAGTCTCCTGTCTGAGAGGAGTGGGAGGATAGACAGAGCGAGAGAGAGAGAGAGAGAGAGAGAGAGAGAGAGAGAGAGAGAGAGAGAGAGAGAGAGAGAGAGACCTGACAGAAGCCCAGTACCCTGATAAGGATTCTATATGTTAAGCAGAAAGCACAGGCAGGGGAGAGAGGGAGAGGGAGAAAAAAATCCCCACAACCATCCTCCAGCTTTAGACACGGGAACAGCAACCTGACTTGCTATAAATAGCAGAGGAGATTGGCAGGTGAGATAGACCTTTTAAGGCTCTCTCGGTGACCCTTTCCTCATTCTCTCTCATTCTCTCTTCTCTCTCTCTCTCTCTCTCTCTCTCTCTCTCTCTCTCTCTCTCTCTCTCTCTCTCCAAGTGGTCTCATTGCAATAGCTACATTGGGTGCAACACAGCCACAGTCATATGGGCACACAATATATCATCAAATACGGTAGCGGTCATTGCCTGCATAAATCTGTATGTATAACAGTGTTATCCAATATTAACTGGTGAATTCTAAGTTGGGTCTGGAGGACCATGTACTGTAGATTAGGGGTCCACAGACTTTGGCTCCTCAGCCAGATATGGGCTTTGTTGCCTAGACATTGTTTCTCAAAAGAAACGCAACCCTAACCCCTATTCCTCCCTCACTGCACTGTCTTTGTCATTCTCTCTCTCTCTCACACACACACACACACACACACACACACACACACACACACACACACACACACACACACACACACACACAAATATAAACTTAGCTCAAAATGTAAAGAATTTTGTGCAGATAATGTTGCAACAATGCTTCTTGGCATAAATGGTGAATGCGTAGGAACATCAGCCCATGGGTTGCAAGCTTGGAAATGTTTTTTGTCTGTGATAAAAGAGAACTGGGGCCTTGATTGGTGGTGGTGATGGTGGTGGTGGTGAGTGGGGTTTGGGAGAGGGAGAGGGAGTACTTTTAACCTCAAGTAACAGAATCATTGTCTAAATGATCCCACTAAACCACCTCGCCACTGTGTGAACAGAACAGCGACACTCCTACTGCCACTTTCCTTCTTTTCTTTTTTCCTCTCTCATCTCTCTCTCCTCTTCTGTAATTATGAGCTCTGAGCGACAGAAAGGCTCCAGTTTGAGGAGATGAATGGCAGTAATATCTGTGTTTGTCTGTGTGTGTGTCTGTCTCTGTGTGTGTGTGCGTCTGTGTGTGTGTGTGTGTGTGTGTGTGTGTGTGTGTGTGTGTTCTGCCGGCAGAGAGCAGATGCTGGCAGCGGCCAAGGTCATAAGTCTGTTTCTCAAGGAGTGGAGAAAAACATTCTGATTGTGAGGCACCCGTTGAGCTCAAATCATCTGCTAAAGTCAGTCAGAGATAAATGCAATATGGCTCCATCATGTCACCTCCATTGAGGCTGATCTCCAGCTCACAAGAGCTCCACTCATCACTGAATCGACTGACTTAAAACATTTTCTTAACCGTCTCTATGTTTTTCCCAAAGCAACCGGGGGGTTGGGGGGTGTAAGTGCATTAGAAGATTTGAAGGCAATAGGAACTCTTGGAAGAGCTGAAGGTGGAGGGCATCCTTTGGTGTTGCCCATGCTAGAGACCATTCCTTGGAGGAGTGGAGGGACCAGAGGGCAACATGGCTTTAAAGGTATAATCCGGCATGAATCAACACCTAGCCCTGCTGTTTTATACTGCAAAGCGCTACTGAAAGCCACCTCAATGATAAACTTTTGTGCATCATAGACCGAGTTTGCGAAACGGCAGCTAACACTAACTGAATGAGGCATGTCAAAAACGAAACCTAATCGATTTGCTTTCGTTTTGAAATGCCCCATTCTGTTAACGTTAGCTGCCATTTCGCTATCTCAGTCTGCCTTGCATGAAATCCAGTGATTGAGGTGGTTAACAATAGTGCTTGGCAGTACAAAACAGTAGGGCTATGTGATGATTCACGCCGGCTTTCTCCTTTAAGGTAGATGGGAGCAGATCCATCAATCACTCTGTAGGGCAACATTAGTCCTATGAATTTGAATGCTGTAATATCCAGAATATTAACAAGGGTTAATACAGTTGCTAAATGTATTTATCTTTGAGGTTAATACATGGGTGAAGGCTATACGTGGGAATGCATTTCTTTTCATCATTTTTTTGTCTAATGAAATCATGATCAGATTGTGATTCAATAGGTTATGTTCAGTAAACTCAGGATGGATGAGATTACTACAATACAAGGGTAAAGTCAATTCATGGTTGTTTTCTTAGTGAACATAAGATACTGACCTCATGCATACCATGTTGTCGGAGTTGTCTGAGAATTCTAGTCTTCTTCTGGGATGTTGCTAACAACGTTGTGAACCTTGTTCACAGCATGTTTCATATTGATTCAGCATGTAAGTATCGGTACTGCAGGCCTGAGTTCTGCTAAATGCTGAGATGGTTTGACCAGTTTCACCTCCCCTCATCACACTGCAAATTTGGATTTGCCCAGTGCAACATTAGGGCTCTCCTCCACACAATCACTGAAGGCCGCTTACAGACATGGTTAAGTGTCTCATCTGATATTTGTTTTGTTCATCTTGGCTTTTATTTGTCTTTTTTTCCAGTGCCTGTCGAAAGAATATTATCTTGAAGGTAAAACTGCCTCACCATTTCTCTTAATTCACTTGATTCTTTTTAATTTCAGTGTGAGCTGAAACACTGAGTCCCACTGCAGCACTGATTCTTTGCACAAAGGCAAATGTCTTAATTGGCCTGCAAGCATTAAGGGCACGTCTGACTGCTCGCCCAAGTGGCTGCTTAGTCTTAGTCTTGTATGCATCCATTCAATCCACTTGTACATTTGTTTTTCTTTTCCACGGTAATGATAACTTGTACGCAATTGCCCATACATAAAAAAAAAAATTTGTATGTACATACTCACATGTCTGTCTGCCTGCCTCTCTCTCTCTCTCTCTCTCTCTCTCTCTCTCTCTCTCTCTCTCTCTCTCTCTCTCTCTCTCTTTCTCTCTGCTGCTGCTGCTTTTCATTGGCTTGGGCCCAATTGACCAAATCAAGCCACTTGCGCCCGCCTCCAAACCCTTGGTAGTCATTGCCACGCAACTCCAAATTGGGACTGTGATTACTGAGCTCAATTGAGTTTGTGCACTTCTACAGCCTACTGTGTCAGTAATTAGCAACATACCAGGTCACTGACGGTGGCTTTCCAAATCACTTCAGTCAGAGTTTTGGTTACAATTAGGAGGCTTTCAGTTTGATCAGCATCTATTTCTCATTAAAGCTCGAAATCAGTGTTTCAGCAAGGAGTACTTTGGAGAATGCCAATGTAACATAAAGTGTCTGGTAGAAGGTACACAATTAACATTAACTTCAATTGCATTTTCTTGGTTATGCTTATGATTCATAGTTCATAAAATAAGCTTTCTATAGTCTTAGTAACTTTTACAAAATCTAAGATGAAAATGGCCAATAAATACAAAAATAGCTAACAATTTGTACATACTGTACATGAATTTACATTAATATTTCAACATGCCTGGTGTGTGTTAATCCACATAAGGTTTCAGTGATGTGCTTCTCACTCATATACAACAAGGCACTCTGTGCCTGAAAGATGTTCCCAATGGTCTGGAGTCAGCATCATAGCTACAGTGTCCAGGTCAATGCAGAACCATAAATCTACACTGAGCCAGCAGTGACAACCTACAGCAATGTTATGTATGGCCAAGGTCACAAGGAGAAGGGAAGCGTTCTGATTAGGAAGTCCTGTAGATGCAATCATCTAATGCCAAGTCCTGTAGATGCAATCATCTAATGCTAACCTTTGAGAAAAATATGATATGGATGATCATGTCATCTCATTTGAATTTCATCTTGAGTTCACAAGAGCTGCACTCAACACTCAATAGTCTCTTGTCCCTTTCTCCTTGTGACTTAGAAACTCTGTATGAGATCTCCAACACCGTTTCAACTGATGACCCTCCACTTGGCCAAGGTGCCCCCTCCTTGCCCCATGCCCTGAGAGGATACTGAGAAGACATCAGGCAGATGTGAAGATACAAATGGTTCACAATAATGTGCCTTTGTGTTGCATGCATGGGTTACACAGCTATGGCAGCACAGAGAGAGGCCTGCATCATGGCTTATTTGTGGAGCTGATTTTCCCTCTCTCTCTCTCTCTCTCTCTCTCTCTCTCTCTCTCTCTCTCTCTCTCTCTCTCTCTCTCTCTCTCTCTCTCTCTCTCTCTCTCTCTCTCTCTCTCTCTCTCTCTCTCTCTCTCTCTCTCTCTCTCTGCCCCGAAGCCAGAGAGCATGACTTAATGCGTGGCTGCCGCGTGGAGTAATATCATAATGCCACATGAATTAATACACCTCTCACACGAAGCGCACGGCTGCCCTGGAGCCTCCAATTCCATCACAGGGAGCCCTGCATATATTTCCAGCCTTCGAACAAGCCCTTCCTGCGCACACACACACACACACACACACACACACACACACACACACACACACACACACACACACACACACACTCTTACACATTTTCTCTGATGCATTATGAGCACACCCACACTAAAGACAAACACGCACACTCACACACTCACACACACACACATACACACACACTCACTCAACCAAACACACATTCATACTGTCCATAGACCGCATCGCCAAATCACCAATTAACTGTTGACCAGGAACACATGAAAGTTATGGTTCAATTAGAATGGGGGAGGCGGGGGAGCGAGAGAGGAGCTGAGGTAAAAAACTAACTCAATACATCAATTAGAGCAAAGTCAATTAGGACAACTTTCCAATTATGGGAGAAAATCTGTTACTTGAGGGCAATGGCTATTTAACGAGCTTTTGACAGAAGGCACTATGTGGCCACGGTGCTGCACAGCATGGGTAGTGTACATAAATGTGTGTGTGTGTGTGTGTGTGTGTGGGTGGGTGTGGGTGTGTGTGTGTGTTTACAGTGTGTGTGAGGGAGAGACTGTGAGTAAGTATATGTGTGTATATGAGTCACTTCACGTGGTTGTGCATTACTAACATGGCCAGAGGAGGACAAACGTTCGTGTATGGCGTTATCTGAAGACGTCAGCAATTTGGCCTTAATATTCACTCTTGCCCTGAGCATCTGTATACAGCCCTAGTGTACAAAATGGTGGTGGACCAAGTGATGCTTAGTGACCTCTTGGCATGTAACAGGCCAGACATGAAGCTCCTTCACTAAAAGAAAATGAAATACTGCTGCTGATACTACTGCTGCTACCACTACTATAACAGCCACAGA
>JAODXP020000028.1:19565400-19567900 GCA_027497455.2 Sardinella longiceps | reverse complement strand
CACACACACACACACACACACACACACACACACACACACACACACACACACACAGCAGCACCAGCAGGAGCAGCAGCATCCGGACTGTTGACAGAGCAATTATTTACATGTATGCTTGTCCAGACGAGATCCATACGCTGGTGACAGCTCGTGCTCTTGACCCCTTTCACCTTCTGATTCATGTATTTACATGTCTACACGGACTTTTGTCAATAGACACACTCAATAACGCTCACTTAAGGTGCTGACACTGGCTTCTGATGAATACACCAATATCAGATTTGAGCCTTGTATGCCTTGTACCAACTTCCTGATGCAATTTGTCAGCATAAACATAATCATCACACGCATTAACTCCATGACAGACTCTCTCTTTAAAATGCCTTTAACCTTTTGTTTGGGTAGTTGTGACTTTTTATTATTAGCAAATAATATTATTATTAATGTCACAGTACGAGAGCAGATATGCTGTTTTGATTAATCCATTTTGGGCTTTACATTAAAAACGGAGCCCTCTTCTCACACGGCTGTAGGGCTAACCTTTTGCCACGTGCCGGTGCTAGCGTGCTGAGCAGCTGTCGCTAGTTATTAGCGCTGACATATATTAGCTGATTTGCCATGGATCAGTGGCTGGCTGTAACGGCGTCTCAAATGTCAGGTTAATGGAACGGTCAGAGGAGTCATAATTCACAGGGTCTCAAGTGCGGGAGCAAACTTGCAGACACCTTTGGAGATAACCACAGGCCACCCTCTAAGTGCTACGACACACACACACACACACACACACACACACACACACACACACACACACACAGATTCATCTCGAGAGGGAACTGTCAGTGCAGGCAGAGCTATTTACATAATGTGTGTACACTGAGATGTTATGCTACACTCGGCTGTGTTGTTGTAAATTATTCGCCGGCTCCCAAATGCCTGCACATCCAAGGCTAATGCGTTTTCAATTGATAAGTCATTTACATTTGAATTCATTCCTTTTGTAGGCACTTGTATCTGAAGTGACAGTGAAGAGAAGCCCATGCATCATCAGTAGGTACGTGGATATACTTAGAAATCAATCCTGAGCTTTGCAAGGGGCCTCAATACAACTCCTAAAGGCACTGGAGGCCATTATGAGCTATTACAAACCTCTACCATTTATTGTCACCAACTGTCAGTGAACTATTACCTCAGGATTGACTACACTTCCATATTTTTATTACTACAATGGATTCAGACAACAAAGGGGTAAAAATCAAAGTACACGGCCCAAGCTCAATCAACTGGGAACAAAGGTAATGAAACAAGAACAAAACACTATGTGACATAGGTATAAAACAAAAAAAAAAATAACGTGGAATTAATCTTATGCTTTAAAGCAGGGGTGGCTAAACTCTTGTGCTTGCAGGCGATATGCTGAAAAATCTAATCTGCCAAGGGCCAATGCAAAATTACGAGCGCTAATTTTCCACCAATTACAAGTGAAATATGGCTAATCTAATATGATAAATAGAATAACAAGCTGCTAAGGCAATACGGTCGCTGGCGTCATCTAGAGTTCTGGCCATAACTGTCAGTAGCGAAGAATCCTTTAAAAAATTCCTGAGTCTAAACCCTCAAACTTTAATAGGTTCTTTCTTGGGCAAAGACTCAAGTCCCGTGAATCCATCAGTAACTTTTGCCGTAAGGTTGCACACAGACGAACAGACAAACAAACAAGTTCCGGCAAAAATATAACCTCCTTGGCGGAGGTAAAAAAGATCTTCTGAGGCCTGCTGTTATTATTATTTATGAAGAGAGCCAGACACCCTTATCTGATTTTACAGAAAAAGATCTCCTCCGAGCTCCATGTTAGCCACAAACACCGATCATGGACAAATTGGTTAGGTGCCTTGTTCAAGAGTTATCTCAGCCGTGGATGTTGAGGGGGAACAAAGTGTAGTTCATTCACTGCCTGGTGCCCACATTTCTCATGCTGACCCAAAGGGGGAATCAATCTCGTGACCCATATCTTCTAGGCCCTCACATATATCTTGGTACCTATCGTGGCTGCCAGGGAAATCAACAGATCTCTGCTGAACTGGGCTGGCAATTTCAAGAGGCTCCCTGGTGGTGAACTCACAAACTCACTCAAGCGGCCGTGTAAAAGCACTGGCCAAAACTTTTTCATCCTTCATCCCATTCAAAACAAGTGGCAAGCACAATGTGCCATTTCAAGTACTCAGTCAGCGCAGCTCTGATTGACGGAGTTTGAGAAAAAAAGAGAGAAAAAGAAAGAGAAAGAAAGAGAAAGAGAGGGAGAGAGAGAGAGAGAAAGCGAGAGAGAGAGAGAGAGAGAGAGAGAGAGAGAGAGAGAGAGAGAATTACTACTTTCTGTTTTCTGATGGATCTCAGCAGAATGGTCATTCAGTGAGAGTGAGGGGGGTGGGGGTGGGGGGGTCAGAGAGGTCTGTCCACTCTTGTAATGTTTTAGCTGAAAAGCTCGAGACCAATCTTTGCTGGA
>JAODXP020000028.1:19555400-19557900 GCA_027497455.2 Sardinella longiceps | reverse complement strand
ATGTTAGTAGCTTTTCAATATGCACATATAAATATATGTTATATATAAATATATAAATAGTTGTCCATTCTATTATACCTTTAAACATTCTATTAAACATAATACTGAACCACCCACACGGACAGTCAGAGCATCTAATGGCCTTGAGCAGTATCCACAAGAAGAAAAGGCAGGTAGTGAAAAAAAGGGAGGAAGAAAAGGTGACGATGAAAGAAAGAAAGAAAGAGTGTGAAGAAGTGTGGAGGGAGCCAAACGAGGACAAATAGAACGCTAGAGTCCAGAATAGGTTAAGTGGAGTTCAAGCAGATGTATGGACACCCCTAAGGTGCTCTAAAGTTCAGACCTTTCCATCTATTTAAACACAAGTACTCGAAAGAACGTGAATGAATTATGTCATTAACTGGGAAAGACAAAGATCGAGAAAAAAGGAGATTGAAAATCGATATGAGTGAATGTTATCTTAAGGCTAGCAGACCGATGAGGAGACGGAGCCGATGAAGTGAACGGGAACGGAGACGGGACAGATGGTCCGAGGCGAAGCACGGTACAGATCACTAACAGAAGAGGAGCCAGAAGGACGAACCAGAGCAGGGTAGCGAGTGTGACACTTAACACAGAGGCCACAGGCTATATTTCATCTTCAATATGCAGTGGATGTCCACTTTTAATGTAGCGACTAAGACGAGGACATTAGCGAGTGACTGCTATTTAAGAGCTCCAGCATGGGAGCCAGGGAAATAAATAAGCTATTAAGAGTGCAGAGGGAGAGAGGAGAGGGAAAGGAGGAAAGAGGAGAGGAGAAGAGAGGAGAAAAGAAAATAGAGAGCACAGACAGAGGAAACAACCCTGGCAGGAGACGAATACAGACTCCAGTGCCAAGGTCTCTCTCTCTCTCCTCTCTCTCTCTCTCTCTCTCTCTCTCTCTCTCTCTCTCTCTCTCTCCCTCACTCCCTCCTCTGAGGTCTACGGAGAGCACAGTGAGTGTACATAGGAAATGTGCATATCATTGCCAAGCACACACACACACACACACACACACACACACACACACACACACACACACACACACACACACACACACGTACACACACACAGAGCCCCACACGGTGAATCAGAAGAGACAGAGCTTATCCCCACAAGCATCTGAGGGGCTTTACATATCCCTCAGCTCCAAGGATTCAATTTATGGAAGGAGAGCGCCGTGATCTGCGGAGGGCTTCGGGAAGCAGGAGGCTCTAAATCCAGCTCTCTTTTCGCCGGGAAAAATTCCATATCCCGTACCCCCCCTCCACCTACCCCAGCCCCTTTCCCCCACGAGTGCCGTGTCCCGATTGGGCTTGGGGCTTTGGAAAGGAGAGGCGTGCAGTGCAAGGCCCCCTGACTGAAATCTCTGGAGCAAGATGAGGTGCGCCTGTGCAAATACCTCCCCTTCTGTCGGAATATGGGTGACTACATCTCTCAAGCAAAATGTAATACTGTTCTGAGCCGCCTGTGTGCAGATTGGTGTGTGTGTGTGTGTGTGTGTGTGTGTGTGTGTGTGTGTGTGTGTGTGTGTGTGTGTGTGTGTGTGTGTGTGTCTGTGTGTTTACATCTATGTTTGCCTGACTGTGTGTGCTCCTCTTCTTCGCTAATAAGATGACTCCACGGGGATCTCTGTGCATGCCTTTTATGTTTGATTGTGTGTATGTGTGTGTGTGTGTGTGTGTCTGTTTCTAAGCTCAGGGTCTATTGAGATCTCTCTGCAGTCTCTGTGGCCAACCTGTATCCATATATGTGTCTTTTCATCTTTGTGTGTGGGTGTGGGTGTGTGCGTCTCTCTTTCTCTAGGTGTGCGCCTGTCAGCATGTGTGTCCATGCACACGTGTGTGTGTGTGTGTGTGTGTGTGTGTGTGTGTGTGTGTGTGTGTGTGTGTGTGTGTGTGTGTGTGTGTGTGTGTGTGTGTGTGAGAGAGAGATGTGTGTGTGTGTGTGTGTGTGTGTGTGTGTGTGTGTGTGTGTGTGTGTGTGTGTGTGTGTGTGTGTGTGTGTGTGTGTGTGTGTGTGTGATGATTTCTCAGTGGTCCCCATGCCCCTCTCCAGCTTAAGCGGCTGGCAGGCAGCTCTGTGCTGGCGCTCTGCTGGCGGATCTCTGACATTGACTCTGACGGGAACCTGATCTTAAGACCCCCACCGGGACAGACGGGGGGGCCAACGGAAGCGGAATGCTGAGCGCCTCTGCGTCTGTGTGGCACGTCTCACTCCTCCTTCTGCTCTCCCTCCATGCCACCTCTCCTCCACCCCTCCTGTCTGTCTCTCCCTCTTTTCAGTCTGCTCTTCTCCACCCATATTATTTCGCTTCTACAGCATTTCTCTAATTCTTATCTATCCCTCTCTTTTGTCTGGATGCTATATTAGTCTGTCCCCTTCTCTGTTTATCTCTCTGTCTTTCTGCCTCTTCTCCATCTCTCTCTCTCTCTCTCTCTCTCTCTCTCTCTCTCTCTCTCTCTCTCTCTCTCTCTCT
>JAODXP020000028.1:19547900-19550400 GCA_027497455.2 Sardinella longiceps | reverse complement strand
TCTTCATATCTCACTGTTCTGTAGCCCCACACCTCCTGTTTATTCCTTTACCATCCATCCATTCATCCATCCATCCATCCATCCATTCACTGATGCATTAGCTGATCCAGTTTTCCTCTGCTCAATTCTATATTCACTGGCATATCTGCCATGACCTCCACCTCACGGGGAGTTGGAGCATCTTTCCCTCATTAGCTCACCAAAGTGTCCACAGATGTGTATGGAAACACCAGCGGGCAGCCCAATCCCAGCTCCAAACTCTGATGCCATGATGACGCGAGGGAGTGTATGAGGGAGTGTATGAGTGAGTGAGAGAGAGTGAGAGAGAGGGAGAGAAGAGCTGCGTGCGTAAAAAAAAAGAGTGTTTTCTATGGCGTGACCCTGACGCTGTGTAGAGCCCAGAGGCAGCTGCATATGCACATGCAGCCTTCTCTGTAATCCCTCCTGACCAGACTACTCTCAGTCTCTCTCTCTGACTCAGCTTCTTGCAATGGGTTCACGATGAACCAGCCCACATTTGTATATAAAGCCTTTTCTATTTAGAGCACAGGCTGGGCTGCTTTCTCTTTTCATCTCATAAACACTTTTATCCTGTTCACCCCCCCCCCCTTCAAACACACACACCACTCCCCACCCATACACACACACACACACACACACACACCCAATACCCCCATCCCCCCCTTTCCCTCCAAACACACACACCACTCCCCACCCATACACACACACACACACACACACACACACACACACACACCACACACCACATACCCCCCCCCCCCTTCCCTCCTCCTTGCAGCGGGAGACGTGTAATTTGTAGGAAATGCAACATAATCATATCTGCGCACAATTAAGGCGCTCCCCTGATCTTAATTGGGTCCTTAACGAAGCCGGAAGAGTGGAAGTTGAAGCGCAGCGGAGTGTCGGCGTGGCTCTGTGTAAGCAAAACTTTCGGCGGGGCTGGCAAGGCAAGGCAAGGCAAGGCAAGGCAAGGCAAGGCGGTGCTGAGCGGGATGGAACAGCTGCGCAGGAACCCAGCACAGGTTACAGAGGGCAAGGACACAGCACGAGCTCCACTGGCTCTGCACACGTCTCCGACTGGGAGAATAATATATGCACATCTCAATCTCTCTCTCTGTGTGTGTGTGTGTGTGTGTGTGTGTGTGTGTGTGTGTGTGTGTGTGTGTGTGTGTGTGTGTGTATGTACAGTATGTGTGAGTACTGTATGTTTAGCTGCATGTAGTGAGGACTGCATTGCACCAAAGCAGTTGTTGGCAGAGCTAATAATTCCCCACAGCAGCTAATCAAATAATCATGGCACCTTTGAATGTTTTGTAATTCTACGTCATCTACTTCAGCCTAAGTCAACCTGTATCTATTGTATGGCGCACCAGTTTGTATAGAGTACCACAGACGCATTGACTTCTTTCTCAATGCATATGGTTATGTAGAGTAGGAGCTAATTCATGAAGCATGAAGACGGGAGAGGCGGTAGAGAGAGACAGCAGCACCTGCAGGGTTTGTGTCACTCCCCACTGGGAAAGATATTAGCGGAGCTGATCTGGGCACAGTGCAAAATTAGAAGGTAGATTTCTCAACCTTTCCTGGCGTATCAGTGTCTCAGCTCACCATGCTATCAAGTAATGGTGTCACGTACAGACCTGCCATGTGAATGCATCAGGGCAATTAATATGTCTCAATGCATTTTGGGCAGTATGATTTGGGCAGCATGACGGCACACTTTTCTGGTGTGATACTGTTTCAACACTGGCATAGAGATTGGCACAGGGGTGGATGGATATGTATGAATGAATAAATGTGTTAATGCTACTAGTTTGAATGTATGAATATGTATGAATGTTAGAAGGATTCTTATTTGCAGATCTCACCTGGAGCAAAAACGTTGGATTGCACATGTGTCCCTTTAGGCCAATTCAAACTGAAGATCCGCAACAAAATGAGAGTGTAGCTGTGTGAATCAACGGTTGCAGGTTGTTGCAAGCCGGCGCAAAAGATTTAACATGTCAACTTGCAGTTTCTGAGTTTTAGAACATCGCTGGTTTTTAGAACCTCGCAGCCCGTCTCGTCACGGATCTTTGCTTTAGCTAACTAAATATGTGTTTGTGTCCTTCTCCCAATGCATGTTCCCTTACTCCAAACTCAATTTCTCCCAAGGGAGACCAATAGAGTAACCTTGCCTTACATTACAGAGATCTACATTTGCATGTACTATATAACAATTCTGAGCTCACAGTCAAACTAAATCATGGTTTATATGGTTTCTATCTTTAAAGCAGTAAATGAACTGTGAATTTGGATTGGATTGGCTGATGGTACCGCACAAAGGTACTAAATTACCAGTGCAAATACTCCCCCTGTCTTCTGGTGAGCAGAAAAATACACTAATTTTCCACATCCTGCAGATCTGAGGACACGTAAGGGCATTACCAAAAAAAAAATGAAATTAATATAATAATAATAAAAAAAGTGTTCTTGTGTA
>JAODXP020000028.1:19528190-19537800 GCA_027497455.2 Sardinella longiceps | reverse complement strand
GTAACGCACCGGCTCTTGTGCGCACATTAAGGGGAGACCACGCAGCGTTCAAATGATAATAAGAAATGAATTTATTAAATAAAGAAAGTTAACAAAGTATATAAAGTATAATGATAAAGATAAGTGTAGTGTAGTCAGTGTAATGTTCAGTAAATAAAAGTGGTGCACAGATCAGTCTAGGGGAAACAAACCAAACGACAAAGCAACAAAAACCAAAATGCCGAGGAGGAGGAAGCAGGGGCGTGGGTTGGGAGTGGACACGTCTTATACCGCAGCCCATTAGGCACACCTGGATAAACCACAGGGGAAATAAGCGCCATGGCACCGAAGTGCCAGTAGGCGGGGTTAGTAGGTTCACCTTTAGACAAAAACGGCAGGGCCGTTACATCCCCCCCTTAAGACAGAAGCCCACTATTGAGGGTCTTCTGCAACCAAATTACCCTAACAGAAGTATAACTTAAAAAACATTCAGTACACTATAATGCAATAGACACAATCCCTATTCAACATTCACAACCGCACACACTCCACCACAAACACTCAGGACCTGATGGAAAGGCCCTCACTCACACCATCACCACCTCTCACCCTCCGGCCCCTAGGCCACCTGGCCCTCAGCAATTCCGGCGCCTGGAAAAGTGATCTAAGAGGGACAGGGGCAGAGAGACAGGAGAGGAGAGAGGTGAGACAGGCAAGGCAAAACAGCTCACAATGGCGCACGCGAAAGCGCATCTGCCATTACATTTTCTACTCCACGGATATGACGAATCTGCAGATCATAAGGCTGCAGAAATAGCGCCCAACGCATAAGACGTTGGTTCGGATTTTGTAGAGAATGTAAAAACGTCAATGGGTTGTGGTCTGAATAGACAATGACTGGATGGACTCCACCCCCCACATACACATCAAAGTGCTGTAGAGCCCACACTAAAGCCAACGCCTCCTTTTCAATGGTGGAATAATTGTACTGGTATTTATTAAATTTTCTCGAAAAATAACAAACGGGACGGTCAATGTCTGCATCATCAATTTGTAACAGCACTGCACCTGCCCCCACCTGGCTGGCATCCACCTGGATCTTAAAGGGGCGGTCAAGCCTGGGCGCAGCCAGGACAGGGGCAGTGCTGAGTAGCATCTTCGCATTGTCAAATGCCTGTTGGCACTCAGGGGTCCAAAGAAATTTCACCTTACCCCCCAACAAATTAGTAAGGGGTGCCACTACAGTAGAAAAATTTGAACAAAAACTTCGATAATACCCAATCATGCCCAAAAATCGCATTAGCTCCTTTTTTGTAGTAGGAGACGGGAAATTGTCAATAGCGAGCACCTTGGCCCGAACCGGCCTAACCTCCCCCTGACCCACTACCTTTCCCAAATAGACAACGGTCGCTTGTGCAAATTCACACTTGGCCAAATTGATTGTAAGATTAGCCTCCACAAGCCGATCAAACAATGCTTTCAGACGTGCAATATGATCTTCCCAATTATCGCTGTATGTGACCAGATCATCTAAATAAACAGCGCACCCCTGCAGGCCAGAGATGACACGGTTCATTAAACGCTGAAAACTGGAGGGGCGTTCCTAAGCCCAAAGGCCATGACATTGTACGAATAGAGTCCAGAAGGCGTGATGAACGCGGACACTTCCTGGGCTCTAGCCGTCAAAGGGATCTGGTAATAACCCTTTAAGAGATCACATTTTGTTACGTACGTGGCTGCACCTACGCGGTCTACGCAATCCTCTATACGAGGGAGGGGGAAGGAGTCAGGTTTGGTTACCAAATTCACTTTCCTGTAATCTGTACAGAACCTAAAAGTGGAGTCTGGTTTAGCGACTAACAAGCAGGGAGAAGCCCAGCTTGAATATGAAGGCTTAGCTAACCCATTATCAAGCAAATATTGGACTTCCTTTTCCAACACCTGCTGTTTGGCTGGTGGAACCCGGTAGAACCGCTGCCGAATGGGACTAGCTTCCCCAACATCAATGTCATGTTCAATCAATTTGGTACATGTGGGTATATCTGAAAATAAACTTGGAAATGACAAAATCAAAGACTGCAGTTCACCCCTCTGGCTGGCAGGAATATGACCCAACAGGCCATCGAGATTGCTTAGCATTTGCGAGTTTTTTAACCGCGGCAAAAGAACACAGTCGTCTGGGCCAACAAGCTCATCCTCGTCTCCAGCTGCCACCTTCTGGAGAGGAGAAGAACTTGCAACCCCGACTGCCAAAGCAACAGAAGCAACAGGACTGGCCTCCCCAGTCCTAGAAGCGGGAGAGTAATAGGCTTTCAACAAATTAACATGACAAAGTTGAGAAGATCTTTTTCTTGTCGGTGTCGCGACTAAGTAATCCACTTCACTAACCTGTCGTATGACGGTAAAGGGACCAGAAAATTTAGCCCGAAACGGAGAACCAGGTATTGGCAATAATGCCAGTACCTGATCCCCTGGACTAAAAAGTCGGGTTTCGGCTTTTCGATCGAACACACTTTTCATGCGTGCCTGTGATTTGCAGAGATTTTTTACAGCACACTGCCAAGCCAACAACAATCTCCGCCGAAAGCCATTCACATAATCTATGATGTTAACAGGAGGCTCTGACTCCTGCAGATCGCCCTTTAACACAGCCAAGGGACCTCGAACTTTGTGTGCAAAAACCAACTCATTAGGGCTAAAACCCAAACTGTCTTGAGACACCTCACGTGCAGCAAGCAACAACCAGGGGAGCCCATCCTCCCAGTCACGCTGAAGCTCTGTACAGTAAGCCCGCAACAACGACTTGAGAGTGAGGTGAAATCGCTCTAGCGCCCCCTGGCTCTCCGGATGATAGGCGCTACTCAAATGATGTTCAATATGCAGCAATTTCAGGACTTCAGCAAATATGTTAGATGTAAAATTACTACCCCTGTCAGACTGTACGACCTTGGGTATGCCAAAGACTGAAATAAATTGTGAAAACACCTTCACCACTGATTTTGTGTTTATGCTTCTCAAAGGATATGCTGCTGGGTAACGTGTTGCCTGACACATAACGGTCAACAAATGCAGAGAACCAGACTTTGAGGGCGGCAATGGGCCAACACAATCCATCAACAACCGTTCAAATGGCTGCCCAACCGCTGGAATGGGACGCAAAGGCGCGGGCTTGATTACCTGATTCGGTTTGCCAGTCAGCTGACACGTGTGGCACGTTTTAATGTAAGCTGCCACCTCACGTTTTAAACGTGGCCAGAAGAAATGTTCTAACAACCGATCATAAGTTTTCTTTACCCCAAAATGCCCAGCTCCCTCCCCATGAGATGTTTGTAGCACGAGTTCTCTATATTTTTTCGGTACCACTATCTGCAACACTGTGTCACGCACGTCACCTACAACAGAAACATATTTCCGAACAAGCAAGCCATCATTAACAAAATACCCTTTATCAGTGTTAGGCATACTCTCCTGAGGTAAGGCCAAATCCAATAACTCAGTCAAACTCTCATCCTGTTTTTGAGCCTGAATAAAATCCTCACGGTTAAAAGACATAGGTAAAGCAGGCACCTGCGGACAAGGACTCTTGGACTGAGATTTAGAGGAGTTCTCCACTGCTTGCGCCCGACGCTGCGCTCGTGTCACTGCGCAGGCAGTGAAAACCTCAGGGAATTCCAAATCACCCTCATCAGAATTTAATTCTATGACAGGTTCAGCCGTGACAATAGGAAACACTGGCCCACTAGCCCAAACTTTGTCTTTCGCTAATATGTTTCCCAAAATTACGTCTACACCAGGCACTGGCAATGCCGGCCGCACAGCAACAATTACCTCACCCTCCACAAGATCAGAACTCAACACGATCTTGTGGAGGGGAACGGACATGGGTTTCATCCCAATGCCCCGAATTAGAACACTTTTCCCTGTACTTGATTCCACGGAAAAAGGCAAAACAGATTCAGAGACAAATGTTTCAGTAGCTCCGGTATCTCGTAGAATTTTCACAGCTTTTCTATCAGCAGACCCAATCAGTGAGACAAAACCATCAGTTATAAATGGCCCATAGCTCTCACCTACAGATTCATCAATAATGTCAGTCTCAGAACTACACAGCTCCCCTGCTGGTGCTTCTGCTCCCGAAGCGCCAACAGGGGCAGCGTCACCTGCCAAACTCAAGTCCCTCCCCACTACAGTAGGCCTAACTGTAGGATGTTGTACAGGGGCTACGCACAAGCTCAATTTAGCAGGCTTCGCTCTGTTCTTATTTTTAGCTTTTAAGACTTCGCAATCTGATTTCCAATGCCCAACTTCCAAGCAGTAATTACATCGAGTAACATCAGACTTAGTGCGCTTAGAAACATCATATTTAACTTCTGGCTTTGAATTAGAATTAACATTGCCATTAAAACGAGACTGCCTATAATCTTCTCGAGGAGAAGGGGTGAAGTTAGAATGATCCTTAGACTTTGATTTATGTATTAAAACATACTGGTCCGCAAGCACTGCCGCTTCAGTTACATTTGTTACTTTTTGTTCATTGATGTAAGTAGCCAGACGCTCGGGGACTATATTCTTGAATTGTTCCAATATCATTAAGTCAACCAGCTCCTCCCGAGTGTTGCTATCAACTGAACTACACCAACGGTTAAAGAAACTCACTAAGTCTCGAGCAACCTCAGCATAAGTTTGACGGTCACTTTTCCTCCAGTTTCTAAACCGTTGTCGGTAATACTCGGGAACTTGTTCATATGCCCTTAATACAGCTTCTTTAACGCACTGATAGTTCTTACGATCGGTCACAGACAGCGCTACAAATGCATCTTGAGCACGGCCTGTGAACGTTGTCTGAAGCAGCAGAGTGCGCTCTGAATCACTCCACTCATTCTCGTCAGCAATCCCTTCAAAAAGAGAGAAAAAAACGTCAGGTTCACGGTCATTAAATTTAGGCAAAAACCTAATCATGTGTGAGAGATTTTTCTCTGAACCAACTGACGACCTTGATGATTCTACATCACTGCGCATTTTACCCTCTGAAATTAATTTCAGTTTCTCCCTTTCAAGATCACTGTTCCTCTCCGTTTCAATTTGGCGTTGTTTAAGTTTTTCCATTTCCAATTCATGTTCAATTCGTCTCTGTTCTACATCACGTTGTTTTTCATATTCTTGTTTCTTTAAATCTGCCTCTATTCGTTTCTGTTCTAAATCAAGCTGTTTTTCATTTTCTTGTTTCTTTAAATCTGCATCTATTCGCTTAAGCTCCAATTCATTTTCACGTCTTTTCTCTTCTGCCTCTAAACGTTTTAGTTCGAAATCACGTTGAGCTGCAGCCAATGCATTTTCCTTTTCACGTCTTTTTTCTTCTGCCTCTAAACGTTTTAGTTCGAAATCACGTTGAGCTGCAGCCAATACATTTTCCTTTTCACGTCTTTTTTCTTCTGCCTCTAAGCGTTTTATTTCCAACTCGCGTTCTTTGTCACGTTCAGCTGCTTCAAAACGTTTGTGTTCCATTTGCAATTTTAATAGTTCAGCCTGTTGCTCAAAACTAAAAGCCGGCTGCTCAGCAATAGAAGCCTGCTGCTCAGCGTTTGGAGTAGAGGTTGCTGTCGGGCCATAATCCCCGTCAGCTGGATTTATAGACATAATCAACAGCTCAACTAACTTAGATTTTACACGTTGTTTCAGTTCTTGCTTTTTTAGATCTTTTGGAATATGTTCGAATTTATAATGATCCACTACTTCATACAATTGATCTTTTGTTAAGCTTTCGAACACAACTTCAGATGGAGATGCGAGAAAATCTTCTACCTCTACTTTAGGCATTTTAACAAGTTATGAAGCGCTACTCACCAATTGACGTCAAATCAAATCTTAAGACACTGTAATACAAACAAACAACAATTAGGCACAGGTATCGTTACTAAAGCCACCCACTGAAACACACCGCTAGAGCTGCCCCGCATCTATCTCCCGAAAATTGCCCTAAATATTTCCACTTCTAGTCTTCGGCATGCCCACATACAATTGAGTTACTACACCGTAACCCCAGCGCGTCCGACACACCAAACACAACAAACTAAAATAAAAAAGGCAAAGAAACAAACAGCGGAAAGCGCTCTATACCTGCGGCGGGGGTTCACGTTAGCTCGGTAGGTCTGACCTACCTTCCTCCCACTTACACACACACGCGCGCACCTGTGCCCAATTTGCTGCGTGCCTGCAAATCGTGTCAACCTTGCAGCCCGATGACTTGGAGGCTGCAAGGATTCACAAGGCTTTCCTCCTCCCGGCAAATCAAAGAAAGCAAACAAATCAACAAATTAATCACAATGCCAAACAAATAATCAATTTCTAACCAATCAAACCAATTTCAAATAATTATTCAAATTAACAAATTAAACAAATTAACTACTGCGTGATTTCCCCAACAGATAACGTTTGCTACGACAGGCAATGTACACCTGCGAGCACAAAATACAAAAGTCAATATTCAAATTGACCACCAAAATGCACTTACTCTTAACTACCACCCAAGATAGAAAAGATAAGTTACATACCAATTTCGGAAACAAATCCCGGTAAGAGCTCCCATATGTAACGCACCGGCTCTTGTGCGCACATTAAGGGGAGACCACGCAGCGTTCAAATGATAATAAGAAATGAATTTATTAAATAAAGAAAGTTAACAAAGTATATAAAGTATAATGATAAAGATAAGTGTAGTGTAGTCAGTGTAATGTTCAGTAAATAAAAGTGGTGCACAGATCAGTCTAGGGGAAACAAACGACAAAGCAACAAAAACCAAAATGCCGAGGAGGAGGAAGCAGGGGCGTGGGTTGGGAGTGGACACGTCTTATACCGCAGCCCATTAGGCACACCTGGATAAACCACAGGGGAAATAAGCGCCATGGCACCGAAGTGCCAGTAGGCGGGGTTAGTAGGTTCACCTTTAGACAAAAACGGCAGGGCCGTTACAACACCCTCAGCAGCCCCCCTCACAGCGTCCCCCCCATCCCCTTCTTTTCCAGTTCAAAGAGTACCCCCCCCCACCCCCCCAACACACACACCCACCCACCCACCACCCCTTTAGAAGTCCAGACAGCTTCATTTCATCCCCAGCGCTGATTAAAAGCTGATGTTGGCACACTGTGCGCCGTTCTTCATGTTGACTGATGCCTTTTACTGACTTGATTCAGGGCGCGTTACTCTAAACCATTCAGCCTGCCAAAGCGCCACAGTTTCTGCAGAGAGAAAAAAAGGAGGGTGGGGGGTGTTGGGGGGTTACAGCTGCCTATCCAACAATCCAGCCAAGCAACAACTGCCACCAACACCCGAAATTTGTCCCCGAACACACTAAATTCCATCTGGTCTTCCACACAGTGGCATAATGCAAGTTTAAATACAACCCCTCTATCGGATACTGTGTGCGTATTTATTTCTTGACACGTTTGAAGTCGTCAAATTAATAAATTCACTGAAAGTCATTAAAACCCAATTAAAATTAGCGTGAGCAGAAAACAAAAGGACAGAGAGCCTTCAAAGGCGACGCTGCTCATCTGTTAGCTGGCTTCGCTCGAGTCAACTGGGCCTGCCTTTTCTGTTCCGCTTGTCTTTGGCTGCTTTTCCCGTCTGTGGCGTGACTCATATCAAATCCCTCCGCTATGTGTGTGTGTGTGTGTGTGTGTGTCTGTGTGTTTAAAGAGCTATGTGTGTGTGCGGTTATTTGTTTGCATATTGTGCATGTTTGTGTACATGTTTGTACATGTAAAAGTGTATGTGTGAAAGTGGCTGTGTGCTCATGTGCATAGGTATAAATATGTGTGTGTGTGCATACATCTGTGAGTGTGTGCATGATGTGTGTGTGTGTGTGTGTGTGTCTGTGTGTGTGTGTGTGTGTGCATGACGTGCGCAGTATGTGTGTGTGTGTGTGTGTATGTGTGTGTATGTGTGTGCATGATGTGTAGGCCTGTGTGTGTGCGTGTGTGTGTGTCTGTGTGTGTGTGTGTGTGTGTGTGTGTGTGTGTGTGTGTGTGTGTGTGTGTGTGTGTGTGTGTGTGTGTGTGTGTGTGTGTGTGTGCAAGGCGTGAGCTATTTTCTGCCACCATTTTGCCTCCCTCGGCCAGAGAGCTCAACAGGCTGTGCAGCGGGGCTTATGCTCATCCGTGAGCCTGAGGCCAGGAGAGTGGACCGGACGAGCTCGGCTGCGCCGCTCAATCCGCCGCACTGAATCCCGGATCAGCTGATCATCGCTGCGGCCCCGAACCGCCGAGCGGACGGGGCCAGGATGAGGACTGAGCTGACATTGCAACAGGGAGTGTGTGTGTGTGTGTGTGTGTGTGTGTGTGTGTGTGTGTGTGTGTGTGTGTGTGTGTGTGTGCGTGCGTGTGAGTGCATGTGTGTTAGACTGTTCTGGAGCCTAGAGAAGCATTAAATCCCTCCAATTTGCAGGCTAATTAAGAGAGGCTTATTGAGTCGCCTTTGGGGTGGGAGAGCGGGTTGGGTGGAGGGTGTGTGTGTGTGTGTGTGTGTGTGTGTGTGTGTGTGTGTGTGTGTGTGTGTGTGTGTGTGTGTGTGTGTGTGTGTGTGTGTGTGTGTGTGTGTGTGTGATGGGGGGCTGGGTGATAATGGACAACAACATGACTGTCATGCTGAGCGGCGCAGCAAAAACACAAACTCATGGGTCAGACTGAGTGCAACACTGTGTGTGTGTGTGTGTGTGTGTGTGTGTGTGTGTGTGTGTGTGTGAGTGTATGAAAAAGGGTGTGTGCGTGTGGGTGTGTGTGTGTGTGTGTAGGGATAGAGTGAGCGCGCGAGAGAAAGAAGGGGCATGAATTTGCGGAACAGATTGAGAGAAATCTAATAATACACAGTTGACATGATCTTGACATGACCTACCAGAAAAATAAGAATCAACAAATCCGTTTAAATAAATAAATAAACACGTCAAGGGTAAGAGTGAGAGAAAGCATGACTGAGTGAGATGGAGGGAGAGAGAGACAGACAGAGGGAAAGGGAAAGAGAGCAAAAAAAAGAGGGGAGGGGAGGACACAAAACTAGATGGACAGCCTGCCACACACACACACACACACACACAGAAGCAGTTGATCCAATAAGGCAAGGGAAGAGAGAGATCCAGTGTATGGCTGCAGGAGAGGGAGGTGATGTGGTGGTGGAGGCTGTGTGGTGCTGGGTGCTGCTGGTGATGAATGTGTTTTGCCGCTGGGGGACCAGGAGGGCAGTGGAGGTGAACATCAGGACCCCGGGCCAACACTGATTACAGCGATATAAGCCCCGCCAGTGTTTACCCCATTGAGTGTGTGTGTGTGTGTGTGTGTGTGTGTGTGTGTGTGTGTGTGTGTGTGTGTGTGTGTGTGTGTGTGTGTGTGTGTGTGTGTGTGTGTGTGTGTGTGTGTGTGTGGGTACCCTATTTCCTTGTGGGGTCGCGTCCCTTGTGAGCGAGGTACATGAGGCAGGGAAAAACAATAAGGCAGAGCCCATTAGGAACTAAAGGCCTGGTAATGGCCATGGGGAGAGGACACCAGAGGGGGGAGCCATGAGGATGAGAAAAAGTCTTCAACTGCCAGACAAGATCAGAGAAGTATGTGTGTGCATGTGTGTGTGTGTGTGTGTGTGTGTG
>JAODXP020000028.1:19465690-19515690 GCA_027497455.2 Sardinella longiceps | reverse complement strand
ATCACGCAGCAGCGACAGGAACGCCAAGTTGGACTGGGCCTGCATCGAGCCATCCTGCACACGCACACACACACACACACACACACACACACACACACACACACACACACACACACACAGATAAGCATGAAGAAATGTGTAAACTTTTTTTTTTCCATCAGGGGGTGCGGGTGTTAAAGAGAGACATATGAATGCACAAAGTACAAGACTAGGATTTCATCAATATCATTACCATTGCCGATTCTGCTTATAGGTACAATTCTTTATCAATGCTCTCATCAATTCTTTACTGCTAAGATGATATTCTACACAGGTTTATGGTACAGCATATAGTTCTATAAAACAGCTTTTACTACTAGATGACCATAGCAGCATATCAGAATGAGAAGAACTAGTAGTAAAACTGTGTTATCGATTTTCGATTTTGTATTCAGAAAGACGCATTGACCATGTCTGTCTGAAAAACATGGTGGCATTGATAAGAGGAATTGATAGTGTGGTACAATTCCAGTGAACTGAAGCATTTAATTCTCTGCTCTCCTTGATTCATGGTTTTCCATTCTGAATTCTGATTTTAGGACAGGTTAACAAAGAATTCATTCTCACTGAGGGAGTAACTGCAATTCTTCAGTGGTATCTTCACATTTCTGTAACACCTCTTTTTGATGTATTTTAGGTGTTTTTTGACAAACCTTGTTCAGAATATTTATATTCAAAGCTTAGTCACACCATGGTTAGATAAGTAAACGTTCATCAGGGAGTTATTTGACTTTCAATCACAATATAAGGGTATGTGCCAGACTATGAGTCACTGTTTAGTCTATAGGTCTATGAACATTGACATGCATTTGAAAATCCCAATTCTGGTCTGAAATTAAGACATTAATTTGATTTCCTTGGAGTGCATGTAAACATACTGATTGTTTTGTGCCCTAGAACACTCTTTGCTTGACATTATACTTGAACTATTAATTCTAAATAAACAGCTTTTGAAAATGGCTTTGTTTTCCAAAATTCCACTATTATAGAAAGCTAGCACTAATTAGCTCTGTAGCTGATGGCATAAACATAGCCTCAAGTTCAGCCAAACATGCAGACACCCTTCTCCTCATCTCCCGCTCCTCCTCCCGCCTCTGCCTCTTCTCCTCTCTCATCACCATCTATAATGCAGCAGCATCCCTGTGCATCCCCATCTATACTACATTAGCATTCACATCAGCAGGCCATCTACATACATTATCATGATCTATATCACATTACCATGTAGATCAGCAGTCATTTTGGAATCATTCTGGCAGCAGATAAATAATTTGGGCTCTGAGAGAATGAGACGATACAGTTATGGAAGTTATTGTGCAGTAGGGATTGTGGGGAGGAAGGGGAAATGTCATGTTTGTTTAGAAGATGAGGGAAGAGGATGAGGAAACACTGAGAGGTTAAGTCTGGGCTAATTCTTGTGGAAACATTTAGAGAGGGCCAGTGGTGGATTTTCAGGCTATTTGGCTTCCAGCTGGAACAGTAGTGGCTTGCACTGTAACAGCCATATCATGGTTGCAGAGTTTATGCTTCAGTCTGCAGATGGCTTCATTTTAAGTCAAAACAAAGTCATAAAGCGCAGGCACTTTTTTTTATTATTTTCCCCTGAGAGAGTTTGCAAACTTGAGCTGCGTGAGAAGTGCCTGGCAATACCCCGACGTTTTTTTAAATTAGAGAATCGGAGCGAGCGAAACCCCCCACCGTTTCTTTTTCTCCATGAAGAAGCTCAAGAGGCTCATCTTGCATTTCCTTTGATTATTCAATCAGGCGAAAAAACAGGTGCGCAATGCCAGAAGATGCAGACACGGGCTTGAGCGCCAACATCTGGCCCTCAGTAATCGGGTAATCAATCCATACGAGGAGGTTTCTGCCTTCCGGGGCGAAAGAGACAGAATTTGGAAGAAAAAAAGAAAAAGAAAGAAAAAATTGAAAAAAAAAAAAGCCTTTTTTCCACGCTAACATCCAGGTGTGGTACCGGCGGCCCAAGAGGCTGTTAACTTCCGCTCCGGTTCACACGGCCCGTTTAAATGAACGACCGGCTCATTGGCGTAATGCTCTCCACAGAGCACGTCGCTAGCTCTCACTCTCTCTCTCTCTTTTTCTCTCCGCCGGGGCGAATTCGTTTTTCTCGACTGTTCATATATCACTCTCATGACCGCTCTTTTATTCACACCATTACCTCTCCATTATAATCTCCTCTTTATTCCACACCTCCGACACAACACACCCCAATCCCCCTCACTCACTCACTCACACACTCACAGTCGCGCACACACTCACACACACACACACACACACACACACACACACACACACACACACACACACACAATCCCCTCAGCACTCCCAGGCTTTCTGCTCTTACAGGCCCCCCTCCCCTCGGGTACTTTTCCTCTCCTTGAGCTGATCTCACCCATAGAGGATTGGCTAGGATCACCTGACCTGACCACACCTACAGTATAGTAAGATACTCCAGCCTCTCCACTTCCTCCTACCCTGTCTTTTCACAAGAAGCTTCAAGGGCACAAAAGGCAAGAACAGAGAGTGCACTACTTAAGCGCACTTAACAACCCAGACAACTACTGAAAGCGTTTTTACAGTATAGAGACCAATGGGTGTATTTGTTTCGAGATGAAGGAGAAGAGTGTCGAATAACTACTATCCAGATGTATCCTAGTTCAAGGCTACCAACTCAACCAGAGGCTGAACCCCGATGTCCTCCCTCAACCCTAAGTCCTGAGCTCTCAAAGACTACTACAACCTACCCCAAGATTAACTCATTCATATCAGTAAGGTCTTTGAGAGTTCAGAAATTAGTGTTAGGGGAAACATTGGGAATCCACCCATACTGCATTGAGGAAAGGAAACCACAGAGACAGAGGAAATACATCCTGGCAAATGCATGACTCAGCACATTTGAATTCAGCCTTAAGCAGACCACCATTCAAAAAGCTTCAAAAGGCATTGGGAGTATTATTGTGTATGCTGTGATCAGCGACTGCTTCTCCTGGGAGATGAGGGAGCGATTACAGCCTTGGCTGTGGCGATGCTCACTCCATCAGGTGAGCCGATTGGGAGGAGCACAATCCAAATGCAGAGAGCGCACAGATTGTCTGCTGCAGGTTTGGTGTCAATCAAATGAAATTGCTAATAGGGCGTCAGGGGATAAAGATACAGAGTGAGAGGCAATGATTCAGTGCAAATACAGAGCAAGATTTGCTTACCTCCTGTCGCTTGGCATTAACAACATCAATACAAAGTCAAATTGTTCACAACACACGGTTGGGTCATTATCCTACCAGGCGGATTGATCTTTTTCACTTGTAATTGTTTGGAAAAGTTTCAGAATACAAACAAGAGGATAATATAGATGCGCCTATCAACTCTCTGGCAGAAAAGCTGGCAAAGCCTGCTTATAAAAAAAAAAATCTAGAACTACAATTTAATAGCTTAATACACACACAGCGTAGCTTACTATGCGTACTGACAAGCTGCATTTGGCATCAGCCAAAGCGTAACCACAAGTGGTTTATTATGGCTGCACTGCCGCATTGCTTCCAAATGTGGCCATATTGTTGAGGTCAACAATGATGAAGTGTTGTCTTCGAACAATTTTACAATTGACAGCAGTCAACACTCTCAGCAGTCAACAGCAGTCAACACTCTCAGCAATATACTTCTCAGAGACAGGCGAGAGACGTCTCGTTTTACACAGCGGATAGATGTACATAAAGTGATGTGAAAATTGGACACCAAAAGCGGTTGGACGGCAACAGAAGTCGATTTGCACATCTTTCAGTAACGAGGTCTCTGAAGGCAACTCTACTGAAAAATTGGCAATCTGTTTGAGAGCTCTTCTTTGGAAGCAGTGCTACAGCTGGCATGGTGTTTCTATTCGGATGATGATGACAAAACAGCACTGTATTCCAACAGTGCGTCTTCAGCTCATCCCAGCCCAACTCCTTGACTAGGTGACAACTGTTGGCTTCACTGCAGCTGCAACCTTAGTTACGTTTGAGATCATGCTATCATATGACAGTACCCGCCAGTGTTTGACCAGTTGATGATGATGGGATTATGTTAGGACTGATAATACGATTACTACACAATTACTACATTATTACCTAATGTCATTTTGCAAATAACGTAAATGTCTTCTGTGTTTACGTATCAAAAGCATTCCCATCTATCTTAGCTTCTCATGACCACATGCTTCTCTCTCTCTCTCTCTCTCTCTCTCTCTCTCTCTCTCTCTCTCTCTCTCTCTCTCTCTCTCTCTCCGTCCCTCCCTCCCTTTGTCAGTACCTGTATCTGTTTGGCCAGTTTGCAGAAGGGGGCGACGTAGGAGGACTTGCAGATCTGCAGCACGCTGCATATGTGTGATACTCCGGGCTGCTGCAGTTGCTGGCTGATGCCTGAGAGGTCTGAGCAGCGGCTGCTCCAGAAGGAGAGCTCCTCCAGCGGGCCCGTGCTGTCGCCCGTCTCCACCGTCTCCTGGGCGTTCAGCACCTCCTTGATCTGACGCGTCCAGTGGATCATCACCACTGATGATGGAGGACAGAGAGCGTGTGTGAGAGAGAGAGAGAGAGAGAGTGACACCATTCATTCGCAACTTTATCCACTGATCAAAAAAATAATGTCAATTAGAAATGTCAATTAACATTTTCAGCCAAGGAAGCTCACTTGAAATTGAATAGAATGAAGTTGAAGTAAACTGAACTGGACTGAATTAAATTGAATTGAAATAGAATGAAATGAAACCAAATTAATTGAATGTAACTGAATGTAATTGAATTGAACTGTGTGACAGAATGTGTCAGATCAGAACCAAATTACAGAGAGCAGATTGGACAGAAAGAGAAAGAGAAGAGGAGAGGGAGAGAGAGATACACACACGCACAAAGAAAGGCAGTGTGTAGATGTAATATAAGGAGTAAATAACCCTACATGAGTGAGAGACGGCACAATGGAATGAGTGACTCACACTAAAGGTAGCGGTACGGTAAGTATTTTTCCCTGAATTTCTAGAGGTGCTTCACACTGGAATGTGGCGAGAGAAATATTTGTGGCATACTTTAGTTAATGTGATTCAGTACAGTCTGTCCTATAAATGTATATTTAAAGATCTCCAGGAAACTCCTAGAGAGTTCAAACAGGCATTGGCACTTTTGTGTTTGCTACTCCCCCCCCCCCCCCACACCCACACACACACACACACACACACAGGACTCTAGGGGTGTGTGCTATTAAAGCCTATGTGTAAACAACATCAATGCACAATGCTCTAGATACTGTAAGTGTGCTTTACTGGAATAGGAACGGGGCCTTCTGTCTCCCAAGGGACCCACCGCCACCCAAACAGTGCATGTCCATACATACTGTGCCACACAGACACTAATTGCACTGCGGTTTGGTTTCACAATGCCCCAGCTACTGCATTAAGTATTTAATAACTCCTGCCCATGGGGCATGCACTTAACTCTTTTTCATCACTCCCTGGGACATCATCTATGAGCAGCTCTTGGGGGTGAAAAAGACTGTTGGTAAAGCAAGGTCAACTAAGGGCTGGGCTCATTGAGCCCTGGCGGACACTACCTAGGAGTATTCATTATAAGAAACAGTCACATTATTTTTGTCAAGCATTTTTTTTCTCTCTTTTTTTTTTTTTTTGGAGGGGAGTTTTGGTGGGAGAAGGGAGCCCGGGGCGTTTTCGAGCAGTTAAGTGACAGGTTAACCTTGACAGAAACAGACAAGGACACTTCCAAAAATAAAACAAAGGCAGACAAATTGAAAATGCAGGGAGTGGCTGGCACCAAAGGCAAAAAGTAGCAATTCGCTCATGCTACCCTGTTTCTGTCTTGCCCCACGGCACCGAGCTGCAGTGTCATCAACAACTCACATTTTTTGCTTTGATGGGTGACGTATGGTTCAGGGCTAAGTGCACCCATTTAATATAGTCAGGTGATTTTTTTTTTTTTCTTTCAAATGTAACAAAAAAAATGTCTTCCACAAAATCATCTCTCGGTTGTCTGTTAACATTCAACTCAAATTGAGAAGAATTTGCATTTTCACAAATAATTTTACGAAAGCATTTTCCAGTGCCTCCGTAGTTCTTAAACTCTCAAAACAATGAATTATCTATGAATCAAATGTAAAGCAAGGAAACATACAGACAGACGGGCAGCTAGAAGGACATACGGTAGACAGCTTGACGGATAGATACTACATGAACACGCACATGGGTAGTCCAACAAGCACAGAAAAATGCATAGTCTTACTCTCCAGTCTCTGCACGAGCTCCTTGTCCTTGGCAGCCTCCTCAGGGGTGCACTGCATGGACTCCATTGGGACGTAGAGCACAGTATTGCCAACCAGCTTGAAGCGGGCATCTACATACACACACACACACACACACACACACACACACACACACACACACACACACACACACACACACACAGAGACACAGACACACAGACACACACACACACACACACACACACACACACACATAGAGAGAGAGAGAATCAGGCTTCATTATCACAGTCAGGAGGGGTGTGACATTACAGCACAGCAGCCATTAGAGGACTCGGGCGAGGTGTCCTGCCGCCAGAGAATCTCATTTGAATGGAGACGCTGCGACCCCGCGCTCTGCTCTGCTCTTCTCTGCGGCAGATGTGCCGCTGACGGCGTCATGCTGCAAATACATATGTAAGGTCTGACTATCTGCCACTGATTGATGGATGCCCCCCATGCACAAAACTACATTTAAAATAATAAAGAAATAAATGAATGGATAACAGACAAATGGACCGACTTATATGTTGACAGACACTAGGAAGGAAGTGAAGAAAAATGTCACAAAAGGAAAGAGAAAAATTACTGACAGGCAAGACAGACAGGCATAGAGACAGACAGACAGACAGTCAGACAGTCAGACAGAGACGCTGGCGGGTAGATGTGCTGTTGTTGTTGATAGAGCCGTGTTGGCTATGTGCTGTCAGAGATGTTTTCTGTGTCTCACGCACTTGATACTCCCTGTTCTCACTCAGTCAACAACACAAAGGAGAAAATGGATTAAAAACATACACACACACACACACACACACACACACACACACACACACACACACACACACACACACACACACACACTCAACACTCCCTCCACTGGACATCTCAACACTTCCCCACTGCGGCACTTCAACAAGATTGTTTTAGAGTGAGAGGCGGGCTGGAGAGTGGAGGAAGGAGGCAAAAAAAAAAAAGGAAAGGAAAGATAATCGAAAGGACATGAAAGGAAGTGCTCGGGTAGGAGAAAGTTTGCAGGGGTGTGGAGGCTGCTGTGTATGTGTGTGTGTGTGTGTGTCTGTGGATTTGTTTGTGTGTACATGTGCATGTGTGCATTTATAGGTGTATTACTAAGTGTGTATGTGTGTGTGTGTGTGTGTGTGTGCGCGTATATGTGTGAGTGTAGATTTGGGGAGGGGGGTGATGGCAAAGAGCAGAGAGAGCAATGAGAGATGAAGAGATGAAAGGAGTGTGTGTGTGTGTGTGTGTGTGTGTGTGTGTGTGTGTGTGTGTGTGTGTGTGTGTGTGTGAAGGCCGTAGTGCTGAGTGGTTGGGCTCCATCTGCGAGGAACAAGGGCTGCTGTGAGAGAGAGGAAATAAATAAGCCTGCAGGACTGGAGGTACTTACGGGCCAAACACAATGGCTTGGCATTATAGCCTTCCATTGGCCTTTACTAAGAGACAGAGAGACGGCACAAAGAACATCTCCCCAAAAAAAGGGTAAAAAAAAAAGAGACACAGAGAAACGACAAGAGAGAGAGACATAAAGGAGGGGCAAAAAAGGCAGTGAACGACAGAAAGAAAGAAAGAAAGAAAGAAAGAAAGAAAGAAAGGCATGGCGAGATGGTGGGCGAAATAATGAGACAACACAGTGAGAGAGTGGCAAGCACGTGAGCCAACTAATAAGCCTTGGCAGGGAAACAGGGGCCCTGAGTCAAGAGAAAGAGAGAGAGAGAGAGAGAGAGAGAGAGAGAGAGAGAGAGAGAGAGAGAGAGAGAGCGCTTTCAATCAGAGACTCCCCAAGCCGCCAGAGTCCTGATGAGGTACTTAGCACTCCGCTCTTCCTCCAGGAAGGCGAGAAGTGAGCTACAGCCCCTTCCTCGTTTTCTCCAACACCCACCCCACACACACACACACACACACACACACACAGATACGCACAGACACACACACACACACACACACACACACACACACCAATCCTCATCCCTCTGCACACAAAAAGATACCGCATCGAGCCAGCGAGCCCTGATTTTGGCTCATCCTAGAATCCCCACAACAGACAGACACGCGTCGTACCGGTGAATGAACACAGGGGGATGGCTGCATGGGGCATGTCTGAATATGCCCCCCCCCCTCCCCCCCACGAGGCGGAATATTCTGGTCGCATCATGACTGATGCTTGCACAACCAATTCAATATTGGCTCCGTTCTTTCCCAGGCGCTGGGGACATTCATTCTTCATTGACGCGGGTCTTTTAGGGATTTGGTGAATGGCCTATAATGTTTCACAGTGGCTGCCTCTACCTCCCTTCAAAAATCAGACATAATGGGAGCATATCATTATTTTTGGATTGGGCCCGAGCGAAATCAATATGCCGAGGGGGCCTCAAGAAATGATTCGCGCTCGCGGGCGGAAAATCGTTTTTACAGCCACACAGCCCGCAGAAATACATCATCATCACCTTCCCCGGAACACCCAGCGACTTCATCATCTCTTGTGTGTTTGGTGTGTAGCGGAGTACAACAAAATATCACATATAGTACATACGGGGGCACACTAAAAACATACAACAGAATTCAAATGAAAAATGTGTTATCTTAAATAAAAAGAATTAAAATAAAATGTTTTCTTTAACTGTTTCTCAAAATGTTCATGTTTTTTTAACCGTTTCTCTTTTAGGTTTCAAGTTTGATGTTTGCTGTTTCTCAACACAGTGTGAAAGACTAAGTAATTGTTGCATGGAAAAAAACAGAAGTGGCTACAACTGCTAAAATTACCTTGATTCTGATTGCAAAGCCACTCAACTCCTGCCCTACATGCAACACCCTTGAAGTGAAAAAAAACAATACTGCATTTATAACAGACTTGTTCTGACTTTACTTTGGCAGTTCAGCCAGGCTTGAGTGTTAAGGGTGTGCGTGAGTACCAACATCTTCCCATACCTGTGTGTGTGTGTGTGTGTGTGTGTGTGTGTGTGTGTGTGTGTGTGTGTGTGTGTGTGTGTGTGTGAATGAGCACAGACTGAGGTGATTGGAATAATTAACGTGTTAATTGAACCATCACAGCGCTCTGCGGTGAAGCGTGATTACTGGATAAGGCCTCATACCCGCGGAGCTGTGTTTCGCTTAGCTTCGTTTACCCATTCCGTCCAGCGTGGCGAAACAGAAAAAAAGAAGAAGAAAAAAAAAAAAAAAAGGAAAGAAAAACAGAAACCCAAACCAGAGCAGGCAGCCCCTCTTAGCTGCGGCACCGCGCCTAAGAGCAATTCCGAAAATCCCAATAACCTCGTCGCCAGGCGTGAAAAAAACAGATCAATGGTCCGCTCTCAGCTCCGTCCCTCGCTGGGGAGAGAACAAGTCTGCTCTGCTGATGGGACGAGATGCCGGGGTGAGGCTGCTGCCTGGAGGAGGCGGGGGGCTGATGTCTAAATAAGCTTTGGGGTAAACAGGCTGATCTGGGGTGGAGGGGAATACACACATGGCTGCCACCATGCATGCAGTGGGGAATGAAAGCCTTGATACCTTTGAACAGTAAAAACATCATTTAAGAATACATTTTAAGATTTTTTTTAATTCTTGAAATTTTTATTATTTAATTTCTTTTTCTAAGATATTTGTAGGGCTTTTTGCCTTTAATCAGATTGGACAGTATAGAGGAGGACAGGAAACAAGTGGGAGAGAGAGATGGGATCGGGAAATGACCTCGGGTCGGACTCGAACCTGGGTCCCCGGAGTAATGGTATGACACTTTAGCTCACTGAGCCGCGGCGCCCACTTTATAATTTTATTTAATTCAATTGTATTTGTAGAGGGCCAGATACAATACATTTGCCACGCAGTGCTTTACACACAGTACGAGTAGCACCGTAGGAGAAGTAACAAGGGCAAGGGAAAACTTCCCTTCTATCTGTATTAATTACTTTTGGAAGAAACTTTAGGCAGATTCACACCTCATGGGCTCAACCCACTTGGGTTCAATTATGTGTTCCATGTTTAATACATATCTGACTTGGCAGAATATTGACAGGTGGGTGATCTGTGATTTCCTATGGGATCATTAAAGTAGCTATGTATGTATCTATGTACCCATCCTTTTTCACACCTGAACATTCCGACATTCAAAGGTGGTAAACTGAACATTATATTATTGAAATGCATTGGATTTATGCCTCTTTCTGACTTTCTGAAAAAAAAAATGGGTAATAACATTTCAAACATGTCTAAATTCACTTTCTTTCAAATAATACATATTTGAAGCACACAAATTGGGAGGTCCTAAATAGACAGAAGCTTCATGCACAAAAATGTAAAACCACTTTTATCTATTCGGGACTTCCAAATTTGTGGGCTTCAAATGTGTATTATTTGAAAGAAAGTGAATTTAGACATGTTTTAAATGTTGTTACCTATTTTTTCCCCAAGTCAGAAAGAAGCATAAATCCAATGCATTTCAATGATAGAATGTTCAATTCTTAGAATGTCGGAATGTTCAGGTGTGAAAAAGGTCTATGGGATCAAAGTATCTATCTATGTACCCATCTGAAGTCTCCAAATGAGCTTTATGGTAAACTGGCCGTTTTATGAGGGTGATATCATGCAAAACCAAACACTCATAATGTGCCATTTGCTGGGAATATGTGGTAGCACAATGCTATCACTGTCATCAATATCGCTTTGAATAAACTGTATTCAAAATGTCAGTATCCTTTAAGTCCTTCTACTGTTCCCCAACTACTTCAATTGTTTTGCTTTGATTTTTACGCTCTGCTCTGTTTCTGTTTTGACAGCTTGTTTTTATCTGTTGCTTTTTCTACTTTTCATTTGCTTTTACTTTCATTTTGCTTTTACTTTTACTTTGCATGAAATACGCGATGAAAGTACGCTATATAATATGATATACAATCTACAATAATACAATAGGCTATAAATAAACTGCTTTGCCTTGCAGTATTACAGCTATAGGTTATTACTGAGCAATCCTAGACATTTCCTGCATAGTTATTTGTGGTCACCTGAATGTGAGCTGGCCTTACCTGTGAGCGTGGTGAGGAAGCGGTGCATGTGGCCCAGGTAGTTGTTCTTGATGCTCTCGGGCCAGCTGCCGCTGAGTGTGACGTTGGGCGCAAAAACGCCGGTCATCAGACGCAACAGGCTCTCAGAGCCACTGCCGCGCATCATGCCGAACTGCACCGTGTTCAGAAATGTCTCTGGCTGGATCAGACCATTCTCCACGCGAATGAAGTATGCCAACTGCTCCACCGACTAGACAAACAGCAGAGGGGGTATATGTAAAAGGACTGGGGGGTGGGGGTCTATGTACAGTACATGATAAGAAACTCATTCTAAAGGTTCTAGGTTTACGTTCATAGAAAAACTTAACACTTATCGTAAAACTTAACTTAACAAGATGATGACTTCATCATGTACGCAAAAATTCTTCAACAGTTCAAAATGTATGTACAGTATAAGTATATTCAATGAGCTAAGAGAAGAACACTGGTGCGTATTTTTATAATTCAATAACAAATTCAAGCAACACAACTTCCTGAAATGTTAGCACCACCAAGCTAGTGCCATGTATGAACAGTTTCTTTTACATTTACATTTATGCATTTAGCAGAAGCTTTTACCTAAGTGACTTACAAAAGAGGGATAACAATCAAGCTACATAGGAGTGCTGGAAGAAATTATCACATGGGTCTTTAGAGTGTGGTACTGCTAGGACAAGAGGTGTTCTCTGAAGAGCTGGGTCTTCAAGAGTTTCTTGAACACAGAGAGGGACGCTCCTGCTCTGATTGTGAATGAACAATTTTGATTAGCCTGGAACATGCAGGAAACAACTAGCGCCACATAGAACATCCACATTGGATGTTAGCTGGTCTTGAAAGCTACCTGTGAAGGCATGGACAACTCAGCCTTCAGCCCCGCATACTGGTCCATATACACCACAAGGAGCCTGAGGGTCTCATCTGCAACAAACATGTCCAACGTCTCGTGAAGCTCGTCTGTCCAGGAGGCCTTCGTCACACCCGGTAACATAATCCTGCACTTGAACATATCCCTCTGGTCTCACACATACACACACACACACACACACACACACACACACACACACACACACACACACAGGTCAGTGGGGTCATGGTTAATTGTGTGCCAATGTCCGCTGACATTACCTGTACGGGCACCAGCACCACATTTGGTAGTTAAGCGCTTTAAAAGCATAAAAGGAAGACGGGTGAAAGTAAAGGCCCTGCTGCCAACCCCCCCTCCCCCACCCCCACCCCAGCCCAGCCATCCCCAAAGACTGGGAAGCGGCGGGTCCCCCGCAGAGGGCACGCAGCAGGGGGGGTCAGAGAGGTCAGGGCTCGTAAATGCCAAGAGTGGCGCTCCCGCAGGAAGGGGATAATTAATTCGAGTAATCTCCATTGATGAAAGAGCAGAAATGGCAACAGGGTTCAGCAGCCAGCCACACCTCACCTCTCTTCCTTTTCAATCCCTCTCTCTCTCGTTCTTTCTTTCACTCGCTCTCTCCCTCCCGTTTCCTTTGGCTTTTACATCTCTTTATTAGACTGATGTCATCTGTTCTTATATGCACTGCCATGATAAAGGTTATCTTCAGGGATGAATGAACCGCATTTAGGGATGGACTGCTGTTTGCATTTCTGTGTAGTGGCTACAGATTTCTTTTCCCTCACTATGTCCTACTTACAGCTACTGTAATGTGTGTGTGTGTGTGTGTGTGTGTGTGTGTGTGTGTGTGTGTGTGTGTGTGTGTGTGTGTGTGTGTAGGACTCCATCCCCACTTATCATCCCTTAGTTGTTCAAACTCAAATCCTGCACTCCTACCGTATCACCTTAGGGCTTCCCACATATCGGGCAGCTTGCCCAGGTAAACTCCTCCACCCATGTGAAATTTGCAGCGCTTTATGTTTATTTTTTTTTTAATTTTTTTTTTATTCATTCTGAAATAGCAGCACAATACAGAGATTTATTTTATTCCCAGAATGTTAAGCCTAAGGTATCAGTGTTAATAATACATGTAAAAAGAATGTAAAAGAATCAAGCTTAAAAGAAAAACAAAACACTTAGCAAATAGCATCATTAGAAGCTTTAAGTAATTCATTAAGTTCAGGCGGCCGTATGTAAGAGAGCACCATGGCCCTAGCTGTCATGTGATGGAAACGTATTTATGCTATAGGTTAATGGCTGTTCTCTAGGGTCACGCATGGTAATGAGACTGGCTTATTGCAGCTTAAAGCAGGGAACCCAGCATAATGACAAAGGTCTGCCTGACTGCTTTAGCGAGCCCATAAGCAAAGAGAACATCTATGTTAGAAGGCTTGCTCTGCAACTGAGGGGGGTGAAAGAAATAAAAAAAAACAAGGCAGATAAACCCAGCAGCTGGGTGAAAAAATGCACTAATTAGTAAGCATGATCTTCAAGCCAGTGGGGTCTATTGAGAAATGAAGAAATTCAGATTACTGCAGGATAGGAATCCCAATCAGCATAATAAGAGAGAGCGCTTTATGAATGCACATATTTAAATGGAGCTAATTAAGCAGGAGGGAATGGAGGGAGGGAGGGAGGGAGCGAGCGAGGCATACCAGGGCCGCGGTGATGGCGTCCGGACCCACTTCCCCACCAGCCGAGACCACGCTGTCACCATTCGCTCCAGCTGCGTCTGTGCTGCCCATCTCATCTGACACAAACACATGACAAAATGCATACACATTCACATACAGATTCATATAAACACACACACACTCACACACACACATACACACACACATAAATAACCATACACAGGCGCACACACACGACACACCATTAGTTACATCACATTTATGCATTAATGCATACATTTACCATTTAACCTCGCAAAAGATATTCTTCTAACAAATTTTTCAAACAGATAACTTAGAGCCTTTGCCACCTGTATGCTTCATGGCCTTGTTTCAAATCTACCAGTGTAAACAAAGCATTAAGATGCAAAAGACATAAGATCCATCAAGTTCTATCTGGACTCTAAATTACTTGTGCCACATGCATTCCTTCAGTCTGGTAAACACTAGCCTACGGCTACAGCTCTATGTGCGGAGGCCATTCATTTTTCAGGAGATCATTTTTCTTCTTTGGTAATTCCCGTTATAAGAATAAGAAGGCGCTAACACCAGTCGCTAAAGGCTAAATGAATACCATATGATCACATGTTCAGTTCTATGCTTAGGCACTGACGTCACTCATAAACCAATTAAAAATCAATTACGTCCTCTTTTAAAAGGTCTGTATGTCGGCAGACAGCAACAGTCCACCATCTAGCCTCATCTTGTGCTGAGTTTGGAATTGATTGAATTTGTTACCATTTACTGGTTAATTAGTTTAGGATCAAAGAAGCAGATGGAGTCTCCCTTCTCACTCTCTCTAGCTCTCTCCCTCCTTTATTTGTGTGTGTGCATCAGCACACACAGACACACACAAGATAACACACACACACACACACCACACACACACACACACAGACACACTCACACTCTGTACCTTCATTTGGTGGTTGTGGTGTGGACACCTCCCAAGCTGCTGGTGAGGAGGTTGCAGCCTTCCCCTTGCGGCCCTTCCCTGAACTGGAGCGCTTCGACTTGGACGACCCCTTGCCCCCTGAGCGGGGGGTCTCCGCATCAGCCATAGCGGACAGCAGGCAGCGGCCTACACTATTCTAAACACACTGCTATCCGCCTCTGTCTGTAGGGAAACAGGAAAGGTCACAGTTAGCAAGAGCAAAACGATCTTGTTGAAAGTATAATGTTTCATTTCATGGCAGTATATTAATCAGCCTTTAGTAATCTGTGACAAAATTGATACACATATTCTGTAATTTGTGACAAAATTTCCTTTGGCAAAAGAATAAATGAAATATACACCACTTACAATGCTGTTGGCACAATATTGCTCTTGGCCCTGTATGGCCCTGAGCAAAGCTACAAATGTTGACTTCCTATCAGCATGACATCTTGTCAACAATTTCAGTCCCCAAAATGTTACTGCCCATGGGAGGCAACTAACATGGTCATGGTCACAGGGTTTAGCCTAGGCCTAATACGCATTCAAAAACTGTAGCCTATTTCTTTCTTGTATAGGCTTATGCCTACCCCTTCGCTCATTTGTGAGAGCAAACAGAATGACACAAATTCAAGAAAACTAAAAGCCTTGTCCTGAAATACCATATTTCTCTAAGGTGACAAAGAGAAAAAATGATGGCAGACCTTTCCTGCTATTCTGGCCACTTTCTCTGCCAGTGTATTCCATTTCACTGGAGCCTTACACCGTGTCCTAACAAAGTTAGTTCAATCATTCAGTTTTCTATTTGATTGTCCTAACCAAACCAAACGCAACATGAAGCAGCACAGCAAGTCGCAGTGGTGCACAACTTTTTTAAGGCATTTTAGTCGCTTGGTCCATTTCTATTTTAGTTGCACAAGTCATGTTGCTCAGCCAGATGGAATAGAACAATAGAAAAGCATATTGAAAAGGACCCAATGAAGACAGGGAACAGTCAACATGTAACATGACAACCTTGGTTGCTTGGTCGCTTACTCGCTTGTAATCAGGACAAAGTGCTAGAGTGAGAATTCTTGACTTGAGTTGACCACTGTCTTTCACAGCTTCTTTCCTGCCAGAAACGATCAGCCACTTATTGACTTTAAACTGATGCTGCATCAGTCTCAACTGTTGCCAAAACTCTCATAAGATCTTGTACAATCTACATCCTTCCACCTGTAGTTTGTGTTACATCTGTTCTACAAGATATTCTTCTTAATATGCATACCTGGCCTACACATTATATCATATATTTTTTTTTTTAAAATGTTGAAATTATTTTGACACTACACAAAACGTAACAACTAGAAGCCCACACGTAGAGAGTCAAATAACTTTAATTAAATTTACCTAGACCATTATGACCACCACCAGGCCAAGTCTATGAGCAATGTTTCCCTTTTACTCTATACTTGCTTGGTCCCACTGTCAAAAGCCTTGTCGTGTTATTGATCTATGGGGAAATTGCGGTGCCTATCTGCAGTGGATGAGTCATAAGAGAAACTCCTGCCCAGCAGCAGCGCACAGTCAGTTCCACTGTCTGTGCTCCAGGCTTTTCTTAAGGCAGCTAGTTTTTGGCAAAGGTCATCAGAGCACCAATCAAATAACACAAGAGACTCCTCATAAATCCTTGTTAATCCCTAGGAAGGCCTTCAAATATAAAGACCGTCAGACCCCACAAACACGTCTGGAGCAGGGGGACCTCCCAATCCAAACAAAAGCACACAGAAGTCAAGAGAGGAGAGAAGAGACAGACTATGTCTCTGTGACCCAATGGAAAAGGAGACTAACTTCTCTATATAACAGTTTGTAGATGAGGAACTTTATCCTCAAGGCATCCACTTTTTCATATCAAAATTGCAGTATATTAAATTAAGGGGGAAATTAGCTCATTAACATGAAATACATAGCAGAGCAGCAGAATATTTTAACTTATTTTAAAAGCACTAAAAATAAAAGCAGCAAAATCATATTTTATTGTTCATGTTTTTGCATAGTTTTTGGCATCACAATAGGAATGATTCAGTTGTTTAGACTACATAAAAGCCAGCCCCTTGTTTCTGCTCTTATTGAAATGAGGCCAGTAGAAAAAAATGGCAGCAGCGGTTTGTTGAATACAATGCATGTTTTATGTGTGTTGTAGATTACTTACTTCCAAATTGGAGCCTTTTTACAGTCCAGTACATACACTGGGATTGCAGCCAGATGACTCAATTGAAGGTCTGGATGTGAAGGCCAGGACTTAAGTCTGTAAGATGGTTAGGAAGGTTGAGGGAAAGAGGGGGTTGACGGAGGAGTGGGGGGGGCTGAAATGTAATTCATAAACTATTTATCTTTTATGAGCTGGTGTTGTCACCATCCCTAAAGATCACTTGTCAACACTTGCAGTTCCTCTCACTTTATTGAAGCTTAGATTCAGTCCCTACGTTGTCATCTTTTTGAGGATGGTATGCAATAAAGAAGGTAGGTTATTGGAGGGGAGGCAGCTGGAGTAAGTAATAAAACATTTACTGAAAAAAATAGCCCTGGAACTCAGAATTCCCCCTGGGTTGAAATTCAAGGGAAACAGTTGACATTGATCAATAACATTAATATGAGCCTCTGAAAGTGCGATGGAACTTGAGACTATAAAAGACACAACAAACCAAGATTCCTTCACCACTTTTTGACAGAGACTGTGCGGATAGGCCTTCACTAAATGGATAATATGACGTTGTCTTAGTTTTTAAATGCTAGACCGACGAGCAAAATAAAAGTCCGTAATAACAACAGTGTAACGAGATTAACATTTGTGAAAATTGAGTGAAAATTCCTAATTTATGCAGTCTATGGAAAATTATTTCTTCAGGATTGGAAGAATCCTGGCAGGTGTACTCTACTGCAGTGCAGACGTTGGCGTGCTATTTTAGACGTTAGGCTAACTGTTGTTGTCAGCCATAAAGAGCCATATTTAGAGAAATTTTAATAAGGGCTCTGGCCATATCAAAGATCTCTGTGAATACCTCTGACTGCCTCTGTTTACAAGATCCTCCTCTCAGATATGGTTAAAACTAACTTTTGACCAAGTTAAATGATAGCTGGTGTTACAGTCTGACTTTTTTTTTTTCAAGCATCCTTTCTCACCTACCTTTGACAGGCGACCAAGGATAATGCCACTTTATCTTTACATTTTGACTGCTCCAAACGCATTCCCGTTTCAGTTGGCTTTTCCTTACCAAGTTCGCTTAAAAGAAACTGCCTTAAAAGTAAACGGTGTAATTCTAAAACGCTAACAGGTGGTTAATTTGACGTTAAAGTTTGCTTCCTGACTAGCAGTTTGCTGCAGCAGTGCGTGCGTGTGTATACGTAACCATAGAAACGGAGCACGTGCGAGTGGGAGTGTGTGGTTGGTTGCATTGACGCCCCTTCTCTCTCTCACACATACACACATACACACACACACACACACATAAAGCAGATCTACTCATTCTCCGTAAAAACAGCAAACTAAGGTGGAGGAGGAGTAGGCATGTTGTCAGTGAAAAGATTGTCCACAGCTAAGTTTAGAAGTGAAAATGATGATATGCATAATGAAAACAGTTTCCCTGACTTGCTTTGTTCCAGCAGGGCACGTGGGGATCTCAGCTGGTTACCAAAGAGAATACTAGAGTAACGGTTAAAAAAGTCTCAGATGGAGCAAGTAAACTAGTCTAGGTTCAAGGCGAATTGGTAGGTCCATACTTAAAGCAATAATATTTTTTTTATAACGTTATTCTAATAATGTTGCCTACTTCTGGGGGGTAGTCTTAAACTATCAGCCTATTGTTTAAAACTGTAGAGTTGACATAAAAGTCACATTGTTAAGTGGGAGTGTGCAGTGTGCATGAATGAAGAGAAAGTGGCATGTTCTGTAAATAGGCTACTTGAGTTGTAGTTAGTTTGAAAATTAAAGCTATGAGGCATATTTCTGTATTAGCGATCCACTTATTCAAATGTAAGGAAATCTTTTTATCTACTGAACTTCTCTTTACCCTTCCTTATGGGTGGTTAGGCCAAGTAGGCTAGTAGGCCTAGCCTACAGTTCCTGGCCTAGGTCTAATCTAGCCAAGGTCTAGGCCTAACTTCTTGCCAGACTAATATTGCTTTCTCCCTTTACTCTGTAAATGGTTTTTCAGAAATAGTCTAACGTTGTGGTTCAAATGGACAGACACCTGTAAGACAGTTGAGATCCCTTGAGAATCCCAATATAAAGTGACCTGCCACCGCTTTCAAATGTAAGTAACTCACTGCTCTGAGCAGCCAAAGCAACATTTCCAAAGTGCATTTCCAAACCCTTTTTTCCCACCGCATTCAAATTCCTTAGAGTTCAGTAGAGAGCCACTGACAAAAGACAGCAGGGGAGTTGAGGTTCATGGCCTGATTCGGCAATCTTTTATTTAAAAAAGGGAGATTAAACATTAAACCCTTTAAGCCCCCCAAGAGTTGGGCTCTGCTCGCGACTCTGATAATGTCACTGAGACAGTCAACTCTCACCCCATCTCTCCCTAACACTTCGACAGGGCCTACTACCATATATGTAGCACATATACCAGCACACACACACACACACACACACACACACACACACAGATAACCTTAGAAATACACACGGTCCCTCTCTTTCCCAAGGAGAGATCACCCTTTGCAATCCTTGCCATGTCCCCTAGGTCTGTCTGTGAATACATTGTTGGACTCAAATTCAATTTAGGCCTCAAGGGCAGATATGCTTTCAGTAAGCTTATTCCACAGACAACCCCACCCCCTTTAAAACAGCACTGTGTTGAACACCCACATTGTATAGCAAAAGAGATGATTACAAGGTAGGGCTAACAACAGAGACGGGGATGCCACCTAAATAGATACTCAATGAAGTAAAACATTCAGTTGCTATTCATTCAGACAGGCCTTTGTTGGTCTTTTACTATAAATGTCCTTAGAGGTTTTGAGAAGTATCTGTTGTATCTTTGTAAATGAGTGAGTGAGTGAGTGTGTGTGTGTGTGTGTGTGTGTGTGTGTGTGTGTGTGTGTGTGTGTGTGTGTGTGTGTGTGTGTGTGGGCCTATGTGTGAGGGATGATAAGTTTGCAAATGGAGACAATTCAAGCAAACAGCTTTAGGCCTATACAGAGGGATAGACTACATCAGAGCCGTATATACGGCTCTGGACTACACGTGTGCACGTGTGCATATGTGTCTGATTTACTTAGTCATGCTAGCCTACTTGATTTATGGTATACTGAGTCATGCTATTTTTTTTTAGCTCTGATTAAATCGTGCCGTTTCCAGGGTTTTCTGAGCGGTTTCTTTTAAGGTCCATGCCTGTCTAGTACTGACGTCCTCCTGTCCTTCATCAGTAAAGCTAGGCAAGGCCCAGTCAACCACGTAGCCCGCAGGCTGCAGTCCGTGTGATATGAACCAGCATGGATGGTTAACCGAAAGACAGCACAGAGTCCCTCTGCGGCTCACAGTGTCACTCAGTTACTTGTGCATAAAGGCAGTGAAGGCAGCAGAGTACACAGTTCCGGAGCTGTGAGTCTGAGGCTCGTCTGATTCATCTGCCTGTTTCAGCACACAAGCCTATATCACTTAACGCTATCATGACCCAATGGGGTGTCACAGAGATTGCTCCTTAGTCAGATTGCTTTGCTTCCTGCAGGCTTAATTGTCTAATTGCTCTGCTTTTTTGTGCTTTTGGGGAAAAAATGTCATAATTTCACAAACGCCCGTTGTGTAATTACAAAATCTAGAGAGTAGCCCTTTTTTGTGATTTTTATTGTAGGTAAAAAGCAGCGGATATAATATGGAAATGTTAAAAACAGTTAGAAAGAAAACTGTCTTCACTCGTTAGACTGAGCGTGCTTATTGGCCGTCTTTGTGTTACATGTTCTGTGCATTTTGCTCTGCAAATTGTCAGTTTCTTGTGTTTTCTCTTTCCCCCTCTGAGAAAACATACTTTCAATTTTGTGCCTTTCCCCTCCAGTTGCAACTTGCCTCCAGAAATACTAATGTCATCTTAAAAATATGTGTTTGAAAAAAAACTACTGAGGCATCCTATGGGCTCCAATGTAAAAAGAAAACCCTTTTAATAAGTAATGCCTGGGCTGGGACTCAACTAACTCTTCCCTCCATCTCTCTCTCTTCTTTTGCCTTTTTAGATTAATGGTGGAGAGTGACTCTTTTTTCACTTCTTCGTTTTATTTCTCAATAATTCATTTTTAGAGGGAAGAAATACCAGTGGGTTCCTTGTTCCAGGATCTCAAAGAAGTTTGTGAGGAAAGTTCAAGCTCGGCCAAAGCCTTTATGTGAGACATCCAGCACTTTCAAGGTTCTTTACAGGTTAAGATTTATTGAGATGTCAGGGCACTCGAGCCATAAAATTCACTTTAAAGCGAGGGACCCAATTATTGTTGACTAAGAACAACAGAAATAGTGTCAGGCATTTGTCAGAGAGCAGGTGCTTCATTTTGTAGAAGAAGCACATTTACAATAGACAGTTCATTAAAAATGGTTTAAAACATGTTCCATTTTAGCTATAGGAAATATTTGGTCAGAAGATGGAAAGCATGTCTGAGACAATCATAAACCATATGATGGCACATAAAAATGATGGCTTTGCTCGAAGGATTATAAATTCTAATGAGGGCCCTCTTGCAAAAGATTCAAGAGTCAGTTGTTCAAGAGTGGTGCAATGTGTGGTGAAATCACACTAAAGGAAGGAATTGTCAATATTTAGCTTGAGGGGTCTTGCAAACTACTTCTTATCAGTGGAAATAAATGCTCTCTTTCATTGGATACAAGCAGTGACCTTTGGTTAGAAACTCAAGACCTCACTGAATATATTGCAGAAAGAAGGCATGTTTGTATTATTCAAGGGATGTCAGCTGAATGTTTAGGTGATGGGGAAATTATGTAAGCCTGTGAAAAAAGCGTAAGTAACTGACAAATATTGTCACCATGAATGAACAGACAGTTATGGTAAACCAATACCTTCACCATATGTTCATCTCGATTGTTTAGCTTAGTTGGTTTTGAAAGACTGTAAGGATGTTTCAGGTTTCACAGAACAGGGCTACATTACAAAATTCCCCAAACAAGTCTTTAAAGTTGGAAACAAGTCAAAGTGTAAGAGTTGATTGACTCTAGCCTACTGAAATTATATTTGTTTGCACCTTTGTTTGTAATTGTCTGACTTCTCCCTGAACATTCAGTTACTCATACACTGTTACATGCCCCCTAAGGAAAACAATGTCATAAAACAAACAGTTATTAAGATGAATGACTGTGTCAGTACCAAGAAAACACATTCACTGTGTGTGTGTGTGTGTGTGTGTGTGTGTGTGTGTGTGTGTGTGTGTGTGTTTAGTATTAGTTCCCCCAACTACATCACTATCTTGGTGCACACAAGTCATTTATTTTTACAGCCTGCTAACAATGCACTGGCTCTCTCTTTGGTCGTGTTCTCTAATTATGATCCGCAACCCCAGTATTTCCAAATTAACTGTGCATAGCCCATAAAAGAATTCCATCAACTCACACGCCCAAAAAATATGTAATAGTTTCTTTTTTTATTGACACACACCGAGTCATTATCTACCTGAGGTTCAGAACATCATCATCACACTCATTAAGCTTGATTACTCCCACAGACACCTTTTGGCCTATCCGGTCATGCTGTAAGTTCATGCAATCGTACACTCACTGCTCACCAACAAGACACAATATATTTTACCTATTGAGTGCCCCATCAATAATAACACTTGTTTAAATAGCACCATTTTAAGCACATTAACAATGTGGAAATAACAGGAAAGAAAACATCATTCGGCAGTCACAGGTTAGGCTACAGCTTGCACTCAAGTGTGTGTGTGTGTGTGTGTGTGTGTGTGTGTGTGTGTGTGTGTGTGTGCGTGTGTGTGTGTGTGTGTGTGTGTGTATTTTGGCGAGCCAGGTCCCCGTATTGATCTGTTGTGGCGTTAAAAGATTAAAAGGTTTGCCGTCCGTCTGGGTTGTTGACAAGGGTTGCGAGTCATTAGTGCCATTAGCATTAAGCCTGCCCATCAATAACTATGCGGATGAGCCGTCTCCTTGCCCTGGGGGTGGAGAGGGAGAGGAGGCTGCTCCAGTGCCACGGCCCACAGCCCAGAGGAGTGAGTCAGGAGAGAGTAGCCTAGCTCTCCCCTGCACTGGCACTTCCACAATCTGGCAGCATAGTACTTTTGATTGAATTTTAGCCTATCAGGGGACATCACTTCAGTGTGGTGTGACTGTCAGTACTGTATGTGTGTGGGTGTCTTTGTGAGTAAAACAGAGGTACGCCCAGGTACAGTAAGCCCAGAATAGAAGTAAAGTCTATTTTATGCATATATTGAGCAATGCTACACAGCGACAGCCAATGCAAGTGAAGCCATGCATGATGAGGTACAGAACCTGTTCAAAAAACCTGTTAAAAAAAATCAAAATAGCAGAGCTAACGAAACACCGTTAGCTCTATTTCTGTGTTAAACTAAAATGTTTGGGACCTATGGCTTTGTATTTTGTAAAACACAACGAGAAATGTGGACTGTGAAATCTGAAAACATTGGTTTTGTCACCAGAAAACAGTGTATCTACAGTACCAGCCACCTACTTGTGTTAGCAAGTTAACAACCTACTACCAACGAATCACGGCCATGTTTATGAGTAACGCCTTCTCAGCGACGACTGTAGCTTGTCTTTGTTGCTACTCTGACTGATGGATTATTGTGTGTTGCTCCTGTCTTTGCCTATCACATCCAGGCAGTGTGTTTTTAAAAAGAACAGTTACATATTGCAACGAGCATAAAACGCTCCCCACTGCTAGCACAGACATAAATACTGAAGCGTCTTCCATACTCAAGTGTCTCGGTGACTAAGCAGACAGCTGCCTGCTTTGGAGCTGCAGGTGCAGCACTAAGCAGAGGTGACATTTCACAGGGCGAGTTCCAGTGAGATGTGCCGAGAGTCAGCCTGCGAGCGAACCAGGGCGAGGCTGGCAAAGCGGAGACCCTGCCAGTCGTCTCGGAGCTCTGAGGGGCTGTAATGTTATTGGAAGTAATGGCCGTTTGCATGGGGTGCCGAGTCTCAGGGCTTGGACCGTACAGAGCCAGTGAATCAGTGCATATGGTGACTGGGGCAGTCTGCCAAGCTCTAACTGCATGTGATTCCAGTTCCTAGTGGCTCCTCAGATTTCTGTGTGTGTGTGTGTGTGTGTGTGTGTGTGTGTGTGTCTCAAAGTAACTGTGCCTGTAAGTGTATGATCAGCTGTGTGGATTATTTCTGTGTCTGCTGTGATATAATGTTAGTCAAAGTGAGATGTGAGTGCATATTATGGATGCACACCTCATCTTGCGTGAGCCTTTGTAAATAGTGTGTGTGTGTGTGTGTGTGTGTGTGTGTAGTAGTAGTAGTAGTAGTATAATAGTGTGTAGTAGTATAATAGTATAATAGTGTGTGTGTACGTGTGTGTGTGTAGTCAGTGTGTGTGTGTCTTTCTCAGTGTGTGTTCTGGTCGTGCCTACAGCTCGTCGTGTAGACTGCGTCCTTCGGCCACGTCCATGGCCCCAATAAGCAGCAGTGCTCCGGTGGTGTTGTCCGTCACCATGACAATGAAGGAATGGTCGGCATAAAAGAGTTTGGGCTTCTCCACCTCCTCGTCCTCCTCCTTTTCCTTGTCTTCCTCCTTCTGACCAGAGTGGGAGGACAGCTCCAGGGAGGCCCAGTGTAGTACACCTCCCAGATGGAGCCGCTGGCCCTTTGCCCCGCCCAGGCCAGAGAAGTCAGCCTTCTGCTGGTCCCATGCGTCCGCCAAGCCTAGCGATGACAGGGCAGTCTGGATTGAGAGAGAGAGAGAGAGAGAGAGAGAGAGAGAGAGGGAGAGAGAGAGAAAAACTGTAGTAAGAGGTCATTTAGTTTTCAAATATACAGTATTTCATCGTCTCCTTTTTGGTACAAGAGGCTTAAAATCTACTACCATAATATAACTGTTTAAAGAAAATACTCCTGGGAATTTGAGTTTGGGAAAGTATGGAATTATGTGTAGGAATCCTGTTAGCATTGGATAGTACAGACTGAATTCCTCCATTATTTTGGGGGTTGTTGAGGTCGATGGTAAGAGCCATGGCATTATAGCTCTTGCTGGATAGATAGACGTTTTTTTTTTCCCCTTTCCCTACCTCTTAACCCTGCAGCAAAGAATTATGGGAAGGAACTAAATGTCCATTTCTAGGGCAGGTAACCATAGCACAATGTGTGAAAAAAAAAAAAAAAACACGACAGAGAAGTGTTGTTCAATCAATAGTCCTTTGAGCTATTTCTCTGTTTCACATAGTTCTCGGCGTGCACAAAATTCCTTGGTTGTTCCCCTGCTTCTTTAAATGGTGACAGATGCCCTTGTTTTGCAGCCGCAGTACAAACTGGGCGACAGCAGCCGCAGTGGATGGTAGCTAGGGACGGAAGCAGTGGCGTCGCATGTGTGTGTGTGTGTGTGTGTTGGGGGGGTTTGAGAGTGCGAGAGGGGAGGGATAGAGGGTATGAATAATTTAGAAACGATCCCTCTGACCCGCAGCTCCTCCGTTTGTTTTCCTTCTGATATGAATTCGGCAGGGAGATGCCGTCTGACAGGCACTTTATATCTCCACAGGTGAGGTCCAGTATAAACACTACTCCGCTCCCCACCACAGAAAGGTGAGGGGGAGAGAGAGAGAGAGAGAGAGAGAGAGAGAGAGAGAGAGAGAGAAGGGGGGAGAGAGATAGGGTGGCTGTTTTTTTCCAATGTCTTGTATCATATATCTCTATATTTCATCATGATTTTACGATTGTTGCTTAAATATAAAATGTATTCAGCTGAAAAAGAAGCAAGATTAGGAGAGAGAGGTCGTGTAGCCTACTGTATGCTTTTTCTGAGAGGGTGTGTGTGTGTGTGTGTGTGTGTGTGTGTGTGTGGAGATCAGGATAGAAACGTCCCTCTGCAGTGTCAGATGTTGCCGTTGACTGGCAGCCGCCTCCAATTGAAATGATAATGACTAATTTTACTTAACGGGGTACAGACCTTCTCCCCTGTGCTTTCTAGCCTAATGTACAGCTCGGCTATTCAGCTGCAGGAGAGCAAATAATGGCTGATGCTGACTTAACAGGCACAGGCTGGATGCCCATGCACAATAGTGGCACATAAGTATGCAATTCATACAGGCATGCAATTCTCTACACAGGCAAAGCATCTTATAAAGAAAGACAGAAGGAAAGATAGAAATGTTTCTCTTGTATATCAAGGGCTGAGAGCGTACAGTAAGTGACATATTGGTCAAAATTGGGTTATATCTATATTGGGCCTATCACCTGAAAGCTCTTGATGAGCTATAATAACAATTTACTACATTTATGAAATGTTATCTTGTTCTGTGTTGCATCCCTATACAGACTAGTAATGCGTACACATTGGGACAGGGATTGAACTCTTACATTGCTGTATAGGCAGCCTTAACATGTAGCCTATGATCTGAATTGAGAGAGAACCAAACAGGAAATGAAGGCCAGTGAGGAATTCAGTAGGAATGTGGTCAGTACAGGGTTTGGTCATCATGCGCTAACCTGGTAGGACCTTGCATAGTCCTCTGAATTCCTTTCACTATTGTCCCCACACACACACACACACACACACACACACACACACACACACACACACACGTTGAGTCCTGCTGCTCTAATGCACTTGTATTGTCCTCATCCATTATTTCTCCCCTCCTCCTCCTCCTTCCGCCCTCTCTCTCTACTTCATCACTGTCTTGCCCGGCTGCTGTGCCACCTCGCCAGCATGTTCATCTCTCATCCGCCCTTTTCTGTGCGCAGTTTTATCCCTCCTTCCCTCCCTCTCTGTCTCTCTCTCCCTCTCTTCATTTCTCCTGCACCCTCCCTTCATCTCTCACTCCCCTCTTTTTTTCTTCTTCTTCTTTTAATCCGCCTGTCAAACTTTGCACTTGCTCTCCAGTCAACAAAACACTTTTTCTTCTGTGCACTTCTCCTGCCCCGTCCCTCATTCCCTCTCTTCCTTCTGTGCTGTTGTTATTTCGTTTCGAGGCGTTCAGCATTATTTCTGCAGGACTGCCGAGTGGCGAAGAGCGAAACGCGCTGGAAACGACGGCTGTCACAACAGCTCGAGACGAGCCCATATCATCATAGCTAATGAGCAACGCGCTAAAAGATAGATGTTACATTTTGGTTAAGGTTCAGCGCATAAAGCTACAGTACATAATGTCTTGCAGTCCCTGTTGTAAGGGGACAGGAGTCTCGACTGCTGGCTGGCGAACAGGCTGAGAGCTGAGAGCATTATGCTCCTGTGTTACCTAACGGCGCTATTCAGGCGGGACAGGCGGAGCTGCTGCCAGCGAAATACATTTAGCAACTGCATGCCATTATAAGCCAGCTCCTGTAAGATTCAGAGGGCCTGGAAGCAGGGAAGAGAATTATCTGTGAGATGAGGGAGGGAGAGAGAGAGAGAGAGAGAGAGAGAGAGAGAGAGAGAGAGAGAGAGATGTTCCAGCCGAGCTGAAAAGGGAACTTTTTTCTTTTTCATTTTTTTTTTTTTTTTTTTTTTTTGTAAACTTCTCAAACATGGGCAGTGCAGTCGTGCGTTGTTTTTCCAACGAGCGCCTCATGAAGATTTCAGGTTTGCCATTTGTGAAAGATTCAGCAGGGGGCGGAGTGTTGATGCCACACTGAGTTGCACCAACTTCTGCCTTCCCTTCTGGACCCCTCCAGCTCAGGATGGCACTTCAGGGTGTGTGAATTTTGTGTGTGTGTGTGTGTGTGTGTGTTACCCAGTCCATGCAGGCCTGGCCTATTATAACTTGTCACACGGGCAGGCACATGGCAGCCAGTTTCTCTACCCTGTTTCCTGTCAGTAACCATTACCTTCACACAAACCCTTAGCAGACTACTTGCCATATTGATTATGCCCGTCGTAAAAATAGGCATCCATCTCACTCTCTCTCCCTTTCCCTCCCTTTCGCTATCTATCCACCTCCTTACATCAATCTCTTTTGTTTACTTGCTCTTGAAGGTTAAAAGACAGAAATCCAGCCGAATTCACTCTCCGCAAAGGCATTTGAGGAGGACATTCATTTCATTTTAAAGCGCAAACAAGTCTTAAATATTGATCATCCCAGTCACACTTTAAAGGATGGGAAGGTTGGGGGTCTGTTGACAAGGCATGAGAGAGATAACTATGGATGCAACTTAGCCCACACACACCGCTAGTATCCACAAAACAACCCTGCCAGAAATGTAATAATTTCATAACCATGAAGCTGTATTGAAAATGAATTAGTTGCTTGACTATCTCATTGCCGAAGTATCTCCCTTTGGTTAACAGGTGTTTAGCGCTCCTAAAATATGAATTTTTACATGAATTGCTCCTGATGAGAAATGGGCTTGTTGGAAGATGAGAGAGAGGAGTCTTTCAGATTTCCTTTTAGAAAACCGCATCAAATCAGTGTTGCAAGGCCAATGCTGGGTCTCTCCTTTTAAAGGCTGCTGTGAATCTCCTCTGTCGTGACAATACACTCCTGCCTGGGCCTGACACTGTGCGGTTGGAGGCCCTTTTGTACATCAATGATCACCTCCAACAGCCATCTATTTTAGAGCATGTAACCTACAATTTGTTTTTAGCCTGTTTTAAATGGCAGCACAGGCCCTGTGGCTTTGATAAGACCTAGCACACAGTGGGCTTTTGCCTCTCATATTAAATGGCTAGCGCAAATGTTTTAATTAATTTCTGGCAAGGCTGGAGCCTGCTTAGGGAACCTGTTGAGAGTGCAAAAGAGAGGAAGAGAGGAGAGGGAGGAGGTGTAGAGAGGAGGTAGCGAAGGAGAAATCCAAAACTGCCAAAGGGAAAGAGAGAGAGAGAGAGAGAGAGAGCAGGGTTGGTGTTCAACGGCTGCTGCCTCACAGCTTTGGTGTAGACGGTGTGTGTGTGTGTGTGTGTGTGTGTGTGTGTGTGTGTGTGTGTGGGTTGGTGGAGGGGTTGGGTAGGTGGGTGGGGGGTGTTGTGTGCGGAGGCAGACAAACAGAGAAGGCTGTGATGCGTCACCTCCAATGACGGTCCCAGCTCTCACTAAAGCACGTCTGGCAGATGGAGGCGAGGTGGGGGCGGTGGTGTGTGTGTGAGAGTGTGTGTGTGTGTGTGTGTGTGTGTGTGTGTGTGTGTGTGCATGTGTGTGTGGCGGTGATGCAGTGAGGGAGGGCGATGTGGGGACACGGAGGAGATGACACAGACAGAAGCCAACTCTGAGAGAGGGATAGAAAGAAAGAGAGGGAGAGAGAGAGAGGGAGAGAGCGTGAGACACTCTCACAGCTCATGGAGCGAAGAGGCGCCGAGCTCAGCAAGAGTTTTCCTCTTTCTCTCATTCTCTCCATTTCTCTCTTGCAATCTCTTCCGCCACATCTCTTTTTTCTCTCTCTCTCTCTCTGTACAACACTCCTCCCCTCTCTTCTCCACTAGTAAAATCTTTCTCTTTCTCTCACCCAAACTCTTAAAAAGTAACAGACTCTCTTTCTCTCTTTCTCTCTCTTTTTGTTCCACACTCTCTTCCTTTTTTCCTGAAGTTCTGCACACTCCTCTTCTCCGCTCTGCCACTTTTTCCCCTCTTTTCTCTTGGTGTGTTCTTCATCCTCCTCTCCACCACCACCACCACCAGCACCTCTTCGCCTTCATCTCCAAAATACATTGCAGTGTGTGTGTGTGTGTGTGTGTGTGTGTGTGTGTGTGTGTGTGTGTGTGTGTGTGTGTGTGTGTTTGCGCGCGCTACACGGCTGCATGCAGCTACGCCGCTATAGGTCCAAGTGAGGCATAAACATCAACAAGATCAACATGAAAAGGCGTGACTGCCGCTGATGAATAATGCATGATGGGAGAGGCAGAAGCTGGTGCAAACAACTGTGCTCCGCACACACAAAGTTCAGGACAAAGAGAGGAGTGAAAGTGTGGAGAAACATGGAAGTGTAGAAGAGGTTCAAGAGTGTGAGCACGTTTGTGTGTGTGTCTCTGTGTGCGGGTGTGTGTGTGTGTGTGTGTGTGTGTGTGTGCGTTTGAGTGTAAGTGTGTGTGTGTGCTCTAGAGAAGGGGTGGGAATGCACGTGTATGGTGTCAGCCTGACGCCCCAGATTCCACACACATGTTTTATTCAGTCGCCTAAGGAGACACCTCGAAGAAAGACAGAAAAAAATTAAATGGGGAAAAAAAAACTGTTCTAAAATGGGGGTGAAAAGACGATGAAACGTCGTCTCAAATAATTCTTTGCCTGTGTCACTAATGTCTTATTCACACACTTGCACTGCATGTCTCTCAGGGCTTGCCACACAGTCAATACAAGAATATATTTCTCCTTCCTCATAGTAAACACACACACACACACACACACACACACACAAACACATTAACGACCATCTTGGCCAGTCTGACTTTACAACGTTTATTGGCTCATGAAAAACCATGAATGTTTCCGCCAAATGCTCCGCTGAGCACGGACGGACACACACACACACACAAAAACACACCAGTGAACAAACACCTCACACACCGCCGAGTTATTTATAACCTTTCCCTACAGTAATTCACGCTTCTTAATTCTTCATCCTTCTTCACACCCTCTCCACCCCAACCACACACACACACAGACACACACACACACCAGTGAACAAATACCTCACACCTTTCCCCACTCCGACATATGGTCCGCCGGCAAGAGCACACATGAATTCATCATCCAATAACATGTGAGACAATGATAAGGCTCTAATCAGGTAGATTGGCTTTTATGAGTCATCCAAGGCAATTTACAGCCTGCCGTCGCTGCCGGGCCCCAGACACATTTATACGACCATGTTCCTTCTCCTCAACCGTATGCTAGCTGTTGCTGGGGCCGCAATGTCACCAAGGGATTAGCCACAATGCTAACACAGCCATTACAGCTCTTTTACATTGTATCCGATTCATAGCACAACATGAACTCATCTGCCGCTAATAGCAGGCACAATATATGATTGTGTTCCTTCTCCACAGACGTAAGCTTGCTACTGCTTGGACTGCAATATCACCAAGGGATTAGCCGCTAGGCTAACAGCCATCACAGCTCTTTTACATGGCAGCTCATTCATAGCACAACATGGTAGCATCTGCGGCTAATAGCACAGGCACAGCTGAGGGCTAATAGCATAGCTCAACAGGCCCAGGCTAATGGCACAATGGGCAACAACATGGCTGACAAGCACACAGGGCACCGCACACATGGCAGACAACCTCGAGTCGCTTGATAATGGATTTGGGGCAGTGACAGAGGAGATTTCTGGGAGAGGAGAGGAACAGGCTGAGAAGCACCATGGCCAACAGTCAGAGTTGCCCAACATGCTGGCTATCATCGGCATTGGCCTACAGTGGCTTTTGAAGCTTGTGGACATGGCTTCAAAAACTGTGTGTGGAACATCCTGTGAATGTTCACAAGTGTTTATCAGAGCGTGTCTGAGTGTGTTTGGTGTGTGTCTTGGTCTATGTTGGCAGAAGTATTTCTCTCTCCCTTTGTGTGTATGTGAGTGTAAGTATATAGTGTGTGTGTGTGTGTGTGTGTGACACTCATTAGTGGGGAGCAAAGTGCCAAAGTCTAGTTAGTCCCCCTGGTTTCCACAGCCAGCATCTCCCACTGCACCCTGCACCTTCTCAGCTAGTCAGCCCACAGAATTTATTTATAGCCCCATGGCCACCACTGAATCAGCCCCTAACTACCACACACACACACACACACACACACACACACAGCCTCCCCATGTCTCCAAGCCTCTAGCCTCCCCACCTCACTACCAAAACCACACACACACACACACACACACACACACACACACACACACAACCAACCAACATCTCCCGACTCAACTCCCATCACCACCTTCCTTCCTCCAGTCTCCTGCCACCATGTCCTCCACCTACCATCACCTCCCAAATTCCCTCTACCAAACCCCCTTCCAACCTCATCACATCCCTGTCAAATGCCCTCTACCAAAGTCCCCTCTACCCCCATCACCTCCATCTCAAATTCCGTCTACCAAACCCCCCTCTCCCCATCACCTTCTTCTCAAATGCCTACTCTCCATCCCCTCCTCAGCTCTCCTCTACCCAATGCCAAGAGGACCCTGTGCGATTTTATTGAGATTTCAGTCCCTGAATCAGTCCAATCCACCGAAGGATTTTCCCACTTGGCCAGCGGGCATACAGGTATATTTAGGTCATACAGAGCAGGTTAGGCCTCCAAAGACACCTTCTCAACCGAGGTCCCTGCAGCAAGGCAATGTGGGCCTGTACTGGGAAGACTGTATGCAAATCTACACCAGAAGACCAGAACCAGAAGACTTGCACAAGAGGCAAGGGGAGAGAGACACACACCCAGGGTGAAGACTTGCATGAGAGGGAGACAGAAGGATAGAAAGTTTACAGTGCCTGCACTGGAGGCTAAGGGGTGAGTTAGAGAGAGAGGAATAGCGGGAAAGGAGAGACAATGGAAAAGGTTTGATCAGAGTTAATGGTATAGGTCAGAGAGCATGACATGCAAGAGGTCTGCATTGCTTGCGTCAGCACTGTGTGTGCATATGTGTGTGTGTTTGTGTGTCTGTGTGTGTACGTAACGGTGGGTGTGTGCCAGAATACAAAAGGGGTTAAAGAACCTCCAGCACTTGAGAAGAACAGTATGTGTGTGTGTGTGTGTGTGTGTGTGTGTGGTTGTGTGACTGAGAGAGAGACAGCGAGCGAGAGAGAGATAGTGAAAGTATTTAGAGGAGAGTTAGGGGTCAGGGACTGTGACACAAGGGAGTCTCACGTCATGCACTGTCTTCCTTTGTCTTTGTTTGCTTGCACGCATGGGTGTGTATTTGTGTGTGTGTACCTGTGTGTGTGTGTGTGTGTGTGTGTGTGTATGGACATTTTCTGGAGAGGACAGAGGTGCTCGGCAGCGCTTCGCCTCCATCATCAGGCTCCATTGGTGTGCCTGGCGGGGCTTTGGGGCGTGTGCAAGGCCCTGACAGGCGGAGGTGTAAACATTATTAACGCGCCGAGATGGGGCTATGTTTGCTCGCCTCCGACCCAATCACTGGAGATGGGGGGAGGTGGAGAGGAAGAGAGAGAGAGAGAGAGAGAGAGAGAGAGAGAGAGAGAGAGAGGGGTGAAGGGAGGAAGTGGGGTGCTCCAAACAGAGTTAACTGGAACTCACAGCAGCACCTCGGGGGGGTAAAAGGAGGAGACAGCATTAGAGAGAACTGCTGCGGGCCTTCAGCAGTGTTTCCTGAAAACAACACTGAGAGAGAGCAGGAGAAAGAAAGGGAAAAAAATGAGTGGGAAAGGAAGGGAAAAAGGAGAGAGGGAGAACGGGGCGCAAAGAGACAGACATAGGTCAAGGAGAAAGAACGAGAGAAAAGGAGAGCGAGAGAGAAAAAATAGATATAGAAGGGGAAGGAAGAGTGAGTGGAGAGAGGGAGGGCTAGAGAAAAGAGAGAGAGAGAGAGAGGGAGGGCTAGGAAAAAAAGAGCTATAGGCAGAGAATGAAAGGCAGACATGATGGAATAAGGGCAGCAGGTAAAGAGAGAGGAGGCTTGAGGTTGCTGCAGCGGCGGCTGCTGTAGACAGTACAAAGTACTGAGACATGATCAAAAAGAGGGAGCAGCAGAGAGAGAGAAAGAAAAGGAGGGCGAGTTGTAAGGGCAGAACATGAGGACAAGAATAAGAGCAAGAGAGAGTGGAGAGAGAGAGAGAGTGTCGGTAGAGATAGAGAGAGCGAGAGAGAGAAATGGAGGGAGAGAGAGAGAAAGAGTGTAGGACAGATAGTAGTTGAGAGAGCAAGCGGGGAGAGAGAGGGAGTGAGTAAGAGAGAGAGAGTAGGACAGATAGCTGAGAGAGCAAGCGAGAGAGAGAGTAGGACAGATAGCTGAGAGAGCAAGCGAGGGAGTGAGTGGGAGAGAGAGAGAGAGAGAGAGAGAGAGAGAGAGAGAGATGGGGAGAAAAGGAGAGAGTGAGGTCGGCTCAGCGGGGAATGCTGTCAGAGGCTAATACTGCTCCTTTCATGTCAAGTAGTGAGCGATGGACCGCTGGCCTCTCTACTGCTGCAGCCGCTCTCTACTGCTCAACGCCACAGATGGACATAAATGTCTGCCTGTGTGGGGAGGGCTGTGTAGGTGTGTGTGTGTGTGTGTGTAAGAGAGAGAGGAAAAGAGTGTGTGTGTGTGTGTGTGTGTGTGTGTGTGTATCTAAAATGTGCCAGTGTAACCATTTCAGCTAAAATGTGTGTGCCTGTAATTGATGTGTCAATGTAACTGACAGTGTGTGTGTGTGTGTGTGTGTGTGTGTGTGTGTGTGTGTGTGTGTGTGTGTGTGTGTGTGTGTGTGTGTGTCTAAAAGTGTTAAATGTGTCAGTAACTATCTCTAAGTGTATGAAAGAGAGAGAGACTGTTTGAGTGTGTGAGTGTGTGTGCATGTGTGTGTGTGTGTGTGTGTATAGCTCACTGCGGCAGTCGGGGAGCATAAAAAAGAACGCAAGAGGGGAAAAAAGCCTTGTCACGGCGAGTGTGGCGCTTTTCCAGCGTGCGGATTTGAAAAGGGCTGGATGTGCCCCTATGGAAGGCCCTCCCTCTGATGAGAATGTCAGAAGCGTGCTCCGTGCTCCTCGGGGTGGCCAGACACGCTACAACATGGCAGCCCGAGTGTCGGTGCACATCTGATGTCGGGAGGAGTTCTCGCCAGCAATCCGTTTAGCAGCTCATCCTCACACACACTTACACGCTCATACACACACCTACACTTTTACACACACACACACACACACACACACACACACACACACACACAGACATTTACGCGCACACACACACACACACACACTATATAGGCATGTACACATACTCACACACACAGTGTCTGTCTCACTCACACACACACACACACACACACACACACACACACACTCCCATCAGCCCTTTTTTTATGGCTTAACGACACAATGTCCTCACACCCCAGAAGCCTTTCAGGCCACTCTCCTCCTGGGAAATAGCTTCACCAGGCTTTTCCTTGTATCTGTCATGTCGAACTAACCTCCATTCCTGTTCGCTTTTTTCTCCCCCACCTCTCTCTCTCTCTCTCTCTCTCTCTCTCTCTCTCTCTCTCTCTCTCTCTCTCTCTCTCTCCCCATCTCTTTTTTTTTCTTTTTCATTCTCTCTCTCTGTCTGTCTCTGTATTCAACAAACACTTTTCTTCCCTCCTACTTTACTTCAGCAACACTATTTCCTCCTCTGTCTGGCTGTCTTTCAAGTACAGGGTTTTTGGCCTCACAGGATGCTCCTGCCGAGATACCCTCCTGAGCCCTACATCCCCAGAATAATACCGCTCATTTGGGCTGACCCCGCTGCCAGCGACCCCCCCAAGCTCCAGATCGACACTTGTCTGGAGGTGGCCCGCCGACTGCGCCCCTGCTTCGGACCCCGCGGTCTCCCCAAAGCCTTAGCCTTCCGATTCCTCCACGGGCTCTCATCCCCTCCAGTCCATACCCCAGATACTGCCTCCGTGCTGGAACAAATGGGGCTGAAGGACCCAGCGGCCTGTGTCCTGGCGTCGGCGGCGATGGCTCAGGCTCGAGAGGTGGGCGACGGTTCAGGTTTGGTGCTCTTACTGGGCTCAAGCCTCCTGGAGCAGACGCGGGTGCTGCTGGACCTGGGGCTCACCCAGGGGGAGGTGGAGTTGGGTTACCGGCTGGCCTGCGGCAGGGCCCTTGAGCTCCTGGACGAGGGAGAGGTGCTGGTTGAGGGAGCCCTAGAGAACCCAAGAGAAGAGAGGCAGGTGGTCGGCGTCCTCAGGGTCCTGCTGTCCACCAGAGTGCCTGAGATGGCCGACATGCTTGCAGAGGCCGTGGCGCGCTGCTGCGTCCAGAGTTGGACGAGGGACGAACGAGGAGTCTTAACCTTTGACCCAAACGCTATTGAGATCATTAAGACCATCACTGAGGGACCTACTGACCAAAACTCAGGAGAACTGCAGAAATGTCCACAGGAAGTGAGTGATGAAGAAAGTCTAGGAGAAAAGGTGGATGACAAGGAGGTCACAACCACCAAAAAGCCACAAGTAGAGGAAGAGAGGGAGGGGGACCCAGACAAAGAGGAGACAAAAGCAGTAGAAGAGGAGGGGGGCTGGGAGGTGTGTGAGTCAGACGCCAATGAAGAGAAGCCACAGCAAAAGCAAGAGAGTGATGAGGTAGGGGTGTGCGCTGGAGCAGCAAGAGTACAAGACAGAGAGCAACTGCTCATAGATCAGTTTCTGAGTGACTATGTCAGCCTGAAACACACAGAAAAGGTGCGCTCAGCCCAGGCATACAAATGCTCAGAGGGGATCTACCAGGAGCAGGAGCCAGAGCCAGAGCCAGACGAGGATTGGGAGATCCTGAGTCTGGCTCTGGAGGAGATCCGTCTGGAAGGACAGGAGGGAGCGGACGGAGGCGAGGGACTGGGGAGGTGGCAGACGGAGGAGGTGGACTACCGCCTGCTGGAGAAGCTGCGGGCGCAGGGGGATGGGAGGATGAGGAGGCAGGAGAGGATGAGGTGGGCAGGGGGCACGGCGTCTGCGGCTCTGAGAGGGAGTGCAGCTGCTTGCAAGCGCCTCCTCAGGGGAATGGTCCGACTCGGCAAGAAGTACCTGGCGCCGAGAGGTCGGGTTCAGGGACAAGCACAGGGTCAAGTTGGGGGCATACGTGGGGTCCAAAAACATGGACAAGTCCAGAAGCCGCAGAGGCCACTGAGAAAGATGCGTGGTCCTCATATTTTGAGTAGGAAGCGTCAGCAGCCAAGGAAGAACTTCCATGTCTCTAAACAGGACCCCCAACCAGCTAAACCCCTGCAGGCAAGCCTAGGCAGCCAGGAGGCCCCTGACCTAGAGAGTCAGCAGAGTGTCTCCATCACCCTGCACAGCCCTGACCGGGAGCTTCTGGAACGCTGTGAGGCGGCCATCCGGGCCTGCCTGAGGCTCTACAGCTCCATGCAGTCAGACCTGCGGCTGGTATCAGGTGGTGGGGCCATGGAGGCGGCGCTGTCTGCCCAGCTCTGCCAGTACGGACTCACGCTGCCGGGGCTGGAACAGATGGCAGTGCACAGCTTCGCCCAGGCCCTGCTGGCGCCAGTGCGGGTCCTCGGGGAGAACCGGGGGACGCCCGCAGACATGGCTGTCACTCGGCTGCGCGAGGAGCTCCGGCGACGACGACAAAACCGAAGCAAGAGCGCCCAGGGACCTCGCGAGAGGCTGGCCGAAGAAGAGGGTGACCTGCTCGAGTCACTGGAGTGTAAACGCAGCGCCCTAAAAAAGGCAACAACAGCGGTGCTCTCCGTCATGTCAGACCTCCGCAGCAAAAGCCCCTGAGTGGGAGGAATGCAGACCAAAAGCGCAGAGCTCCGTAGCCAGGACATCAGTCCGTCCAACAGCCATAACAAAACTACAGGCTACAGTCCCAGAGTCCTGATGATTATTACATTACAATAAATTAGATTCTTTTTGATTGGGGAGAATTAAATATATGACTGGGAAAAAAAATAATGTTAGTGCAGTCTGTTGGTGAGGTAAGAAACCCATACTCTCTTTGGGCATGAGTTCAGGTCTAAATAGTGCAGATCTTTAAACTGCTGACAAAACTGTAGTTTTAGCCCTTAATGCATTTACAAAATGGAGTCTCTTTGGAGGACATGCAGTATGCAGGCAGCCAAAAGACACATCAATGTTGGAAGTACAAAGTACTGTAAAAAATAAATGGCAAAGCTGAAAAAGAACAATATATTTAATGTGTGGAACAAGCACCTAATTCAAGTACTTACTACACACATTAGCATTATACTAAGGTCATATTTTGGCATGTCCTCATCAGTATTAGAAAGTAAAAGTTTCACTTTGTCATTTTCTGAAAGCTTTTATATCACCAAATGATGCGTCATGTCCTAGGGACATTTTAGGAGGCAAAAAATGAGTCTCCAGTGTGTTTGTGGTACTTGACGGCTGAGTGCACAGGTGACATTAACTTTCAGCTGGGTGAGGACATTTACTAAATGTCAAACCTTGAGAGACTGTCCAAAGACAATCCAAACACATCAAGTAATTTAAAAGGAAAGAAAGTACTAAACTAATGATAAAGTAGAAAAAGTCAAGTGTCAAATTAATTGAAAGAGGAAGGCAGAAGCAGCTGGATACATGTATTTGCCTATTGTTAATAATGTGTACTGCCAGTTTTATCTGTTCTTATTTTTAGGCTTTGTCAAATAGAGTCAAGACCACTCATTTCTTAACAATTCACAATTTTCTATAGAGACTTTCAGAGGCAAATCACAATTATATGTGGTGGCATGACAAAATACAGAACAGTGAAGTAAGCTAATATACAGTATATCGGTTAGGCCAGAAACAAACTGAAACTGAGGGCAGTCACTGCATTCCCTTGTGCAATCTACTCAGCACAGAGTTATGACTTTCTGAACTTGACATCAATGCATTTGGGCTTTTGCATTCAGTTGCTATTTTGTTCTGCTGGTAAGCCAAAAAACAAATGCATTTCATGAAATGAGAACTAACAAGTTCTTTCTGCCTGTTGAGAAAACTGAGAATAACAAGTTAAAAATAACCAATCTGTGAAATATATTTTCATATTCTGAGCCTAGCAGCTGCTGGGCTTCTATTTGTATAGCAACCCAGCAAAACCTTCCTACAGGTTGAGTGAGTTGGTTGTCTGCTTATTGAGGGAGCTGGTTGTGATGGTGTAGTGCAGTGGTTTTCAAAGTGGGGGCCGTGAGGGGGCGCCAGGGGGGCCGCGGGAAGATGGGGGGGGGGATATGTGAAATTATTTTATTGATTGAAAATAATTATAAAACATTATAAAACATTCCGGTTTGCGTACAGCTGGTTGTGATGGTGTAGTGATGGTGTAGTGTTCCTTACCTGCAGGTTGAGGGCGCTAGTGAGGTTGACCCTGGGCAGGGACAGGGCCATGCTGGTGTTGCTGAGTTTGCTCTGCCAGCTCTGCAGCCTCTCCAGGGTCAGCAGCTTGTCCAGGCGCTCCAGGCCCTCCACTAGGAAGGGCAGCAGCACCATCATGTTAGCCTGGCCACCCCACAGGCCCAGCTCCAGCACCTGCACCATGTTCTCCACGTCCTCATAGTGACGGTACACTCCTGCAGGAGACACATACAGTACAGCGGGCTGAATGAGAGTGTGTGTGTGTGAGAGAGAGAGAGAGAGAGAGAGAGAGTGAGTAATGGAGGGAGGGATAGAGTGAGTGAGTGAGTTAGTCAGGTGAGGTGAGTGAGAGTGAGTGAATGATGGGAGTGAGTCAATGAATTAGTGAATGAAAAAGTAAATGATGGGGTGAGAGTGTGAATTATGAATGAGTGAGTGGATGCGTGAGTGAGGTCTATGTTGACAGAGTGGAGGTTTAATTCTAAGTCAGGTAACTGGATTAAACTAGCATGCTACCATTAGATAAGGGTAAAATAGACATCAGGTTATCCAGACATTTACAGTGGTATTGAACCCATCACAGGCTTATACAACCCTACACTTAGCTATATCAGTGTTATGACATTTCTACATTTGAAAAACCGTGTTTTGACCGGCAATACATCCCTGATGGAGAATACTGGGGGAAAAAAAACGAGACAAGGCTTTTCTAGCACCATGGATATTATGCAGTCGATGTGAGAGAATCCATCTGACCCGGCATGACCTTGACTCAGGCAGAATTAAAGATGACACTTTTGAGGATAGGGTGCGTGTTGGGTGAGGTTCATGCTGCATTCTGAGCACAAAAATGTTTTTCACTTATTCCGAGCGGTAAATCACGCGTACATATTTCTTACGCTTCCGCGCCCCACATCAAAGGTTTAAAAGTCCTACCACCATTTTCACAAAGGTTAGCAACATAAATGTTAACAGTTTTGCTTTAAAAATTGAATCAAAGGCGAGGTGAGACATCGGCTGGCCTGTGTAGGGGCTGAAAAAGCTGACATGATTTAAACGGCTAATATGTTTTTGTTTTTTTTTCTACCTTCAGAGTTGTTTATTTCCCAGGACAACTGCCAGGCAATTCTTGTTTTTCTCTCTCTCTCTCTCTCTCTCTCTCTCTCTCTCTCTCTCTCTCTCTCTCTCTCTCTCTCGCCATATTGCTAAAAAGTTCAGCATGAGAAGAAACGGCATCAATTTTCTGAGAGATGGATCAATGAAAGCATGTGGCTCTAGGCCAGAATGGAAGTGTATGGCAAAGAGGCATAAACTGTGCTCAGTATGATTCCACCCGATTCCTTTACAAAAAAAAATAATAAAATAAAATACTTCCCCACAGATGTTTTTTTTTTTTTTTCCTTTAAAAATACATAACATCACAGGAAGTTCAATTTGACCTTTTTACTAAAGCGATGAATGTCTCGGAAGGAAAAAATAAATAAAAATAAATCAAATTTAGAGAAGGAGCTGAGCGCACACCAGTAAAGGTTGACACACCTTGCATCATTTTATACCTCCATGCTCTCCCCTGCATTTTAATCAGTGAAGTGTGTTTACAATGGGACGTGTTTTTTGGCTGAGACAGACTGCGCGTGGAGGGCTGGATATGTTATGGATGCATAGGCCCTCCAGATGCAAATATAGTTGAAGCGTTGGTTTATATTACTGATACAAAGGCCTCCAGATGCAAATACAGTTGAAGTGCTGGATTATATATTACAGATGCCTGCAGATGGAAATACAGGCTTTGGAGAACTGTTAAAGCTGCCATGTGTCATCACTAAATACTTTCAAGTGGTCTTGAATGTAGTTTTGTATTCACTTGCATTTAGTGTCATTCAGTGGTCACATGTGGCACAATTTGTGTTATTTAGTAAGCAAACCACTCTGCCTTCAGAAGATATACAATGGACAATATGTGTATACTTTACACTCTGTTGTTTCTGGGTCAGTTTTAGAGGTGTACACCTCACTGTGCACACTGTTCCTTTTAAGATGAATAGGAAGGCCTGCAAATTCAAAGATTAGCTATTTAATAGAGTGCTGGATGTGCTAGGGAGGCATAGGTAGACCTGCAAAGTGTGTCCACTAGTAAGTTTATGTTAACGTGATGAACATAGTATGAAAAACATTATTCAAATGTTAGAAATATGTTATTACACTGATAGGATGGATTGCTATACATTTGATGTTGTACAATTGTGTACCTTGTATGTTTTACTCGTTATTTTTGGACTACTATCACTTCTATCTGAAGTGACAGAGGCTTGCAATAGTGGGTTTGGGACATGAACCCAGGTCACCCAACTGTCAGTTGTTGACGTTAATGCTGCTTGCCTTGAAAGTAAAAGTAAAATAGTCGACGGCTGCCAAAATGAATGGTCATACACAACATTTCCAGCATGGATGCTAAATGGCTAAAGCTAAGCCTCTATATATGTACCCCATGGGTGAGATGGTATAGCCTACCTGATCGGTGCATCATGGGTACTCTTGTGTACTTGACTCCCAGGAAAGTACGAAGGTCTTCATTCGACTCTTCAAAGCCTCGATCCCACAGACCTACACACAGATACACAGGGGAGATGAAAAGAAGAGAAAATGGGAAAAAGATAGATATGACTCCCTCTCTCTCTCTCTCTCTCTCTCTCTCTCTCTGCCACTCACAGTAGGCCTACAGAGAGCACGGCAGCGAAATATGCGTTGAACTATTCTCAGCGAAACCACAGGGCCAATTATACACATTACACAAAGATACAAAAGGGGGCAGAGGAGACACACAAAGAGAGAGCACTAAAGACTGCACACATGAGAGAGAGAGAGCGAGAGAGTAGAGATGGAGAGAGAGAGAGAAAGAAGGGGGGAGCAATGAAGATTGGGAGGGTTGAAATAGGGAGGCCCAGAACGCATTATTACAGTCCATTAAACTCATTACGTGCGCTAACAAAGATGGGATTCGATAAAAGAGACTATTAGTGGGGATTATGGGCACATGTGCTTTTCCCCGTAGACTGTGTGTCTGTCTGTCTGTCCCTCCACTCACTCGCTCATCCATCCAGGGCGGCCACACCGGCAGAAAAGCTGGCTTCTGCTGCCACAGAATTCAACAGGGGAAAAGGGATGGGGTTAGCCGGAGGGATTGCGACAGGTTGACCTCCTGTTGTATTTCACTACGTGGGATATTAGTTCCATATGCTTTCCAACAAAGCAGGAAAGATGAGGAACGGATGAAGTGATCTCGTTGTATTTCACCATGGTGCTGCTGTACAAACACATGACAACTGGGAGCTGAGGAGAGACAGTGGTCTTTGTCGCATGAATTACTGACTGAATCATGTCCCTTTTAAAACCGCACAGGCGGTTCCAGTAATGTGTGGTATGAGTTGTGCAAAATAATCATTGTCCTCAAAACGCCTGCCTGTGACCTCAAGGGGAATGCTAATCTGCTAATATGGTGTGTTGACGCTCTTTGGAATTGAGATCACAGAGATGGGGCAGCGCTGCTTAATAACCACAGCGGTGTTGGAGTATTCCCCAGTTTTACATTACACACTATGCCCTCCGCTGCCTGCCTGCTTTACACACACACACACACATAAACACACACGCACACACAATGCAACGCAATGCAGTGCAGTGCCAGGAAGCCAAAAACAAAAACAGGTCTTGATTACAGCACGTGAGTCATGAGGGGGAAAAAAACGGCAAAATCTGACATGGACTGGCGGAGCAGCAGTGAGAAACACACCGCGTCTCTAGACTCGGCCCGCGGCCAACCCTTGCGTACCGCGCGTCGGCATGCGAGCGGATCTGAGAGCGGGCCTGTGAAAACGAGCAAGGAGGAAGTCTAGCCTTTCGCTAATTATCAGGGCCCTTATGAAACATTATCCTCTGGAAACATCGGCAAAAACAAACATTAGCTTATTACCCCTGGAGCAAGTCGGGGGGACTGAAAAAAAAGCAGGCAGGCAAGTTCCTACTACCTGACTACCTGAGTGCCTGGAATACCTCTGAGGATTTAGTGTCGCCGCAAAACTTGGCCGTCACTCAAAAGTAAACTAGAGAGAGAGCGAGAAAGGCAACCAAGATCTCGGGATCCTGCACAGAGTCGTCTAGTCTAGACAGGCCATGTGGATGGGCAGCGAGTTGGATGGCATGACCCACACAGCCAATAGAACTTGCTAAAGAAAGCAAAAAATCCCCTTATTAATTAGCATAACCAGAAAGAAAGAAAATAACACAATGCAGCAATTGTGTGGCCACAGTCTCGGAAGAGGGAGAGAAGACAAAAAAAAAAAAAAAAACAAGTCGCACCCATCCCTTTGACAAATACTCACCCAAACCACAAAAGACTGCACGGGAGGGAGGGAAGGCAGAGAATAAAAAGAGAGAGAGAGAGAGAGAGAGAGACAGAGAAATAAACCCCAGGGAGGACAAGCCATGCCACCTTCCATTTCTCTCATCAGCTACTTGATTAGGCGAGGCTGCAGAGTTCAGTGAGAGACCGCAGGGCTGTTATTATAGGTTAAAATGGGCGTGCATTTGTTGTGGGCTTATTTTCGCCTTTGTTGCGTTTATCTGTAAATGGGCTGTGGGCTGGGTGCAGGCAGTGCTGAAACCCAGTTTCGCTCAGTTTCTCATCCCTCTCTCTCTCTATCTCTCTCTCTCACTCTCCCTCCCTTCCGCCTCTCTCTCTCTCTCTCTCTCTCTCTCTCTCTCTCTCTCTCTCTCTCTCTCTCTCTCTCTCTCTCTATCTCTCTCTCTCACTCTCCCTCCCTTCCGCCTTTCTCTCTCTCTTCCCTCCTTTGCATTGTTTGTTTGTCTCCAGTATGAACAAAGGCTGAATTAATGAACAAGTGTGGACTGCATTTCTCTGGGTAGGCCATACCCAAGATCCCACCACACTGCCTGTCAATCTTCTCCTGCCTCTCTCTCTCTCTCTCTCTCTCTCTCTCTCTCTCTCTCTCTCTCTCTCTCTCTCCCTTTTCCTTCCCTTTACCCATTTCTCTCTTTCCTTTAACCTGCATATACTCTCTCTTTTCACTTAAGCTTTGTCTCCCTCTCCATCTCTCTTTATCTCGCTCTTTGTCTTTGACTCTATTTGCCTTAGTGTCTTTCTCTCTCTCTCCCTCTCTTGATGTTAATCTCCCTGTCCTCTACACTCTTCCAGCTTTCACACGCCTCTCTTTCAAACCATCCCCCCCCCCCCCACCCGCCTCTCTCTCTCTCTCTCTCTGTATCCACCACCACCATCTCCACTCCTCTCAAAGCCTCAAAGTCTTGCATTTGCTCTTTACTCCTCTTCTTTCCCCGCCGCCCTAGCTTTCCTCTCCTCTTTCTCCCTCCCTACGTCCTTGTCTAATTATCTCTCTCTTCTTCTACTTCTTCTCTATTCACCATGTTTCCTTCTCCTCCTTCTCTCTCTCCCTCCCTGCCGCTCTCTCTCTCTCTCTCTCTCTCTCTCTCTCTCTCTCTCTCTCTCTCGTCTGAAGAGCGGAGGGAAGGGAAGTGATGCTGAAGTGCTTTTAATTTTAGCCTTCAATAATTAACAATGAGGAGCGAGCGGAGCAACAAACAGCACTAGACAGCTGCTGGGGCCGCGCCAGGAGATGCTAGCAATAACAATGTCGCCAGGAAGCCTTTTCAGCCCTGCCGTCACCGCCACCGCCGCCGCCACCACCGCTGCCTCTGCTACTGCCATTGCCTCCGCCACTGCCATGATACAAATGGCCCTGGACAGAAAAGATATAGCAGCTGAAGTAACCAAATTACTATAGAGCACACCCACCACCGAGATCGTTACCATTTTATAGTGACAAAACTGCACCGACACCAACTGCAGCCCTTCCACAGCTCCCACCTCGTCCTCCATTCCTCCCCCTCCCTCGAATTGAATTTTCACATAATCATATTCATGTTCCTCAATCCATGGCGCAATCTAATTTGTGTGTTTCATCGCCGACTTAATGGGAGCCGGGGAAACTTTGTACAGGCTCGGACTAATTTTTGTAATTAAGTCCAAACATGAAACAAAAGGGAAATTAATTAGATTGCTTATCAACGTACAGTCGGATGTCGCTGTTGTAGTCTTCTGGGATGTCTATTGTCAAGGACTGCTCGGAGAGTGTGTCTGCTTTCACGCCTGTCTTTTTCGACAGTGTGAACTTCTGATACCTGCCACCTCGCAATAGAAGGAAACATTCTAAGGGCCTTGTTAGAGAGAGGTGTGCACAGCAAACTGGATGACCCTATATCGCTCAGAAGTCGAGAACCAGTTGTTTATCTTGTGGAAAATAGAAGAACAAGGAAAAAAAAAAAACACAAAGAGATGCGTCTAGACTTGAAGCAAGAACAGGGAAACATGGGGTCAAGGCCTGCTGTGTTTTTAGAAAAAAAAAAAAGCAAAGAATAAAAAAAAAACAGTAAAAGAAAGATGAGGGTTTTTTTTTTTTAAGAAGAAAATAAAAACGCAAAAGGCAGAAGACCTTGTCATTGGAGGCAGGAAATCAGAGACTGTGGGCAAAGGTAGATAAATAAAAAATAGCGGCGGGTCTAAATATAGAGGTTAAGATAAGATGGAGAGAGTGTGTGGGGGGGAGTGGGGGGTGGAGACAGCGGCTCAGGCATACTGAGTCCGTGTCCAGAGGCTGGGCAGAGGCATGTGGAGCCGCAGGGAGAGGGAGTGCGTGGACACTTGTTACTCAATTATTCACAAAGACACATCACAGCCCACAGGAAGATAAATAAGCCTTCACAGAGAGACCACACACTCATTACTTACCAGGGGCATTGGCTACCTACGATCGAAACACACACATACGTGCACACACACACACACACACACACACAGATGCACATTTGCTGGAGAACTTTCCATTTGTTGCTAGTGATTAAGCACTCAGGCACAATCGTGAGAACACAATTAAACATTTTGCCGAGGACTAACAGCACACACACACAAATTATTCAGAGAACAAAGCGGGTTATGTGCATTTAGGGTATGCAACCACAGCCCCCCGCAAATATAGTGAGTGTGTAACACACACAGACACACACAAAATTAAACAACTACATCTTACCACACAAGCATGCACTTTCATTCTGACAGTCTTGTGTGTAATATTCATTAAAAAACTCAGTCGGGGTCTGGTTTGGAAGACACACTCAATTCAACACAAAGGAAATTACCAGAATAAACGAGTGGGTGCCACCCACTAACGCTAGTGCTCTCTCTGCAGGGGAGGCAGCTGTGAGGCAGCCCAGCTTTTCCCACTACTTCCCCGTTCCAAGCTCCCGTTCCTCTTACCTTTGAATCGCAGCGCGTTGCCCAGGATCAGAGCTCCGCTTTGGGCCTGTGGTTCTGTGCTCAACTGGGCCATCTTGGCACCGCCGGAGGCTCCCAGGGCCCAGGTCTGGAGGGCAGCCGAGTCCGACCGCTTCCCACCGGCCTCAGCCAATGTCACGTGCTCCAGTCTAGATGTGCTCTGGGCTTTCTTGAGGAAGTCCTGGTCCAGCCCGCTGGCCTGCTTAGAGAACAGGGCTGAGGCGCTGCGGAGGGAGTAGGCTGTGTTGTTGGCCTCCAGCATGGACTTCAGGGCCTGGGGGAATCCTGCTGATGCTGCTGCTGCTGCCCCCTTTTGGCTGGAGGACTTCAGCAGCTCCTGGATCTGACCGGCAGTGGTGCCTTTGGAGGCTTCGCCCAGAGCTTCCAGAGAGGCAGCCAGCATCAGAGGCGAGAAGAGGGCATTTGTCCTCTGGGTGTCATCATCGCCAACGCGCAGGGCCCGGTAGAGCTGCAGCCCCAGGGACCAGCTGGCGTGGTGGCCGACGCTAGATGACGGGGCACCCTGATGCTTTTGAGGGGAGGCAGTGGAGAATAATGCCCAGTCCCCCAAGATCAGCAGCAGCAGGAGACAGAATATGGCTGGTCCAGATGCAGCAGGCAGCATGGCAGTGCTAGCTAGGAGAAACAGGAGAGAGCCGGCCATGGGCCATGGGTGAGTGAGACAAACACAGGCAAGGCAAGCGTGGGAGGCTGTTGTATGACAAAGCCTGAGACTCATACCAAAGCTCCTAGTGCAAGGTCATGGGCAAAATCTGTGTTTACATCTTGAGCTCTCATGCATTATTCAAGCCAAACAACTAGGACAGGTTATAGGCTATGTTTTGTGGCAAGGAGTAGCCATTCACTTTCAATGTCACTGAAACAGTGCAGTAAGAATAGTCTGCCTGCCATGCAATGACATTATGGCTACAATAAATTTGAGGGATAATTTGTCGTTATGCTCAAAAGCTCCCTACAGGATAACAGAACAGTAGCCATATTCTTCCCATAGCGTAAATGATAGCCTATTCTGTTCGACACAGTAAATGACAGGTTCTCTTTAAGCCATCAGTTGTGGCATAAAGAAGCCTAAATAAGGCTCGAAGCGCTGTGATTTATTGCTTAAAAGCGGAGCTGGGTCTTTAATCTATACCAAAGAGCTTACAATAATTAAATCCGCGAGTCTTACAGCTGAGTAGAGCAAATCATGTCTATTCACTCAATAGGCTACAACCTTGACATCATCACGGAAACATGGCTGATCGCTTGCGATGTGGGAGAATGCGTGTAGAAGAGGGGCTATCATCAGAAAGTGAAAGATGTCTACATTTACCGTGAATTAATAAAAACGGTCCCGTTCAATCCTCCGACCGACCACGTCCACAGCTTGCGTGTGCAATGAAAAGGGCTTTCTACCTAAAGACGTGGCATAGGAAGTTCTTCCCAAGAGTTTGCCTGAACTTCTTACGCCAGATCCTACTACTCGGTCCAGGCGTTTTCCTGAAATTTCTGTCATTCCATTCAAGTGGGCTGCAGGCAACTCGAGCTCGAAACTAATTGCTTGTGGAACGCAAGGGAATCCATTTTCTTCCAACAGTTCCCGCTACCATATTCATTACAGTATAACATGATAATTGTAAACTTCATTTGTTGGCTGAGCGATTTGTTGCAAGAGAAAGAAAGAGAAAGAGAGAGAGAGCGCTTGGAGGAGGAGGAGGCCCGCAGTTAAGCATGTCGTTACCTTGCTGGCCTGTTGGGGTCGCCAAAGTACCGTAACGTATCGGCGCTCTGTGTGGTCGAGCTTTCCCTGAATATCCGCCACCACGGCGGAGGATCATATTGTTCCTCCACCTTACCCCTCTCACATTTCTCTAGTTTTGCGCCTACTCACCAAACTCAACATCGGAGAGGAACTTGTTTAACATTCATTCGGAATACGATATTAGATAAGACATACACCAGTACGAATCGATACATCAATGCAATGCCACAGTAGTCAGGCAATCGATTGATACACAGATAGCCAAAAATGGCTGAAATTAGAAGCTGCAGTTGGGATGAAAGCTGATAAAAGTGGAGGTCTGCCAATGCATCCCAAGCTCTCCGAACATGACAAGTCATAGAATGAGCCAATTATTCCCACTCTCACTAATCAATAACGCACTTGGAAAGATAGCCATCAGCAAAATACGCCCCGAGCACAGAGTGTACAGACACACACACACACACACACACACACACACACACACACACACACACACACACACACACACACAAACACACACACACGCGCACACACACACATGCGGGGAGAAAGAGAGAGACAGTACTGGCTCCTGGTCAAACCACAGCTGTCGACACCAATATACAGCATCCTAACGCAAAGAGACACACACGTTTAGTCGAACAAGTGACGAGCATGTATGCATGCTCTTGGACATACAGTGTTCTCAAGCCTTTTCCCTTAGATTACTGTTCATGTCAGTCACCGCACAGCAGTCACACACTCAATACACATAAACTGAAATACACCCTGTCAACACTGAACACATACACATACAGAGAGAGAAAGAGAGAGAGAGAGAGAGAGAGAAAGAGAGACTGTCACACTCTGTCAAAACTGGGAATACACACTCAGACCAGACCATTTCTCTCAAAACTCAGAACCACACTGACTCACCACACACACACACACACACACACACACACACACACACAGAAGGATACACACACACACACACACACACACACACACACACACACACACACACACACACACAGTTATCCTAGCAAGGCAAGGCTGATCCCACCCTAACTGGTCAGGGAGGAAGCTGTTTGTTTGATTGAGCTGCTGGAGGGGGAAATGCGCTGTGTGTAACCGGAGAGGACTTAACCAGCGCCGTGGGAACCCTAGCCCCAAGGCCTCTCCGAGCGCATCACAGTCAATGGTCCCCATAATGAGACCCGACACACACCACCAGCGCAGGTGATTCATCCGAACGGGACCGCGCGCAACGCCTAAACGAGTCCCCGGGGAAACAAGTGTGTTTGGATATATGTGTGTGTGTGTGTGTGTGTGTGTGTGTGTGTGTGTGGTGAGGGGGTGGGGGCAGTGTGTGCGAGAAAAGCAATGGAAATTCAATGAGAAAAAGAAACACAATTTCCTTACTGCTTGCCTCCTCGGCCTGGCCTTTTTAAACCGTGTGCCACCCATACATGCATCTTTGACCTCTTTCAACCCACCTCTCGCTCTCACACCCCACAAACCTCCACACACTCCCATCTCCTAACCAGGCCCTACAGCCATCGCTGGCCCACTGCCTGACCCCGTGGCTGGGCTAACCAGTCCCACCGTGGGCCCTAACCCGCCCACATGGCCAGGGCCGTAGCAACAAGGCAGGCAAACCAGGCAATTGCCTGGGGCCCCAGGCTGAAAGGGGCCCCCAAGATAGACTGTTTAATCATTTTTTTCAACAAAAAATGACTTTAAACTGGAATTAGACAACTGTACAATACAAATAATTATATTGACGATGTTTGAAAATTATAACAATGTGGTTCATGTAAGTATTTACGGGGAGTGAAGGGCCCCCATGTCCTGTTTGCTTGGGGCCCCCTAAGTACCTTGAAACGGCCCTGCACATGGCTACATGCGCTGGGGCCCGCGAGCC